>CM033713.1:54250638-54876926 GCA_019671005.1 Hibiscus mutabilis
TTTGTAAAAGTAAAAACACAAGTAAAGGATTATAGGAGTTTAACTAATGACTAATCTAGAAAGCAATAAAGTAAAAGAAAAGATGAATTCAAATGAGAGAGAGATAGGCGGGTTATCGTGAGTTGAGGTGTGATAGCCGATTGGATCGTCTTGGTAAAAGAGTGCACGGGCAACTCAGTTTGCCGTGGCAACTTGCTGTGGGGTTGCCTTGGCAACTAATCGATGGTTGCCCGGGCAACTAGTTGGGCAACTACTTGGGCTTCGGGCAGCAACCTTCAAGGTTCGGCAGAGCGTTCTTCAATGGTTTCTTCTTATCCCTAAGTCGAAACTCTAGCTACTTGTGCATGCCTTGATAATACATCCCTGCGTGAATCAAGGGTGAACAACAACCAATCTTGCGCTCCTCTTAGCCGTTGAAATCCTTAACTTATTCCTAAGCCGGATTAATCTTCACCATCAATAGATTGCATAAAGATCATATTCATTCGTTTCTTGAATCTAACTCTCCCGATATTAGATAAATAGATGAAATCACGAGATCCTCTCCCAATTCACTCGCAAACAAGAATAAGAACCAAGAATGAATAAACCTTGAAATAGAAAAGTGCAAACTCTTATTACCTAAACAAAAACCAATAGTTTCTCACAACCACAAAACACAATAACAATAGCCAAGTAAATTTAGTTCATGGCTAGGTTCCAAAGAAACACAAGATAAATAATCCCTAGCATGAACCCAATCGAACAAGAAAGAAAAGATGAAGCTTGTCGAAAATCCCTTGCTTTCTCCCTTGGACTTGTCGAAATTTCCCTAATGCTCTCTCTATTCATCTTGTCGAAATCTCCTTGCTATTTATAGGGCTAGGCCAAAGTCCTTCTTTGAGGAGGAGTTTGAGTTGGAATTAAATTATCTTTAAAGAATATAATTCTTTATTATAATTGTATTCCTACTAGAACTTTTCCTATCGTCTTGGAATTTAATTCTTCTTTAATCTCTGCATGGAAATCAAATTCCTTTGGGTTTGGGCTTTGCTCCACGTCATCTTAGGCTTGTATAGTCATTAATTTCGACATCCCTATTGCATTTTCTCTTTGTCGACAATTGCCATGGCAACTGGCTCGGCGTCTCCTTCATGTATTGCCCTGGCAACTAGCTCGGCATCTCCTTCATGTATTGCCCTGGCAACTAGCTCGGCATTGCTTTGGCAAGTGATCCTGCACATACACACACAAAGCACACCAAAGCAGCATCTTTTCCACAAAAACTACCAAGTTATGTAATCAAGTTCAACGATTGAAGGAAACATGGATTAATGCATGAATGGCTAACTATGCAACTAATATGAGCCTAAGTCTAACAATAATATGAGTAAAAAAAGGGTAAGAAAAATAGTACTTTTGAACACTTATCAGATTGTTATTAGTAGTTACCATGTTTAATTACATTCATCTTAAGTATTACATTTAGGATACATAAATTGCTTGCCATGCCTTTAATTGGAACAAGAATTGCTTAGATTTGATGAATATTCGATGATGACTTTGCCAATGCACTTAATTGATAGAATTTTTATTCTAGGATAACCATGGAAAAACTTAGAATTTTACTATGATGCTAAATTTGATGAAACACTGTTGTGGTTTGATTGATTTAAGGAATTCTAGTAAACTTAGGTTGATAATTAACAAATTGGGGGATTAGAATAAAAACTGGATGAATGCTAGAGGTACCCGAAATTGGCTCTAGCATGTGCTAAAAAAATTGATCACTAGAGGTGCCCATAGCCCGGCTCTAGGATGTGTTAAAAAAATTTAACTAGAGGTGCCCGAAACTGGCTCTAGTCGATTAAATTAACTTAAGAAAACTAAAAACAAAACACTAGAGGTGCCCAAAACTGGCTCTAGTTAAAACATGTTAAAAAGAACCCAATGAAGTAATTTGAAAACCTATTGTTTGCATAGAATCCGAAAAATCAACTTGCACACAACTCCGCACACACTCACAAGCATTATAGTTTGATTCCGAGTAACTCCTAAGTTTTCCGAAAAATAAAAAGCCAATCATACTTTGTGCCCCGGTTCAGAGAATTGAAATCAAGTTCAAAGCTAAGTTTGTGAAAATTGAAGTCTGGCGGTAATTATGAGTTTGCATTGCTTGAGGACAAGCAATAGTTCGAGTTTGGGGGTGTGATAAGTGTTCAAAAGTACTAATTTTCTTACCCTTTTTACTCATATTATTGTTAGACTTAGGCTCATATTAGTTGCATAATTAGCTATTCATGCGTTATTCCATGTTTCCTTCCATCGTTGAGCTTGATTACATAACTTGGTAGTTTTTGTGGAAAAGATGCTGCTTTGGTGTGCTTTGTGTGTGTATGTGCAGGATCACTTGCCAAAGCAATGCCGAGCTAGTTGCCAGGGCAATGCATGAAGGATATGCCGAGCTAGTTGCCAGGGCAATGCATGAAGGAGACGCCGAGCCAGTTGCCATGGCAATTGTCGACAAAGAGAAAATACAATAGGGATGTCAAAATTAATGACTATACAAGCCCAAGATGACGTGGAGCAAAGCCCAAACCCAAAGGAATTTGATTTCCATGCAGAGATTAAAGAAGAATTAAATTCCAAGAAGATAGGAGAAGTTCTAGTAGGAATACAATTATAATAAAGAATTATATTCTTTAAAGATAATTTAATTCCAACTCAAACTCCTCCTCAAAGAAGGACTTTGGCCTAGCCCTATAAATAGCAAGGAGATTTCGATAATCCATAGAGAGAGCATTAGGGAAATTTCGACAAGTCCAAGGGAGAAAGCAAGGGATTTTCGACAAGCTTCATCTTTTCTTCCTTGTTCGATTGGGTTCATGCTAGGGATTGTTTATCTTGTGTTTCTTTGGAACCTAGCCATGAACTAAATTTACTTGGCTATGGTTATTGTGTTTTGTGGTTGTGAGAAACTATTGGTTTTTGTTTAGGTAATAAGAGTTTGCACTTTTCTATTTCAAGGTTTATTCATTCTTGGTTCTTATTCTTGTTTGCGAGTGAATTGGGAGAGAATCTCGTGATTTCAGCTATTTATCTAATATCGGGAGAGTTAGATTCAAGAAATGAATGAATATGATCTTTATTCAATCTATTGATGGTGAAGATTAATCCGGATTAGGAATAAGTTAAGGATTTCAACGGCTAAGAGGAGCGCAAGATTGGTTGTTGTTTACCCTTGATTCACGCAGGGATGTATTATCAAGGCATGCACAAGTAGCTAGAGTTTTGACTTAGGGATAAGAAGAAACCATTGAAGAACGCTCTGCCGAACCTTGAAGGTTGCTGCCCAGAAGCCCAAGTAGTTGCCCAACTAGTCGCCCAGGCAACCATCGATTAGTTGCCAAGGCAACCCCATTGTGCAAGTTGCCACGGCAACTGAGTTGCCCGTGCACTCTTTTACCAAGACGATCCAATCGGCTATCACACCTCAACTCACGATAACCTGGCCTATCTCTCTCATTTGAATTCATCTTTTCTTTTACTTTATTGCTTTCTAGATTAGTCATTAGTTAAACTCCTATAATCCTTTACTTGTGTTTTTACTTTTTACAGTGCAAGAGACTAGATTCTTGAAGTAGCACCAATCCCTGTGGAGATGATATCTTTTATACTATAACTTGCGACGTGTATACTTGCACATTTGTGTAGCACTTATTACGCGCAACAAAACACATCATGAATCTTCTCTAACTTAGGAGGCAAACTCAACTGGTAATCCATTGAACCTACGCGATCCAACACCTCATACAGTCCAATAAACCTCGAACTTAACTTTCCTTTGCGCCTAAAGCGCAACACCTTCTTCCATGCTGAGACTTTCAAGAAAACCTTTTCACCAACCGCATACTCAACTTCCTTACGCTTCAAATCTGCGAAAACCTATCTAAAGCCGCTTTCAAATGATCACAAATGAGCTTCACCCTTTCATCCATATCTTTCAACACTGCAGGTATGGAAACATACTTTTCCCCAGCCTCAGCCCAACAAAAAGGCGTACGGTGTAACACCCCGATCCCGTCTCGAATCCGGAGCATGACATTCGGGTTACCCAAAACTTACACATCAAAAATTCTTATTTAAAAATCACAAGTTGACAATTCTCAAGCATTTCATTTCCATGAAATCTATAAAATTCAAACAAATAATAATATAAAAGGGTTTACAAAATATGATCTCCAATTCAAAATACACCATTTGACCAAGTAGTAATCCAAAATAAAGATACAGACTCAATTGTGGTAAGGTCCTATGAATACAATCAGTCCAAACTAAACATCAAGTACTGTACTCTGAAACTGGCTCGGTGCTGGGAAATCCTCCTCAATGTGCTCCTCCAAAAGCAACCTGTTAACCTACGCACAGAAAAAATCACAATTTCGCACGCTGAGCTAACAAATCTTAGTGGTACATTTCTACTCTACCGCTATTCATGAATATCATAAAACAAGCATGCATGATAATATAATTAAGAGTGCACAAAAAGGCTTCTCAACATCTGAGGATCATCTTCTAGCCTATCCTAGCTAGAGCTTACAACTGTCTCAAGATACCACTATTTGTAAGAAGACCACTAAGCCATCCCAGGCTTACCATACACGAGGTCCCACCGACTATCGAGTTACGTCCCATACCCTAATCAGATAGCCATAGGGTTATAGCCCATACTCGAGATCACACAGCTCATCGAGTTAATCGAGCTCACACAGCCTGTCGAGTAACAACCCTACCCTGATCACATAGCCCAATGGTAAAATAGCCGACATCTATTATCCATACAACAACGTAAATAATATACATTCCCTAATGGCCAATGAAGCCCTACTATTTTTCCCGTGCTCACACAGCAGTAGAGTTACCCGTGATCATATAGCTGTTGGGTTAGGATCATATCTGGATCACTGTAGCCATATATACGTCCTAGACATACCTGGATCACAATAGCCACAAGTAGTCTTTTCCTTAGGTCACATAGTCAAACAGGTTACTCAAGATCATATAGCCCTTCGAGTTACTTGAGCTCACACAACCCCTGAGTTGTATTTCCATATCCTGATTACATAGCCCAATGATAGGTTTCGGACTGCATTCAGATCACATAGCCCGTGGATACATCGGATGTACTCGATCATATAGCCCGGAGTACTCATCCCCTTATTTAGGTGCCCTTACACTGACTCTAGGACATCCAGATTCCAAACTAAGACACATACGATAGCACATGCTCCCCTAAGATTCAATATATCTCTCTGAGAGATAAAAGGCATCCAGCCAACCATTACCAATGCCCAAGGCATAACTCGTTTGTTACACTAATTAATATATGTCTTTATGATTCATTTACGCTTTCCTCGTTAGGTTATCTTATTATTCGCGACAACTAGCTTATATGGGCGTCCCTGCAGCACGTAGCAAAGACCCCAATCTTCCACGTAGCATTAACCGATCCTCCACGGATCTCTATGGGTGATTAAACAAGCGATCCACTCAATATTTACCAAGCCATTAGTCATTTATTTCACACATGGGGTTTAACTCTACATTTCTCAAGTTTAGTATTCATTTTACACCATAACAGACCCTTAGGGCCCTTTACCTTGAATTATAGAACTCCCGAACGCGAACTCAACTTTCTTGGGCAGATTGCCTAGCGAGTACCGATACTCCAAGGTGAGTATCGGTACTGCCCACTAGGTATGGATACTCCCCCATAAGTATCGATACGTTAATTAGGTTTGAAATAATTATACCCTAAGCTGTACCGATACGCTCTGTGTCGTATCCGTACGCATTATCGGTACTAGGATCACCCCGTACTGATCCACCCCTGTGCCGATACTCCCACATAGCATACCGATACGCTAAGACTCTCCCAAGAAATGCAATAGTGCATGCCGATACGGCCCTAGCGTACCGATACGCCAAAACGTTACTGGAATTCAAAACAAGCAAGGGGTACCGATACACGGGAAGGCCTATCAGTATGCCCATCACAAATTGGCTCCTTTAATACAAAGGAGTACCGATACGCTACCACCTCATATCGGTACACGAGCTCAGATTTCAAAACCTAAAGCTCAGGATTTCACCAATCCAACCCTTAACCTAATGGTTAAGTCTCAAATCGTTCCTACAAGTTATTGAGAGTATTATAGGTGGTTTTCTACCAATTTTATGCGTTGTTAATGCATGATATATGATTTGCCATTAAAAGGGGTTTAAGCTTCTAAAACATGAACTATACAACCCAAAACTATAAACCACACAAAGCAATCATTTTAGGATGCTCATAAAGTGAAGGAGTTGGAAATGTACTAACCTCAAGCAAAGATTCACGAACTAAGGTAGCAACCAAGCTTCTTCCACCTCTTTTTCCTTACTCCAAGCTTCAAACCCAACTTCTACCAATGCTGAAGATATTCCTCTTGAAAGATAGATATTTGGGTGCTGAACAACTTCTCCTCAAGCCACAATCCGAGATTTTTACTCTAAAATAACAAGCTTTCACCTTTAACCTTGAATTGGGTGGGTGTTAGGAAGAGAGGAAGATGAGGATGGGTGGGGACAATGGGTGACCTCACCCCTCTTTTCCCTCTGTAGAAAATAACAAGGCAATCAACCTTTGTCTCCCTTTATGATTTTACCATAATACCCTTCCTCTAAACTCTTCCTAAGCCAAGCCCAATGCCCCTAAACAAGCCCAACAACACATGGAAGCCCATGAATCCCATCAACAATGCCCAACATAACCCAAACATTCAACCCGAAGATTGGTCTAGGACCCGGGTCAACGCCCATTGTTGACTCGAGAAATTCTTGTTGTTACAACTCTCTCCTCCTTGAAGAAATTTCGTCCTCAAAATTTAGATGGATGAAATGGAGATGCAACCAAAACGGATCTAACCACCTCATCATTCAAATAGGATCACCTTGATTAGGGAGAGTTCTCCCTCACTCTACCTTAATCAGAACCATATCATTGAACCACCCGCTCTCAACTCTTCTCTTGATATTTCCAACGACTCTTTTTTTAGCAACCAACGACACTTATGGCAAACCGCTAAGCGTGGTAACATAACCAACCTCGACCTATGTTGTTCAAACATCAACTTAATAAACTCACTTCTAAAGGATTCTATCTCGGCTAACCAACCCTTTTACAAGCATCTGCCAACCACAAACTAACTTAGACTTTATCTATATCTAAAACGCTGCACCACTCCCACAAAGCACTACCAGGAAAGCATCATGTCCAACAACTATATCCGGTCAAACCATTAAAGGACAAGTAAAACCTTAACAACCGATCATTATCATCAATCTACCTTGAATTCAACAGCTCTTTTCCCCAGATTGGGCCACCAAGACGAGATTTAAACTTCACTTTATCCAACTATTTTTAACAGGGTCAACAACCACTCTCGATTCTAAACACTTGGTTCCGAGAAATGACCATCGTCACTTAAGAACTCACACAAGCAACCCAAAACTTAGCCATTCTACTTGCGAAGGTCTAAACACCTTCTTCCTTACCCTTGCCTTGGTCCCAACCATCATATGTGGAAAGCCATCTGACTGTTCTCAAGGATCGCCAACTGGTCCATCTAAAAACATTTCTTTGTCAAAGCAATCATCGGGTTACCCTCAACACAACTATTGCTCCACATTTTTTCGATGCGCCACTCTAATAACTTCCACACTGCTTACCTTAACTGATAATAAACTTGGTCGAACTCGATTGGGCAATCTTTCAACCCCACAAAATCTAGCTCAACAGGTGCACAAGCTAAGCTACTAATCTCACGACTCGCCCCTAGGGCTTCAACCATGTTCATAACAACCTTCATTTACTCTTTTCTATGGTACCTTAATCCGACAAACAACATGTAAAGTTTTCACATTCTATGGCCAAAACAAGGTCGCCGATCTCACGAAACCGGCAACGGTCTTCTACTATTGCACTACGGCTCAACACATCCAATGTCACCAAACAAACTACTCCATGCAGGCACGATCTCGGCGAAGCACTTGGCAACGACATCTAATTGGTCGCTCACACAAGTGTGCTTTCAAGAAAGAGTTTGTTATGTACCATACCACGAAGCGATAGACACTAACAACGAACTCAACCTCACCTTAATCGCAGTTCTAAACCACAATCAACTGGTAAGATTGCTCATTCACCAAGGGTACCTCCATACCCTCAAAACACCCACAACACTAAGACTAGGAACTCTCAACTTTCGCGTCTACAACGCAAGCTAAGAATATCTTGCAACCTATAGAACCTTCCTTGAGCTAGCACTACGGAGCACAACGTCCACCATGGAGAGGTTAAGATCCTACATAACCAGCACTAACAACTAGTTTCAAGCAATCTAAAACCTCAAAACTTCTCATTCACATCTTATGGCACACATGCACTCTTAACAACCATCTACGATAAAACCTTATCTAGCAAATGATGCAATTCTAATTGCCATCTAAAGCAACAACAACCTAAAATTTACCAAGATGCACATCACATGAACCGGTCTAATACACAACCAAAGAGCTAAATGGCTAACGCAAACAACTGGAACCAATTCAAAACTTAATTACCTGACCTATCCTCGGTCTCCATGCTGTCAACTCCAATCTGAGAAGCAGACTACCTAGCAACGCCTCGCGTGCCAACCCTGGCGGTGGATCTCACAAAACCTCCACCTCAATAACCTAACAGTGCCCTAACTCTGCCTCAAACAAAACTCTGACCATGACGAGAAGTAGCCCATCTTTGAGACTGTACCAATGTATCCCCATCCACAACTAGGCAGTCCTTTGCCATATGCCCTGGTGCCCGGCACCTATAGCAAACCCTCCGAAGGTAGAAGCACACTCTGAGGTGATGTTTGCCACAATGCTTGCATGTTGGTGGAAGCAATGCTCTAACATAACCATCAATAATTCCTTCTGGGGTAGGAATCAAAGGGCCTCTACGAACCCTCGATCTAGATCTTGTGCCGACTCTCGATAGCTAGTCCGATGCAACTCTCTTTAAACTCCTCAAAGTGTAAAACCTCTCATGCGGATAGGGGGAAGGACCCATGATATTCTGGGTCTCCACATCATGACCTCTAGAATCCTTGAACTGATTAGATGATGAACTCTAAAGCCGCTCAAGTGTCTTCGCACTATTGGCTAACTTGGAGGATATCCCAAGCAGACCCGCTGTCATATGAAACTAAAGGGCAATATTCAACCCTTGTCTGAACCTCTTGCACCTCAATTATTCCGTGGCAACAAACTCTGGAGCATAACGGCTCAAACACAGTAACTCTTGCTCGTAAGCAAACACCGTTCGATCTCCCTAAACTAGATGCAAAAACTGGTCCCTCAGCTCATCCATATGTACCTCACTGATGTAATTCTTCCAAAACTCATCCACAGATATCCTATGTCGGTTGTTGCGCGTAATAAGTGCTACGCAAATGTGCAAGTATACACGTCGTAAGTTATAGTATAAAAGATATCGTCTCCACAGGGATTGGTGCTACTTCAAGAATCTAGTCTCTTGCACTGTAAAAGTAAAAACACAAGTAAAGGATTATAGGAGTTTAACTAATGACTAATCTAGAAAGCAATAAAGTAAAAGAAAAGATGAATTCAAATGAGAGAGAGATAGGCCAGGTTATCATGAGTTGAGGTGTGATAGCCGATTGGATCGTCTTGGTAAAAGAGTGCACGGGTAACTCAGTTGTCGTGGCAACTTGTACAACGGGGTTGCCTTGGTAACTAATCGATGGTTGCCTGGGCAACTACTTGGGCTTCTGGGCAGCAACCTTCAAGGTTCGGCAGAGCGTTCTTCAATGGTTTCTTCTTATCCCTAAGTCGAAACTCTAGCTACTTGTGCATGCCTTGATAATACATCCCTGCGTGAATCAAGGGTGAACAACAACCAATCTTGCGCTCCTCTTAGCGTTGAAATCCTTAACTTATTCCTAAGCCGGATTAATCTTCACCATCAATAGATTGCATAAAGATCATATTCATTCGTTTTGAATCTAACTCTCCCGATATTAGATAAATAGATGAAATCACGAGATCCTCTCCCAATTCACTCGCAAACAAGAATAAGAACCAAGAATGAATAAACCTTGAAATAGAAATGTGCAAACTCTTATTACCTAAACAAAAATCAATAGTTTCTCACAACCAAAAAACACAATAACCATAGCCAAGTAAATTTAGTTCATGGCTAGGTTCCAAAGAAACACAAGATAAACAATCCCTAGCATGAACCCAATCAAACAAGGAAGAAAAGATGAAGCTTGTCGAAAGTCCCTTGCCCTAGATGCTTGTCGAAAATTCTCTCCTCTTGCCCTACTTGGACTTGTCAAAATTCCCTCTTGCTCTCTATATTCCTCTTGTCGAAATCTCCTTGCTATTTATAGGGCTAGGCCAAAGTCCTTCTTTGAGGAGAAGTTTGAGTTGGAATTAAATTATCTTTAAAGAATATAATTCTTTATTATAATTGTATTCCTACTAGAACTTCTCCTATCTTCTTGGAATTTAATTCTTCTTTAATCTCTGCATGGAAATCAAATTCCTTTGGGTTTGGGCTTTGCTCCACGTCATCTTGGGCTTGTATAGTCATTAATTTCGACATCCCTATTGCATTTTCTCTTTGTCGACAATTGCCATGGAAACTGGCTCGGCGTCTCCTTCATGCGTTGCCCTGGCAACTGGCTCGGCATATCCTTCATGTATTGCCCTGGCAACTAGCTCGGCATTGCTTTGGCAAGTGATCCTGCACATACACACACACAAAGCACACCAAAACAACATCTTTTCCACAAAAACTATCAAGTTATGTAATCAAGCTCAACGATGGAAGGAAACATGGATTAATGCATGAATGGCTAACTATGCAACTAATATGAGCCTAAGTCTAACAATAATATGAGTAAAAAGGGTAAGAAAAATAGTACTTTTGAACACTTATCACACCCCCAAACTCAAACTATTGCTTGTCCTCAAGCAATGCAAACTCATAATTACCTGCCAAGACTTCAATTTTCACAAACTTAGCTTTGAACTTGATTTCAATTCTCTGAACCGGGGCACAAAGTATGATTTGGCTTTTTATTTTTCAGAAAACTTAGGAGTTACTCGGAATCAAACTATAATGCTTGTGAGTGTGTGCGGAGTTGTGTGCAAGTTGATTTTTCGGATTCTATGCAAACAATAGGTTTTCAAATTACTTCATTGGGTTCTTTTTAACATGTTTTAACTAGAGCCAGTTTTTGGGCACCTCTAGTGCTTTGTTTTTAGTTTTATTAGGTTAATTTATTCGACTAGAGCCGGTTTCGGGCACCTCTAGTGATCAATTTTTTAACACATACTAGAGCCAGTTTCGGGCACCTCTAGTGATCCTAAGTTTTAGCACATGCTAGAGCCAATTTTGGGTACCTCTAACATTCATCCAATTTTTATTCTAATCCCCTAATTTGTTAATTATCAACCTAAGTTTACTAGAATTCCTTGAATCAATCAAACCACAACAGTGTTTCATCAATTTTAGCATCATAGTAAAATTCTACGTTTTTCCATGGTTATCCTAGAATAAAAATTCTATCAATTAAGTGCATTGGCAAAGTCATCATCGAATATTCATCAAATCTAAGCAATTCTTGTTCCAATTAAAGGCATGGCAAGCAATTTATGTATCCTAAATGTAATACTTTAAGATGAATGTAACTAAACATGGTAATTACTAATAACAATCCCCCCCAAACTCGAGTGAGGCATTGTACTCAATGCATGCATAAAATAACAAAAAATAAAAATAAAAATGCATACGAGGACTTACTCCGAGAGTTCATCATCGTAGATGATTAGTTTCCTTCTAGTCGGTGTCTTGATTCTCTTGCTTGAACGTGATGGTTGTTTTCTTGTTGCCGGGATGTCTTTAGCTTTGGTTGTCGTGGCATCTTCAGGGTTGGTTGCCGTGGCATCAGCTTGTGCAGGCATGATGTAGGTTACCGCGGCATCATCTGTTGCGGTTGCCGTGGAGACTGCTTCATTGGTTGCCGGGGCAAGGATCTCGGCGGTGAATTTCCTTAGCCTAGTAGTTGTGAGTCTTGTTGTGAAAAACAAAGAAAACCTGAAAACTAAAGATAATAAAATAAAATAAAATATCTCCTAAAAAGACTGAAAATAAAAAGAAAAAGAAAATATTGAAAGGAGAGCATGCTCATGCATCTCCTAAAGTGACCACTTCCTTGTTACGTTCCACATGGGCACCATTATAGTGTTTCAATCTTTGTCCATTAACTTTGAATTCATGGTTGTCAGAGATGGACTTGATTATCACAGCACCATGGGAGAATGGTTTGACGACTTCGAATGGTCCCGACCATCTTGATTTCAGCTTTCTCGGGAAAAGTTTTAGCCGAGAATTGAATAGGAGAACTAGTTGCCCTGGCGTGAATTGCCGTTGCAATAGTTTCTTGTCGTGCCATCGCTTTGTTTTCTCCTTGTAGATTCATGCATTGTTATAGGCGAGTGCACGAAATTCTTCTATCTCATTGAGGTCCATCAAACGCTTTTGTCCGGCACTTTCCCAATCCATATTCACGGTCTTGATTGCCCAATACGCCTTGTGCTCGATTTCCACCGGTAGATGACATGTTTTACCATAGACAAGTCGGAAGGGGGACATACCTAAGGGTGTTTTGAATGCAGTGCGATATGCCCAAAGTGCGTCATCTAGTCTTAATGACCAATCCTTCCTTGAGGGATTTACAACTTTCTCGAGTATTCCCTTCAACTCCCGGTTGGAAATTTTTGCTTGCCCGTTGGTTTGTCGGTGATATGCCGTGGTGATCTTGTGTGATATGCCGAAGCGTTGCAACATCTTGGCAATTAGTCTGTTGTCAAAATGCTTGCCTTCGTCGCTGATAATTGCTCTCGGCATCCCAAACCGTGTAAATATGTTTTTCTGCAAGAATCGTTGCACGGTCTTGGAATTGTTGTTGGGAACTGCAGCTGCCTCAACCCATTTAGACACGTAGTCGACGGCAAGTAGAATGTAGAGGTTGCCGAATGAAGATGGGAAAGGTCCCATAAAGTCGATCCCCCATACATCGAACAGTTCCACCTCGATGATGTTCTGGAGTGGCATCTCATGTCGTCTAGAGATATTGCCCGTCCTCTGGCAACGATCACATTGCTTGTAAAAGTCTTGGGCATCTTTGTACAATGTTGGCCAATACAACCCGGATTGCAAAACTTTGGCCGCGGTACGAGTTCCTCCAAAATGTCCTCCATAGAGTGAAGAATAGCATTGTCAGAGTACATTCTGTTGCTCTTCTTCAGGGACACATCGGCGTATAACCTGATCTGCACATTGTTTAAACAAAAGAGGCTCGTCCCAAAAGTAATGCTTAGCATCATGGCGGAACCGCTTCTTCCCTTGGTGAGTAATGCCATAGGGAAAAATACCACAAACAAGGAAATTAACTAAATCCACGTACCAGGGTATTGCCGAGGCATGTGCTACCGTGGCGACCGCTCCCAAAATTGCCAAGGCATGCGCGTCAAAGGCTGCTGCGGCGTCAAGGGTTGTCGAGGCGTGAGCATCCATGGTTGCCGAGGCGTCGAGGGTTACCGAGGCGTCGAGGGTTACCGAGGCGTCGAAGGTTGCCGAGGCGTCAAGGGTTGCCGAGGCGTCAAGGGTTGCCGAGGCGTCTAGGGTTGCCGAGGCGTTGAGGTTTGCCAAGGCAACTAGAATTTGTTCATCCGGGAATGCATCACATATCTCTAGATCCGCGTCGTCCTCCCTATTACGTTCCAAACGTGATAAGTGATCGGCCACTTGATTTTCTGTTCCTTTCCTGTCCTTAATTTCAATATCAAATTCTTGTAAAAGTAATATCCAACGAATCAAACGAGGTTTAGCATCCTTTTTAGCAAATAAGTATTTGATTGCCGAATGGTTCGTATGAACAATTACCTTTGTACCAATTAAATAGGATCAGAACTTGTCAAATGCGAAAACTACAGCTAGTAACTCTTTCTCTGTTGTTGTGTAATTCACTTGAGCACCATTAAGAGTTTTACTAGCGTAGTATATCACATGGAAGGTCTTACCTGTGCGTTGGCCTAGGACTGCTCCTACCGCGAAATCACTTGAATCACACATGAGCTCAAAAGGTAGCGTCCAATCTGGTGGAACGACAATGGGTGCCGAGACAAGCTTTTTCTTTAGGGTTTCGAATGCTTGAGTGCAAGAATCATCGAAATCGAAGACTTTATCCTGTTCAAGAAGATTACACAAGGGTTTAGTGATTTTAGAAAAATTATGAATGAACCTCCTGTAAAAACCTGCATGTCCGAGAAAACTTCGAATTCCTTTAACCGAATTTGGTGGGGGTAATCTCTCGATCACGTCCACCTTGGCTTTGTCTACTTCAATTCCCTTGGATGAAATCTTGTGGCCGAGCACTATTCCTTCATCTACCATAAAATGGCATTTCTCCCAATTGAGGACTAAATCCGTTTCTTCGCATCTTGCTAACACCTTCTCTAAATTGCCGAGACAGCCGTCGAAGTCATTACCAAAAACCGAAAAATCATCCATGAAGATCTCAAGGAAGTCTTCGACCATGTCTGAAAAGAGCGCTATTATGCATCTTTGGAAGGTTGCCCGGGCGTTACACAATCCGAACGGTATCCTTCGGAAGGCATAAGTACCGTATGGGCATGTGAAGGTTGTCTTTTCTTGATCTTCTGGTGCTACGGCAATCTGATTGTAACCTGAATAACCATCAAGAAAACAATAAAAGGGTTTACCTGCAAGACGGTCAAGCATTTGATCAATAAAGGGTAATGGGAAGTGATCTTTCCTAGTGGCTTTGTTTAGCTTTCGATAGTCCATACAAACCCTCCAACCGATCACAGTCCTGGTTGGGATAAGTTCATTATTTTCATTGCTTACCACTGTTATACCTCCCTTTTTTGGTACACATTGTACCGGACTTACCCACGTACTATCGGAGATAGGGTATATAATGTCGGCGTCAAGCCACTTGATGATTTCTTTCATTACAACCCCTTTCATGGCATGATTCAGTCTCCTCTGGGCCTCAATTGAAGGTTTGTGATCATCTTCCAACAAGATCTTGTGCATGCATACTGCCGGGCTAATTCCTTTCAAGTCGGCAATTGTCCACCCTATTGTCTTTTTGTGTAGCTTCAACATCTTGATCAGCTTCTTTTCCTGCTCAGGCTGTACCTTAGAAGAAATAATTACAGGCAATGTATTATCGGTCCCTAAGTATACATATTTTAGTTGCTCTGGCAATTGTTTCAACTCAAGAATCGGTGGTTGTTCGATAGAGGGTTTTTCGAGTTTACCTTCCTTACCTGAGTAATCCAGTGGTTCAAAGTATGTACCTGGTCGGTTGACTAGCCAATTTGCCTCTTCTTGTTGTTCCTCATCGACCGGTTCTTCATACTCTTCAGGTTCCTCTTGATCGGCAATGTAGTTGCCGAGGCAACTAAATTCCTCATCGAAGTTAAACTCTGCCGTGGCATGAAGTAGTTGGCATTCTTCTGGATCATCGGCATGCCTTAGTGTTTGGAACACATTTAGTTTGACTTGTTGGTCATTCACCCTCATTGTGAGTTCTCCCTTTTCAACATCAATCAAGGTTCTCCCTGTTGCTAGGAATGGTCTCCCGAGAATGATGGGTGCATGCTCATCTGCTTCACAATCCAAAACAATAAATTCAGCGGGAAAAATAAATTTATCAACTTTTACCAGTATGTCCTCGATTTTTCCCTCTGGATGCACATAGGATCTGTCGGCTAGCTGCAGCATAACTGTTGTACGTCTTGCCTTCCCGATTCCTAGTTTCTGGAAAACTGATTTAGGCATCAAGTTTATGCTAGCCCCAAGGTCGCATAATGCTTTCCCGACATAGTGATTTCCAATAGAACAGGGTATTGTGAAACTTCTGGGATCCTTCAACTTGGGTGGCATACGATTGTGCAACATTGCCATGCATCCCTCTGTCGCGGCAACTGTTTCAAACTCTCCTAGCCTGGTTCTTTTGGACATAATGTCTTTAAGGAACTTGGCATAGTTTGGCATTTGTTCAATTGCTTCCACCAATGGCAAGTTGATGTGGACTTGCTTTAGGGTATCAAGAAACTTCTTGAATTGGTATTCTTGCTTTTGTCGCTTCAACCTTTGTGGGAATGGTGGTGGAAGTCGGATATCTTCGATCCTTTCATTGGTTGGAAACCTGATTGACGGCATTGCCGGGACATCTGGAGTTGCCGAGGCGTTATCAACTGGGGTTGCTGAGGCATGCTTATCGCAAGTTGCCGAGGCGTCTTTATCGTCGGTTGCCGAGGCAATTCCTGGTTCAGCATCTGAGGCTTTGCCGCTAGGTTCGTCTTGATCTTTTTGTGGAGTTTTGTTTGACGAGTGGGTTTGAACCTCTCTAAGTTGTTGGCCACTTCTAGTGGTGATCGCCTTACATTGCTCATGGCCAGTTCCTCTTGCGACTTCAGTATCGCTAGGTAAACCTCCTTGTGGTCTAGTATTCAGATTTTGAGCAAACTGTCTGACTTGATTTTCCAATGATTTGATTGCCGCCTCTTGGTTTTGCAATCTCATCTCGGTCCTGTTAATAAAAGCATCAGTTCTTTTTATGAAATTACTATTCTCAGCCATATAAGATTCAGTTTTCATCATAAAAGCATTTAGAGAATTTTCCAAAGAACTAGATGTCGCTTGTTGTTGCTTTGCGGCATCCGCTGCCGTGGCATATTCTCACCGAATCCCGATGCTTGTGCATTCTGATTGTTCAGGTTTAGAGCATTGCTGGGATTACTCCATAAAAAAATTGGGTGCTTCTTCCAAGTTGGATTGTATGTATTGGACATCACATTATTGCTCCGATTGTAATTCCCCACATAGAAGCTGGATTCCGGATTCTGCATGCATTCAGAAGAATTATGGTTATCACCACATAACTCACAAAAAGAATCCATTACCATGACTTCATGTGTGTTGTTTGGTTTTTGCATGTTCTGGACCATCTTGGTTAAAGTGGCCAATTGTGCCAAAATTGAATCTGATGATCCTAGTTCATGTATTGTGGCTTGGCGTCTAACTCCTCCTCTTCTAGTAGATGGGAATTGATAGTCATTCTTGGCCAGGCTGTTTAAAATTTGCATTGCTTCTTCCGGCGACTTATCTAGGAGTATGCCGTTTCTTTGAGGCATCCAAAGATCATCCTTGTTGGTGTATTCACGGCGTTGTAAAACATTGTTACTTGAGTCCACACCGGGAATCCGTGTAGGGGGCATTTGTGTAGAAGTTCTCTATATCGCTCCCAAGCCTCGTACATGGATTCATCATCCGCCCTGCCGAAAAGAAGTAATGTCGTTACGGCTTATCACCAAATTTGTAGGATTAAATCTAGCAAGGAAATCACGACAAAGATCAGTCCAAGATGCTATGGATCCGGCAGAATGCTATTCAACCATGCTTTCGCCTATCCTCTCGGTGAATAGTGGAATAATCTTAATCGTAGGACATCGGGGTGACTCGTGTATATTGAACGAGTTGCAAATCTCGAGGAAAGTTTTTTGATGTTGTCGCATCTTGATTCTTTGAGCCGCCAAATTGACCTATTGTGTTGATCATATTAAACATTACCGGTTTCAACTCAAAGTGGTCGGCTTCAATTTCAGGTGCGACAACTCCCGGATTAAGTCCATCAAGATCTTCTTCAAGATACTCTCGAATAGTTCTGCTTTTGCAAGAATCACTCCTCCTCCCGCCGAACATCTTGATTCATATTGCCGCCTTGATTTGCCATTGCTTCTCTTATCCTTCGCCTAAGTCTTTGTAAGGTTCGCTCGATTTACGGATCAAAGGGATATTCGGTGAAGTTGGTCTCGCCGTCATCATATACCAATGCAAAACCAAAGTTTGTTAGCCCTTTGAATTTTAAACAAGAAAAATAAAAAGAAAGTGCAAGAAAATAAAAACAAAGTCGCTATTGCCAATCCCCGGCAACGGCGCCAAAAACTTGTTGCGCGTAATAAGTGCTACGCAAATGTGCAAGTATACACGTCGCAAGTTATAGTATAAAAGATATCGTCTCCACAGGGATTGGTGCTACTTCAAGAATCTAGTCACTTGCACTGTAAAAGTAAAAACACAAGTAAAGGATTATAGGAGTTTAACTAATGACTAATCTAGAAAGCAATAAAGTAAAAGAAAAGATGAATTCAAATGAGAGAGAGATAGGCCAGGTTATCGTGAGTTGAGGTGTGATAGCCGATTGGATCGTCTTGGTAAAAGAGTGCACGGGCAACTCAGTTGCCGTGGCAACTTGCACAACGGGTTGCCTTTGGCAACTAATCGATGGTTGCCCGGGCAACTAGTTGGGCAACTACTTGGGCTTCGGGCAGCAACCTTCAAGGTTCGGCAGAGCGTTCTTCAATGGTTTCTTCTTATCCCTAAGTCGAAACTCTAGCTACTTGTGCATGCCTTGATAATACATCCTGCGTGAATCAAGGGTGAACAACAACCAATCTTGCGCCTCCTCTTAGCCGTTGAAATCCTTAACTTATTCCTAAGCCGGATTAATCTTCACCATCAATAGATTGCATAAAGATCATATTCATTCGTTTCTTGAATCTAACTCTCCCGATATTAGATAAATAGATGAAATCACGAGATCCTCTCCCAATTCACTCGCAAACAAGAATAAGAACCAAGAATGAATAAACCTTGAAATAGAAAAGTTCAAACTCTTATTACCTAAACAAAAATCAATAGTTTCTCACAACCACAAAACACAATAACCATAGCCAAGTAAATTTAGTTCATGGCTAGGTTCCAAAGAAACACAAGATAAACAATCCCTAGCATGAACCCAATCGAACAAGGAAGAAAAGATGAAGCTTGTCGAAAATCCCTTGCCCTAGATGCTTGTCGAAAATTATCTCCTCTTGCCCTACTTGGACTTGTCGAAATTCCCTCTTGCTCTCTATATTCCTCTTGTCGAAATCTCCTTGCTATTTATAGGGCTAGGCCAAAGTCCTTCTTTGAGGAGAAGTTTGAGTTGGAATTAAATTATCTTTAATGAATATAATTCTTTATTATAATTGTATTCCTACTAGAACTTCTCCTATCTTCTTGGAATTTAATTCTTCTTTAATCTCTGCATGGAAATCAAATTCCTTTGGGTTTGGGCTTTGCTCCACGTCATCTTGGGCTTGTATAGTCATTAATTTCGACATCCCTATTGCATTTTCTCTTTGTCGACAATTGTCATGGCAACTGGCTCGGCGTCTCCTTCATGCATTGCCCTGGCAACTAGTTCGGCATATCCTTCATGCATTGCCCTGGCAACTAGCTCGGCATTGCTTTGGCAAGTGATCCTGCACATACACACACACAAAGCACACCAAAGCAGCATCTTTTCCACAAAAACTATCAAGTTATGTAATCAAGCTCAACGATGGAAGGAAACATGGATTAATGCATGAATGGCTAACTATGCAACTAATATGAGCCTAAGTCTAACAATAATATGAGTAAAAAGGGTAAGGAAGATAGTACTTTTGAACACTTATCATCGGTCGTTCAGACTATAGACCTAACTCTATAGTCTCCCACCACTCGTGTGCATTGCCCTTAAGAAGGGAAATAATGCAATCAAGATCATCTTCCGGGCTTCCCTTCATATGTCTCAAGATTCTCTGTGTGTCGCAAAACCACTGGTCAGCCATGATCGGGTCATCCTCACCCAAGCCTTCAAAATTCTTAGGCCCAAAACGATGAAGCCTATCTATAGAGGTCTTGCAAGGCACCTCAAATTGCCTCGGGATAGCTTGCACCACACGCAAGAGGGCAGAGGTAAGGTCACAAAAGTGACCTACCTCTCCACTACCGGTTCCACCTTTCATCAATCATTTTCTTTGAAACTCAACAAACAAGGTGGCACATCAGGATTCCCAGTCTTATAAAGTACACTTAAATTTAGAGACTTGTGTTCACTAGACACCTTACCACGACCTCTATACCACCCAAGGTTCCCTAAAACTGACTAAACCTAAGCTTTGATACCATTAAATGTAACACCTCGATCCCGTCTCGAATTCGGAGCATCATATTCGGGTCACCCAAAACGACCCATCAAAATTTCTCATTTAAAAACCACAAGTTGACAATTTTTAAGCATTCTATTTCCATGAAATCCATAAAATCCACACAAATAATAATATAAAAGGGTTTACAAAATATGATCTCCAATTCAAAATACACCGTTTGACCAAATAGTAGTAAACCAAAATAAATATACAGACTCCACTATGGTAAGGTTCTATGAATACAATCAGTCCAAACTAAACATCAAGTACTGTACTCTAAAACTGGCTCGGTGCAGGGAAATCCTCCTCGATGTGCTCCTTCAAAAGCAACCTGTCAATCTACGCATGAAAAAAACCACAATTCCGCACGCTGAGCTAACAATGCTCAGTGGTACATTTCTACTCTACCGCTATTCATGAATATCATAAAACGAGCAAGCATGATAATATAATTAAGAGTACACAGAAAGACTTCTCAACATCTAAGGATCATCTTCTAGCCTATCCTAGCTAGAGCTTACAACTGTCTCAAGATACCACTATTTGTAAGAAGACCACTAAGCCATCCCAGGCTTACCATACACGAGGTCCCACTGACCATCGAGTTACGTCCCATACCCTGATCATATAGCCCTAGGGTTATAGCCCATACTCGATATCACACAACTCATCGAGTTACTCGAGCTCACACAACCTATCAAGTAACAACCCTACCCTAATCAGATAGCCTAAGGGTAACATATCCAACATCTATTATCTATACAACAACGTAAATAACATACATTCCTTAATGGCCAACGAAGCCCTACTATTTTTCTCGTGCTCGCACAGCCGTCGGGTTACCCGTGATCACATAACCGTCGGGTTAGGATCATATCCGGATCACTGTAGCCACAGATACGTCCTAGCCATACTTGGATCACAATAGCCACAAGCAGTCTTTTTCTGAGGTCACATAGCCAATCAAGTTACTCGAGATCACATAGCCCTTCGAGTTACTCAAGCTCAAACAGCCCCGCTGAGTTGTATTTCCTTATCCTGATCACATAGCCCAAGGATAGGTTTGAACCGCATTCAGATCACATAGCCCGTGGATACGTCAGATGTACTCAATCACATAGCCCAGAGTACCCATCCCCTTATTTAAGTACCCTTGCACTGACTCTAGGACATCCAGATTCCTAACCAAGGCACATACGATAACACATGCTCCCCTGAGCATCAATATATCTCACCGTGAGATAAAAGGCATACAGCCAACCATTACCAATGCCCCAAGGCATAACTCGTTTGTTACACTAATTAATATGTCTTTATGATTCATTTACGCTTTCCTAGTTAGGTTATCTTATTATTCGCGGCAACCATCCTATATGGGCGTCCCTTCAGCACACAACAAGGACCCTGATCTTTCACGTAGCATTAACCGATCCACCATAGATCTCCATGGGTGATTAAATAAGTGATCCACTCAATAATTACCAAGCTATTAGCCATTTATTTCACACATGGGGTTTAACTCTACATTTCTCAGCTTTAGTATTCATTTTACACCCTAACAGACCCCTATGGCCCTTTACCTCAAATTATAGAACCCCCGAACGCGAACTCAACTTTCTTGGGCAGATTGCCCAGTGAGTATCGATACTGCCCACTGCATTGATACTCCCCCATGAGTACTAATATGCTAATTAGATTCAAAAGAATTATACCCCAAGCCGTACCGATACGCTCCGTGCTGTACCGATACGTATCATCGGTACTCGGATCGCCCGTACCGGTACTCCCATATACACGTACTAGTACGCTAAGCCTTTCCCATGCAATGCAACAGTGCGTACCGATACGCCTCTAGTGTACCGGTACGCCAAACTGTTACTGGAATTCAAAACAAGCAAGGGGTACCAATATACAGGAAGGCATACCGGTACGCCCCTCACAATCTGGCTCCCTTAATACAAAAGAGTACCGATACGTTATCACCCCGTCTCGGTACGCGAGCCCAAATTTTAAAACATGAAGCTCAGGATTTCACCAATCCAACCCTTAACCTACATGGTTAAGTCTCAAATTGTTCCTACAAGTTATTGAGAGTATTATGGGTGGTTTTCTACCGATTTTATCTGTTGTTAACGCATGGTATATAATTTGCCATTAAAGGGGGTTTAAGCTTCTAAAACCTCAACTATACAACCCAAAACTATAAACCACACAAAGTAATCATTTTAGGATGCTCATGAAGTGAAGGAGTCAGAAATGTACTAACCTCAAGAAAAGATTCACGAACTAAGGTAGCAACCAAGCTTCTTTCGCCTTTTTTCCTTGCTCCAAGCTTCAAACTTAACTTCCACCAATGTTGAAGATATTCCTCTTGAAAGATAGATCTTTGGGTGTTGAACAACTTCTCTTCAAGCCTCAATTCGAGATTCTTACTCTAAAACAACAAGCTTTCTTATTTAACCTTGAATTGAGTAGGTGTTAGGAAGAGAGGAAGATGAGGATGGTTGGGGACAATGGGTGACCTCACCCCTCTTTTCCCTCTGCAAAAAATAACAAGGCAATCAGCCTTTGTCTCCCAATTTATGATTTTACCATAATACCCTTCTTCAAAACTCTTCCTAAGCCAAGCCCAATACCCCTAAACAAGCCTAACAACACATGGAAGCCCAACAACAAGGCCCAACATAACAGGAACGTTCGACCTGATATATTGGGCCAAAACTTGGGTCAACGCCCATTGTTGACTCGAGAAATTCAGGTTGTTACATACGACACTTCCTACCATACAAGGCCTCACACGGTGCCATTTTTATACTTGCCTGATAACTATTATTGTACGCTCCACCAAAGGCAACTGTCTTCCCGAGTTCTTTGGAACCCAATGATACAACACCTCAACATATCCTCCAAGATCTGAATCACACGCTCAAATTGACAATCCGTTTGATGATGATACAAAGTACTGAAATTCAAGCGAGTACACAAAGCTCAGTGAAAATACACCCAAAACCTTGATGTAAACCACGGATCCCTATTCGAAACTATCGAATTGGGCACCCGTGTAACCTCACAATTTTAGTAATATAAAGATCTGCCAACTTATCTAGGGTATATGTCATATGCACTGGCAGAAAATGTGCACACTTCATAAATCGATCAATAATCACCCAAATGGAATTCTTTTTAGTTGGTGCCAATGGTAACCCCGACATAAAATCCATGGTGATCCTCTCCCATTTCCACTCCAGAATCCTTAACGGTTGCAACAACCTAGAAGAAAAATGATGCGCAGCCTTAACAAGCTGACACACCATACACCTAGCAACAAAATAAGCCATATCCTTTTTCAAACCCATCCAATATTACTCTTCCTTTAGACCTCAATACATCTTGGTACTACCGAGATGCATAGCAAAAGGACTAGCATGAGCCTCGGTTATAATAGTTTGGCTCAACTCATCATCACTAGGCACCACTATCCGATCTTTGAAACATAACACCCCATCATCATTAAAGTGAAAATTTGTAGGATTTCCATCCATGATATCTTTAACATAAGGTACCAATGCCTCATCATAAGGTTGTTCTTCCTTAATCAACTGCGACAAAGATGGTTCCACTTACAACTCGGCCAACAAACCTCTATCACGCGTCACATTCAACCTCGCAAACGTGGCCCTCAACTCAACAATAACTTTTCTACTCAAAGCATCGACCATAATATTCGCTTTGCCCAAATGATACTCGATTATCAAATCATAATCCTTGAGCAACTCCAACCATCTACGTTGCCTAAGGTTCAACTCTTTTTGTAATATCAAATACTTCAAACTCTTATGATCTGTGTACACAGTACACTTCTCACCATAAATATAATGCCTCCAAATCTTCAACGCAAACACTACTGTGGCAAGATCCAAATCATGCGTAGGATAATTGCGCTCGTACACCTTTAATTGCCTAGATGCATAAGCCATAACTTTTCTGCCTTGCATCAACACACACCCTAAACCAACATAGGATGCATCTCTCTAAACCATAAACTCTTTTCCTGACTCAGGTTGAATCAAGATCGGAGCTCGCGTTAAAGTTTTCTTCAACTTCTCAAAAGCTTGTTGTCTAGCCTCCGTCCATTTGAAACGTACATCCTTTTGTAACAACTTGGTCAACAGAGCAGCAACCCTTGATAGTCCATCCACAAAGCGACGTTAATAACTTGCCAACCCTAAGAAACTATGAACCTCTATCACCGACTTAGGTTGCTTCCAATTCACCACCGCTTCAACCTTTTACAAATTTACCCGGATACCTTTCGCCAAAATAACATGACCAAGAAAGACCACTTCTTTAATCCAAAACTCACACTTGCTCAACTTCTCATAAATTTGGTTATCCAACAAGGTTTGCAACATGATCTACAAGTGTCGATTATGATATTCCTTGGTACGAGAGTACACGAGAATATCATCAATGAACACTACCACGAATTGATCCAAGAATTCATGGAACACCCGATTCATCATGTCTATAAATGTTGCAGGTGCATTCGTTAACCCAAATGGCATCACCAGAAACATATAATGCATGTACCTCATCCAAAAAGTTGTCTTTGGCACATCTTTATCCTTAACCTTCAATTGATAGTATCCAAATCTCAAATCTATCTTAGAAAACATTGTAGCACCCAAAAATTGTCAAACAAGTCATAAATTTGTGGCAAAGGATACTTATTCTTAATCGTCAACTTGTTTAGTTGCCGATAATCAATGCACATTCTCAAAATGACATCCTTCTTCTTCACAAACAACACCGATGCATCCCACATGACACACTAGGTCTGATGAAACCACGGTCGAACAACTTCTGAAGTTGCGTCTTTAACTCTTTCAACTTCTTCGATGCCATGCGATACGGTGAAATCAAAATCGGAGTCGTATCTACATACGTCTCAATACAAAACTCTACCTCTCTATCTGGCGATAACCCAAGCAACTCTTCTGGAAACACCCTAGAAAATCACAAACGATACGAGTATCTTTAGTCTGCATTTCTTCCATATTTAGGTTCATAACATAAGCCAAATATGCTTGACACTCACACTCCAACAACTTCTGTACTTCCAAAGTTGAAACCACATTAGATAAGAACTTAACATTCTCACCCACAACCACCATTTCATAATCATCGGCAAGTTTCAATGAAACCCTCTTAGTTACAAATTCGACCACAACCCCATGCTCATTCAACCAATCCATACCCAAGATCACATTAAAACCATGAAACGACAACTCCATTAAATCAATCGCAAACATGTGACCCTGAACCATCAAAGGACATCTCTTATACAACTTTCTCGTAAGAACTGCATCTCCAAAAGAACTTGTTACTTGCATACCCACATTTAACACTTCTACCAGTATATCAAGAAAATGCGCATGCTCATGCAAAATATATGAATGAGTAGAACCAGAATCTATTAGAGAAAGTAATGGCATAGACTGCAAGGTAAAAGTATTTGCTATCACATCAGTGCCATTCCTCCCCTCGCAATGTGCATAGATCCTCGTGGGTCCACCACCCTCAGGTTGAACCGTTACTGTATGAGCAATAGTCCGATGTCCTTTCTCCCTTCGCTGTAAATTACCTTGACCACGCCCACAGCCTCTTTGTGGTGCAACAATAGGTACAGGTGCCTGACTACCCCTAGCCAGCAATAGACATTCGCATCTCAAATGATCTCAGAACCACAACTTCAACAATAATTAGAATCAATAGCCGAATGAGCCTGTCTCTCCCTGGCCAATCATGGACAGTTTCGCCTCATGTGATCTCGCAATCCACATATCCAACAGGTATTGTGTAATGTTGTAACCTGGGTACTCTAGCCCTGTGGCCCTCGCACAACATTACTTCTAACCCATATAGTCGATGTCTAACATATATGTCTTAATATCATGTATTAATCCGTAACGAAATCGGTCATAGCAATGCCTCTCATCCGGTACCAACTCAGACGCATACTAACTCAGCCTCACAAACTATACCTCGTACTTAGATACTGACATACTACCATAAACCAAGGCCATGAACTCATGTTTCTTCTCATCCAAGTATCTAACTCCCAGATACTTCCTTCTGAAGGTAACTTGAAAGAAATCCCATGTCACATCATCGGGTTTCATGCATGTGATCACGGTAGTCTGCCAACTATATGCATCACCCTACAACAGGGACATTGTACATCCCAGTTATGGACATCATTACACTCCATCTAATTTAAAATCTAATTTGTACTGGTAGACCACTCCTCGGATTCCTTGGGTGTCAACCTTCTGAACTCAACTCCTCCTAGACTGTGCAAACGCTCTAACAGAAACCTCGAATTAGTAGCGGCGGCTAATGCTAGTACATGTACTTGTACTCTAGCCATCGCAGCCTAAAACGCTGATTCTGCATACGTCTCGATACAGAACTCTACCTCCCTATCCAGTGGTAATCTAGGCAACTCCTTCGGAAATACCCTTAGAAAATCACACACAGTACGGATATCCTGGACATCCACCTCCTTCGTATTTGGGTCATAACATAAGCCAAATATGTTTGACCCCCAAGCTCTAACAACTTCTGCACTTCTAAAGCCGAAACTACATTGGACCAGAATTTAACATTCTCACCCATAACCACCACTTCATAATCCTCATCAAGTTTCAAGGAAACTCACTTGGTTTCGAAGTCGATCATAGCCCTATGTTCGGCTAACCAATCCATCCCCAAGATTAAATCAAAACAGTGAAACGATAACTCCATCAAATCAATCACAAACACATGACTTTGAACCATCAAATGACATCTCCTATACAACTTTCTAGCGATTATTGTCTTGCGAAAGAACTAGTTACTTGCATACCCGCATCTAACACCTCTACATGTATATCAAGAAAACGTGCACATGTATACGCAAGATGTACGAATGTGTAGAACCAGAATCTATCAAAGAAACTATTGATATAGACTGCAAAGTAAAAGTACCTGCAATCACATATGTGTCATTCCTTCTCACAAGATGCACATAGATCCTCGTAGGTCCTACACCCTCAGGTTGAACCGCCACTGTATGAGCAACAATCCCCTGACCTTCCTCCCTACGTTGGAAATTACCTCGATCGCGCCCATGGCTTCTTTGTGGTACAACAGAAAGCGTAGGAGCCTGTCTATCCCTAGCTAACTGCGGACAATCACGCCTTATGTGATCTCGTGAACCACAATTCTAGCTTTTAACCCAACATAACACATTTCAATCATAAACACACAAATTCAAACATTGTGCATGCTATTCAACAGAAACGTACAACATCAATACCTCAAACAACCATAACCCATCTCCCAACAATCATAACCTGGCTTTGATACTACCAAATGTAACCCACTTGGCCTGGCCTAGATGTTAGACCTAACCGAGCGAGCTATATTGGGTTTGCCAAGATAAACCTGAAAGATTACTTAGAAAACGATCCATTTTTATTTTTATCTTGTCTATTTGTATAATTAAGTCATAAGGTTTTCATGCTGCCAGCGGTGAAGCATCGTCAATGAGACATCTAATTGGTCGAGTATGCACTCTAGGGACCAAATTGCAATTTTGGAAAGTCGAAGGAACTTTTTTAAGTCTAAAGTTACCAAACCTCAATTAATCAGGTTACAAGCATACGATTAAATTTCAACTTAAAATAATCATCCAAACTCATTTAATTGCACGATCAAGAAATAGGGACTAAACTGCAAAGATTCAAACTTTAGCAAAGCATATTACCAAAAATAACAAACTGGGCACCGATACACTCCCTTCCCGTATCGATACGGGTATATTTTTACAAATGGTATTGGTACGGTCTTCAGGCGTACCGATACCAGTAGCAAAAACGAGTACCAAAACGGTTGCTCGTGTGCCGACATCTAGTGTATTTTTTTTAGGGGAGTACCGATACGGTTACAGGCGTATCAATACCCTTGTGCAATTTTGCATATTCTGAGTCAAAACAGACCCTGCATATCGATCCCTAAGGACTCATACCAGTATAGTTGGGTCTATAATGACCTCTTGGTCGAACATATGACAATTAGGCTCAATATAACTTGCTTCAAACATCACACAAACTTCTTGAACAAGTCTAGCAACATTTCCTTAATCAATTAAGCATGATAAAAGACCATTCAAACCATAACAATCAAATCAAAGATCCTATAGGCATGATCTCTACCCAAGCATGCAATTCACATCCCAACCCCTTAAAGCAAGTCATAAAACCTCATACAAGTCTAAAATACCAAATGAAACATGTCCAAAATAAGAAGTAACCAAACAACCCTCCCAATTACAACTTGGTCACATTGCCCCTTTATTACTACATAGCATTTATAAAACTGTACTTGTAATAGCTTTGCCCTTGGATTGCTTCTTGCTTTCTCGCTGTCCGAAAATGCCTACTTTTCTGTATTGATGAGAAAGGGGAGCGTAAGCATGAAAGCTTAGTGAGGGATTCTCAAAAACACTCATCAATGCATTTAAAACCATTTGTTTTCAAACAAGTATTAAATCTCATGCCAAAACATCTTATGCTTCTATTACCTTTCCAAAATATACATATTTAAACATTTCGCCACACATGTATCATGGATTTCTAGCATAAACCTCAATTTAAGCTTTCTCATGCTAAAACATCAAAATAGCAAAGCTTAAAGAGCACAGCATGTATAAACCATATTATACAAAACATAATCCATTACTCATGATACATTAATTCATATATTGGCATTCAAGTGACCCAAAACCAAGTCATTCATTTTGTAAAAACACATCAGATACACTGATTTTCCAAGTGGTTCCTTTGACCACTTGACACACATCCTCGAACCAGAGCATGGTATTACTACCCCTCAACGGTTATGATGTATAAATCCACCAGCAAGAGAATTGGCACACTCTTGGCCTCTCGATCGCTGCGGTTCTCATGATGGAGCATGGCATACTCTTGACCCCTCGACACATTTGAAGTGACTTATTATAGTGCACTTTAAACCCTATGGCATGCTAACTATATCCGATAATATTTAATCATTGCCATTTGCCAATATATTCTATTAAATCATATTACCTCACTGTTGTAAATATACATCAAATCCAACCATCTTCAATTCAATAAATCATGCATTTATCATTCTCAAAATCCTTTTCATAAATCATTTGTCCAACCCATATAGCATCAACATATGATTATTTATATCATATTTCATTTCAAAACAATCATGTAAAAATAGGTAATCTAATTCATAAACATGTACATGAGATTGTATTTTTCAAAACCAAAAATGAGAGCGAGAACATCCAATACTTACTTCCAAGCTTATACAAGTGCTTCAAACTTAATCTAAACTTTCAAAATCACCTTCAAACCTTTAATTAATTTTAAACCATGTTTCCACTCACCGACAACACAAAGCTCCACTTGCCGGTGCGAAATCAAGCTTCCAAAGCCTTTGAAACCTTTCCAGCTGTTAAAGGATCCATATCCCCTATTTTATCCACACAAAAATAGAGGATTAATGCATTACTATACATCTCTAATCCCAGCAACATCTCTTCTCAACTTCGCCTCACTAAAAAACCATCAAACACCTTTCAAGAGCAACTAAAAACTTCTCTGAACCCAAACTAAACAAAGCCCAGCCGTAACATAACGATTTTAACATCTTAACAACATTATTCCACATCTAAAAACATCAATTTAACAACCTTATATCTCTAGCAACCTTTAAACACCAAGAACACTTCAAAATCTAACTATTTACAACCTAGAAGACTAGCAATTCACTTAGTTTCGGGATTCCTTTTATTAATCTCTTCTCATAACATTAAAACATATCTTACATGTGATCTATACCAATTAAAATCAACACAAATCAGATCTATTATTATGGTCTACCAAATTTCTTATCAAAACTAAATTAAAACCTTTTAATCATGATTTATTCATAAACATATAACAAAAATCAATTGTAAAGGATCAAGAACTTGTGAATTTCAGTAAAGAACCTTTGATTAGAGGAGAGAAACGAAAATTACCTCTAATAGCTGGCTTTCCCCTTAATTAGCATGATTTGAATGAAATCTCCAAGAAAGCAAGTAGGATTTGATGTAAAAATCAAAGAAATCTGTAACACCTCTTTCACATATCCGTACACCGGGTATGAGTCGGAAATGTTACAACTTCTTTAATCCAAAAATTTCTCTAGCCCAAGCACGCTTAACTTTATTTAAATTTTGACTTAAATTATTTGTTCGAGTTCTAATTATAAATCACCTATCTTAGCATGCTACTCATCACTTAAGATTATTCTTAACCTTGAATATTTCCAGAAATGCCAATTATCTTGAAACCATAACGAACTTTAAAGGCCAATCGCACTCAAATAGGTTAAACAAGTATACATGCCACTGTAAAAATCAAACCTTAATTAGGATGTCATTACTGTGATTACCTGTTGAGCTTTCTAATATTGATGCAATGCTTTTCTCCATCCCTTCTTGATTTACCTACATGTGTAAAATAAAACACACGCTAAGTACGAGCATAGTGAGGCATAAGATGAGAACATATATAAATTACTTTGTAATGCATGATACTTTCAAAGGCATGATAATCATTAAATCATATAATCTGTAATGTAGGAATATAGGTATATAAGATCATATAGTTGTACTGTGTAATCATATAGCCCAAAGTAAATATCAAGTGACAAATATACGAGTCGTGTACATTTTAGTACTATCCTTTCTATCGACACAATGAAGTATCGGGAACATATCAACACAATGAAGTATTGCGATCATATCAATACAATAAAGTGTTGCCATATCAACACAATGAAGTGTTGCAAACTATCGACGTTGTATACTATCGACACAATGAAGTGTCAGATACAGTGTGACTCTTATGATATACCACTATATTGTCCAACTCAATATTATACTACCAAGGGCAACTTTAAAATTAATTCCTGCAAAATGGCAAGCAACCCCTATACAATTTATATCATGTAAAATATATCATATCAGGGTAGTTCATACTCCAATATGTTCTATACAATTCACATTATGCATGCCATTTAAAAACTATATAAATAGATTATCATATATATCATGCTATAAACCATTTTGTAAGAATAAAGATATTCCATGATCTTTAAATCAGTAAAATAATGTATCATGCAAAACATATTATGCTATATAAAAATATTTACCTTTTAGGTTGACTTATCACAAGTCTCCCTATAAAAATGTATGTCAACAAACATACATTTAAATACATGTATGCACTCACCTGGGCCATTTGTTAGCATGCCTCACTAAATTCTAATCGATCATTTCCTTTTTATAGAATCTTGAACCTTCTTTGATTCGGCCTTGACTTCATTAATCACATGAATAAGATAAAATATTTGCTAGATTCAAATCTAACAATACCTTAAACACGTTGTCTAATATAATCATTCAAATATAAAATTTTCAAATATTTTTCCTTTCTTCCTTGTATTGTTCCAAAACTCATTATGGTCCCTAGTGACCAATTTGAATTTCCAATAATTCTTTCGAGCTTGCTAACACACATTTAAATACAAAATATTTCAAATTCCATTTTCTGACAGCTTGCGCTACCTTCAAAGATTTGCTTATACCGGGCAGAATACATACCGGATTTTAATTTCCTTTATACTGGAAAAACTAGATTCGATAAAGGTCTAACGGTATAAACCACATAAATTAATAAAATCGACAAAAATTATGAAAATTCTTCAAACTCTCGTTATGGTGTTGTTTTGACAGAAACTGCTCTGTAAATTTGCTGCCCTTCATTCGATTAAAAATTCATATCTTTTAACTCGGAACTTGAAATCAGTTTCCGTTTGTTGGAAAAAAAACTAGACGAACGTATCTTTACAACGGTATAAAATTCATCATCTAACCATTTTTTAGAATTTATGGTGAATTTTCAAAGTCACTGCCAGAATTCAATCGTCTTCATAGCTTTCCATAATAAGTTTCTAATTTCTACTAACTTCTCCTTATTTTTCTACTCATCAATTTAGTCCCATCACTTGCTTCAAACTACCAATTCATCATCTTCTTCATCAAATAATTATTCAAAATAATTCCCTCTAATTTTCTTTCTTTACCCAAAATAGTCACTAAAATGCAAAGGTAAGGATTCAAACTTCTTAACTTTGCAATTTAGTCCTCAAATCAACACTACTACCTTAATTCGATTATTTTAACTAAAAATCAGATTTAATCCCCATCCAAGAATTCCTTTCCTATTTGGTCACTTGATTTTGACAATTTGTCAAAATGGTCCCTAATTCAATTCAACATTGGTTTAGCATTCTAACATCAATTTCACATCTACAAACATTATTAATTACATAAATACACTCCAAATTCATAAAATTCAGATTCGGTCCCTTAACTTTGAAGCTTGCCGAATTGGTCCTTATAATTTTAACTTAGGGTTTTGCTTCCAAACAACAAACAAGCTTACTAGATCATTGATCCAACATCACAAACCCTAAGTTAGACTTAAATCCATAAACCCTAATCTTCTCCATAGAAACCAAAATATGTAGGGTTTAAATCCTAACTCAATAACATGATTTTAACATCATATAAGCTTGATTCCAACTTAAATTCAACCATGGAATCATAAAATCTCTAAAGCCCCAATTTTGTTCATAAACCCTAATTTCCTTCTCATGTAAAATTCTCATCAATCAAGCATGTATTCCAGGAATTAAATACATCAAAAGATAGAACTTGAAGAGTAGAACAACTTTGCAGTTCGAAAGATTACATGAAAATCGAGTTTCGGGGCTTAAATCGAGCTTGGAAATTTTCTCCCCCTTTTCCCTTAATTTTTGAAAATGGAAGACGAAGAAAGCTTCATCTTTTTGGCCTTTTATTTTTGCCATTCCTCCAATTATGCCACTTTTATTATATAAATGAATTTTAAATTTATTCCAATAGGGAAATTACAAAAATGCCCTCTTTATCCAACGGTTGAGATTGATTTTATCATCAACCAAGGGCCAAGATTTAAACTTCAAAATTATTCTTCCAAAAATAACCCTTGTAACTTCAAATATTTCAAAATTGCCATCCCTGCCAAAAGATCAATTTGCCCTCCAACTAGTCTTTATTTACTAGTTTATTTCAAAATTGTCATTCCATTAAAATCTAACTAAATTAGTTCCTCCTCAACCGGCCACCATTCCATAAATATTATTTTATGATTTTCCATGGATTATTGAACAGCCTCTGAAATTTCAATTCGATCTGATTTCCCGATATTCACAAAATACTTCTACTACGATTTTACCTTTACCGAGCTATCGGATCTGTTCTGAAAATTCTATATTTCCATAATATTCCTCATATTATCATCATCCTTCATCCAATGACCTAAATTTAAATCTTGAATTAGTAGTTTACCAACTTTGTCCTTGTGATTTTCCAAAATTACAATCTTGCCATTTTTCATCCAACGGCTCATATTTAGCATGGAAAATCAACTTAAATCCAAGGGTTCATATTCTTCCAACACAAACAAAATATCTTAGACATGTAAAATAACATAATCAACCTTGGCTTATCATTATTCAAAATATCCCGGATATTCAATTCGATTCGATTATCTGAATATTCTTCCGAACTTTATCGCTTTATAGTCAATAATGCAAACTCCGTACGAAAAATCCGGGTAACACGAAAACGTCATTCTTGGAGGGTAAACTATTCATTTACGGGGTTAAAATACATAAATTTTGAAAATTACATTTTAGTCCCTAAACGTTTCCAAAGTTTACACTTTAACCCCTAAACTTTCAAAATTTACATTTTGGTCACTAACCAAAAATTTGGGATATTACATAATCAATTAAGAAATCACAAGGAAATCAAAAATAGATGATTCCTGGACATTTTAAAGTAAAATTGGTAGTTTGGATGCTAAGAAAGTTGAGAGGAAAGTTGAGAGCAAAAGTAGTTATGTAAGCAAATGAATTTGGTTTATAGAAATCCTTTTAATTAAATCTATTTTATTTTATTTATTAACATTTTAAAAATCATTTAAAAATAACCTAAATTAAGGGAAAAGTCTAATTAAAAATATTGGTAAATTAGCTCCTTAAAGATTCTAAGTTTTGACCCTTTTACAATTTAGTCACCAAAATAGTCTTGAAACTTTACATTTTAGTTACCAAACCAAAATGTCCCTGAATCTAATTTTATTTCCCCAAATTGAGTTTTCCAAAACCCTTAATATATTAATTAAACATTTTCTATATTTTTCCATATTTTATTTTAACAAAAAACAATTTATTATGAATTAATTCCCGAAACTAGCTCAAATCGCTTAATTCGGTTCTCCCAAACCGTCTAATCTAGCTACTGTCTAGGCCCAAATCCGGGGTGTTACAAGCTTGATCATAGTTGTTGTTAAAGCTTTGGAGACTTGTTTTTATACCCCTCATTGATTTCTAACAGTTTGGGTAGATGGGATAATGAATAGAGCCAATGGATTGCATTTTTCCCGCAATAAATGTTGTCTGAAAACATTGGGTATCGGTACACGAAGGCTCGTATTGGTACATGCCATAAGACGAAATAGTCGTTGCAGCAAAAGGGTGCCGGTAAGCGAGCATGCATATCAGTACGGAGCGTGAATTTTACAAAGGGTGTCGATATGAGTCGTACCGTATCGATACTGATTTTGGCCACCGAAATTCTGGAAAGTTTGGATTAAAAACTTGTATCGATACGTCTATAGGCCGTATCGGCACGGGTAACCATTTTTCAAAGATAAGGTTTCCAATAACTGACAAGGCAACGGTCAAAAAATTAAATGTAAAGATTTGGGAAATCTTTAACCCATGTATCAGTACGCTATGAGCCATACCGATACTCAAGCTCAATTTGGATTAAATTATTAAAAGGACGTACCGATACACGACCAGCCATATCGTTACCCTATAGCCATTAACTATGAACTAGTTTTCCAGTAACGAAAAATCGTACTGATATGCCATAGGCTGTATCGGTACTTCTGTACCAAATTGGCTATTTTGAGTACCAAAACACTTAGAAAATATTTGGGGTTTAAAGTTTTAATTTAAGAAAAATTTAATTTCGATTTGCCTGTCAATTTAGTGACTAAAACAAGTTCTTAAAATTTATTTCTTTTTACAAATTAGTCCTTGTTATATCAGAAATCAAATATAGCTTTATCATTTACTAACAACATTTTTCAAAAGTAATGTCAAACTGGCCCTAAGAAGTTACACCTTGTTCTATTAGTGTAAATTTCTATAAGGGAACAAAAACAAAGACATATTTTCGGCTACTCTTATAGTGCTTGAGAACGTCGGTCGTCTGTCTCCCAAGTTGAACAACTAGATGATTAACTGCAGTAGCACGACATACTGCAGAGATCATGAACTCTAATCTTGTTTTTTTCCTATCACCAAAAACTAAGTTGAAAAGTAGAGAAATTTTTTGTGATGTGTGTTTTAACCTAGTAGGTTTAACACAATATTTATAGGAGTTTCACATGGTGAATTATTATAAATTTTTGACCCAGTAGAGCATTTAATCTTCGAGAACCAATGAGCCTTTAAAAAACAATTTTCAAAATTACTATATGAATTAAAAGAATCATTCAATATTTATCCTTTTAATTTCAAAAAATAATTTGAAAAAGATTTGCTCTATTTAAGGAAAAATTATTTCAAATTTTGGTTAAAATATTAGACATAAATAAAATAAGCATACATATTTTGAAGTATCTTTTTGTAGGAAAAATATCAACTTTTAAAAAATAAGCTAATAATGAGATTGTTAGTGAACATAAACAAACTGAACATACCACTATTTAAGGTTGTTCGTTTAATTAAACAAATATTTTTTATTCATACTCGTTTATTTATCTTAACAAATGAATAATATATGAATGGTTTATAAGTAGTTCGTCAAACGATTTGTTAATGTGCAACCCTAACTACATCAAACTATATAAAATAAACTTTTTTACACGTCATTTCATTAGCAGATAAGAAAGTGACAGAAATCTAAATAAATAATAAAGGCTTAAATGAAAAATAGGTGCCCAAAGTATATATTTTTTTGAACTTTAGGTGCTTAAAGTAATTTTTTGTAAAAATAGGTGCCCAAAGTTTCAAAAGTTGCAATTTTAGGTGTCTGGCAGTTAATGGGTGTTAAAAAATTTTAACCAATCAATGCTTGATACGTGGCACTAATTTGATTTTTTTTTAATTTAAAAAAAAACACCCAAAATTTTAGTTTTTCATAAATTCCTAAAAATTTACAAATTTTACAAAACAGTCCCCAAATCCCTAAAATCTCCCAAAACCAAATCCCAAATTGCTTCCGCTTCCGCCGCCAACCGTCGCCCCTAAGCCTACCCCTTTGGTCGCTGGACTTAGCCGGTCATTTCCCCCATCATGGTGTCGCTGGAAATGGCATGGCAGCCGAACGTCGATTTCGCGTTCGACGTTTGACTGCCACGTCGTTCCTCATTTTCGACGACTCTGTGATGGGGGAAACGACCGGCTAGGTCCACCGATCAAAGGGGTAGGCTTAGGGGCGGCGATCAGTGGTGGAAGCGGCGGTAATTTGGGGGTTTGTGTTTGGGAGATTTGGTGACTGTGTTTGTAAAAATTGCAAAATTTTGGGAATTTATGAAAAATTTTAAAAAATGTTTTAAGTTTTTAATTTTGAAAAAAATAAAATAAACATGCGACGTGTCAAGAATTGATTGGTTAACAATTTTTAACACTTTTTAACGGTCAGGCACCTAAAATTGCAACTGTTGAAACTTCAGGCACCTAAAATTATAACAGTTGAAACTTTGGGCACCTATTTTTATAAAAAAATACTTTAGGCACCTAAAGTTCAAAAAAGATATACTTTAAGCACCTATTTTTCATTTAAGTCAATTAGTTATTAGGAAAGTAATTAAACTTGAAGGGTGGTCCAATTATAATGAATGATGTAGTTAATTTAGGTGATTTGGGTTTGAATAATTTAGTTTGTATGTGTGAATAAATTTATTTAAATTTAAAATCGGACACAAATATTACATTGTATACAATTAAAATGATAAAAAAAATTATTAAAAGACAATCATATATGATTAAAAATAAATTTTAAAAATTATAAACTCGTGAAGTAAAATAAAATAAAATTACCCGCAGAGCAACTTCCATTTACAATCTTCCCTATATCAAAGGTCATAGGCTGGGTTCAAATAACATTCATTGGTACAATATAAGATCGATAATTGAATAATCTAAAATTATCAATTAATTAAAATAATTTTTAAGGGTTAATCCAACCTGGTTTTGGTACAAATTTTTTAAATAAATTATTTCGATTCGGTTATTGTTCACAATTTTAAGCTAAATTTATTAACTTATCTGATCAGTTATATACAATATTTATAAATTTTATGTAACTTATAGTGTAGAGATTTTTATGCCCTTCTAGTTTTTTAAAAAGGTTTTGCTCAAGGTAGGATAATAGGCTTGAATTCCAAATTTTTACTTTCTAGTTGTTTTTACATTTTTATTATAACTGAACAATTATTAAATTTACCATATTACCATATTTGATATTTTAATAAACAAAGTAAAAAAATCATTAGTCGAATCAAATACTCCGGTTAACCGATCAATCGACTATCCGATTTAATTGGTACAATATAAGATTGAGAATTGAATAATCTGAATTTACCAAAATAACTTTTTAAGGATTAATCAAACCCGATTACGGTATAAATTTTTTAAAATAAATTATTTTGATTCAGTTACGGTTCACAATTTTAAGCAAAATTGATTAATGAAACTGATCAGTTATATACGATATTTGTAGATTTTATGCATTAAAATATCTTTATAGTGATTTTGATACCTTTCTGATTTTTTTTAAAATAATTTGGTTGTGGTAGGATTAATAGGTGTGAACTCTCCATTTTTGACTTTCTAGTTGTTTTTACACTTTTATCACAACCGAACAATTATTAAATTTACCACATTACCATATTTGATATTTTAATAAACAAAGTAAAAAATCATTTCTAGAATCAAATATTCTGGTTAACTGGTTAATCGATTATCCAATATAATTGGTACAATAAAAGATCGAAAATTGAATAATTTGAATTTACCAATTAACGAAAATATTTTTAAGGATTAATTAAATTTTTCTATTTGTATAACCATATCATTCGAGAGTGGCCAAAATATGAACAATTCGAAAATTAAGTTATTAAATTAAAAAAATTTAAACTCTAGTGACAAAAATAGAAGTGAGAAGAAAGTTGAGTGATGATTGGTTTAGTTTACCTATTTTCTATTAAAGAAAAAGGAAAGTTAAGATTACGGAAAGGGTCATATTAAAAGTGAACTAAAAGTTATATAATTATAATAAAAGTTCTAAAATTTTGTTGACCAACATAAAAGCATCATAAAAGTTTGGTGACCATTTATATAATTTACCCATAATTTTTTAACGGGTTTATTTCGTTAAATGATTATTAGTAGAATGCAAATATTGAGGTAAAGTAGCCCCATTTGATAAAGTAGGTGTAAACGATTCTATAAATTTCAGCCGACTTCTTTCCTTCCCTACAAACCCATCAAAGTATCCTAAAACCAAAGCATGAGCTGGTGGTGGTCTGGAACCATTGGCGCTGCTAGGGCAAGCTTTCGATTTCCCATCTTTAATTTTTCTCTCTGCAAATGTTTTTTACGAAATTTTTTATTCGTTTTTGTTTTTACAGAAGAAATTTGAGGAAGATGAAGCACCAAGAGGTTTCCAAAGCGTTGCGCTGGTAATTGGAGTGACTGGCATAGTGAGCAACAGCTTGGCCGAAATCCTCCCTTTATCCGACACCCCCGGCAGTCCATGGAAAGTTTACGGCGTGGCTCGCCGCCTAAGGCCGAACTGGAACGCTAGAATCGAGTCGAGTACATTCAGTGCGACGTATCCGATCCCAAGGAAACCGAGTCGAAGCTCTCCCAACTCACCGATGTCACACACGTCTTCTACGTCAGCTGGATCATGGGAGCGACCGAGGAGGAGAACTGTGAAATCAACGGCTCAATGCTCCGCAACGTCTTGCGTTCCTTGATCCCCAATGCACCCAATATCCGCCATATCTGCCTCCAAACCAGAGCCAAGCATTACGTCGGACCGTTCGAGTTATTGGGCAAAATCCAACCACATGACCCGCCTTTCACCGAAGATTTACCACGCTTAAATGTTCCCAACTTTACTACACCCAAGAAGACATCCTCCTCGAAGAAATCAAGAAAAAAGAAGGATTAACATGGTCGGTGCGCCGACCCGAAACAATATCCGGGTTCTTGCCTTACAGTTTAATTAACCTCGTTGGAACTCTTTGCGTTTACGCCGCTATTTGTAAACACGAAGGGACGCCGTTGTTGTTCCCCGGAACCAAAGCCGTTTGGGAAGGTTATCATGCTGCTTCGGACGCGAATTTAATCGCGGAGCAACATATATGGGCGGCGGTGGATCCGTTTGCAAAGAACGAAGCTTTCAACGTGAACAACGGGGATGTGTTCAAGTGGAAGCATATGTGGAAAACATTGGCGGAGCAGTTTGGGATAGATAAATATGGATTGGAGGAAGGGAAGAACGTGGGGTTGCAGGAGATGATGAAAGGGAAGGAGAAGGTGTGGGAGGAGATAGTGAATGAGAAGCAGTTGCAGAAGACGAGGTAGGAGGAGGTGGGGGATTGGTGGTTTGTAGATACTTTCTGGTCGATGCCGGAGGAGGCGCCCCTGTGTAGTATGAATAAGAGCAAGGAGCATGGGTTTTTGGGGTTTCGGAATACCAAGAATTCGTTCATCACCTGGATTGATAAGATGAAGGCATTCAAGTTTGTGCCTTGATCATTCCATCCTTCTGTTTCCAGTTTCATGGAATTTCTTTTACCATAACGTTTGAACTTCACAATAAGAAGGTAATGTGTGTTTAACAAGACTTGAGTTTCTACTATAACACCAGAATTTCGTTAAATAGTATTAAGGTCATTTGGTATTAAGTTAGTAGTTTAAAAACTAACTTAGTGACTAAAATGACAAAATGGAAAAGCTAGGATTTCTTTAATTAGGAGCTTTAGAAAAGGAATTTCTGAGGTTTAAAGGTATCATAAGATAGAGAATAAGCAGATAAAGCTACATGCAAAATTTGGTTGAAATTCGATAAAATTGAAATGGGAATTGAAGGTTAAAGTTTAGTGACCAAAATGACAATTTTCAAAAGTTGGTTGTTAAATCATAAAGAAAGGAAAGTTTAAATCATTAATAAAGAATTTGCCCAATGACTAAATTTTATTCTGTAGATGAATAAATTTGGCCAGTGAGTAAAATCTAATATAGGTCCTAGGAATGAAAATACAGTATAAGGTATCGAATTTTGATAGAATAAAATTATTAAGTGCGCTCAAACCAGGGAAACACTAGGATGAGTGACCTTCGGGAATATCCCATAAAAGTGTTTCCGATCGATATTTTGGACTCATTAAGAGTAGAGAATATTCATATGGATTTCCGATAAAGGATTTCTAAGAGAAATTTTACTCGATGAGGATTTTCGATAATTATCAGAATAATAGACTAAGTTAGAAAATTTCAGTCTAAGTCCTTAGGAAATGAAGTTTTTTATGAGATAATAGTATCAATTTTCTGAATATGGAAATATAAAATTTTCGGAATAAATCTGATAGCTCGGTAAAGGTAAAATCGTAGTAGAAATGTTTTGTGAATATAGGAAAATCGGATCGAATTGAAATTTTAGAGGTTGTTCCATAAGCCATTGAAAATCATAAAATAATATTTATGGAATTTAGAGATATGATATTTTTGGATTAGATTCGATAGTTCGATAAATGGAAAATCGTAATAGGTGATTATCGAGTAATTGTATCGAATAAAAATCATAAAATAAAATTTTACGATTTCTTTGGGAATGGTCGGTTATGAAGGAACCAGTTCAAATGTAATGGAATGGCAATTTTAAAGAAGATTTGTAAATATGAGTTTGGTTGAGGGACAAATTAGTAAAATGGATTAAAATGAATTTAAAATTCATTTTAATTATACAAGTGTCAATATTAGATTAAAACAAGTATATTAGTTTACAAAATGAACAAAAATTTGTTCATCTATTTCTACATATGCCGTGGGGGAGAAGAAGGGAGAAAAATACATTAAATTTCAAGCTTGATTTGGAAGGGTTACAAGTAAAATCAAGGTTAGTTCATGAAGGAAAAATTAATCCTTGTTCAATTTTCTTTCATTTGGTAGTAATTTTACATGGTACTATGAGAAGTGTTCATGGTTTGATGAGAGAGAAAATTTAGGGTTTATGGATTTGTTTGAATCAAGGCTTGATTTAGTTGAATCAAGTATATAAATGATATTTACAAGCTTTGATTTGAATTAATTCCATGCCTATATGCAAAACCCCTAAATTTTGAAAATTAGGGTTTATGTTAGGGTATGGAATTTTAGAACATGATTGAAGGATAAATGGTTCTATGTGTTGTTTTAAGGTGATTGGAATGAAAATCCCTAATTAGAATTGTAATAGGGACCAAAATGTCAACTTTGTAAAGTTTAAGGATTTGATTGTTGAGTTTGTATTTGATGGATGCTATGTTGGAAAATTAATTTAAGTGATTGGAATTGAAGAATTTTAGGGATTGAAGTGTGATATTGAAAATTTATGAGTACTTAAGTTAAATTATTGATTTAAGTACTTGAATTGAATAAAGGAAGGAAATAATAGCTTAATTAGTTGAAGGACTAATTCGGCTATGCATGAAAGTTTAGGGACCAATCCGGCAATGTAGTTTTTGATGAAAGATGTAAGGAGAACTTATGAATACAAGCTTCATTTAGTCATTTGAAGTAAAATAATAGGACTAAATTGACAAGTAAAGAAATAAGGAGAAGTTATGGTAAATTTAGAAACTAATTATGGGAAGTTAGGTTGAATTTAAATTATGGCAGTAAGTTTAGAATTTTACCATAAATTCTATAAAATGGTTAGAAGTTGAATTTTATACCGATATAAAGGTATGTCAGTCTAGTTTTGTTTCCAACAAATGATATGAGAGTCCATGGTATAGTTGGATATCCATAGAGTCCTTAGCAGCTGCATCATACAAGATGATATGATTTCATGTTTTGTGACTACTACGGTGTCACACCCACCTTGGGGACCCAAGCCCTTGGTGTTGCACCCTAGGGATCCAAGCCCATGGTGCCAAGTGCACTAAATAGGTGCTTTGAGCAGCAAAGAGCGTCCTCGAGTACGTAACATATACCTTGAGGACCTAAGCCCTTGGTGTGCACCTTAGGGATCCAAGCCCATAGTGATAATGGCACTAACACGGTGCCTAAATGAGGAGCAAAGAGCGTCCTCGAGTATGTACTCGTTTACAAGTTCAAGTTAGACACTCAGGTGTCTTATACATGTGACTCGCGTACCTTGATCTCATATTATTTACTTTGGGCTATCTTTAAAAGAAGGTTATATTGTAAATGATTACATGATGACTGATAAATACCGATAACATGATATTTATACTTGTTTTATGATATGATATAAACTGTATTGGAATCACTTGTCATTTTGCAGGAAATATATTGTACTGTTATATGACCGAGAATTGAATTTGATAAGTTTATTTCACATAATTCTTTACATTGAAATGATTTACTTTAAATTATATTTGTCTCACTAAGTCGTTACTTAGCGCGTGTTGTTTCACACGTAGGATATCGAGAACTTATCGGAAGAAGAATCAAGCATGTTAATCAAGCTGCAATCTGCCATACATCACTAAGACATTCTAATTTTATGATATTCTCTAGTGAGCATGTAATGATTTATTTTCTAGTTGTTTTAAAGATAAAATTTTAATTGTTGTTTATCGCGTAACAATTTTAAATCCAAGAAAGGGATTAGTCAGTGTACCTAGTTTTCACCCTGAGTTACATACTTATTTAAATAACTGACTTATAAATTTTACAAACCAGTTCAGGGTCGAAACTAGGTGTGCCTGCCTGAAATTGTTTTAAATTAGAAACCGAGAAAAGGCCAACCACTGGACTAGTTAAGCAAGAATAGTATAAAAAAATTTACAAGTCAGGAAATCAGTTAAATAATACCGTGACATCTTCAATGTGTATTTAATCATCGAATATATGTTGAGGGTGTTACATCTACATTTCAAGATATTATAGCAAAAACAATATTAAATTTTACTTCAAAAAAGCAATAATAATATTAATATTAGTTTGTTGCAATTAGATATAGGTTTAGTTGTAAAAGAAAATGTTCAAATTATATATATATAGATATATATTTGTTTTAACTATTTAAAGTATTTTTGGGTCAAAATAAGTGATTAACGTTTATGTCAGTACCATTTCAAGTCTCAAGTGTCTGGTAGTTAAAAAAAATTATTAGCCAATTAGAATGCGACACGTGGTGGGGTTTTAAATTATAATCTTTTAATTCTTTTAAAAAAGCAAGATTCTTAATTTAAAAAAATTCTAAAAGTTCTAAAAAAATTTAAATCCCCTAAATCTTAATCTAAATCCTCACATCCCTAAATTCATCTGATGGCATCATCGTAACAACAACATCATCCACCCCTACCCTCATCGGAACACCACTATCGAATATTCAACTCATTTGTCGCTATAAATCAACGAATGACATTGATTGAACATCAAACGTCGAAACTCAAAAGCTTTCAATTGAACGACGAGCAATTAACGACGAACAAACAAACGAAGAACAACGATGACAAGAGGAATAGACTTCATTGTGGCGACGACGGCTTAGAAATGAACGACGATGACAGAAAGATTTTGGGATTTAGAGTTAGGGATTTAAAATTTTAGGATTTTGTGGAAAATTAGGGTTTTTATGAAAATTTAAGAAATTTATATTTTTTTAAAATAAAAAATTAAAGGAAATTAAAATCAAAGTTAAGTGTCAAACAATGATTGAGTGACCAGTTTTTTTAATGCGTCGACTTTAAAATATTCATGGGATGAAATGTTAAGCACATAAAATGTTAAGGAAACAAACGATAGACACCTATTTTGGCCAAAAAAACTTTTGGCACCTAAAGTAAAAAATATATAATTTAGAATTTTAAAAATATTTTAGTTCACTTTTTTGTATAGTGCATGTTTATTTTATGGTCCATGTTCTGTATTCGTGACTCTCCCTCCCAACAATACCATCTTCAAAGTTCAAACCTGAATTCTCTCCTTAGGAGTACAATGTGTATTGTCATTGCACCAACACTTATTGGTAGGGGTGTTCATGGTAGGTTAACCGTACAGTTTAGCTTAAACGATTGGTAACCGTTATAGCGGTATTAACCGTAACCTAACCGTTAAGAAATGATTAACCATTATAGCAGTATTAACAGTAACCTAACCGTTAAGGAATGGTTAACCATTATAGTGGTTACCGTTAAGAAATGGTTCGGTTACAGACTGTAACCTATTACAATTTTCTTTTCAAATGTTTATTATTTCTTTTTAGAATAATAAATCTATCTCTTCGATAAATTTTGTATTAAAATTTTCAAAAAAGAAACTTAAATAGATAGATTTTAAACCCAAACTTCATACTTAGTTTAAAAAAAATACCTGTAGTTTAACTATTAACCATCTTTTTAGCGGTTCAGTTAGCTGAAACCATTCAACCTTATCGGTTAGGTTAATTAACCTATAAAATGAACGATTATATCGGTTAACTGTTACGGTTAACGGTTATGATTTATTTTGCACCCCCTACTTATTGGTATATTTTAGTTATATTTTATACAAGAAAATGATTTTTTTCATTAAATTTTGTAAATTATTTTTTATCAAATGATAGTTTTATTTCATTTCATAACCAAAATCAGATACACCAACAAGAACTAGACCCTGAACACAGAGAGTACAAACAAAAAACAAGCAAAACACAAGCACAATATGTAGTCCCCCAAAAAAACCAAAACAAAAAGACCAATTGGGTTAAAACAAACAACCCAACAATCACATAAAAGTGTATCACATGAGATGAAACCGTAGACATGAAGACATTCTTCTTCTAGTAGACGAATATATTTCTAAAGCTCAACAAAGCTCTTGAAACATTTTAATTCAGATACCCCCTCTAAGAAAGCTCCAAAGCCGGAGAAAGGTCTTTCCGATACAAAGCAACCAGGACCTAGTCATTAGATATTCATTTTAGAACACATCAAGGTCGATAGAGGAAGGAAACACAATAGCTCGAAAATATAAAACACGAGCAAGAATGTGATGGTTTCTCCTACACTTAGAACCATGACCGATGTAGAAATACCAGCCATTAGAAAAAGGAGAAAAAAAATCTTCAAATCTAGAAAAGGATGTTTTAAAGGAAAAAAACAACCAAAAGGATCTCAAGACAAGCCTTGAATCTTCTTTCATCCGAAAGAAGTTATGAAAATAGGTTTTGGGGCGAACGTAAGGAATGAGTAGTTAAAGGAGAAGCCAGCCGAAAATGAGAACCACTAGGACCATCCAAAGTCAGAGAAACAAAAGGCCTCATCAGTTGATGCAACAAACATAGTTGTTGACTCCTAACACTCAAAATTATTGTTAAACATACACATAGAGAAAACACACGCCACCATAAACGCAAGGAAAGCAAAGGCAAAAAAAGGATGGAAAGAAACATAGAAACGTCAAGAAAAGATGAGCTCCATCCAACCCCTTAGTTTCGTCATTAGCAAAAGGACACCTTCTTCCTCCTTCACTCCATAGAGCCTGATGGTGGTACAAAAAGTGTTGTAAGAAGGGTCCCCTATTGAGCCACTCACAAACACCTTTGAAGAAGCTAGAAAAGAACGAGAATAAGAAGGATAACAAACCAAAAACGAGGAGATAAGAAAGAAAAAGATAGAATTGTCGATCGGCGTCCGACCGCGCAAGATACATTGGAAAGAGCCCTCATTGGGATTTCAAAATAAGAAAGAAAGAGATGGGTTTTGTAGTTTATTTTTTGGATAAATGGCACTTTATTCATCCAAGAACCTCAAAAACAACCACCAATAAATAGTAAGATTCAACCTACTCTATACAATTAGAAACACATCTAACTAAGATCCCACTTAATATCTATACAATTCCCAAAAAAATAAATTTCCTGCAACCATTAAGTCGCCATTTCACATCATGCTTGATGAGGGAAAAGATAATCGCATCAAGTACTACCCCCTTCCATACAATCTCCCGTTCCTCTCCTTCCATAGGTGGTAGTTAAACCCATTACACACTAACTGGATAATTGTAGCACGTAAAGTCTTCCCCTTGCCTGCAACATGGATCCAACTGAGAGTTGTATTCCAATTATCATGAGCTAAATGCACTCTACAGGCCTACTAGATCATCGATTATGGTTAAACCCCACAGAGCAAACATAATGGATCGACTTGACATCCCCACCTCAGCATTCTATCCCAAGTTGGCAATCTATCAAGCACAACAAGCCAAGAAATAAAGGATTGTCTAGGAATGGGAAAGTTACTCCAAATAGCACGGTGCCATAGAACCTTAGGTTTCTTGTGCCTGATAGCCTTCCAAACGACCTTGGCCTTATAATCCCCCTGAATGCTTCCAATGACAAATAGCTCATCTCGAAGTTTCAAGAGCTTCTTCCATGCCCAACTGTGATGAGTTCTAACATAAGCATTCCAAACTGAGTCCCCTTTTAGCAAGTATTTATTGACCCCAAGCAACCCACAAAGAACCTGTTTGTGCAAGTAGTAACCACAAACACTTCATCATGCATGCTTTATTCCAAGCAACGATTTCTTTCACCCCCAGCCCTCTTCACACTTAGGATAGTAGAGGGCCTCCCAGCTGACTCGAGCCCCTCTAGCATTGGAATCTACTCCTTTCCATAAAAAAGCATTGCACATTTGGGAAACTTGCTTCAAAACTGCCAAGGGAATAAGGAACATCTCGCACCAGTAATTATGTAAGCTAAAGATCAATGCTTGCAGGAGTTGCAGTCTCCCTGCAAATGATAAGCACTTTGAGGGCCAACTTTGGATCTTGCTTGTAATTTTGCTCACCAACCATTTACAGTCACTAGCAGAGAGATTTCTATTAACCAATGGCACTCCCAAATATCGAACTAGCAATATTCCCTCTTTAAATCCAATATAATGCTTTAACATATGTATCTCAATCTCACTGACCCCTGCCACAAACATCTCACACTTAGATTCGTTGATTTGCAAGCCAGACATTTTGTAAAACTCTCCCAAGATATTTTTGACCCCCAAGATAGAATCAAGGTCCCCTTTGGTGAAAACAAGTAGGTTATCAGCAAAACAAATATGTGTAAGCTGAATTCCCTTACACTTTGGGCGATAATTAAAAACTTTAAATCTCTTTGCCCAGTTCAAAAGACAAGAGAACACATTCAGGACTAAAATGAAAAGATAGGGAGACAATGGATCTCCCTGTCTCAAATCTTTAGCCCCAGAAAAATAACCAGCTAAGCCATCATTCAAATTAATAGAAAATATAGGGTGCATGAAACAAGCCTCAATACACTTCCTAAACAACCCAGGGAAACTGTTGGGGGATGATCAATCAATGTGTTTGGCCAAGAGGGGGTGAATTGCCAATTAAAAATTTTGGTGGAGCTAAAGGAAAAATATGACAACTTGAGACACAAGAAGTTATAGGGGTTCAAGCTTCTAAAAAATCTCTACATCCACTACCTTAGCACCACACTAAGGATTTTCAATAAGCTCACTAAAGAATTTCGTCCCCTTTTCTAGGCTTAGGAGGAAACCGTTACACAATCAAAGCTTTCTACCCAAAGCTTTGATGAACTCACTCTTTTACAAGAAAAGATTGGCAAATGATAAAATCCTCTCAAAGGTAATAAATTTATCCCAATACAAGTTCACTCAACCCAATCTTGAAAATAAAGATTACAATTTTGCTCACTCAAGAGGGTTTCAAGGATTTGACTCTAATAGGCTCAAAGATGTTGGATTTTTGCTTGAATGTTTGAAAGTTGATGATTAGTTGTTGTTGTATCTTTGGAGACTTCATTTTATACCCCTTCGTTGATTTCTAACCATTTGGATGGTTAAGGAATTGATTATAGTCGTTGGAGGATAATTTTCCCGCATTAAATGTTGTTTGCCAACCCTCAGTATCAGTACGTAGGGTTCTTTATCGACACCTACCATAAAAAGAAATAGCCTTTGTACAAAGGGGTATCGATACGCGTGAAGGCGTATCTGTACGAGTAGTCGAAATAACAAAGGCATATCGGTACGGTCCGTACCGTATTAGTACTGGTCTTACTCACTGGAATCATATTTACTTGTTTAGCAAAATGTGTATCAATACGCCTATAAGGGTATCAGTACGCTATAACTAATTTGTAAAGATATGATTCCAATCAACTAACAAGGCAACGATCGAATATTAAATGCAAAAGATTTGGAAAATCTAACACCCTGTATCGGTATGCATGAAGCCGTACCAATACTCATATAGTCGTTATTTCCCAAGTTGAAAGGAGTATCGAAATGGATACTAGCGTATCAAAACATCATACCGATACAGCTTGTGCGCGTATCGGTACTCGATAGCCATCAAGTTAAAAATCATATTCCAGTGTCGAAACACCGTATCGATACGACTTATTGGGTATTGATACGCCTAGGCAATTTTGGCTATTTAGAGTACAAAAACACTTAGAAAATATTTGGGGTTTTAGTTTTCGGCTAAAAAACAATTTTAAGTTCGAATCCTTGTCATTTTGTGAGTATTTTTTAGTACTTAAAAATTTATTCAATTTTTCAAATTGTTCCTTGAAATTCCTTGTTATATCAAAATCAAATATTAGTTTTACAATCTCGCACTATTTGATATAACAAAATCCAAAATAAATTTTTAAGTCTTTTTGAATAACACTCCCCATTTCTTTTAAGGCTATTTAAGTTTGAAAAACTTTTTGAAAAATTTAGCTCGTATTTCTCCCCCTTTTTGTTAGATCAAAATCAACAGGGAAAATATAAAGACAATAAAGAACTCCAAGCATAATTAAACAACATAGATATTATTAAATTTAAAGCAAATATTCAAGCAACATAATATGAATCCAACTTCAAAACATAAACCAAATAACAAAAACATAGAGTCATAGGAATTCAAATAAAGAACAAAGGTGCATAAATCTCAAATCCTAATATGATATGATATGCTATGAGATACAATTGCCTAAGGAGCATCTTCATCATCCTCATCATCATCATCATCACTATTATCACCCATGCCAGTATCACCAAGAGAGTGACCACGTCATTCTCCATGAAACGCGGTAAGTGTCATATCCATAGAAGCTTGGCGATTCTCCATAGAGGTAACTCGATTCTCTAAAGATGTGAAATGAGCATCAAACGAGTCAAGCCTTGTGTTTACCTTAGTGAAGTGAGTAGTCATGGTGGTGGTCATGGTGGCAAACTTCATCAACATATGCCATAAGTGCATCAAAGGAAGGCTGAGCTACTGGAGCTACGGGATCAACTTGAGCTACCGGCATATTCTCTTCAGGATCTGGTTGTACATCACGAGGAAGATCCGCAAGATGAATCCATTCACCATTATTAAAGGTAAACTTTGTATGCCTAAGAGAGTGGTCATCGATGGAATCGGTGAGAGGTGAAGCAAGATCATAGGAGTAGTCGATCTCCAGCTTGTGAAACATAAAGCTCAGGGCGGTGCCATAGGTGAAGGATGTGACAAGAGAGGTGTAGAAGTTTTGGACATGGTAGACTAGCTCGACAAACATGATTTGGGCTAGGTTAGGGCGTACTCCTTCACGAAAACAATGAAGCCAAAAGTCATCGACTTGGCGAACGGTAGACCACTTACCACCAGATGGTCGAAACCACCAAGTGATAAGAAAGTGAAGGAAACGGTCATGTGCATCTAGGACGATAACGGAGCCACCAAGAGTTTGTGGAAAAGCATTTTCATAATCAATTCCCGTATCACTTGTCCCAAAAAGTCTAGCTATTATTTTAGAATTGAGTCGAAAAGTTTTTCCCATAAGATAAGACTCGAGAGCAATAACCTTGATTTTCTCTTGATTTTAAACACACCAGGCATTGGAGTAAAAAAATAAGGACAACATTTTTGTAAAGAATGCCGAGTATACTCAAAAGACATGAACTTCTATCCTCTCTTTAAATCAAGATAACGAAAATGAAAAGCATCGGAAGTCATAAAGGGAATGGAAACAACACGTTTCTGACATATTTTGAAAGTTTGAAAGTGTTTAAAATGATCTAAAGCATTTGGATTTTCAGGTTCTTTAAAACATTGACGATAGATTTGATTGAGGTTTGTTCTAGTACCATTGTTGTCGGGATTGGGTTCGGTAGGATTTCGAGTGGAAGAACTAGCCCCGATCTTCCTTGCTCTTTTCTTAGGGCCTGTAATAAAAACCTAAAAAAACAATTTCAAACCACAAAGAAAACAATGTATGCATAAACATCAATATTCAATCCAATAAATCAATCCAATAATCAAGGTAGTGTAAAAACCGATATTGTATAGTTTAAAATCATATATAAGTATAAAGAAAAATTTTGGTGAAAATAAAATTTAAAAACAGTAAAGAAAAATATGCGAGTATAATTTTATATTCGAACAAAAAATTTAGTTTTGAAAAAGATTTTGTATAATCTTTGAAAACAAAGTAATATACATACTAAATATATAAATTTAAGAAATAAGAACTATACAAATATAAAAGAAATCAAGCTTTAAAGAAAATAGAGTTTATACCTTGATTAGGATGAATGGATGAATGAATAGATGATTTGTACAAAGTTTGATGAATTTTGCTTGGGTTTGACGTTGAAAACAAAAGCCCCCAAAGAATTTGTGTAGATTTGTGAGCAAAACAAGAGATTTGAGAGGTTTTTATAGAGAATTTCCAGCCTAGGGTTTTTAGGAAAAGTTAGAGTTTGGTTTAAAGTAGGAAAACCATATTTAAAACCTCATTTAAAGCTCCAACGGCTACGCGTACCGATACACAAAAGCGCTTACTGATCTCGCATACCGGTATGCAATATAGGCGTACCGATCATCATCCCATATCGATACAAGCTTCATTTGTACCGAAACAATGCATGTTTACCCATATCAATACACGATTAACTGCATCGATACCTCTTGACCAAAAATGACACTTTTGGCTGCGGGGACCCAAAAATTCAAACTTAATCGAATCGATATGCAAGTGAATGATATGATATCATCATGTATGAGCAAAAATATATGCATATTCCCCCTAACAACAAGAATTGATGCACATAGGATCAAAATTACATTAACATTGAATTCAACCAAATTCAAGCAAAATTTAAACACCAAAAGGCTCTAAGGTTCAAGAAAGGCTATTAAGCACTAACTCTCTCCTAAGAGACCAAAAACGCTCTTTGTCTAAAGGTTTAGTAAAGATATCCGCTAATTGGTTTAAGGTGTCTACATACTCTAGAACAACATTATTTTTCAAGACATGATCTCTAATGAAATAATGCCTTATTTCTATGTGCTTGGTTCTAGAATGTTAGATGGGATTCATAGTGAGACAAATGGAACTAGTATTGTCATACTTTAGAGGGATGGTACCTACATCAATTCCATAATCTAAGAGTTGTTGCTTCATCCAAAGGACTTGAGCATAACAACTTCTGGCCGAAATGTATTTCGCCTCGATGGTAGATAATGTTGCACTATTTTGCTTCCTAGAAAACCACGATATAAGCATACTACCTAGGAATTAACATGTACCGGAGGTACTCTTTCGATCTATCTTACAACCTCCATAATCTACATCCGAATAAGCATGCAAACTAAAGGATGAGTCTCTAGGATACCAAAGACCTAAACAAGGTGTGTCTTTAAGGTATCTAAAGATTCTCTTAACTGCTTTAAGGTGTGATTCTCTAGGACTACTTGCGGTAAGATAAAGCAAAGATCCTATCATTGATCTACAAAGTTTTAAATCAACACACTTACCTCATTCATCTTTATCAAGCTTTATAGAAGAGCTCATTGGTGTGGATTGATGTTTCACATTTTCCAAGCCAAACTTCTTGAGCATGTCCTTGATGTACTTAGCTTGATTGATGAAGATGACACCCGTCTTTTGTTTGATTTGGAGCCCCAAAAAGAATGATAGCTTCCCTATCATGATCATTTCAAATTCACCTTGCATCAACTTAGTAAATTCTTGACAAAGAAGTTCATTAGTAGAACCAAAAATTATATCATCAACATAAATTTGTACTACTAAGATGTCTTTGTCTTTTTTTATAAAAAAATTATAGTATCCACCTTTCCTTTGTTAAAACCTTTTTCAATTAAAAAATTTGATAAACGTTCATACCAAGCTCTAGGAGCTTGTTTCAAACCATATAAAGCCTTTGAAAGTTTGAAAACATGGTTTGTGTATTTTGGATCTTCAAAACTGAGTGGTTGTTCTACATACACTTCTTCATTTATAAAACTATTTAAAAAAACACTTTTTACATCCATTTGAAAAAGCTTGAATTCATGATAACATGCAAATGCATACAACATCCTAATAGCTTCCATTCTAGCTACGGATGCATAGGTTTCATCAAAATTGATTCTTTCTTCTTGAGTGTAATCTTGAGCAACAAGTCTAGCCTTGTTTCTCACTATGTTACCATTATCATCTAGTTTGTTTCTAAAAATCCATTTAGTTCCTATGGTTTATTATATGGCCTATCAACTAATGTCCATACTTTACTTCTCTCGAATGGATTTAACTCTTCTTGCATAGCCAATAACCAATAACCATCATTTAATGTTTTTTTGATATTTTTAGGCTCTATGCATGAGATAAATGCAACATAATTACATGTATTTCTAAGAGAAGATCTAGTGGTTACCCCTTTGGATGGATCACCCAAAATTTTACCATATTTGACATAGTTGAACTCCCTTGGGTAAGTGACCTCTTTTTCCTCGAGAGTCATGTCTTTCAAGGCATCTAGAGGTGGATCTTGTGGTTCGTCTTTTGATTGAACTTCATCTACCTTTGATGATTGTCCTCCACCACCATTGGAATCACAAATTCCTACATCATCATCATCACAAGAATCCTTCCTCAAAACGAGGTTATCATCGAAAACCACATGTATAGACTCTTCTACTGCTAAAGTTCTTTTGTTAAATACACGATAGGCTTTAGAATTTAAAGAGTAACCTAAAAAATAGCTCTATCACTTTTTGCATTAAATTTGCCTAAATTATCTTTTCCATTGTTTAAAACAAGACATTTACAACCAAATGGATGAAAGTAGCTAATGTTAGGCTTTTTTATTTTTGAAAAGTTTATAAGGAGTTTTCTTTAAAACATGCCTAATCATTACTCTATTTACGATATAGCAAGCTATATTAGTGGCTTCCGCCCAAAAACACTTATGCAAATTATTTTTACAAAGCATGGTTCTAGCCATTTCTTCTAAAGTTTAATTTTTCCTCTCAACAACCCTATTTTGTTGAGGTGTTTGAGGAATAGAAAAGTTATGGTTTATACCATTTGAGTTACAAAACTCTTTAAAACCTAGATTTTGAAATTCAGTTCCATGGTCACTTCGAATGTGTGCAATTGAGTAACCAAAATTGTTTTGATTTGCTTTTGAAAATGTGATGAATTTTTCTAAAGCCTCATCCTTGGTACTTATAAATAAAACCCCAAGTATATCTAGAGTAGTCATTAGCTAAAACAAATGCATATGATTTTCCACCCAAACTCATTGTTCTAATAGGGCCAAAAGATCCATGTGGATCAATTGTAAAACTCTACTTGTAGAAACATCATTAATAGGTTTAAAAAAAACTCTTTTATGTTTGCCTTTAGCACAAGTATCACAAATTTTGTCATATGAAAACTTTATTTATGGCAAACCCCTTACAAGATCATTTGAAATTAATTTTTCTAAAACACCCATGCTTGCATGCCCTAGTTTTCTATGCCATAACCATGAATCATGCTCATCTTTAGCTACAAAACATGCAATGGAAATATGAATGTCATCTAAATGCACCATGTATATGTTTCCTATGCGATGACCAATAAGCACAATTTTGTTGGTTTTAATGTTGATAATTTTACAACCATTTAAATCAAAAAGCACATTGAAACCTTTATCACAAAGTTGGCTTATGCTTAATAAATTATGTTTTAGACCATTGACATACAAAACCTTTTTAATAAGAATAGAAGAGTCATTACCAATAGAATCAATTCCTTCAATGTGGCCTATAAAGTTATCACCAAACGTCACTACTCCTCCACTCTTTGGTTTTAGCTCTAGAAATTGACTCTTGTCTACAGTCATGTGTCTTGAGCATCCACTATCAAGGTACCATGAATTTGCACCTGTAGAATTGGCCTTGTAGCAATGCTCCCCCTTAAAACATGTAATTAATTTTTGATTTTTGGTATCCAAATCTTTTTGGGTCCATGAACTTTAGTTCCCAAAATCATGGTTCCCTTGGAAATGCAAGAAGCAATATCATCAAGATTATTATAAGCAACAACATTTTTTAGGAATCCACACACTTCTAACTTTTTTGCCATAATAAGGTCTAGAGAAACCTCCATGTTTGTAACTACCAAAATTTCTTTTTACATAGTTGGTTTTGAAGAAGTTCCTTTTTCATAGCGAGTGTTCCCAACTTTGTTCAGTGAAATTTTGAGATCACCCACTTCTGTTTGGTGATCCTCTTTAACCTTAGAAAGTAAATTATGCAAATCTAGATTCTTTTTTTCTAGTTCACTTAATTTATCTTGCATATTTCCAATTTTACTTTCTAATTCCAAATTAGTTTTAGTTAAATAATCTTTTTCATTTTTCAAGTTTAAAACAATCTTTTTGTTTTTCTTAATTGATTCTTTAAATTCTAAAATTAATTCATCATACACCTCTTGTAACTCATTATATTCATCAAATGTAAGTTCAATAGATGAATTGGAGGTTACCTTAGGATCCTCTTCAAAGGCTATGAGGTAAAGATTTGCAACTTTTTTTCCTCGTCACTTGAAGATTCTTCATCACTCCAAGTGGCTACATGGGCCTTATGCTTCTTTCTCTTCTTGAAGCTTTTTCTTCTTGACTTGGGGACAATCGGTCTTGATGTGCCCCGATTTCTTGCAGTTATAACAAATTATTTCATCATTCTCTTCCTCCTTGTTCCTGTTCTTGAAATCCTATCTTTGATAGAACTTTTTTCCCTGATTGGATTTATGAACCGAGTGAACATTTTGGCTAGCATAGCCATTTCTTCATCTTCCTCCTCACTAGAATCACTCTCATCTTGTAAAGCTTTGAGAGCAATTCCTATCTTTTTTTTTCTCCACCTCTTTCTTCTCTATCTTTTTCTCTTCTCTCTTCTTTTTTATTCTTTTCCTTTCTTCATGATCTCATGAGTAAGAAAAGACCCCATAAGAGCATCGAGCTTCAAGGTCTTGAGATCTTGGCTTCTATAATGGCGGTCCTATTTCTATCCCAGGACTTAAGAATAGAGTATATAAGCTTCTAGACAAGCTTTCTTTCTAGAATGACTTCTCTGAAGCCTTTTAGCTCATTGACGATGATGGAGAATTGATCAAACATTTTTGAAATGTCTTCATCCTGCTCACTAGAATCACTAGAATCACTCTCATCTTGTAAAGCTTTGAGAGCAATTCCTATCTTTTTTTCTCCACCTCTTTCTTCTCCATCTTTTTCTCTTCTCTCTTTCTTTTTCTTCTTTTCCATTCTTCATGATCTCATAGTAAGAAGAGACCCCATAAGAGCATCGAGCTTCAAGGTCTTGAGATCCTTGGCTTCTATAATGGCGGTCATATTTCTATCCCATGACTCAGGAAGAGAGTAGATAAGCTTCTAGACAAGCTTTCCTTCTAGAATGACTTCTCCGAAGCCTTTTAGCCGGTTGACGATGACGGAGAATCGATCAAACATTTTTGAAATATCTTCATCCTACTCCATTTTGAAGTTCTCGTAGCTTAGATTTAGGAGGCCAATCATGGTCTCCTTTACTTCATTTGTTCCCTCGTACTCCACTTTTAGCTTATCCCATATCTTCTTTGTATTGTGCAAGAAGACATCTTCGAGTACTCATTCGGTCTAAGAGCATAAAAGATAATGAGCATTGCTTTGTCATTGATTTACAACTTCCTCTGATCTTCATCGGTCATCTCTTGCTTGGACTTGGGAATGATTCGGTCTTTTTTCTCTCTTTATTAGAATGGTCGGTCCATCTTTTATTACATCCCAAAGGAGGTAGTTGTTGGATTTGATGAAGATCCTTATACGATTCTTTCAATAAAGATAGTTATCCCCATTGAAATAAGGAGGTTTGGTGATGGATTGAGACTCGTAATGATTGTTGCCGGAAGTAGAGGCCATGGCTTGATCAATGATTGATTGAATCGCCTTTAGGATCATCTCAACAGTGATTAGACATATGGCTCTGATGCCAATTGTTGGGATGATCAATCAATGTGTTTGGCCAAGAGATGGTGAATTGGCAATTAAAAGCTTTGATAGAGCTAAAGGAAAAATATGAAAAAATTGAGATACAAGAATTTATAGTTGTTCAAGCTTCTAAACAAGCTCTACATCTACTACCTTAGCACCACACTAAGGATTTTCAACAAATTCACTAAAGAATTTCGTCCCCTTTTCTAGGCTTAGAAGGAAATCGTAACACAATCAAAGCTTTGATGAACTCACTCTTTTACAAGAAAAGATTAGCCAAATGATAAAATCCTCTCAAAGGTAATAAATTTGCCCCAATACAAGTTCACTCAACCCAATCATGAAAATAAAGATTACAATTTTGCTCACTCAAGAGGGTTTCAAGGATTTGACTCTTAATAGGCTCAAAGATGTTGGATTTGTGCTTGAATGCTTGAAAGTTGATGATTAGTTGTTGTTGTAGCTTTGGAGACTTCATTTTATACCCCTTCATTGATTTCTAACCGTTTGGGTGGTTCGGGAATTGATTATAGCCGTTGGAGGGCAATTGTCCCAAATTAAATGATGTCTGCCAACCCTCGGTATCAGTACGCGGACTTCTGTATCGATACCTGCTATAAAAAGATATAGCCGTTGTACAAAAGGGTATCGATACGCATGAAGGCGTATCATTACGAGTAGTCAAAATAACAAAGGCGTACTAGTACGGTCCGTACCGTATCGGTACTGGTCTTACTTGCTGGAATCCTGTTTACTCTTTTAGCAAAACGTATGGATACACCTATAAGGTTATCGGTACGCTATAACTAATTTTTAAAGATATGATTCCAATAAACTGACAAGGCAACGGTCGAATATTAAATGCAAAAGAATTGGAAAATCTAACACCCTGTATCGGTACGTATAAAGCCGTATCGATACTCATATAGCCGTTATTTTCCAGGTTGAAAGACGTATCAAAATGGATTCCAGCGTATCAAAACATCGTACTGATACGGCTTGTGCGCGTATTGGTACTCGATAACCATCAAGTTGAAAATCATATTCCATTGTCGGAACACATTATCGGTACGACCTATTGGGTATCGATACACCTAGGTAGTTTTGGCTATTTAGAGTACGAAAACACTTAGAAAATATTTGGGGTTTTAGTTTTTAACTAAGAAACAATTTTAATTTCGAATCTTTGTTATTTTGAGTATTTTAGTACTTACAAATTTACTCAATTTTATAAATTGGTCTTTGAAATTCTTTATTATATCAAAATCAAATATTAGTTTTACAGAAACCAAGTACTCTAAGGATCTATGGCACAAAACTCCAGTTCATTGAGTCAAAGGCCTTCCTCAGGTCAATTTTTAAAGCAAACCTTGGAGACATGTACTTTCTCCCATAGACATTGACCAACTCCTAGGCTAACAAGACATTATCAACAATATCTCTATAACACCCCCTTCCTAGTTTGGTAGGAACCCGGGTCGAAAAGCGTTACCAGTGAACAATACGATGATCGAATTGAAGCCTACGATAATTTATGCAATACATCGTGTCCTGATAATTTATAATGCAATATGATATCCATTTCCAGTCAATAAAGTTTACCCAATTTATAATTTGAGACCAATTGGTAACTTTTCAAGTTTAGGGACTAAATCATAAAAGCGGTAAAGTACAGGGTCTTGTCTAAAATTAAGGTTACTCATATGAAATTCAATGCTTGAATATCTTACATACTAATTTCTATCATAATTAGAGGTCATTTGTGTCCTCAATTAAGTCTTATAAGATACGGTGACCAAATTACAACATTCTGAAACCTTTTTAAACCTCTTTTAACCAATTTACCTATCTCGGTACCGGTAGTCGAATAGGCCGTATCGGTACGCCTTCGTTATGGTCTTTAAAAATGTTTACAGACATTAAGGGTCGTACCGATACGGGTACATCTATATCGGTACACCATGTTGGTCCTATTTAAACTCAGATTCTAGAAGCGACCAAATGCACCGAAACGCCTAGGACCGTATCGGTACGCCTACCTTGACCGTTAATATGGTAACTTTCTTTAAGCTCGTACCGATACCGAGTATCAGTACACATGGCCAAAGAAAAATAGTCAACCTTAGGTTCGATACGGTGAGACAAAATCATTCGTCTTTAAGACCAGTACTGATACTCCTAGATGCGTATCAATACCCAGCTATGCAGAAATTTCAATGACTAAACCCCGTACCGATATGTCAATGTCTGTATCGGTACGTCATGTTACCTACGTTCCTAAAATCTATACCCGTACTGATACGCCATCACCCGTACCGGTACAGACGGACTTGTAATGACAGATTTAGTCTTTTTTTGTCAATTTAAGGATCGTATCTTTGTCCAATGCTCACCAAATTTTACCAGCAAGCTTAGAAACATAAAATCTAAATGCATGTCAAGTTTCATGCCATTCTGAATCCATTTGCCACATTTTTACTTATTAGTGCATTTTAGGCCATTTTACCAAAATTTTTAAAACATTAACGTCATATTTCATATTTTAACCCATTCAACAAGGTGAACCATACGTACATAAGAAATGGGGGCTAAACTAACTTGTCTAGACCTTATGCCACCATACTAGGAGTTCAAGGACTAAGTTTACATTACATATAACTTGGTGACTTGCTTCAAAAACGTCCTGATCCTTGATCCTTGATCCGACTAACTTTCAACCTGAAAATGCATGAAAATGAGATGCATTAGGCTTATATAGCCTAGTGAGGTAGTCAAAAATAATGAAAATAATAACAATGACATCAATAACATATATATCATCATGAATGCTTCTCATATCATATTTTAGCAATACTTGCAATAACTTATTCCCTTGGATCGATATATAAATATGGATACGTGAATTCCCAACCAACATCACCAACAATAAATGGTCAATATCCTCCAACATCGCCAATAAGACCAAAACCAACACATCCCGCCAAATAGAGCCTTAGCTCAAGGACCGTAGTCCACTCCATACCAATGAGCTCATGAATTCTATGGCATGTCAATTGTATCCCATATCCATTCATATCCAAGAATTCAATACTTAGGCCAATACAATAACGGTAGCGATGACAATAACAATGTACCAATAACAATATACAATAATCAATATGGCCTTTCTCAATATTTCAATGGCATCGATGACAATGTAATGATTCCATAAGTGTTACCTCTCCAAAAGTATTATTTTTAATACCAATCTTACAATGCTTTTGCTTGTTTTTAGGTACATTTAGTTGCATTAGGATGTTAAAACTGTGCATTTGCATAAGGAGTTTAGAATTCTATCTATGCCAGTGTGAAGGGTTGTTTTGTTGGCAATTTTGCAGGTTTGGCATAGTATTTGGCCCAAGAAAGCAACACAAGAAGGAATGCCAGAGAGAATGTCGAGTGCGGTTGGCACAGATGGACCAAACAATGCCAAGCATCGGTTGGCAGATAAGTGAACTTGATGTTATGCCAAGAAGTTGTTGGACCCCAAAAAATAGGATAAGATCAGGCTCCGAAAATATAGCAATTGGATCAATCTTCAAAAAAATAGCGAATAAGATGGTGCCAAGATTGGTTGGCAGATTCATGCCAAGCTTGGATGCCAAGGCAACGTCGATAGTATGACATCAGCTTTAGCCTGATTAACTCTCATTCAAATTTGGATAAGATGATTATCTCTTATCCCTTCGGCATTTAAAATTCAAATGAGGAGATCATCATATCCCTTCCTTGCACGCCTATTTAAACACCAACCGAGGAGGACTTGGAGAGGGCGAATTCATTGATAGACGATCAGAGTGAGGATTTGGAGTGCAAGGCGATTGACAACCGGCTGCACCTTGGAAGGGTGGTTCGACCAGCTTAGCCGAGAACCTGGATCTTGAAGGGTTGCATTGAGAGACCCCTTCTCGCCCATTCTCTCTTTCAAGTTATTTTATCTTGTTTTAATGATGATGTGTTTTGAAAACGTTTATGGTTTTTTGGTTAAATCTCTCACCATTAACTAATTTAATAGTTGGTGGGGGATATTTGCGTTGACCGCTATTTTATGTTTTAGTTTTTAACAATAAATCTGTCTTCGGCATTGTTTATCTATTCAGCATACCTTAATTTTTCTAAAGACTATGCCAAGCGAGAGCTGGCACTGTTGGCCTATTGCTCCTCAATATCTTAACAGACTTGGGGTGGCAACGATTAAGTTGTTGAATACTGAGGAGAGAAGCTTCGAGAGAAGTCGTTCAAGTAGATGAACTTACTTCGGGAGTGAAATCTACCCCTTAGGAGTATAAATTGGATCTTAATCAAATTGGTTTATTTAAAAGCATGCACTATAGAGATATAGGGGTTTTTACATGATCAATTTAGGGCAATGACCATCGAGATCTGCTCGGCAAACAATGCCAAGACAGGTTGTTGTTGTTGAAGGCTGGCACGGCATGAATATCGTGAAAACCAGGCATTCCCTGCCAACGTTCATCATTCATTAAAGCACATTCCTTGCCAACGCTCATCATTCATTAAAGCACCTTCCTTGCCAACGTTTTACTTTATTTTCATTTATTTACTTTCATTTCAATTATTTCCAAAACCACTTCGAAACAAAACAACTTTTTCTCAAGGCAAGTAACAATCAAAGGCAATTGAATTCCAAGTCAATCTCTGTGGGATCGATACTCAGCTTAACTGATGTATTACTTGCAGACCGTGTATACTTGCACGTAAAAGACTCATCTTGACACTATTTTATACTTTTCCAATACATATCTTCTCCCTCTTTTGCCAGCATTCACTTAGAGAGTCTACAATAAGCCACATATAAATGCAATAAGCTTACTAAGGCTTACCAATGGCACCTCCTACGAGGTTTTGATGTAACTATACCTTGAAATCATGGATGAAAATGCAAAGACAATATCAATGAAATCAGGAAAAGAATATAGCCAATCCCTAGACTCCGACTACACTCACTGATACTTCTGAGGCTTTCAAGTCTCCCGGATGACAATTCCTTTGTTCTTGGGCTTGTTGGAAGCTAATGGATTTGGTGATTCCTCGCCTTGATTCACTTGAGCTACAAAAGGAATATAAATCACAAGGATTTCATCACCAATAACAAATTCCATAACAATTATTAGCTACGAAAAAAATAAAGATTGAACTTTGATATCCCTAGGAAATTCTAGGGTTCTTGAATTCATGAACTTGGATTTAATATAGTTTTGATCATGGAGTCAATGAACCAATAAAGGGTTATTGCTTACCCGATCACTAGGATTGAATTGGAATCAAGAAATCAAAAGAAATACAAGATTTTCGTAATTAACAATTGAGGTGCTTGCTTGGCTAGTTTGAGAGGTTGAAGATAATGAAGGGTGGTGTGGTGCTTGCTTATACTATAACCGGTAAGTTTCTTTCTTTCTTTTTCTATTTTAATGTTTGAGCTTTCCTTCAATTGAAGGAACTAACTCTCCTAATCTCACGTATGTGGTGATTAGGATTGAGGAGGGGCTAATCAAAAGGCTAGTCCCTCAACTCCCCACCTTCTATACTTTTACCCCCAAACTTTCAATTTTCCAAATTTAGCAACTACGGTAAGTTTCAATGTTTACAATGGGATCCTTAAACAATATCAATACTTGATTAGGGTTCAATAATCCAATAATTGACTACTTGGTCTATGGCCAACTTTATAATTTAACCTTTCGATGCAAAATTTCTGGTTGCCTGAATCGAATTCTGACTAGGCCTGGTTTGGGGTGTTACAACTTTCACCCTTAAGAAAAATTTGTCTCGATTTTTTACCTGAACCGAAAATGTATAGGCATTGATTTCTCATGGTCTCTTTTGGTTACCATATAACTTCTTCGATCTTGTGACTTCTCCAAACACCTTGACTAAAGAAATGTTATTATTTCGAAGTCTCTTGATTTCCCTTGCTAATACCTGTACAGGTTATTCCGAAAACATGAGATGGATCAGATCTATACTTGCAAAGCATCGATACATGGAATACATCGTGGATCATTCTTAGCTCCTGAGGCAAAGCTAGTCGGTAAGCCACGTGACCAACTCTTCTAGTTACCTCAAAAGGTCCAATGAATCGGGGACTTAACTTCCCATTTTTACCAAAACAAAGAATCTTCTTTCATGGGGAGACTTTTAAGAAAACTTTCTCACCAACTTTATATTGTATATCCCTTCTCTTGAGATTAGCATAGGCCTTCCGTCGATCAAAGATGGTCTTTAAATAGTCATGAATAATGGTAACCCATTTTTTAGTTTCCCGAAGTAAGTTAGGGCCCAACATCTTACCTTTACTGAGTTCAGACCAACACGACAGTGTTCTACACTTCTTGTCGTACAATGCTTCATACGGTGCCATTTCGATAGATGATTGGTGACAATTATTGTAAGCAAACTCGATGAAAGGTAGGAACCTCTCCCAAGTTCCTTCAAAGTCAATGACACATGCACGAAGCATGTCTTCCAATATCTAAATTATCATTTCTGATTGGCCATCAAATTGAGGGTGAAAGGTTGTACTAAGATTGACTCGGGTGCCTAGAGCTACTTGCAATGCTTTTTAGAATCGTGAAGCAAAACGCGGATCTCGATCAGAGATAATTGACTTGGGTACTCCGTGAAGTCTAACCACTTTCTTGATGTACAAGTCAGTCAACTTGGGAAGACTATAGTCCATCCTAACAAGCAAAAAATGAGCTGACTTGGTAAAACGGTCAACAATAACCCAAATGGCATCATGCTTAGCTGAAGTCAACGGTAGTCCACTAAAAAAGTCCATGGTTATTCTTTCCCACTTCTATTAAGGAAGTTCATTGGGTTACAATAATCTCGTAAGGACACGGTGTTCAGCTTTGACTCGTTGGCATGTTAATCACTTAGATACAAATTCTGTAATGGTTTTCTTCATACCAGGACACAGTACAATTCCTGAAGATCCTTATACATCTTTACCGACCCCGGGTGAATAAAAAAGGGTTACAATGAGCTTCCTTGAGGATATCATCACGGAGGGATTCATCACTCGGTATACGAATTCTATCATGGAAACACAAGAGTCTTTTAGAGCTAACCTTAAAATCAGGATCAAGATTATTCTGAAACTTAGAAACGATAGCTTGTAATTCAGGGTCTTGGTATTGCAATGACTTGATTCTCAACACAATGGTAGACTGAACTTGAAGTTTAGCTACTAAAGGTCAGTGTTTCTATAACTTGAAATGAGCGTTGATAGTTCAAGGAGCTACAATGCAATAACGATACTATAATTCTCAATACAATAGTCAATGGTTGAGGTTTAATATTCAATATTGATACTTACCAGGTGAAGGTTTGCGGCTGAGTGCATCAGTTACAACTTAGGCCTTGCTCGGGTGATAATCAATTACAAGGTCATAATCTTTGAGAAGTTTCATCCATCTCCTTCGATGAAAGTTAAGCTTCTTTTGAGTCAACAGGTATTTGAGACTTTTTTGATTGGTCTATAGGTAGCATTTTTCTCTGTGGAGATATGTCTCCAGATCTTTAAGGCAAATACATTTGCAACCAATTCAAGATCATGGGTAGGGTAGTTCATTTCATGTGGCTTAAGCTGTCTCGATGCATAAGCAACAACTTTGCCCACTTGCATTAATACACATCCTAACCCCTAATGTGATACATCACTAAATACGGTGTAGTCTTTACTAGACTCGGGTTGGTCAGGACATGTGCATGAGTCAATACTTGCTTAAACTAATCAAAACTACGTTGTTGCTTCTCGGACCATTCGAAAGGGATATCCTTCTGTATAAGTTTGGTTAACTGTGATGCTATTATAGAGAATCCTTTAATGAATCTCCTATAATAGCCAGCAAGACCAAGGAAACTACGAATTTCACCTATATTCTTTGGTGGCCTCCAATCAACTATAGTTTGAATCATCTTCAGGTACACTTGAATACCCTCAGTGGAAACTACATGCCCCAGAAATGAAACTTCAGTGAGCTAGAACTCACACTTACTGAACTTGGCATACAACTGCTTCTTTCGAAGAGTTTGGAGCACAACACAAAGGTGGTCGCGATGCTCAGCTTGATTCTTGGAGTAAACCAATATGCCATCTATGAACACCACTACAAACTTATCGAGATAGGGTCTAAAAACCCGATTCATAAGATCCATAAAGGCAGCTGGTGCATTGGTTAACCCAAAGGGCATAACCAAAAATTCGTAGTGGTCATACCTTGTACGGAAAGCTATCTTGGGCATATCACATTCTTTAACTTTCATTTGATAGTACCTAGATCTTAGGTCAGTCTTATAAAATACGGTTGCATCCTTAAGTTGGTCAAATATGTCGTCAATTCTCGGCAAGGGATACTTATTCTTGATGGTGAGCTTATTTAACTATCGATAATCAATACAAAGGCATATAGATCCGTCTTTTTTCTTGACAAAAAAAGTGAAGCTCCCTAGGGTGAGGAACTCGATCAAATAAATCATTTGTTCAACATGTTTTGAATCTATACCTTAAGCTTTACGAGTTCAATCGGTGCTATTCGATAAAGTGCAATAGAAACCGCGTTGGTTCCAGGTTGCACTTCAATCCCAAATTCAACTTTATAGGTAGGTGGTAAGCCCGGAAGCTCGTCGAGAAACACATCAAGAAACTCTTGCACGATATCTATAACTTGCAACTGAGGTTCTTCCCTACTTGCAATGACATATAAAAATGATCTCTTGCTCCTAGAATCCATAAGGGTCACGCTCTCCTTACCAAGGCCTCGAACATACAATTCCTTCTTCGAATAATCCACCCAAGTTTAATGCTCTCCGAGCCAGTCAAGCCCTAATATAACATCAAACTCATGGATGGGGAGGGCTATGAGATCAGCCAAAAAATGTATTCCTTGTATCATGAGGGGACAATTTTTGCATACAAGCTCAATTACAACACTATCACCTAAGAGATTGGTTACAGTGATTTCGGAGGCTATAGGCTCGGATTTTAACTTAAATATTTTGATTAACATGGTACTAATAAAGGAATGAGTAGATCCATGATCAATTAATGCCTAAACAGGGTGAGTATACAATTCAATAGTACTTGCTATAATGTCTGGATCCTCATCATCCTCCATATTCCTCACATAATAAGCTTAAGCTGAAGCCTTGGATTCTTTTCGGCTTAGAGTTCTTGTAGAGCCACCAGGTCTCCCGAAAGCTCTAGCTGCAGCTTGCTACTGTCTCTTGCCCTTGAAGATTGAGTAGGGGTCACTGATTTTACCAGTGTAGAAGACTTGGATGTGTTAATCGGACAATCTTTGATGTAATGGCCTTGTTCACCACAGAAGAAATAGGCTCCAGATTGTCTACAGCACTACCCTGTAGGATGCTTCCTCTGACAGAAATTACAGATAGAATATTGAGATTCTCGGCCTGAACCTCTAATACTCTCGATGGAGGTTGTTCTTACAACAGATTGAGACATGGTTTGTGACTTGGCAAAATTCCCTAATCGGGAGGGCTGCTGGTAATACTATTGCATAAACCCTTATTGCTTACCCTTCTTATACGGCAAAGGAGGACGAGAATCATCTCAGGGTCTTTTCTCAGATTGAGTTAGCCCACTAGTCATCTGCAACCTTTGAGCAACTTCAGTAAAGATAGCTCAATTCACGAGCTCTTAGAAGTTGTGATTCTCAAGGCAATGAAAAAGGGTCGAAGTTCATCACTTAACCCTGCTACAAACATTCTACATTTCTCCACTTCCTTCTTAATGTACTCTGCTTCGTACAATACTTACAAAAGTCGTGAATGTACTGTTCCACCGATCTCCCGCCTTGCTTAAGATGCATGAAGATATCATGCCTTTCAGCCAAATAATACTCATTAATATATTTCTTTTTGAACTCACGCATAAAGAACTCTCAGGTTATAGCTTCCTCGGGAGCAGTAAGTATAGTGGTTTCCCACCAATGCAAAGCCTCGTCTGCCAACAAAGCTAGGGCGCACTCAAGCTTGTGCTCATCCGAGCATTGTAACTTCTTGGTTAAAATTTTTATCGTGCTGCCCAACCAATATTCTACCGTTTCAGGATCCTCCAAGCCTTACCTGTGAAGGTAATAGTTCGGTGTTAGGCCAACTTATCAATAGGGGCTCGGTTGGTAAAAGTAGCAACTACGGAAGATTATGTAAACCACTTGGACTTAAGGGTACCATGAACTGTTTGAACATCTTAGTCATGTTATTATAACATTCGAATTGAGCAGTCTGCAATATAGGTTTAAGATTCAATGGTTCTTGTTGAAAAACTTGTGGAATTAGAGGGTATTCCCTCCTCCTCTCCTCGCCATGAGTCGAGGAGCCTGTTGTATGCTCAACTTCTTTGTGAGCTTTATCGAAGTCAGACATCACATACTATAAAAGGAAAAAGAATCGGATTAATTGCAAGTCACAATATACACAATAATAAACTCTTAGGTGGCATATGCAATAAAAATACAATAGACCTTAGTTTAGTCCTAAAATCGACTAAACTCAAGCTCTGATATCACAAATTTAACACCTCCTTCCTGGTCTGGTAGGAATCCGGGTCGAAAAGCGTTACCAATAAGCAATACGATGATCGGATGGAAGCCTACAATAATTTATGCAATAAATTGTGCCCTGATAATTTATAATATAATATGATATCCATTTCCAGTCAATAAAGTTTACCCAATTTATAATTTGAGACCAATTGGTAACTTTTCAAGTTTAGGGACTAAATCATAAAAGCGGTAAAATACAAGGTCTTGTCCAAAATTAAGGTTACCCATATGAAATTCAATGCTTGAATATCTTACATACAAATTTTCATCATAGTTAGAGTTCATTTGTGTCCTAATTAAGTCTTATAAGATTCAGTGACCAAATTACAACATTCTGAGACCTTTTTAAACCTCTTTTAACCAACTTACCTACATCGGTACTGATACTCGAATAGGCTGTATCGGTACGCCTTTGTTATGGTCTTTAAAAATGTTTACAGACATTAAGGTTCGTACCGATATGGGTACATCTGTATCCGTACGCCATATTGGTCCTATTTAAACTCAGATTCCAGAATCGACCAATCGTACCGAAACACCTAGGGTCGTATCGGTACGCCTACCTTGACCGTTAAAACAATTACTTTCTTTAAGCTCGTACCGATATTGAGTATCAATAAGCATGGTCAAAGTAAAATGTCAACCATAGGGTTCGATATAGTGTCAATACGGTAAGACAAAATCATTCGTGTTTAAGACCCGCACCGACATGCCTAGATGTGTATCGATACCCAGCTACGCAGAAATTCTAGTGACTAAACCCCATATCAATACGTCAATGTATGTATCGATACGCCCTGTTACCTACGTTCCTAAAATGCATACCCGTACCGATACACCATCACCCGTACCAGTACGGACAAACCTGTAATGACAGATTTAGTATGTTTTTTTGTCAATTTAGGGATCTTAACCTTGACAATGCTCACCAAATTTTTCCAGCAAGCTTAGAAACATCAAATCTAAATGCATATCAAATTTCATGTCATTCCGAATCCATGTACCACGTTTTACTTATTAGTGCATTTTAGGCCATTTTACCAAATTTGTCAAAACTTTAACATGCCATATTTCATATTTTAACCCATTCAACAAGGTGAACCATATGTATATATGAAATAGTGCTAAACTAACTTGTTTAGACCCTATGCCACCATACTAGGAGTTCAAGGACAAAGTTTATATTACATATAACTTGGTGACTTGCTTCAAAAATGTCCTTACTCCGATCTTTAATCCGACTAACTTTCAACCTGAAAATGCATGAAAATGAGATGCATTAGGATTATATAGCCTAGTGAGGTAGTCAACAATAATGAAAATAATAACAATGACATGAATAACATGTATATCATCATAAATGCATCTCAAATCATATTTTCGTAATCCTTGCAATAACTTATTTCCTTGGATCGATATGTAAATGTGGATACACGAATTTCAACCAACATCGCCAATAAAACCAAAACCATCACATCCCGCCAACATCGCCAAATAGAGTCTTAGCTCAATGACCGTAGTCAACTTCGTACCAATAAGCTCATGAATTTTATGGCATGCCAATTGTATCTCATATCCATTCGTATCCAAGGATTCAATACTTAGGCCAATACAATAACAATAACGGTAGCGATGACAATAACAATGTATCAATAACAATATACAATAATCAATATGGCCTTTCTCAATATTTCAATGGCATCGATGATAATGTAATGATTCCATAAGCCACATATCAATGCACTAAGCTTACCAAGGCTTACCAATGACACCTCTTACGAGTTTCGATGTAACCATACCTTGAAATCATGGATGATAATGCAACAATATCAATGAAATTAGGAAAGGCACCTAGCCAATCCCTAGACTTCGACTACACTCACTGATGCTTTCAAGGCTTCTGGATGACAATTCCTTTTGTTCTTTGGCTTGTTAGAAGTTGATGGATTTGGTGATTCCTCACCTTGATTCACTTGAGCTACAAAAAGAATAAAAATCACAAGGATTTCATCATCAATAACAAATCCCATAGCAATTATTAGCTATGAAAAACAATAAAGATTGAACTCTGATGTCCCTAGGAAATTCTAGGGTTCTTGAATTTATGAACTTGGATTTGATATAGTTTTGGTCATGGAATCAATGAACCAATTATTAGCTATGAAAAACAATAAAGATTGAACTCTGATGTCCCTAGCAAAATTTTGGTCCTCTTCCTTGACATATTGGACCCTTGATTTTTGCCTGAAAATTGTTCCTCAGCCCTAAGAAACTCCCTTAATTCACCAGTGACAGTTTTAACCTTCCCAATGTTCTCAGTTGAAGGGCTCCCCATCAAACAGGTCTGCAGTCTCTCAACCTCGATCTGTTTATCATGTACCTTATTTTTAATGTCTCCATAAGTCTTCCTATTGAGCTTTCTCAAAGGATCTTTTAGCCTTTTCAACTTAATGAACAATGTCTACAAAGGGTTTTCACCTCTAACATGTAAACACTAAGAATCTGCTACAATCTTTAAAAAATCAGAATGCTCCACATAGAAATTGAAGAATTTAAATGGTGTTGGGGGTTTAAACATATGGGACTTTAGGGTCATGTAACTTGAGCTGTGATCTGAACATCTAGGAACAAGGAACTCAACCGTAGAACTTGGGAAGGTAGTTAACCAAGCTTGATTGATCAATAATCTCTCCAACTTCCTTGATAAGTGTTTCTCATCTTGTAAATTACACCAAGTGAAAACTAAAACAGTAAATTGGTGATCAATCACATCAATAGTTTCCAAACAATCCCTAAAATCTTGCATTGGCCCTATAAATCCCTGTCCACCCGTGAAATCCGAACTCTCCTGTAGGCAAAAAGTGATATTAAAATCACCAGCAATGCCCCAAGGGCTTGCCCCAACCCCAGCTTGAAAGTCAACCAATTCCCTTCACAAAACAGTTATATCCTCACTACCATGACTAGATAGACAACAACAGTGTCGTCCCCGGGAAGGGGCGCCCGCCCAGGGCCCTATTTTTTATAATATTCGATATTAAGATTTATTTTTTTAATATTTATTATTATAGATTTATTCTTAAAATTTAGTTATTTAACATTTATTACTAAGACTAAAATTTTCGTAATATTTGTTATTAGGGGCTTACTCTTAAAATTTAATTTTTTTCAATATTTGTTATAAGGGTCCAATTTTTTCAATAATTATTATTAGGGGCCTATTTTTCTCAATATTTATTATTAGTGACATACTCTTAATTTTTTTAATACTTGTTATTAGACCCGATTTTTTTCTAATACTTACAATTAGGATCCCAATTCACCCATATTTGTTATTAGAGACATTCTCTTAAAATTTAATTTTTTTAATATTTGTTATTAGGGGTCCAATAGGGACATAATTTTTTCTTAATATTTGTTATTAGGAACATACTCTTAAAATTTAAATTTTTTCTAATATTTGTTATTATAAACCTATTTTTTAGTACTTGTTATTAGGGGTCTATTTTTAAAATTCATTTTTTTAATGTTTATTATCAGGGGCCTAATTTTTTCTAATACTTTTAAAATTCAACTTTTAATATTTATTATTAGGGGCTTAATTTTTAGGATTGCCGCCACTAACCTCTTATCACATAGCAATTTATTACCTGGGTAGACTTACAAATCACTTTCACATTCTAGCAACCTCTACTAACTATCCAGATCCTTCCATTTGATGCACGACTGTAATTATGAAGAACAGTCTAACCCCTGAACTTACCACACAAGATCTCATTGGCATTGTGCTCTCTAACACGAGTCTCTACTAAACAAAGAACTTTAACATCATAATTTCGAGCAACCTTCAGAATGCTACTTTGCTTTACAGGGTCATTTAAACCCCAAACATTCCAAACTAAAGAATTCATTACGCAGAAGGAGAACCACCCTCTTTCTTACCACCTCATTTTCCTTTACCCTTCTTTCTTGGCCCATTGGCTTTAGGCTTCAGCTGCTGCATCAAGTCAGCAACCCCACCAGCAGCAACCCTCCTTTTCTTAGGACTTTCTAGCATAGAATCACCAACATCAGTACCAATTTCCCCCCATTACCATCACCAAGAGCCTCAAACTTGTTAGGACTCACCACACTAACTGACAAACTATCAGAAACACCCTGCTCCCATTTTTCCATAGAACAAGAATCAGGATTAGATTTTTCACAAACCTCATTAACTTTGTCACAAACCTTTGGAATAGGAGGAGTGGAAAATTCAGTCTCTACCTGTACCACAGGGTCAGCAAATTCTGGAATAATAATCCCCTCTTCTTGCGTACCCTTTTTTTCAATTTCACGAACCACTTTTCCATATTTCTCATCAGAATATCCAAATATGGTGCAGTGTTTGCATCGAGGGGGACCACACAGTCTCCACAGCAATGCTCACAAGATTTTCATCTCCAAGATCCACCAAGATAGAACCAGGCATTTCATCCTTCGCATCTACTTCAACACAGACCTTCGCAAACTCCAGTTGCTGCTTCAAGGTAGTAGCTCGATCAGAATATAGTGGCTTCCCCATAACACTCGCAACATAGCTGAGCCCCTGTTGTGAATAGAGCTCCAACAGAACATGCCAGAGCTTGATCTAGACAGGTGTCGATTCCATTTTTAACTCATCAAATAACAGTCCGTGTTTCCATTTCCATAGAATAATAGCTTTCTACTGAATATGCCATGAACCAGCCTCTAATACCCAATCATGCACCCTATGAGATGGGAAATTTATCATGTAAACACTAGGCGCAAGGAAACGGATCGTAACAAACCTTCCCTTCCCCATAGCTTGTCCGCCATTTCTGAAAAACTCCTAACGGAGGTGATTTCCCCAAGAAATTCCCCACCAAGGCATTCGACCATTGCTTAGCACCATCAATCAAAACTACAGGGGGCTGGACTTGAGTACGACCATGTGTTTTTGCAACAGGAGGATAAAACCCTAGAAATTGATTTAAAAAATTCCATTCAGTTTTACCTGGAGTAGTCGCGGCGATTGGTTCCACATCCACCACAGGAGCAGCTATTGGCGCCTCCACCTCGGCCTCACCAGCAATTGCGTCCGCCGCAGCAGCCCTAGGAGCAACGCCGACAACAACCTGAGCAGACACCAAAGGGGGAAATCCGCCAAATCAAAATCCCCAGGGGTGATTCTGAAAAAGATTCAGCCACTATATCCACCGTGAAACAGCTAATCGAGAAGGATAAAACAAATCCAAGCTCAAAAAAGAAGAAACAATCGAAATCGAGCAAGAAAGAGTAACGAAAATAACCCAGAAAACCCAAAACGCTATCCAGGCGCACAATAGCTATGCTAACGTGCGCAAAAGAGTAACCCGGGATTTCCTTGTTTTGTAGTTTAGGGATGTAACACTTATAATTTTTTATAGCGAGATTCTTAATATATTACAAACATTTTCAAAATAATCACTCGATCTATCATTTTTTTTTCTTTATTAGTCTATTTCTGTTAACTTAATAACAAGAGATAACATGATCGTTCTTTTAATTGATAAAATTAATATATTGTCTTTAAATTTTACGCATTATATTGATTTAATGGTTTTTAAACAGGAATCAGATTTCATTAAAAATAAAAAATATAATAAAACACACCCAAAACATAAAGAAAAACTTGACATTATGCTCATCAAAACATACCACAAAACAACAAAAAAATCGTGCCATAAATAAGCAAACACAAAACACATCATGGTGTGAGAGAAGAAGAAATCCAAAACAGACAAAATTCTTATGGAGAACAGAAATATAATAAAATAAAATTAAAAAAGTAAAAATAAATCCCCGGAACCAAAGCCACTTGCGAATGTTATCACGCTGCTTCGGACGCGGATTTGACCGCGGAGCAACATATATGGGCGGCGGTGGATCCGTTTGCGAAGAACGAAGCTTTCAACGTGAACAACGAGGATGTGTTCAAGTGGAAGCATATGTGGAAAACATTGTCGGAGCAGTTTGGGATAGAGAAATATGGATTGGAGGAAGGGAAGAACGTGGGGTTGCAGGAGATGATGAAAGGGAAGGAGAAGGTGTGGGAGGAGATAGTGAAGGAGAAGCAGTTGCAGAAGACGAGGTTGGAGAAGGTGGGGGATTGGTGGTTTGTGGATACCTTCTGGTCCATGCCGGGGGAGAATCCGCTGTGTAGTATGAACAAGAGCAAGGAGCATGGGTTTTTGGGGTTTCAGAATTCCAAGAATTCGTTCATCAGCTGGATTGAATTTGATAAGATGAAGGCTTTCAAGTTTGTACCTTAATCATCCCATCTTTTTGTTTCAGTTTGATGTAATTTATCTTAGCTCAATATGTAAACTTCTAAATAAAAAATTAAAGCGTGTTCAAGGATATATGAGTTTATCTCTTTTTAAGACATTATACTCGTAATGATATCAATTTTACTCGTAAGGATTATCGAGTTTCACGTCAAGTAAATTGATTGAGTATCAAGTTTGTGTTTCCTCTCTTGAAAACTCATGTAGCTCACTCCAAGTTTGCTGGACTTCTCATTTAGTTTCAATTCCCTTTCTTTTGGATTACCCAATGACCGAGTTCGAAATTCTCTGATTTGAAGGTCTTCCTCAAACCTTTGAGCGCTCGCGGTAATGGTCGACATATTCCAAAAGTGGTTGGCCCTCCCTTAAGTGTTGGCATCCTCTCTTTCAGTTGTAGGTTGTCAGTGGAGATCGATGATAATTGACGATTGTAGTGAGTGGTTGTTTGTGGTATGAAATTATCGTCGAATTCAGGGATCAAATTGTGTAATAACCCATTTTGTCTGGGTTATACCCAAAACACATCAGACGTATTTACAAACTCAAACCCAAATCCAAATCCAAATCCAATTCCTAACCCTAACTGCCGCTGCCTCCACGCCGCCCGGTCATCGCCGTCACCTCTTTCGACCACCACAAAACCAAAATTAAACCTAATCTCATAATTAATTAAATCCTCATAAATCCTAAAAATAAAATAACCCTAACCCTATGCCCTCAACTGCCACCACCACCTATCACCAAATTTGACCAGACCCACATTTTTCCCCATACCTCTGACCATCCCCATGCCCTGCTCCTTTACCAAAACGGATTCATCTTCTCCAATCTTTAATAATTTTGAATCTGCAATGAAAGGAGGGGGAGAGAGTTGTCATTTTCGATTATAATTGAAGGGTTATATAACCCAGACCAAAGAATGTAATTGGGGGCTTTTTTCTGGAAGGAAATACAAGAAAAATTCAAAAAAATTAGAGCAGCTTTTTCTTTCTTTTATTTTTGAATCAAAGTAATTTTTTTGTGTTGAATCGTAAATCGAAATCAAATAAGGGTTTTTTAGTTTTAAATAGAAACCTTGTTTTTGTTTTGAATCTAAAATCAAAGTAAAAAAAAGAGGAGGTTTCGTATCATACCTTGAGAAAGAAGTCGACTGAGTTTCACCCCGGTTTCTGCTGCGAGGCTCGCCGCCGGGAAACGATGCAACAGAGACAAAGAGGCGCGCCTCTCTGGTGAAAAGGATAAAGGGGATAAAAAAAAATTGATGGTTTGTTGTGTTTTTATTATTATTAATATGATTTTAACAAAAAAAATAAACCCATTTAATTGTTTTCAACCCAGCCCCCAAACGACGCCGTATAAGGCCCCGCTCCGCGTGGTAACCCAGGGATTTGCGTTTTTTTGAAATGGGTTAATTACCCTCCAGGCCCCATGTTTTATCTCGTCTGTGCCTTCGTTCAAGGGTTAATCACTCTTTTGGTCCTTCCCCTTTACTTTTCCTTTTAATTTCAACAAATTTTAGTTTTTTTTTCTTCTGATTCTGGTTTCTTAATTTTTGCATTTTACATTTTGGTTCTTTTTCTTTATATTAGGATTATTAACTATATATATATATATATATATGTGTGTGTGTGTGTGTATTATATGTATTTATCATAGTATATATAAGCATTAGATATTAGGCATAATATAAAAAATAGCCCCCAACGTTTGACCTTTTGATCACTTTAGCCCCTATTCTTTTTTTTATCCAGAAAATCTCTCAACGTTTCATTTTTGTTCAAATTTCACCCTCGTTGGATGGAAACTGGTAGTCAACTAACGGTCAACGCATGAAGCTGATGTGGCATGTCTGCATGGCATAGGAGCTGACATGGCATCATAATTTTTTTTAAAAAATAATTATTTTTATATTAATTTCTAACCAATCACACGATTCCACGTGGCATCTTGATTCTAAGGCATAAGAAAGAAGCAAATTTCAACATATGTGTTTGGGGGATTCAAACATGGGCTAATGGGTTAAATAACGCAACACACAACCACCAAGCCAACCTGCTATATTATTATTTTTCTACCATTTATTTTATTTATCCATTACTTTATTTGTTTGAAAGTGAAGAAATATTCACTAATATATCCTAAAACCCTAAATCTTAAAAACTAAACCCTAAAAATCAAAATCTAAAACCAAAAACCCTGAACCCTAAAATTGAAAATCTAAACATATAAAACACTAAATCTTAAGCCCTAATCCCTAAACACTAAAAACTAAAAAATGAACCCTAAACCATAAAAATAAAATACTAAAAAACCTAAATCCATAAACCCTAAAAATAAAACCTTAAACATGTAAAACACTAACGGTTTAAGGTTTATGGGTTTAGGTTTTTAGTGTTTAAGGTTTTGGGTTTTAGGATTTATTGTTTAAGGTTTTATGGTTTATGGTTTATGATTTGTGGTTTAGGGTTTAGATGTTTAGGGTTTTGAGTTTATGGTTTTGATTTTAAGGTTTAGGGTTTTTGGTTTATGGGTTTTGGTTTTTAGTGTTTTGTTTTTAGGGTTTAGGGTTTTAGGATATATTAGTGAATATTTTAATGAATATTTCTTCACTTTCGAACAAATAAAATAATGAATAAATAAAATAAGTGGTGGAAAAATAATAATATAGTAGGTTGGCTTGGTGGTTGTAGTTTGAGTTATTCAACCCATTAACCCAAGTTCAATACCCCCAAAAGCAATTGTTGAATTTTGCTTTTTCTTATGCCTTCAAATGGATTAATTACCTTCCAGGTCCCCCGTGTTCTATCTTGCATGTGCTTTCGTCCAAGGGTTAATCATTCTTTTGGTCCTTCCCCTTTATTTTCCCTTTTAATTTCGGCAATTTTCAGTTTTTTTTCTTTTGATTCTGGTTTCTTAATTTTTGCATTTTACATTTTGGTTCTTTTTCGTTATATTAGGATTGTTAACTATAGTGTGTGTATATATATATATATATATATATATATATATATATATATATATATATATATATATATATATATATATATATTATACGTGTTTATCATAGTATATATAAGCATTAGATATTATTGTGTATTATAACTATATGTTATTAATATATGTTTATAAAATATAATGTTATATATGAATATTATATATTATATTGTAATGTATGTTCATTATATATTATGCTATGTATATATTATTATATGTATTTATGTTATTTATTAAATTTATGTATTTGGTACATAATAGGCATTTGATATTATTATGTATTTTATAATGTATATTTATCATCTATTATTGCGTTATATTATAGTTTTTTAATATGTATATTATATATATGTACATGTTTTTATTTAGGTTTTAATTATTCATGTTTTGTATTTATTTTATTTACATATCGGATATAAATTCTCAATGTGATGCTCCCTTTTTCGACGGTAAACTTGGATACCATTCTGAGACGTAGATGGTAGTTTTCGTTTATCCTTCGAACACCAGAGCTTTTAAAATAAACCCGCATATATAATCGAATTTTAAGTTAAATGACACTTAAACTCGAAAATTTTAATATTAATAAAAACGCTAATCGACTTGGGACCAATTTTTGGGCGTATCGAGGGTGCGAACCCTTCCCCATACGTAACCGAATTCAGAACCCAAAGTTTTGAATCTCTGGTTATTTTATGGTGTACGGCCTACCAAAGTGACCAATGACGACTCTATTTTTTTCAAATTTCCAAGATCTAATCTTTCTCTTTTTAATTTTACCCTTTTTTGTTAAATTTCCTTTTATTAAAATTCCCCATTTACCCCACACATAAATGTATAAACATAAATTAAAATATTATTAAATTTTTTTGGGGTGGTCAACAAGAAACCTTTATTACAGATGGCGACTCCACTGGGGAGGTTTTTTAAGAAAGTCAAGCCATGAGTCGATTACCATTTTTATTAATATCAAAGTGCCATATAAATTAATATTCATTTATATATTCAGGTATTATTTTAACGCATTTTTTTCATAGCATACCCGATCGTTTAAGTGGGGGGAAATGCTATTGCTTTCATGGAGATATTGTTCATCCGTATAGGCCTAGCAAGTAACTTTGGGCTCTAGTACTCTATGTTTTCGTGGGAATATCGTTTCTTCGTATGGACATAGGGGAATGAGTCCCCCTGAATTGAACCCAATTGAAAGGAGCCTATATTGGGTGATGACTGGGGGCCCTGCTACCCTTAGTAGGGGACAACGAGGACAATTCAGGTACCCTTTTTAGCACCAAACCTACATATAGTGGCCATAGAAAGCCCACCTTGTAGAGCCACACGAAACTTTACCCATTAGTGGTCACTCGGTTTAGGTTTTGATGCATTTAATTGCATATGTACTGTTTTTAATTGCTTTATTCTTTTTGTCCTCATGTTTATATTGCATCCATTTCATTCGCACTATAGTTGCATGACATCATCACAATTTCATTTGTATTTCATCATCATAGAGCATTGACTCGTGAATGGCGAACAATGTGGAAAGCATTCGTACATCGAAAAAATCTAGTAACCTAGATGTCAATTAAATGCAATATTTAAAGGTTGCAATTATCGTATAGTTGTGGTTGTTATTCCACGAATGTCATGTCTAAATCAATGCTTTCGCATTTAGAACGTATGCCTTGCATCTACATGCATTTCAAATTTTCGAAACTGGCCTTAGGATGTCCCAGAGCATTAATGTCAGACAAAGAAAAAATTGATTGATTCAGAGCCACTTACCAGTGTTTGGTCTTGGGGCATGTCCAAAAGCGCTCTCCGTATTTTTTTACAAACAATGTGCCTCTAACAAGGCTCCAGTCTGGGGCCATTCTCTGTCAAGGTTCACACTTTGCTACCGAGCCAAACTTCTGTATCCTAAAATGTCTACTCAACCACCATCATCGGCAGTGCTTCGCCTAATCTGAAAGAGAAGAACTGTCATGAACCAACACACAACTTATGAACCCAACTTAGGGGGTAACAAAATGTGCTTCAAAGTTTCAAATTTGCTACAAGAGCAATCTCAAACAATGGTACAGCGTGAAAAAATTTAAGGCATGTACCCAGATGAGAGTTGAAGAAAGATCAAACCCGAAGGAGGTTGGGGCATCGCCACTTGCACAAGACCAATAGCCCGGCATGACCAGTGAAAAGTCAGGGGCATCCCTTTGAGGAATAGAAAAATCATGCCACATTCATGTATTTAGCCGTCGTCATCTTGCATTGAGTCATTTTTGCATACATCATACATTTAGATTAAGTGTATACACTAAAGTCACCATGCATTTAAGATAGACACATGCATTTAGGCATAAAATTAGATGCATTCATTTATTTTTGCTTGTACATACAAATAGGTCCATGAAAGAGGTCAAAGAACCTCAACTATGGGGGCAATCACGATGGCCAACCTTAGTCTTAGAGGAGGCCAAACACACACAAAATGTTAAAATATCTAAATAAAAGGTATCAGCGACAACTTTTGAACAATTACTGACAAATGTTTTTTTTTCCTTTTAGGATCTCATTTCTCCGACAATGGTGCGGCGAACACCAACATTTTCCAGATTCTAACTCCTGCCAACATAAACAACCTGTTCCAGATCTTACTCTCTTCCGATGGAAAAGTAAAGCAAATTTTTACAGACATTGTCTCGCTGTCAATGCCGCATCAATCCAACATCTTGCAAATCATGCCTCCATCAGTGGTGGTAGGCCAACTTAGTGTAGATCTTGCCTCCATCGGCGGTGTTGCAGATCAAATTTTCCATCTGGATCCTATCTCTCCGCTAGTCGTATAGTGGATCCCATATTTTACTGATCTAGTCTCTTCATCAGTGGTGTAGCAGGTCAAATTCTATCCAAGTCTTGCCTCTTCGACGGTGTTGCAACTAGACCAAACTTTTCCTCAGAATTTACCTTTTCATTATAGTTGTAACAATATTCAAAAAAGTCAAAAAAAAAGAAAAAATTCAAAGGAAAAGAAAAAAAAGTAAAAAAGCAAAAAAAAGACAAAAAAGAAAAAAAGAGAAAAGAAAGAGAGAATGAAGAAGAAAAAAAGAAAATCAAATCACATTTTTAATCTTCTGATCTTGCCTATTCGTCGGAGTTGTAACTAGATCAAACATCAGAACTTTCATCCACTGATCATGTCTTTCATTAGTGTTGTAACTAGATTAAATTTTGTAGACCCTGCCTCTTCATTGGTATTGTAGCTGGGTCGAATTTTTTTAGGTATTATCTCGTCATCAATAATGTAGTGAGCCGCACTCATTTTGCTTCCTCAACCCCCATTTTGAAGATTTTGCTTCCCCAAAATTGATAAAGTAGATTGATCAAGTCAAGAAAGAAAGACATGTGCATAAGATAAACAGAAGACCTACAGAAGAAATAATATATAAGTCGATAGGGAAGATGACTAACCGGACCAGACAAAACGAGTTATTTTTTAGTCTTTTCTATATTGTCGTTACATAACAATGAGCAAAAAATGGTAGTTGTAATAACCCATTTTGTCCGGATTATACCCAAAACCCATCAGACCCATTTACAAATGCAAACCCAAAACCCAAATCTAATTCTTAACCCTAATAACTTAACCCTAAACTGCACCGCCAATGCTACCTCTGCCAGTCTTGCTGCCTCCATACTGCCCGTCCATCGCCTTTGCCTTTTTTAGCCACCCCAAAACCAAAATTAAACCTAATTCCCTAATTAATTAAATCCCCATAAACCCTAAAAATAAAATAACCATAACCCTATGCCATCAATTTCCACCACCACCAATTACCAAATCTGACCAGACCCATACTTTTCCCCATACCTTTGATCATCCCCATGCCTTGCTCCTTTACCAAAACTGATTCATCTTCTCCATTCTTTAATAATTTCGAATATGCAATAAAAAGAGGGGGAGAGAGTTTTTATTTTCGATTGTAATTGAAGGGTTATATAACCCAGAACAAAAAATTTAATTGAGGGCTTTTTCTGGAAGGAAATACAAGAAAATTTTCAAAAAAATTAGAGCAGCTTTTTCTTTCTTTTATTTTTGAGTCAAAGCAATTTTTTGTGTTGAATCGTAAATCGAAATCAAATAAGGGCTTTTTAGTTTTAAATTGAAACCTTGTTTTTTTTAATCTAAAATCAAAGTAAAAAAAAGAGAAGGAGGTTTCGTATCATACCTTGAGAAAGACATCGGCCGCGGTTGTCACCCTGGTCTCCGCCGCGAGGCTCGCCACCGAGAAACAATACGAGAGAGACAAAGAGTCGCACCGCTCTGGTGAAAAGGATAAATGGGATAAAAAATTTAGGGTTTGTTGTGTTATTATTATTAATCTGATTTTAACAAAAAAATAAACCATTTTAATTGTTTTCAAACCAGCCCCCAAAAGGACGTCGTATAAGGCCCCGACCCGTGTAATACCCTTAACGTATACTCGTAGTATGAATACACATTGAGGATGTCACAATATTATTTAACAGAGTTCTAGACTTATAAATAATTTTTTTAAAAACATCTGACATAAAACTAGTTTATAAAATAACCCTTTCTTGACTTTCGAGGTATTCATAGCCTATTTGCATATTGCTAGTTTTCACCCTGAATTGGTTTATAAAACATGTTAGTCAGCTATTAAAATATGTAACTCAGGGTGAAAACTAGGTACACTGCCTAGGCCCTTTCTTGAATTTAAAATCGTTACACTATAAACGATAAATAAAATGTTACCAGATTAAAAATCATCACCGGTAATTCTTTAACCATACGAATAATTCATATTTATTTGACTATTAATCAAACTTATACCTTTAAAACAACTAACGAATAAATTGATACATGCCCACTAGAGAATATCACAAATTAGAATGTCTTACTGATGTTTGGCAGATTGCAACTTGATCAACATGCTTGACTCCTCTTCCAGTAAGTTTCCAATAACCTACGTGTGAAACAACACAGTAAGTATAACTCAGTGAGGCATAAAGTAAATATATATATATATATATATAAATAATACTGCATAATGCATGATAACTTCGAAAAGCATGATAATCATTTAAATCATATAATCGGTAATGTAGGAATAGTTAAGAAAGAAACTATACAGTGATTATTATGTACTGTAAAGACATGTAATTTATGCTGTAAAATAATATGGCCCAAGGCAAATATTAAGAGACGAGTAAACGAGCCGTGTACTCCTAGAGTACTAGCCACTCCCCTTAGGGATAAGGCAATGGTAACGAGCTCGTAGCAACACTTAGGTGCCAAATAAACTATGGACACAATTAAGTGCCAGATAGACTCTTATGGTATACCACAATACTATCATACTTAATATTAGACTACCAAGGGCAAACATTTAAAACAATTCCTACAAAATGACAAGCGATTCCAATAACAGTTTATATCATATAAAACATATTCATACTGGAGCAGTTCATGCTCCAATATATTCTTTAAAATTCATGGTATACGTGCCATTTAAAACTATATAAAATAACTTGTCAGATATATATATCATGCCATAAATTATTCGTAAGCATAAAAATATGCCATAGTCTTTTAAGGCAAATAAATAATTTACCATACAAAAACATGTTTATGATGTATAAAAATATTTACCTTTTAGGTTGACTTATCACAAGTCTCCCTATAAAATGTATGTTAACAAACATACCTTTGAATACATGTATGCACTCACCTTAGCCTTGTATTGAGGTCGACTTTATTACTTGATATCACTCCCGACTTATTATTTCCCTTTTCTGATAGTACGATCTTGATTTGTATCGGAAACTACATTAAAAATAACATATACCATTTCAAGTATATGTTAGTACATATTCACTCTAAATATAATAATAGGAAGTAAATAAAATAACTATCCATTAAATATAAAAATTGATCCGATAAGGCTTCTTATGTTCGAATCACAATTTCTCGCATTTTCTCTTCACCACGGTTTTGGAAGGTATTTGGCTGATAATTCCTTTTATTTCATGTATTTAAGACGCTTGTATTATGAAAAGTAAATTTTTAATTCAATAAATTTCACTTTCCAAAAATACCCTCCAACTAGATCTATATTTCTAATTTTCTATTTTGTAACATTCCAACTAGAATTAGTTGGATTCTAATCATCCATTATTCATCAATAAAAGAAATCTCAAAATTTCTTCCATGTCCCTTTTGGGCGAAATGACCCAATGCTCTTTACCGATCAGCTTATTCACAAAATTGCCATTTCATGTCATTTCAATTGATTTAAAATTTTCCTGATCTTTTTAACATACAAATATTCATAAAATGAATTTCATGACTCTGTTAAGGTCCATGGAACTATCTCTGAAATTTTAGCCCGATCCGATTATCAGAATATTTTTCCGAACTTTATCACTTTATAGTAATTAATACAAACTCCGTATGAAAAATTCGGATAACACAGAAATGTCATTCTTGGGGGTAAACTATTCATTTAAGGGGTTAAAATACATAGCTTTTGAAAATTGCACTTTGATCCTTAAAATTTTCCAAAATTTATACTTTAGCCACAAAACTTTCAAAATTTACATTTTGGTCACTAGCCAAAAATTAGGATATTACAACCCGTGCGGTGACCCGGATACCCGGGAAGGATCCACGCTTTCTTAAAATGGATTAATTACCTTCCAAATCCCCGTGTTCTATCCCGTCTGTGCTTTCATCCAAGGGTTAATCACTATTTTGGTCCTTCCCCTTTACTTTCCCTTTTAATTTCGGCAAATTTCATTTTTTTTCTTTTGATTCTGGTTTCTTACTTTCTGCATTTTACATTTTGGTTCTTTTTCTTTATATTAGGATTATTAACAATAGTATATATATATATATATATATATAAGCATTAGATATTATTATGTATTATAACTATATGTTATTATTATATGTTTATAAAATATAATGTTATATATGAATATTATATATTATATTATAATGTATGTTCATTATATATTATGCTATATATATATTATTATATGTATTTATCTTATTTATTAAATGTATGCATTTGGTACATAATAGGTATTTGATATTATTGTGTATTTTATAATGTATATTTATCATCTATTATTGTGTTATATTATAGTTTTTAATATATATGTATTTAATATCTATATTATATATATATGTACATGTATTTATTTAGGTTTTAATTATTCATGCTTTGTATTTATTTTATTTACATATCGAAAATAAATTGTCAAGCAATGCTCCCTTTTTCGTCAGTAAACTTGGCTACCAGTCTGAGACGTAGATGGTAGTTTTTGTTTATCCCTCGAACACCGGAGCTTTTAAAATAAATCTACATATATAATCGATTTTTAATTTAAATGGCACTTAAACTCAAAAATTTTGATATTAATAAAAACGCTAATCGACTCGGTACCAATTTTGGGCGTATCGGGGGTGCTAACCCTTCCCCGTACGTAACCGACTTTCGAACCCAAACTCTTGAATCTCTAGTTATTTTATGGTGTCCGGCCTACCGAAGTGGCCGGTGACAATTCTATTTTTTAAAATTTCCAATTTTTTTTTTCAAATTTCTAAAATCTAATCTTTCTCTTTTTAATTTTACCCCATTTTGTCAAATTCCCTTTTATTAAAATTCCCCATTTCCCACCCATATAAATATACAAACATAAATTAAAATATTTTTAAAATTTTTCGGGGTGGTCAACAAGAAACCTTTATTACAAATTGATCTATATTTTGGGTTAAGTTGGTTGTCCATTTATCCAAAAGTAGTTAAAGCTGCTACAAAACAAACATCAGAACAGTACAGGGACATTACAAAGTAACTTAAACCAGACCTATACAACACCCAAGGCAGCATGAGCTTCCTTGGTTCTACGATAGAGAAAGGAAGGGCTCTCAAATTGCTACTTGACCTAAGTTTATGGGTTAAAATGATATTTTATCAAAAGTTTAGGGTTTAAATTAACATTCTATCTAAAGTTTATGTTTCAAATTAAAAATTAACATATTTTACTAACATGTTATGTCATCAAACTAGTAAGGATTAACGTCTCAGTGACCAAAATAAAATTAATTAATAGCGTAAGTGATCAAAATAAACACGTTTAGGCGTCATATTATGCGATGAGGGGATACTTGTGGTTTTTCAAATCACAATATATCAAAATATAATAAGCTTTGGACTACCATGTTCACTGCAACCACAGTTGTTGAAGTAATTCACTTTGTTAGCTTACATAGTCAGCCATGGTGCGAAAGGGTTGTCAGATTCTTCATCTTGAAACGTTGTGGTTGTCCCATTAGGATTCTGGGACATAGATCTCAAATGTTGGCGCCGCTATTTTATTACAACTTTGAGCAAAGAAAGTTGGTGTTGCCTGGAATGCCGGTGCCATCAAGAAAACCAGCAACTTATTGTCACTGGCTGAGGTGGCAATGGAAGCTGATGCATTTGTTTCGTCTTCAAGAATGTCAGCTCTGCAGTATCAAACAACTATGGATTGACTACAGTAATCACAATTTCCAGTATTTCGAGGTCTTGGTGATGTAAGTAATCTTATACGTATTGGCAGTTATGAATTATGATACGGATACGAAGAAATGAGACATAGCGAGAGAAGAAGAGTAATCTTATCCGTGTCTTGGGCTTTAATTCATTTGTTAGTCTTTTCTCTTTATCCTATTCAAATTGATTGATTCATGTACATATATTAATGTATTAAAAGGTATATCATGTTTAGAGCAAATGGTTAAAGGCTCTTAGTTGACACACATTTTTCATTTTAGGTCGTGAGTTCAATACCCAATAAGAGCAAATTTTCGCTCCCTATAAGAATTGTTCAAAAAAAATATTGGATTTTGAATTTATGAGTTTTTTTATTATATATATATATATATATATTTAGAATTAGGATGAAATTGACACAATGTGTAAATTTTAATGACTAAATATGTTATTTTATCAATCTAACAAAGTGCCACATCATCTTTCCGCTTGTCATTTAACGGTTGGCGACTAAAAAAGACTATCAATAAGTCGAGTGACTATTTTGTAATGTTTGATAGTTATGTGACTAAAAGAGAAAGTGTTAATAGTCGAGTGATTATTTAATGTAGTTTAGCCTTTAAAATTTAAAGTTATTTTTTTATAAAAAATTTAAAGTTCTGTAATTGTATGATTATAGCTTGTATTACAAAGACATAATGCCAAAAAATGCCCTAACGTTTGACTGAATAGTTAATTTAACCTTTGTTCTTTTTTTTGAAGTAATTTAACCTTCAACGTTTTATTTTGGGTCAAAATAGTACATCTGCTGATGAAAATTGTTAGTCAACTAACTGTAAATGACGTGACAAACCTATATGACAGTACACGCCGCGATATCAGTGTCATATAGGCAAATTATGTTGATTTTACATAATAACACATTAGTAAAAAAATAATTCTATAAAACTGTATAAAATATAAAATACTTTTTTTTCCTTTTGACGTGTCATTTTGTCAAGTCATTTCAAGTTGTTTACCGTCAGCTGACTAATATTTTTCGTTCACGAATGAGCTATTTTAACCCAAAATAAAACGTTGAGGGCTAACTTGATTCAAAAAAATTGAGATCAAAATGACTATTCAGTTAAACGTTAGTGACATTTTTTGACATTATACTTATTATAAAACATGACAGAGAATTACAATAAAATGTATTTTTATATACCTACCATTTTAAAAATCAACGACTTTTAGCGAGTCACATTGTGATAAGAAGTTTTATTTTTCTATTATTTAAGGGGGGATTTTAACATCAAAAGGAGTTTTAAAAGCTTGAATAAGAAACACCCGATTTAAAGTTCATAAATCTTAAGACAGTTATCAGAAAGGGAGGGAAGTTACAAGTTGAAAGGCTTGAAATAACTTGTCCCCTACTCCTCACTTAATCCATCACCAACTCACAAGACATACAAGTGAGGGACCGTTGTTTGTCTTTCCTCCTTCCCATCCCCAAGATTGGTAGGTTGCGTTCCATTTCCAACCTCATTATTTCTACTGTATTGCCTCAGTCTTTTCTCACACCAACAATGGCTGAACACACAGTTTTCACCCTCCTACAGGTTGCTCAACACAAATCCAAGAACGATTGTTGGCTTGTCATCGATGGCAGAGTAACCATGCTTTCTTTTTCACCCAAGCCGACCGATTATATACTTGTCTGTATGTAATAAATAATCAGAGACTTGGCTAATTCTTTCAGGTTCTGAACGTTACAAAGTTCCTGGAAGAACATCCAGGAGGAGAAGATGTGCTGTTGGAATCGGCAGGGAAGGATGTGTCGAAAGAATTCAACGACATCGGACATAGTAAGATGGCTAAGAACTTGGTCTTCAAGTACCAGGTTGGTGTTGTCCAGGGTTACACTTCAAACAACAATGAATGTGTCCGGGTTGCTTCAACTGAGGAACCTATAAAGAGAGAGACGACTGCTTTCGTTATCAGGGATGAGTGCAGACCTAAATATGCCGGCCTTCTCGAGTTCATCGTGCCACTTTTGGCTGCTGTTTCCTATTTCTGTTACAGATACCTGACAAGAAGCTCATAAAAGTTGTAATGGAATAGGATTTCAAGATGAACCAATATCAAGTCAACCTCAAAATACCCATTTCTTCCCTTGAAATAAATCTTGGTCTGACTGTTAGAATTTTACTCGAAATCTAGTACTATTATTGTCCCTATTGGTTATTGCAGTTGATGATTATATGGAAGAGTTACCAACTTACCATATTTCGATTACTATTACAATTGGTAAGCATTGTAAGCAACAAAAGTTGGGAAGAAATGGTTACAAATTGACAAGAACAAAAAAGGTGGGAAAGGGAGTATTCAAATGATACAAGCAATGAATACAATGTAGTAAGGAAAACAGAAAGAACGTGTATTAAATGATCCGACCGCCTCAGTTCAACTCCCTTATCCCTCAGATCCTTAAATACGGGATCTGCCCTTCAACCGAAAAATCTAAGTAGGACGGGATAGGCTAGAAGTGGTCAAGGGAAAGAGAAGGAACAAAAGGTGCTCTTTCTTTCTGTCATGCTACCTTCGCCCAGGACGTAACCGGGCATATCATTTGGTGAAAGCATAATATGAACAGCATATACACCTCAAGCACTTTCGATCAAATAATTTGCCACTGATTATAAATTGCTGATCCCCGTGTAAGTCGTATTCATATGTTATGCAATACGATCAAAACTGCATAGGATAAAAAGAAGTTTAAGCATCATTTTGGTTACATAATATCGCATAAGGCGAAGCAAACGCCTTCATTGCAGTAACATATCAAGGAACTTAAATCTTGGTTCTAATTATCTTAATACATCACATGTGATTTCAGTATAGCCATTGTTTTCTACCAGCATATGGTTAATACTTCACAAAATATTTCCCTAGGTCTATTTGTGCGATCTAAACCATTGAAGTAATCCAACTTTAACTTGTTTACCATCTAATTGCCAAAAACTCTACCAACAACAAACCAAATTGTTTTGAAATCCTTCAACCAGATAGATTGCATACCATTATTTTTATATCCAATTTGTTTCTTAGAATATTTATACTCCGTTTTTATTTCATAAACTTGTTAAGATTGCAGGCCATGCATTCTAAATGACCTAAAACTGCAAAGATCTTGATGACTATGCAGCTGATGTTAGTCTCATTTACTTTAATGGTTTGTCCACAATTAGTATGCATTTGGAATCTCAAGCTCTAATGATTCCCTATTATTCTGAAATAAGGAATCTAAGGTCCTATGGTATTAGATATGCATTTCTTTTTGTTACTTGTCTTTGGGGGGACATTTTCTTCACTTAAAGTTCTCTTAAGTAAGCTTTGCTCGTAAAAAGATAAGCAGAATATAGCTGTAACAAACCCGAAAAAGGATGAAAAAGAAAATGAGAACTTCATGAAAGCTCACCAATCAAGCAGATGAACATTAAAGCCCAAACTGTTATGTTAAAACGACTGTTATTTTTCATTGACCTTCGAAGCCGTCTTTGAATAGACCCATACCAGCCATTCAGTTGCTTATCATCACAATCAACACCAGCACTATTCTTTTCATAACATTTATCATTTCCCTGCAGGAGGAAAAGATAAACACTAATGGAACTGCTTAGAATATGGTAATGAAAAGCGAAATATCAAAAAAACTATAACTCATTTAATACAGCGGTAGAATTTCACCCTAGGCAACTCAAAAAGTCTCAATAACTCTGCATTTGCCTTCTTGAAGCTATTCTTTGACCACTTCACCGTGGCTGCAGATTCCCTGGAACTTAGGGAACCAGAGCTTGGTGCCCTTCGTGGTTCATTGTGTTCACCTTCATCCAAATGCATTGATGACCTAACCTCTGAACAAGCCGATTCCTGCAAATATTTTTCGATCGATAAAAGCTGATCCTTAATTGCTGCGATGAAGTCACAATGCCTATCTCTACCTTCCTCGCTCAGGGAACTCAATTGAACAGCCATTTCAAACTCCTCTAACTACAAAACAAGTTCAATTCCTCAAGATCTTGAATCAATTCATGAACGAATCAATCATGAAAATAATGATATGACCTGCCATTTGGTAGTGCTAATAGCTGTACGTAGATCCCTACCAATTTCCTTTAAATTGCACGTTGAAGAAACGTCTTTTATCGCGTGTATCCAAGTCCTATATGTCGATTCCATCCTTTGAAACGTGAAAAAAACAAGAATTTAAACCAATCTAAATCTTACTTTTATCATTTCGGAATCAAATTCATGATTAAAAGTTGTGCATTTTCTTTAGATTCGAATTATGAGTATAAAACCTAATAAATTAGGAACCCAAAATAGGAAGAGGAAGTGATTTACCTGTCAGCAGATTGCTGAACTTCTTCAGCAACAGAGAAGAAAGGATCTTTTTCCCACCGATCAAAAGTTGAAGCCATTTCAAAAGAAACGAAATATTTTAAAAAATAAAATCCTCCGTTTCAATGAAGAAATCAATCAATAAGGATTAAATGAAACCAAATCAACATTACCCGAATTTTTTTAAAAAAGAAAATCAGAAGTTCCTACAAAAATTCCGAAACTGAAGGCGGCGATCAACGAAATCTATTAAGATTTAAATTTGGTAAATGAAGGAGGAAATAAAAGCGAAAGAGGAGGAGACCGATTCATTTCAAGAGGCAGGAAACAAAGGACAGCCAAGTTCATAGGTATAGGCATTTGTCATGGTTCACTACAAGGATGTAATTATAAATTTCTGAAGTTTTAGGGGGCATTCCCCTATTTTACCCATTGTTTACTGCAAGCAACTCCAGTGGGGAAAATTGTAGAAAAACCCAGCATTCTTTTATGATTTTCAAAGATGACAACCATGAAAGGAATCTTGGAAGAATACAAGATTTATAAACTCAAATTATTACTAGGAATCTAGTCTAGTTTGATATGCCAGTTCCTTGTACAAGTAGCTCACTGTATCAGTCTGCAGCCTCCACATTATGTCCATCTGTAAGCTATAGGACTACCAACAATGTGTTTTCCGTCGGACCATTCGAGATGGGCGAAGCTCGTATAACCAGTTGGCATAGAAATAGCTCTGAATGTCACGGTATAGCTCCTCTTCTCGTATTGTGCACTGAAACTTAGTATTGCTGGTTCGACCGACATTTTCACTGCTTGTGTCTGCGAATACAAAGAAACCTTGTATGTTGCGGGTGCACCAACATTCGTAAGGGTCCTTGTATACGTCATGGCGCTTGAAACACCGGTGTTGCCCTCTCTCCCCGAGGCGGTTTCGAGGGGAACAGAGAAGGATGGATAGTTGAAATCTCCTAGGGTGTAGTTTTTGCTTGTCTGACAAGTCAAGTCTGTGTGCGTAGTGCTCTTAATTTGATCTGGTGTGTAGTTCAAGGCACAAAGAAAACCGAGATAATCATCAATGGTGGCATCATAGACAAGGCCAGGGTCGAGGGCTGCGAGTGGATTAATATGGCCGGCACCGTAACCGAATGGTGTTGCTGGTTCTCCTGTGGAAGCATCTTTAATCTTTTCACCATTTGGATAAGATGTGTAGGCAGTGGTCATGAGGGCAGATTTAATGGCTGCTGGACTCCATTCAGGATGAGCAGCTTTGAGAATTGCAGCTACACCACTAACATGGGGACATGACATTGATGTGCCTGAAATAATATTGAAGTTTACATGCCTTGTGTCAATCCCTAATCCGGTCGGACCGACCTCACCAGTCCACCCTGCAAGGATATTGAGTCCTGGTGCAATAATGTCTGGCTTAAGTATTGCTGGAGTGACCGGATTCGGACCTCTCGAACTGAATGATGCAACTACGGGCGATGGTACAACACCTAACTTTGTGGTTGCAGTACCAATTGTGGCTGTTGGATTATGATCAGAAGATATATAGTTCTTGATTGAATCCCCAGCGTTCTGACCAACAAATGCTGATGGTAAGAATTGTGCATCCGCGAGTAGCTCTTCACCAAAAGGAATAGTGTTTGCCAAAATCATCCCTACACCACCAGCAGCCTTAACCACCATTCCTTTTAGTGCCCTTGAATTTCCCCCTCGATCGCATACCACAATTTTCCCCGAAACTTTTTCTGGAATTAAACTTCCGCTCAAGCAAAAACGTCCAACACTTGAATTACTCACACTATCGCCATAAACTACTGTCACCGTGGAATTAGATAATGGCTGTCCATTATAAAGTGTAGTGCCGGTGTATTTATCGCCATTTCCGAGAGTAATAGGGGCAGGGAAGTCACGGTCTAATGTTCCGGCACCTATGGTTGTTATCCATGGTGCAACATTAGACAAGGTGTCTGGTCCAGGTCCACCATTTCCTGCTGAACAGGATACAAAAATTCCATGTACAACTGCTGTGAATGCTCCAATGGCGATAGTGTCAACATAGTAGTCTGATGGTCCTCCACCAAGTGACATTGACAGAATATCTACTCCATCCGCAATAGCACTGTCCATGGCTGCTGTAATATCAGAGCTAAAACACCCATCAAGCCAGCATGCCTTATAGATGGCCACTCTGGCATGTGAAGCCATCCCACGTGCCGACCCGTAAGCATATCCCAGCAAGTTAGCATTAGGCACGACTGACCCGGCAGCCGTAGTTGCTGTGTGAGTTCCATGTCCAATATCATCTCTTGGAGACATTGATTCCACATTTTCATCAATAGGTCCAATGGTAGCTTCATACCCTTTTGAATAAAACCTAGCACCAATTAGTTTCCTATTGCAGCTTGATGAACTGAAGTTTTGGCTGACCTCACACTTGCCTTTCCATCTCGATGGCACCGGTCCAAGCTCAGAATCATCGAAGCTTTTCAGCTCAGGCCAAACACCTGTATCCAACACGCCAACAATCACGTCACTCATTGCAGCCAATGTGGGGAAGAGAGGCACAGCACTGCTATTTCCTAATCCAAGGAACTCCGGTGTTCGAGTTGTATGCAGTTCATATCTAACTTCAGGTAAGACAGAGAGGACTCCAGATTGTTTTCGAAGCGATTCAGCTTCCTCCGGTGTCAGCCTCGTCGAGTAACCGTGGATTACGTTCTCGTATGTGTAAAGCATGGGTGCAGATTCAGAGACAGATTTTAAAGATGAATGATACCATAGGGAGTGATGAGTGAAAACTTCTGGCATGCTGGACTTGTCCGTGTGAACTATGTAAGTCCTCTTGGCTCGTCCGATCTTCTCTTCCGCTACGACGCATGTGTAACACAAACTCAGAACCACAAAGATTTCAACAAATTTGATCTTCAATGGCTTCATCTCTTCTGTTTTTGGATCTTCTCTTGAATGCTGATTGCTTAGTAACTCTACTATATGATGGTTTCAGTCATTTCTTGTTTCAATGATTGATGTTCAGAATTATATACGCACACACACATATATATATACATACATACTTGATGAGCAGGAATCAAGTTGATAATGATGACCACTAAATGGATACTTTATATTTGCTTACATTAAAGATATTATTCTCTGATAATGGCTGCCTTAATGGGAATTTGCTTAATTCTACTAATGGCCTAAAAACAGGGGATTTGCTGTTGCTTATTAAGAAAAAGGTTGCCATTAAAGTTGATTTGAGTACTTTCTATGAGCAAACCACGTTATAAATTCCTCGTGAAAGGCTCTGAAATGTAATGAAAGAGGTTGCTGCACTCAATGCCTAACTCTCCACTTTACGTGTTTACACATTTTTTTCATCAAATTTTTTTCTTGTATTGCGTTTATCGCGATCAGACTCATGTCCGTATGGATGTTGCTGGCAAATGTACACATAATTCAGATTTCGTGTATCAAGTTGGGTCACTTTTTCATCAATTAGCACGAAAAATTAAAATGAGAGGGAATTTTTTTTTTCTGGTTTTTTGTTTATACTAAATTACTAATGATGGAAAGAAGACATGAGATATAGTAATTATTGGAATATACTTTCTAGCTCAGCACTGCCTTCTCACACAAAACCTCACCTTAAATAAACTACTACTGGAAAATGACAATGTTATTCGAATTTGGACGTGCGTGTCGAAAAATTAGATGATTATGTATGTGTTTTGAGATTATAGGGTTCACCATTTGTTAGTGATGCTGACGTGGAATACTAAATAGTGCCTTAGTGGAAGGTCATGTTTTGGGTACAGCTTTTTCATGCTAAAACAAGTCATAAAAGAAAGAGAGATTTTAATCGTATGGTGGGGTTATTGGAAATGCTTAATCACAACAGACTCCAAAGGTTTGTTACACCCACTTTATCTTATCTCATACTATACTCTTTTGGTTTAACCACTAGTTTTTGATTTACCGGTCAACTAATTTAAATTAAGTTTTGTAAAAGTTCATTATGGGCGACGAGTGTGTAAATGACCTATTTGCATACCTTTTTACTTGACTTTTTGCATGTGTTCAAGCTCATTTAATTGCATTTAAGAATAGTTTGCATGTAGTTAGGGAGTTACAGTGCCCGTGCTTAAATGTTATATATTTTGGTGCTTTTAATGGGAAATGTAGTGTTTTTGTGGTGCATGCGCAAGAACCATTGGAGCTGGAGGAATGCTAGAGCGGAAGAGTAGCGGATCTTCCGGTTGGAGCTGACAAGACAAGAGTTGGAGATAAATCTACCTTTGACCCACGTGGACTTTTTCCTAGATACGGAACTCATTAAAGATAACGAGAAAGCAAAGATACTTTTAAAGGAGGCCGCGCGCTTTAGGGTTATGAAACCCTAGCTTCCCCGCCTATATAAGGAAGACTTGGACAATAATTCAAAGGAGCGCGATTACATACGACAGCCCTTAGTCTTCAACTATCGGAGAACCACCGAAGTCAAAATGCTAGAGGAGTCTCCACACAACAGACGCCATGAGAGAGGCAAAAGAAGTGTGAGACCTGAAGCAACAGTTGGAAAGCACAGAGGAAGTTCGTCGATGACGCTTGACCCTTTTCTATCACTTGCTTGATAAACTACTTATGTTTTTAATTTCTATTATAGATATTTTAGGCTCATACATAAGCTAAATACTTTAGTTGGGTTTATTGTTTTAAGGATTTTATGTTTGGAATACTTTATTTTAATGCTATAGTTTGTTATCATTTATCTATTCTATTCATTATTCTTCATGCGTAGTTATTGTAAGAGGTATCGATAGAGGCCTTTTAACTATTGATTTGTGGCTTAATATCGAGAGAGTTAGGTTAAACAAACGTGAACAGTGGGACTAAGCTGTTAACTTAGTCTTAATCTAGCTTAAACATAAGTTTAAGGTTTCAATGACTAATATGGAGCATTTAAACAAATAATAGAGTTGTTAGGGTTCACGCAGACATGTATTACTTTAGCTTCATTGTTATTAACTTCTGGGCATCGAGAGAGTCAGAAGTTCATTAGAAAATCTTGTCGAGTAGATAAAGATCTTAATAGTTTACATAAACATGTATTGCCAATCACTATAGCATTGAAATAAGAAATCAAGCATATATCATAGGCAACAAACTCAACCTCTATAATTATATGTTATTTGCCGCAACATCTATTTGTCTTAATCGTAGCTATCTTTACTTTAGCTATTTTTAGTTTTGATAAACCAACACCAACCAATACTTACTCAAACATTCTTAAGTACGATAACTTCGTATTTATTGATCCAATCCTCGTGGGTTCGACACTCTACTCTATCACTTTATTACTTGATCGACGAGTATACTTGCTCTAAAGTGCATCCCTATTCGACAAGCATCAAGTTTTTGGCACCGTTTTCGGGGATTGACAATTGATAATTACATAGTAATTGCGCTTGAGATTTTATTTTATTTTATTTGTATTTAATTTTTGTTTTTGTTTTTATTTCCTTTCAGGTATGTTCTAATGCATGACTAGAACCACAAACTTGGAACTCATTTTTCTATATAATCCAGAGATTGAGAAAACTTTACGAGATATATGCAGATGACGAAGGATAATGGTGAATGAGGACATATAGAATGGCCTGAACAACCAAGGAATTTGTAATAAAAAGGTACCACTAGTAGGTGCACAAGGAATTGTTGAAAACGCAGCCCAGAATGGAATGCAGGTACGATATGAGCTCCACCACCTGCCAAACCTAGAAGGCCCATTAAAGACAACTTAGAGCCTGTTATTAACAACCTCAACCATCGATCGTTGTGCTTGATCTAGGGACAGCTCACTTTGAGTTAAGGCTCGTTATATTCAACATGTTCAACTCCATTAGACAATTTAGAAGATCAACAAGAAAAGATGCTAGAGAACATATTCAAGCTTTCTTGGAAGTTTGTGATTATTTTAAACAACCGGGAGTTCCTGAGGATATGTTGAGACTTAAACTATTTCCCCCACTCTTTTCAAGATCGAGCCCAAGCATGATTGAAGGCTATAACCTCATGATCCATTTCATCTTGGGATGACTTATGCAATAACTTTTTGCACAAATATGATCCACCGAACGTGCACAATCAGAAGCGAAGCGATATCATTGTATTCATGCAGTGTGATGATGAATCCATGTATGAATGTTAGGACAGATACGAAGATATGCTATGCAAATGCTCGATTCTTGAGTTCCATGATTGGCTACAAATAATGACGTTCTATAATGGCGTCAATGCACCAACAAGGATGATGATTGACTCTTCAGCCAATGGTATTTTTCTTGAAAAAGATCCTAAAGAGGCTTTCGAAATACTAGATCATATAGCTAATAACGACTACTAGTTTTCTAGGGGAGATTGAAGCCCGAAGCTAAATCTTCTAGATCAATCTAGCTGGATGATTCCCAAAGTGTAGCGGTGCAACTCTCTATCATTATAAATCTATTTAAGAACATGCAACCGATATCCAATACACGAGAGGCTAAGATAATCCAATATATATGTGAGCATTGTGATGGGGAACACCAGGTGAATGAATACCCCAACAACAAGAATCCAGATGCTATATAGGGAATGCCAATCGCAACAACAATCCCTACTCGAACACCTACAACCCAGGGTGGAGGCAACATCTAAACTTTGGTTAGAGAGGTAATATAGGTGATTTAGGAGCACGAAAGAATACTGCAAAAGAACCTCATGGATTCTAATAGAAAACTCAAAGGTAGAATCAGAGAGTTTCTAATTCCAACTCTAATTCTTTTGATTCTACTTATCAATATTTTATGAAAACTATCCAAGTGATTATGAAGGATCAGTCAGCGTACTTAAAGAATCATAGTGACATACTCACAACGCAGTGAGCTATATTACAAAATCAACCTTCGATTATACAAAAACATATCGCTTTCTTACGGTCCTTAGAAACACAAGTGGGGCAGATTGCCCAAGTTTTAAAGATGTGACCGCTAGGCTGTTTACCTAGTGATACTGAAGTCACTAAAACTTCTAGTATGGAGCAATGCAATGCCATCACACTATGTAGTGGCACCCAACTAAAGCAAGATGATAAGTTTGAGGAAGGTTCCCTTGTTGATTCCACTCCAAGCATGACATCCAAAGATGTTTCCGTACCTAAAAAAACAACTCATGTGTCTGATACAGTGAGTGACCTTGCTACTGATGGCAAGGATGACAAGAACAATGACGTCACTACAATCAATAAACCACTAAAAGAGCCTAGACCACTACCTCTGTTTCTACAACGATTGAACGCTAAAAAATAAGATGTCCAGTTCTAAAAATTTCTCGATATGCTTAAATAGTTGCACATCAATTTCCTATTCCTAGAGGCCATTGATCAAATGCCTATGTATGCAAAATTTCTAAAGAAGATCGTGACTAAGAAAAAGATGGTGGGTGAAGTTGAAACTGTTGCTACGATGGGTGAATGTGTAATTGTGCTAAGTGATTTTCCACCCAAGATGAAGGACCCTGGTAGTTTTACGGTTCCATGCTCCATAGGACATAACTACTCAGTCTGTCCCCTATGCGATCTTGGTGCAAATGTTAATTTGATGCTGAAATCAGTGTTTACCAGACTAGTCATGGGCAGAGCTAAGCCTACATCAGTGATCCTTCAATTAGCTGATCGCTCTCAAATTTGACTTGAAGGCAAAATTGAAGATGTCTTAGTCAAGGTAGATAGTTTTGTCTTCCTGGTAGATTTTATCATCCTTGATTGTGAAACTGATGATAATACTCCCATCATTCTCGGTAGACCATTCCTTGCCATCAGGAAAATTGTGATTGATTATGAGAAGACTAATTTACTATAAAAATAAATGACCAAAAGATCACACAGAATGTCTTCAACGCTCTTAAGTACGCAGATGATTATGAAGAATGCCAGCTTGTACAGAGTGAAGAAACCTTAATTGAGGAAATTTTGCAATAAATATGTTGCAACAATGTGCTCAGCGCTGCGAAGTAATCTAACTTTAACGAGGCCATGCAAGAAGCTGAGAAAGAAAGTAAGGTCGAAATGAAAATCCAATGATGTGTTTACCAGGCCAGGTATGTCTTTTGAACCCTTAGATTATACTGAGTTTAAATCTCCCAAGCCATCGCTAGAGCATCCACTGGTACTTGATCTTAAACCTCTTTCCCCATAATTAAAGTATGTATATCTAAGGGAGAATAATACGCTACCTATTGTCATATCTACTTGCTTAACATCTGATCAAGAAACTAAATTGTTACATGTCTTATCTCAATATAAGAAAGCTATTGGTTGGACTACTGCTGACTTAAAAGGTATAAGTCATTCTTTGTGTATGCATAAGATTTTGCTTGTAGATGATCACAGCAGCTCGATAGAACCGTAACGGAGACTCAATCCAACCATAAGAACTATGGTTAAGAAGGAGATCATCAAATGGCTCAACATCATAATCATCTACCGTATCTTAGATAGTTTATGGGTGAGTCTTGTCTAGTTCGTGCCAAAGAAATGAGGCATGATCGTGATTAAGAATGATATTGATAAACTCCTCCCGACCAGAACCATTACTAGATGGAGGATTTGTATAGATTACTAGAAGATGAACAAAGTCATGATAAAGGGTCACTTCCCCTTACCACTTATTATCCAAATGCTCGACAAGCTTGCAAGGAAACCCTACTATTGCTTCCTAGATGGTTACTTCAGATACAACCAAATTACTATCGCACCGAATGAACAAGAGAAAACAATTTTCATATGTTCATATAGCATTTATGCCTTTCACAGAATGCCCCTTGACATTTGCAATGGCCAATAAAATTTCAATGTTGTATGATGACCATCTTTTCAGACATGGAAGATGATTTTCTGGAGATCCTCATGGATAACTTATATGACATTGGAAGCACAGTTGACCAATGATCAAGTAGCCTAGCCAAGGTGTTGAAATGGTTAAAGGTCTACAAAGGAGCATCTGTTCATCGTGACAAGTCATCAGTCTCGTTACTAGATGACTAGTGCATCCACTTTACCCTTTTATTTTTATGCATTTTTTTCATTTTAATTTTCCATAATTTAATTTCCACAGTTTTAATTTCTTAGAATTAGATTTTATTTAATGTATTTTTTTGTTTTGGCAGTTATCACAACACAAACTTAGACTGAAAGGACTTCATAAACTTTTGGATAAACAAGGGTTTTTTATTGACCAGAGTTATACTTCTACACGGACACGTTGACGGCCACGTACGGATAGAAGGAGAACATTGATAATTTAGTATTCTTTATCCCTAAACTCAAACCCTTCATGATTCTCTCTTCTACTTTGGCTATTTCCACTACCCCATAAACATCACACATCATTAACATGTTCCCCACTCTGCTTCTCTCATCACATCTTTATTCTCAGAATAATTACTATTGAAGACTGGTTGACTTCTTATATTATCACCGGTTTTTCAACTTTCACTTATCCTTCCTCCATTATATCACCAAATCAGACGACGAAGCAGAAATCACTCTCTGACAATTCAATTTCCTTTTTTTATACGAACGTCCTATTTTTTGCGATAGTTTCCTCAATTTTCTATAATGGCACACAGTTTTCCTCTTCAAACTCTGTCGCTGCCGAGTCTGATTCTGATAGCCCCGTCAACTTACCTTTGAATCACTCATTAATAGATTAGTCTACCAACTGACTCTTCTCTGAATCATTCCAGCTAAGATACGAACTTATATGCCAGCATAAGCTTATTGAAAAAGAAAGGATAAAACTTTACCCATCCATGTATGCTCTTGTTCGATGCGAATGTGTTGTATATTATTCGAACTCAGAATTTAGAAACATTCATTCAACAGCCCGGTGACATTAATGTCTCATGGGTATAGAAGTTCTATACCCATATCGGTCACGCTGGAGAGAAACTAGTATAGGTTCAGGGGAGGATGGTAGATTTCTCCGCCGAGGCAATCAATAACTACTATCAATTCTCCGACCACTAGGATGCCTACTCCACTTTTACGGCCTTCACCACTGAAAGAACATATTCTATGATTTTGTGTGACCTTTGTGTTCCTAGAACCAAATGGGCCAGGGGAGATAGCCATGAGAGATTGGTATATTGGTGGCATCTTCAGCTGGATTCGAGATTTTGGGCCTATATCATCAATAATCGCCTTTTGCCACTCAAAATTGAGAAACTTTTTTCCCTCCATAGGGTGTTACCTTTGGACTCCCTCGTCAAGGGACGTGATCTACACCATTTACAATTAATTCATACCAACATCATTGAAGAGGCTACATCGATGGCAAACTATAGGATTTAATCTTCCCTAACCTGATCATAGCCTTTTGTGTAAAGATGGAAGTAAGACAATGGGTGGGGGACACCGTTCTTGATGCACTCCCTGGATTGCTTCCCTCTGAAGTGGAGGAACTAAAAGGCTATGCCCAAATAACACATTCATCTGTCAATCCGATGATAACCCCTTCCATCACAGAAACCCTTGGCATCATTTTTCGACCATATTTCTTGTATGTTCAACAAAGATATTTGGTTATATAGTCTTTATTTAAGATTGTTTATAGACTCTCCAATGGTGTTTCCTTCGATGCCTCCACATCTTCTCTCTCTTGCTATCGTTGATGTCGCACATATAACACCCACCACGTAGCCCTAATAGAGACAATGACCAGATATTGATGTTGGTGTCTCCTCCTACCCTGCCAAGAAACCCAAATCTTTTCGGGACAAAGGCAAGGGCATCTTAATCCGGGAAGCCTCTCCTTAGTAACATTCTCCATTTTAGTTTTAGTCTTTCATATTGCATTGTATGTTTTCTTTTTCTTGTTTCCATTTTGCATTGGGGACAATGCTCTTCTCAAGTTTTGGGGAGTACTATCCTTTGTATATATTAGGTTAAATTTAGGTAAAAATTAAAAAATGCATGTAAATAGCCTAATCTATTTTTGCTAGTTCCCTTTGTTATGATTCCACTGATTCTGAAATTGCTCTTCGTTGATCATGATTTCCTATGATTAATCTATGATTTCCTTTGTTATGATTCCAACTCAAATGGCTCAGGTCTCCCAAAATAACTCATGACCTCATTCAGCATGGTTGGTCCTTCAAATTCTTCATTCATTGTATCCTCATTATCATGCTCTACGACATCATCGTTTGTGTCTTGGCAAAACTTTGCTATCTCTATGTTAGAAATCGATTCCATCATCTCAGCAACTTAGCATTCTTTAGGTTCATCTGCACACTTAAGAGCTTGAAATACGTTAAACGTAACATGTTGGTTATTCATACACATATTAAGATCAACTTTGTGAACATCAATTAAAGTCTTACCCGTGGCAAGAAATGGTCTTCCCAAAATTATTGGGACATTAACATTAGCTTCATATTCTAAAATAACAAAATCAGCTGGGAATATAAATTAATGTACCTTTACCAACAAATCCTCAATCTTATCCTTGAGATGTGCATAAGATCAATCTTTCAGTTTTGGTGGCAATTTATTGGTGATCATTGCACTGCATCCTTCAGTAAGAGCAACTATCCCAAAATCACCAGCTTCCTCTTTTTGGACGAGATCTTCTTCATGAATTTGACATTGTTGGGCATTTGTTCGAGTGTTTCTACTAATGGTATGTTGATCTGCATTTGTTTAAGAACTTCCAAGAAGCGCTTAAATTGTTGGTCTTGCTTGTGTTTTTGGAGCCTTTATGGAAAATGTGGTGACAAATAAATAAATGTTGGTTTTGCTGGTTTTGCCAATGTGGTGCTGGCATCAGATTGAAGTCTAGCATTGTCAGAGCTCGCCTCCTCCTTCTTTGTTTCTTTGGGTTTATCTGCTGGCATCAACTTTCTCATCCTAGCAATTAGTTGATTGTTTAACATGTGTCTTAGTCTCGCATTGTTTGCCACTCTAAAGAGTTATAGCCTTACATTATTCTCTACCTTTTTGTCGAGTATCCTCCGTATCGCTTGGTAAATTTTCCTATGGTCTATTACTGAGTGCATTAACAATTTTCCCCAGTTGAACTTCCAAGTTTTGCATAGATACTACTAGACTCTAGACAATTGTATCATTTTTCTCTATATACTCAGTTAGAGAATTCCCATGGGTAGATCTTTGCCCTTGATGAAAATTCTTTTGTACTATCTATGGCATCCATTCTGATTAAAAGCTGGCGATGCATTGTCGTTCTGACGTTGGGCATTATATTGGTTACCGCCTTGGTTTACCCATGAAAAGTTTGGATTTTGCTTCCAACCTGCATTATAGGTATTGGAATATGGGTTAAAATTACGATTGAAATTGCCAACAAATTCATCGATTTAGGGTTTGATGGGCATTCTTCCACATTATGATCCTCTCCATAAATAGTACATAATGGTTATAATGCCTTTACTTCTCAGACTTCAGTAGGCTTTTACATCGTCTTCAATATGTTAGTGAGATTGGAAATCCGAGCATTGATTGATAATAGTGTATCAAGCTCTAATTTTCTAGCAATTTTTGTTCTGGTTCCCTGTCTGGTAGTAGGATATTGGAGATCATTGGTGGCAATCCTTTCAAGGATGTCAAATACCTCTGTGTAATTTTTATCTAGCAAAGAACCGTTTGCCAAAGCATCAACCACAGTCTTGGCATGAGCATTGAGTCCATTATAAAAGGTCTCTATTTGGGTTTAAGTAGGAAATCCATGCATGAGACATCTTCTCAACAGGTCCTTAAAACGCTCATATGCACCATACAAAGTCTTATCATCAGCCTACCTAAAAGTGATGATATCACTCCGCAACTTGGCATTAAGTTTAGGTGGCTGAAATCTCAAAAGGAACTTATGCCACAATTTTGCCCATGAAGTGACTGAACCAAGTAGCAAATAACTTAGCCACAACTTCGCTCTATCTCTTAGAAAAAATAAGAAAAGTCTTAGCTTCACTGTTTCTTCAGCTACACCAGGTTGCTGAAAATAGTTGGCAAACCTCCATGAACTGCTTCGAGTGTTACCTTGGGTCTCTAGTAGATGATCCATCAATTGACCTACATTTAATAGCGTCTGAATCATTACCGATTTAAGTTCAAAATTAACTACGTTTACCTTGGGACCAATCAGTCCTGGCATCAAATTGTCCATGCTTGGTGCCAAGTGTTCTCTAATAGGTCTCTCTTCAGGATTTTCAGTAGCAACAACAAGTGTGGGCGGTATCCCACTATTTATTAGTTGATTTTTCTCATTATTTATGACACCGTCCACTCCATTTCCATAACGAGCCATTTCTCAAAGTTTTCTTTTCTATATGCGTAGGGTTATTTCAAAGTATGGGTCATATGGACAATCTTCTTCTGCATCGCAGCTCCTGGTCATACACCAAACAAACAAAATAAATAAAAATAAACAAAAACAAGAAAATCAAAATAATAAATTTTGTTGCAATCCCCGGCAATAGCGCCAAAAACTTGTCGACGGATTAATGCTTGGCAAATAATTGATGAATTAGAGTAAATATGCTAGTAAAATAATGCCGAGTTTAGGTCTTTTCGCGTGCAAGTATACATGGTCAGCAAGTAATATAGCAGTAAGCTGAATATTGTATCCACATGGATTGTCCACGAATTCAATGCCACAATAATTGCTTGTGAAATGAAACAAATGAGTTTGGATTGGGTTTTAGATTTAAGAAAAAATAGCTAAGGAAAAGAAAGTAAAAGTTTAGGCAGATTGGAAAACAAATGTATTCAAATGGATGGTGGTCGTTGGCAAGGGATGTATGGATTTCACACTAGCAAAAACAACATTTAATAACTTTCAACCTTGGTTTTATTATAGAGCAGATTTTAAGGTTAGTATTGCCTCTGTCGATAGTAATACCCTAAGTTAATTACGATTAACTCCTATATGTCTATAGCGGTGTTTTTTTCAATAATTAACTTGGCAAAGTTATAATCTTTACTCCTAAGGGGTAGATTCACTTCCAAAGTAAGCTCATCTACTTGAACATCTTATGTCGAAGTTTCTCACCTTAGTACCAGGCAATTAGTCGTTATCTCTTAAGTCTATTAAGATATTAAGGGATAATATGCATGCAATTCCAATTGTTGTATGGAAAACATTTTAGGAAAATTAAGTACTAGCAGGATAGACAAAAATGCCAAAGCATTCAATTATTAAAAACAAAAAATGGCTAAGTGTTCATCGCAAAAACATCCATAGCGAACTTAAAAAATTTGTTCATTGCTAGGGGAACCATCAACAGATTACCATTTTCAAATAACACCATCATTAAAACATAATTAAAACTGAGAGAAATGGGCAATGAATAAGATCCGTAGATGTAGCCCTTCAATGGATCCAGAGCTTTCAGTCTTAGCCTACTAGAACCACAATTTGCTCTCTTTCTTCACCACGGTGCAACCTCCTTGATCGCTCTCTCAGTTCATCATTGGGCTTCCTTTAAATAGGCACTCATGGAAACCCTAGATTGGGTTTGAATTTGAAAGTTGGTTACGCACTTGAGATAAGCGTGTTATCTTCTTAACCTCTTATCCTCTCCTTTGAATTTAGGGCTGACTGGATCTTTGACCAACGGCTAACTAACTAGACATCGTCCATCCTTTTTTGCCAATCGAGCTTGGCAATTCTTGTCCTACTTTTGTCAATGCTACTCGGCATCTCTCTTCTACTCCTCCTGCCATCAGCTCTTGACATACTTCTGCCTTGCCACATCAAAGAAATACACGTTTACTCTGGCAAAGGAAGCTTTCCTCAACTCATTAATGAAAATGCATGATTTTACTAGCTAAATGCACAAATATGTACTCAAAGTCAAGCAAAAGCATAGCAATATATAAATATATATGAAAAGTAGTACTTTTGAGGAGTTAATAGTTGTAATGAATATTGAGTATTCTACTTAAGAGCCCATGTTGAACAATATCCAATTACCTTAGGACACCATTCAAATTGGAACTCCAAAGTTTCCCATTCAATACCCATTAGTTTTCTACAATTATCTACCTAGTTTGAATTATTAAAGCCTAATCAAAGACCCTAAATCTAAGGCTCTAAAATAACCAAATAATTAAATATAGGTATTTTAGGTTATCTAATAATATACTATATGCATTAATTAAAACATACATCATTCAAATAATAATTAAATTGCATTAACGTAAATAATTAAAGCCTTAAAAGAGACCAAATTGAAAGCAATGAAACTTGAACTTGATTTTATTGAAATCACACACCCAATTACAACAATTAAAAACCTGATGCCCACATTACAAGAAACTACAAAGAAGGGCGCAAGCAGCTTGTGGGTTCAGGGGCCTACAGGCTCGGGTTACATGCTTATTTAAAGGCTCAATTTAATCCCCTTTTCCTTTTTTTCATTTTTTTGGATTTCACTCTCTCTCTACCCACCATTTTCTCTCAACTCTCTCTAAGAATAACACTCCCCAACCCAAAAACTAAGCCTAAAACCGATCAAAAACCATTTTCTCTCCTAACTTTCCCACCTAATCTAAGCCTAACTATCCATCCTAGCCTCTTCAACTTTGTCGTTCAATCAGAAAAAAATTCGGCAACACAACTTTTGATTTTATTTCTATTATGTTTCTGTTTTTATTTTGCCTTGATCTTCATGAAATCTGATGTTTTCCATGTTTCATTTGTAGGAAACAAAATTGGGAAGGAGTATACCTCATCGGTGATGAAAATGATGTTCCAGCGACGATCTAGCGTCCAACAACGATTCGGCTTCACGGTGATGATTTGAATGGCCAGCAGCTTTTTAGTTTCCGATGGCCAATCAATTCCCCAAAGTAACCTTCTCTCTTTCCTCTTTTATTATTTTAATATATGGTAATTATATTTTTAGTAATAGATGTAATTATTGTCTGACAATTTCTCTCTTCTTTATTTATATAGGGTTGATTGAAGATGACATCATCCCTATCTAGTCATAACTGCTAAGAATAGAAGCACAATTTGTGGCTCCATTTCTTGGCCAATGGGGAATCGCCACATGGAAAAATTTGGGCGAGAAAACTAAATTTTGATTGAATATGTGTTTGTTGGGCTGGATTTATCCAATTTGGGAGGGAAATGAGCTGCTAACAGATTGTAGAAATGGGAATCTGGGCTTTAATCTGTAAATGGGCTTTATATATGTAAAATGGACATTCATATGAGACTTTTGGATTTGTTTATTGGGTTTATGATATTTTATTTATTTATACTTATTATTTATTTATAAGAGAAATATATCTATATATATGCCCATACCCGGGCAAAATTCAGGTATTACACTTCGTGATCTAGTGGAGTTGGATTGTCTAATTGTTCTTCACCAGAGAGTTCAAGACATGTTAAGTTGGAATCTGGGTGCGCAAGGGATGTAACACACCGGTTTTGGGCCTAGAGGTTTTCTAGGTGGTTTAGACGTCTGTTGGATCGGATTGGGGGATTTGAGTCGGTTTTGATATTTAATATAAAATAAATATTTTTGAGTGAGATAAAAAATTGGAAAAATGATCTAAAATTATTATTTAATATGGAAATAATTTTCGTAAAGCCAATTTTGCAGAAAGGGTCTCGAAATTGGACATTTGGTCTAGTGACTAAAATGTAAAGTTTTAAAACTATTTTTGGTGACTAAATCGTAAAAGGGTCAAAGCTTAGAATCTTTAAGAAGTTATTTGACCAATCTTTTTATCAGATTTTCCATTAATTTAGGCTATTTTAAAAGGGTTTTTAATTGGTTTTATTATTGAAATAAAATAGGATTTAATAAAATAATTTTTAGTTATACAAATCACTTTCTTACGTAGCTAGTTTTCTTCCAACTTTCTTCTCTCAACTTTCCCAGCAGCCAAACTAAGATTTTCACTCCAAGATTCTCAGGAATCAATTCTTATTGGTTTCCTTTTTGTTTCCTAATTGATTTCTTTAATTCCTATTGTAAAGTCTACTTGGATTTCAACCAATCATTGCCAATTAAGGGAGAAACCATCAATTACAGGTGGTCTGCATTTATCTCCTCTAATTAAAGGTTATTTAATGAAATTCCCAAGTTCTTGATCATTTCTTATGAATTTTAACTTGTCTTCATGATTTAATTGAAGGAAAATGGTTAAATCAATGTTTAATTGGTGGAATTAATTTGAACCCGTAATGGTTCTATTTTCTCATGATTTGATTTGATTTAGATCATGATTTTGATGTTGAAAGATGTTAATAAGATGGTAAAATCATAGGAATCCCGAAACTAATTGAATTACTAATTTTCTAGGTCGTTAGTTACTAGTTGTAGAGGTTTTATGAATGCTGAAGGTATAAGGATGTTAGAGTTGTGTTTTTAGGTGTTAATTAGTGTTAATTCATGTTAATTGATGGGTTGAGATGTTATATTGAGGCTGGGTGATGCTTGGAAGAAGTTTGTTGTATGTTTCGGATGTTGAGTGATGGTTTTTGGTAAATGATGTTGAAGATATGTGTTGTTGTGTTGTTGATTGCGTTTTGATGCAATGTCCTCTGTATTTTTTTGTGGATGAAACAGAGGAAATTGGTCCTCAAGCTTGAGCCTTGGTTTCGGAAGTTGGGGAGGCAAGTTTACCGTATCGGCAATCGAGGTTTTGTGTGTCGATGAGTGAGAGCGTGTTTTACAGCTTTGCAAAAGTTGTGTTTGGGAGTTTAGATCAAGCTTGGAATACTGATCTAAGCTCAGAAGAAAGTAAAATATGAATTTTCTCTCGAACTCGATTTGGAAAATGGTTATTTATGATATTATTTTTAATGGTTTGTATTACTTACTGTTTATGCATGATATAAGCATGGTTTAATGTTGGAAACTTGTCTATGAAATGTTGTTGATGCATTGTGAAAAGATGCATGGTTGATTAATATTTTTGAACATTGTTAAATGCAAGGTTTGTTGCTTTGGGAAGTTGGTTTAATTGATGCGTTTGAAAATAGTGAGTAATTGTTAACAAAATAAATTATATTGGCAATTGATGTGGTTTAAAACGTTATCAGATATAGTTGGTCGGCCATAGGATTGATAGTGCACTATAAAAAGTCACATTGGATGTTGAGTGGTTTTGATCTGTATATAGAAAACTCCATCCAAGTACCCTAACGGTTGAGGGGTTTATATTTTTGTACCAAAGACTCCCGTTAGTGGGTTATGCATCCTACCGATGCGTGAGGTTGAGATTGTACCTTGATTCTAGTTGAGATGACATGTAGTGTTGGGAACACTTGTTGAATTCGTGTATCCGATGTTATGTTTTGTAAAGAGAAACTTGCTTAATGATCACTTGTAAGCCAATATAATTGTGAATGTATCATGTGATGGATTATGTTGTTTAATATGAGATTGAACATGTTTTACTCGTTAAGCCTTGTATTGGTAGTATGCATGGGAAAGCTTAAATTGAGGGTAGCAAATAGGAATTTGTTGTTGAATCCATGATACATGATGTGTATGGTTTAATATGTTGTTTTAGAAATGTTGAGTGCATGGTTTAAGCAAGGCATGATGTTGAAGTGTCGATTTAAAAGTGTTTTTAGAAAGTGGATTTCAAATGAAGTGTAAATGGTTTAAATTGCATTGTTGGTTGCTGGTTTTGCGAATTCCTCACTAAGCCTTGTGTGCTTACGTTCTCTTTTCCATCAATGCAGAAAATTAATGGTCAAGGACAACGATGAAGCAAGAAAGGAATACCACAGACTTATTTTCGAAGTATGGTTTGAACGTTACCTAGTAGTCAAATGTTATTTTGGGAGGGTTTTTTGATGAACTCCATGTTTGAGCAAGTTGTAATTATTGTTTTGGTTTTGCTTAAGGATTAAAATGCTCGAGATGTGGATAGATTTATGCTTTGGATGTTGATTAGGGAGCATGCCTATAGGCTTGATGAATATTCGTGCTATGATTGCTAGGGTTGCTTAATGTGCTAGATTGATGTTGTTAAACATGCCTTTGATGTAATATGATGTTTAAATGTGTGTTAAGGCTGATTGAAGTGAGCCAAAGTGTCATATGTTGGACCTAGAGGTTATTACAAGCCTCTGCGTACCGATATGGGTACCTTCAGATCAGTATGCGGGGTCCTGTTAAGGCTCAAATTGTTGACTTAAAGCTACGGGTACTGGTATGCCTAACCATCATATCGATACACCTTAAGGAAAATGTATGCTAGTGCTGGTACACAGGTTTGAGCATTGGTATGAACCCTTCAATTTTTGCATGTTGTACTGGTACGCAAGGTACTGTATCAGTATAGGCTTTCCTGTATTAGTATGTTAAGTTGTTTCTATACAATCTTGTTTTGCTAAAGTTTGGAAATCTTGCAAATAAGTCCTTGATTGTTATATATGCAATTGAATGAATGTGAATGACTATTTTGAGCTAGAAATTAACCTGCAAGCATGTAAAGGGACTAATCAAGGTTTGGTAATTCAAATTGTAACAAAGACCTTGTAATTTGTAAAAATTATATTTTGGTCCCTAATGTGAAAGATTGTGTGTTGGGCTCATTTTCCCAACTGGTTTTAAATGTAACATTTCTGTTGAAGCTCAAAATATTTTAGGAAGTTAATATTTGTACCTAGACAAGATAAAAGGGAAAATTTAAACTGGTCTAGGTTATTTAGCTCAGGTTTGCTTCGACAAACTTAATGTGATCCTTTTAGTTCAGTTTCGGCTAGGCTGGGCTAAGGAGGTTACATTTGGTGGTATCAGAGCCAAGTTTATGAAAAATTGGGATGTTTTCGATGTTTGTATAATGTTGTTTGCTATGCACGATGATTATTTATATGTACAGTGTTTGAATTATGATGTGATGGGGTATTTTTGGACAAATTGCCTTATTACTACGTATATGAAATGATTTTGATTTGAAATGAAAGTATTGGATCCTTGCTTGAAGTTGTCCTAATTGATATTGTTTTGGTGTAATTATCATGCCTTAGATATGTACATATATAATGCCACCGATGAGAGAATTGCGATCTAGCGGAAACGCTAATGCCAGAGGGTAGGGAGTTGAGGGCGAGATTGTATATCCTAAGGGATTACAGCCTTCTCCACCTAATCTACCTGAAAGAGTGAAGCAAGTACCATCTGCACCACCTGGTCTAGTGTTTGGTGACACGATGCCTTTGGTTCAGGCGATGACAAGAGCTTTCCAGCCCGCAATGGCTGGAGTTAACGTACCCGTACCAGCACATGTTGCTGCTACTAATCCAGGATTGTTGTTAGAGCATCTTTGCAGTCTTGAAGAAGTTGAGTTTAGAGGATTGGCACCCGAGGCATTTAAAGAATGGTTTTCTAGTATAGAGCAAATTTTTGTACAGATGAGGTACAGTGATGAGCGTAAGCTAGGATGTGTTGTGTCCCTATTGCAGGGTGAAGCCTACAGTTGGTAGACCACTGTAATCGCGGGCATAGAAGCTGGTGAGGTGATATGGGAATTCTTCCTAGCTGCCTTCAGGAGGAAGTATTTGGGAGTTAGATACTTGGATGAAAAAAGTGAGTTTATGGCCTTAGTTTAGGGCAGTATGACAGTATCCGAGTATGAGGTGCAGTTCGTGAGACTGAGCCAGTATGCGTCTGAGTTGGTGCCAAATGAGAGGCATCGCTGTGAATGATTTCGATATGGTTTGGTGTCGAATGTTAAGAGATACATGTTGGGCACTGATTATACTGATTTTAACGTGTTGGTTACATGAGCGATGGATATTGAATAGAGTTTGGGTTTATCTCATTGTTCTAGAGGTTCAGGTTCGGGGAAGAGAGCTGCAGATTTTGGTTTTGAGGGTGGTCAATGTAAGAGGCACCGTGATAAGAGGTTTCATCTGGATGCGAGACATGGTGGAGATGGTGCAGGACGATGACCATCTGGACATGGTGCCCAAGTTCGGCCTGTGCATAATGTATGTTGGGTCTGTGGATCAAGGGATCATCTGAGGCGAAACTGGCCACATTTGGCCAGAGAGGGGCAGGCTCATGCGGTTGTAGCTGTCAATTCTTGTTAGAGTTGTGGGTCAGTAGAACATATGAGACGTGAGTGTCTTTTTCTTGCTAGACGTGAGTGTCTTTTTCTTGCTAGAAGTAGGCAGGCACAAGCACTTGTTATTGCACCACGTAGAGGTTGTAGGCGTGGGCATGGCCGTGGAACCTTCCAGCTGAGGAAGGAGGGATGGAGGACTATGGTACATACAGTGGTGGTTCGACCCGAGGATGGTAGACCGGCAAGGATCTATGCTCGTCGCGAAGGAAGGAATGATACGGACGTTATAGCAGGTACCTTTACCTTGCAGTTTATGTCATTATTGTCTTTGATAGATTTTGGATCTACGCATTCATATGTTTCGCATGAGCGTGCATATTTGCTTGATATACCGATAGAAATGCTTGATGTGGGTATGCAAGTAACGAGTTCTTTTGGAGAGACAGTTGTTACGAGAAAGTTATATCGTAGATGTCCTCTAATGGTTTAAGAACATGAGTTTACGGCTGATCTAATGAAACTTCTGTTCTAAGGTTTTGACGTGATCTTGGGTATGGATTGATTGTCTGAGCATCGGGCAGTGGTCGATTTTGTGACCAAGCGGGTTTTGTTGAAACTTGCCGATGATTATGAGGTTGTAGTGGTGGGTGAGAATGTTAAGTTCTTATCCAATGTGGTTTCAGTTTTGGAAGCACAAAAGTTGCTAGGGTGTGGGTGTCAAGCATACCTAGCCTACGTTATGAATTCGAATATAGAGAAAGTGCAGAGTAGAGATATATATACCGTGTGTGACTTTTTGGGTGTATTTTCGAAAGAGTTACCTGGTTTGCCACCGAACAAGAAAGTGGAGTTTCGTATTGACACTTATGTTGATTCAGCTCTAGTGTAGATTGCACCATATCACGTGGCACCAAAGGAGTTGAAAGAGTTAAAGACGCAACTTCATGAGCTGTTGAACCGTAGTTTTACCTGGCCTAGTATTGCACCATAGGGAGCACCGGTGTTGTTTGTTAAAACAAAATATGGCACTTTGAAGATGTACGTTGACTATCGGCAACTGAACAAATTTAACAATTAAGAACAAGTATCTTTTTTTCTCAAATTAATGACTTGTTCGATCAGTTCCAGGGTGGCACGGTGTTTTCTAAGATTGATTTGAGATCTAGATATTATCAGCTAAAGGGTAAAGACAAAGATGTGCCGAAGACTGCTTTTCGTATGAAGTACGGGCACTATGAGTTCTTGGTGATGTCGTTTAGGTTGACAAATGCACCTGTAGCATTCATATACATGGTGAACCGGGTGTTCCACGAATTTTTGGATCAATTCGTAGTAGTGTTCATTGAAGATATTCTTGTGTACTCTCGTACCAAGAAAGATTATGATCGACACTTGTAGATTGTGTTGCAGACCTTGTTGGATAATCCGTTTTATGCCAAGTTAAGCAAGTGTGAGTTTTAGATTAGAGAAGTGGTTTTTCTCGGTCATGTGGTATTTGCTAAAGGTATTCGGGTAGATCCTAAAAAGGTAGAGGTAGTTGTGGGTTAGAAGTAGACAAAGTCAATGATAGAAGTTCATAGTTTCTTGGGTCTGGTTGATTATTACTGATGCTTTGTGGATGGTTTTTTGGGGATTGCTGCTCTGTTGACCAAGTTGTTGCAAAAGAATGTATGATTTGAGTAGACAGAAGCTAGACAGCTAGCTTTTGAGAAGTTGAAGGAAGCTTTGACACAAGCTCCAATCTTGATTCAACCTAAGTCAGAGAAAGAGTTTGTGGTCTATAGTGATGCATCCTACATTGGGTTAGGGTGTGTGTTGATACAGGAGGGAAAAGTTGTGGCCTATGCATCGAGATAGTTAAATGTGCACGAATGCAACTACCCTACGCATAATCTTGAGCTTGATGCGGTAGTGTTTGCATTGAATATTTAGAGACATTACCTTTTATGGTGAGAAGTGTATTGTATACACAGATCACAAAAGTCTGAAGTATTTGATGTCGCAAAAGGAGTTGAATCTTAGGCAACGAAGGTGGTTGGAGTTGTAAAAGGATTATGATTTGTTAGTTGAGTATCATCCGAGGAAGATTAATGTTGTAGTCGATGGTTTAAGTAGGAAAGCTGTTGTGGAATTGAGGGCTATGTTTGTGAGGTTGAGTGTGACTCGTGATGGTGGGTTGTTGGCTGAGTTACAAGTGAAGCCATCTTTGTCGCAGTTAGTTAAGGAAAAGCAACCTTATGATGAAGTGTTTTTACCGCATGTCAAGGACATTATGGATGGAAATACTATGGATTTTCAGTTTAATAGTGATGGAGTGTTGTGCTTTAAGGAGTGGATAGTAGTGCCTAGTGATGAAGGGTTGAGGCGTATGATCTTGACCGGGGCATATACTAGTCATTTTGCTATGCATCCCAGTAGTACTAAAATGTATCGAGATTTGAAGAAAGAGTACTATTGGGTGGGTTTGAAAAAGGACGTGACTGATTTTGTTGCTAGATGCATGGTATGTCAGTGGGTAAAGGCTGAACATCAATTTCCTTCTGGATTGTTGCAACCATTGAAAATTTTAGAGTGGAAATGGGAGATGATCACCATGGATTTTGTGTCGGGTTTGCCATTGACACTGACTAAAAAGGTTTTGTAACACCCAAAAAATGGACTATATGTGAATCGGGTTGGACCGGAGGTTCGAGAGAACGGGTTTAGGCAATTTGAATAGTTTTGAGAAAATAATTTATAAAATTGATTTTAGGGGTAAAATAAAGTATGGAAAATATTCTAAATTACTTAATTAATATTTTAAGTAAATTGGTGGAGTCAATTTGAGGTAATTAAATCTGATTTTAAGACATTTTAGTCTAGTGACTAAATTGAAAGTTTTCAAAACTGTTTTGGTGACTAAATCGAAAAAGAATCAAAACTTAGAATCTTTAAGGAGCTATTTGACCATTCTTTTTCAACATATTTCTCTTTTAATTTTGGCTAGTTTAAAGTAATTTTTAAATGATTTTATAATTAAATAAAGGTGGATTTATTAAAAAGGATTTTAATTGTCAAAAACATTTTCTCACGCAACTACTTTTCTCTCAACTTTCTCAGCAACCAAACTGAGATTTTTACTTCTAAATCTCTAGGAATCATTCTTCATTGATTTCCTTTTGATTTCTATTTGGTTTCTTCAATTACCTTTGCAAAAATATCTTTGGATTTCATCAAAGCTTGGCCAATTAAGGACAAATCAGTAATTAGAGGTGATTTTTGTTTCTCTCCTCTAATTAAAGGTTCTTTAATGAAATTCTTAAGTTCTTGATCCTTTGTTTTTTATTTATATTGTGCAATTATGTTTTAAACATTGATTTGTTAATTAAATTGAGATTTCTTGATAAATTGATGGAAATTGAATTGGATCTGTTTTGGTGATGGACTTAATTGATTTACATCTTAATTTAGATGTATTTTAATGTTGAAAGGATTGATTAATCAATAGAATCCTGAAACTATGTGGATTGCTAGTTTTAGGTGGTTTATAGTTGGGTTTTGGTGTGATCTGGTTGTTATGGTGCTTTTGGAGGTATAAGGACGTGATTAGGTTGTTGTTCGATGTTAATTAATGTCAGTAATGTGTTAGAATCGTTAGATGTTGGCTGGGATTTGTTTGAGAAATGTTTGGTGGTGTTCTTGTTAGTTTCATGAAGTTGTTTAGTGGATTCTTGAGAGGTGTTGTTGAGTTTGTTGGTTGCTGGAGGGTTTTGATACAAAGATGTCTTCCTAATCCTCTGTTTTGATTAGGTAAAGCAGGGGAGCTGAATCTTTTACCTATCGAGGAAGGCGCGGGAGTTGCGGAGGCTTAATTTGCGCATCGGTAACCGAACGTTGGTTTGTTGGTGAGTAGAAAAGTATTTTACTGCTGTTAAAAGGTTTGAAAAGGAGTTGTGGGAGTTTAGATAAGGTTCGATACACCTATCTAAGCTCGGAAGTAAGTATCGATTGAGCTTTCTGTCGAATTTGGTTTTTGTAAAATGAAATCTGATGTACATGTTTATGGCTTTATTACTCACTGTTTTATGCATGTTTTGAAAGTGAAAGATAATGCAAATAATCTTTGATGGTGACTTTTGAGAATAACATATGATTTATGCAAGTATTTTGAGAATATAAAAATACATGGTTTAATGTATTTGTGTTGGATTGTTTCAATGCATATGTAAAACAATGAGATAATGTTGGTTTATTGAATATGTTGGCAAGTGGTTTGTTTAAAATGTTATCGAATACAGTTGACCGGTCATAGGATTGAAAGTGTACTATAAAAAGTCACCTCATATGTGTCGATGGGTGTTAAAGTGTCCGTAATCTCCACCATGAGAACCACAGCGGTTGAGGTGGGTAAATGTTCTATTTTCTCCCGCTGGTGGATTTATACATCCAAACCGTAGAGGTGGGTAAGTCTTCCATTACTTCAGTTTGAACTGTTGAGGTGGGCAAGTATGCCATTACTCCAGTTGAGGTATGTATGTGAAGTGGTTGTGTGAACCACTTGACAATCCGAGTATCCGATGTGTTTTATGAAACGTAAAGTTGCTGGTTTTGAGTCACTTGAAAGCCAATATATGAGATAATGTATCATGTGAAATGGATTATGTTTGTATAATATGATTTATACATGTGTTGCTCTTTAAGCTTGTTATAAAGGTGTTGTGGAGTAAAGCTTAAATTGAGGCAAAGATTGAATCCATGATACTTGTGCTAAAAATGATTTAATTGTGCATATTTTGAGATGACATGAGAATCATGAGATGTTTTACCATGAGATGTTTACAAGTGATTTGAACTAAATGGTTTTAAATGATTGATGAGTGCTTTTGTCGTTCCCCTCACTAAGCTTATTGCTTAAGCTCTCTTTTCATCATCAATGCAGAGAAATAGCTTTCTCGGGCAGCACGTGAGCAAGGAAGGATCCAAGGATTTGATACATTTCAAAGTATGGTTTTAACACGTTCTAAGTAGTAATAAGAAGGCAATATGACCGGGTTGCTTTGGGAGAAGTGTTTTGAGATACTCCCTGATGTAATAGTTTGGATTTATTGCTTTGGACTTGTATGATGATTATTACTTGTGTTTGAGGGCTTTGGGAAACATTAAGCATGCTTAGGTAGAGATCATACCTTTTGGTGAATGTTTGAGTATGCCATGCTTGGTGTGACCTCTTGTTATGTTCCTATGGTTGATGGATGAATATCTATGATGCTTTATGATGTTTATAGGTTGTAATAAGGGAGTTAGATTGAGCAAAAGTGTCATATGTTGGACCTAGAGGTCATTACAGGTCTTACCGTACTGGTACAACTCTTCAAGTGTCGGTACGCGGGGACTTGCCGCGGCTCAAATGGCATAATTTTTCCTAGCCATACTGATATGCCTGGTAACCGTATCAATACGCGTATTTATGAAATATGGAGGGTTTTGGTATGCGAGTCACTGTTCTGGTACGGTTCTTAGCCACTGTAATCCAAACTTTCAAATTAAACAAGCTGTACCGATACGTCTAAGGACCGTATCGGTACATTGCTACTCTTTAGTACCGTATCAATATGGTGAACATCGTGTTTTTTGGACTGTTTGACATCATAGATTAGAATAAAGCAGAGTTGCATTTGATTAAGTGTGCATTTGGTTTGTTTGCAGTTTTAGATTGGAAATATAGGGGAAATTTGATCATTTAATCAGATTCGATTATGGCTCTTAGTTGGGTTTCCCATAAAGATCGACGATCATGGAAATATTGGGACATTATGGTGCTAATTGATTCTCATTGTGCGACTTTGCCTGGCATCTAGTTTTCTCATTTTTTATGAGGCAAATTGCATTGCAGATGTGCTAACGAAGGAAGGCGTTGACAGGACGTTGTTGTTCTAGGAGGGCTGGTGATTTGGTCATTGGTTGTGGTATTGGTGGACGCTGAGGCATGGTGATCGTGTTGAGCTGCTTTGGGGTCCTGGTATGCCGGGAGTTTGTGCTTTGTGGGTGGGTGGAGAGCAACGTGTGGCTTGTTGGTCTTGGTGTTTGGGTAGTTTTTGTTTGCCTTTTGTTTGGTACTTTTGTCTTGTTTGGTGTTTCGGTTCTTGTATTGAATTGTCATGCTCGTACTTTTTTCCTCTGTTTTAGGTTTAGGGAGGTTTCTAATGAGGCACGCGGTAATTTGTGTTTGGTTTTCTCGTAATAAAATCATGTGTTGCTGAGCAAAAGCAAAATTCTTTTACATGAATGTTTGATTTAAATTCCAAAATTTGAAGGCTTAATTGTCAAATAAGTGCCCAAACTATACCTTTTGTTCCAGATAAGTGCCCAAAGTATATTTTTTGGTCAAGTAGGTGCCTAACGTTTTCAATGTTACCCTTTTAGGTGCCCGCCATCAACGTTCGTTAATTTTCTTTCGTTATCCATTCAAAAACTGACAAGTGTCATGCTTTATCTTATTTTTAAAAAAATCAGAATTCTCAAAAATAACCTAAAATTCTCAAAAATTCTCAAAATGGTCCTCAAATCCCAATTCCAGTCGTTGTCGCCGCCAATCACCCACGGCGTGCCCATCACTTTTGTCGATGGACCCCATGATCATTTCTCCCATCCTCCTGTTTCCGAAAGTCGACGACCAGCGTGTCTAACATTGAAACAAAGCTGAACGATGATAGGCGAAAAAAAACAAACGATAGAGTCCAACAACGGCATATCTAACAATGAACGGCATGTGAGTCTTACGACGAGAGGATGAGGCTTCATTTTGCCGCCGGTAGCATGATGAATGGTGACAACAATGGCCGGATTTGGTGATCGAAGGATTTTGGGGTTATTTTGTGCATTTTATAAAATTTAGAGATTTTTTAAAATTAAGTTAAAAAAAGAAATTAAAATAAATGAAACATGTAGTGTTTTGATTGGTTAAAGGAATCTTTTTAAACGGCCATTAAAGGCCATGCACCTAAAATAGTAACTCTGAAAACATTAGGCACCTACTTAGGCCGAAAAATACTATAAACACTTATATGAAGAAGAAAAAATATATAATTTTGACACTTTTTGCCTATTAAACCAAAGCAGAAAACTTGCTACAAGTAATTACAATAAGCTGTCGTATTAAAGCTTAACTACGTAACTATACCTTTCAGCTATCAAGTTCCCGATCTACACAAATAATCCTATTTACCCTAATCTAATTTTCTCTCAATTTAATTTTTACGAGCTCCTTAACTTGCTTTACCAATTCTAATATCATGGTATTGCACCCACGAAACGAATAGAAAATTTATGTCCCTTTTCAGTGTCCCTATTTATATCTCACACTAAAAAGGCTAAATTTACGGTTTAAAGTTAGGTTTTAGAGAATTTAGAATAGGTGTATTTTTTTAGGATTTAAGGTTTGTTTAATATTTAAATTTTAAGGTTAGGATTTAAGGTTTGTTTAAGAGTTAGGTTTGTTTAAGGTGATCACGAGATTGTATCTCCCTCTAACCCAATACCAAAGGAAATTAATATATAGGCAATCTATCCAATGCCGCCATTGAAACAATAAATAAAAGGGTAAAGTACATCATTAGTCACCAAACTATAGTTTCTTTTTTATTTTGGTCACTGACTATTTTTTGGCAAAAATATCACTAACGTTATGTTTCCTTCCTATTTTGGTCATCGGTTGTTAAAAAACTTAACGGTTTTGCTAACGTAGAATTTTATTTTATTTTTTTAATTTTTCATGTCATTTCTTCTCTCTCCTCGTAAGCAATATGTGTTATTTTATAATATTTTTATTCAAACTAACAGGATGGTGACACGTGTCACTGCCTATTAGTGAAATAAAAGGAATGAAAAATCAAGCTCCTTATGCAGCCAGAGAGATTCGACTAATAGGTTGTTACACGTGTCACCATCTATTAGGCAGTTACACGTGTCACCATCTCTTTGGCTGCATAAGGGGCTTAATTTTTCATTCCTTTCATTCCATTAATAGGTAGTGACACGTGTCACAATCCTATTAGTTTGAACAAAAATATTATAAAATAACATATATTACTTACGAGGAGAGAGAATAAATGACATGTAAAATTTTAAAAAATAAAATAAAATTCCACGTCAGCAAAACCGTTAAGTTTTTAACAGCTGGTGACCAAAATAGAAAAGAAACATAACGTTAGTGATAGTTTTGCCAAAAAAACTATAGTTCGGTGACTAAAATAAGAAAAAAAACTATAATTCGGTGACTACTAGTGTAGTTTGCCCTAAACAAAATGCTTAGCTATATGACGAGAGTGCCACACCAATCTCTCCGAAGAAACTCTTCTTCCTCACCTCTGTATCGTAGCAGCTACTGGCATAGACTGTATAAGCTGAAGTCTTCCTACATACGAGAAGATTTTAGCGTGCAACACTTCAACTTAGCTGCAATTTTACCAATTAGGGGAGCCCAATCACTATCTGACAACCTTCAAGGGAATTCCTAAACATTTGACTGGTAATTAACCAGCTAAATCCTTAATTTCATCCATAACTGTTGCATCAACACCAAAAGAGTAGAATGCAGATTTAGAAGAATTAAGTTCAAGGAAAAGCCATAGAATGACTTCAAAACCTATCAAACTCCAATAACAAAATCAAGGGCGCTTTTAGTAAAATTTAATAAATAAATATTGATTTTATAAACTTTTGGGAGTTAACCCTCTCTGACCCTATTACGGTCATCTAATTTAACTTAAATTTAAGCCTTAATTACAAAATAGCTGCTTAAACTTTATCTCTTTTTTACAATAGGTGCATATTTTTTTTGCTGAAATAGGTGTTTATAATTTCATTCCATTATTGTTTTAAGATAACACCACTAAAAACACTCAACATCCAATCAGAATTTAACACGTGCATTTTATTTTAATTTATTTGTTTTTTTCAAAAAAATGAAAAAAAGAAAATGATTTTTTAAAAAATTCTAAAACTTCTCAAAATTTCTAAAGAAGTTCCAAATCCCTAAAATTAAAAAATCTCAAAATTACCACAGACGATAACCTCGTCGAACCCTATCTCCTCTGCCACCGGAGGCCCCCGCCTATTTTTCTCAATCACTCATTGTCGGTAACCAGCGAGAGGCGTGCCAATTGAACGTCGAACGATAATTTTGAGATTTTTGGGTTTTAAATTTTACGAATTTAGGATTATTTTATAGTTTCTGAAAATTTTGAGATATATTTTCATTTATTTTCTTTTCAGCTTACTTTTTGAAAATAAAAATAAAAACAATAAAAATCATGTGTTAAGACCCGTCTCTACTTCTATTCTTTCTTTTTTTGAAATAAGACCCGTCTCTATTTCTATTCTTTTTTTGAAATTTTGAACTAATAAATACCTATAATATCATTAAAATAGAAATTTTGAAGGAGACCCGCCTCTACTTCTATTCTTTCTTTTCTTGAAATAAGACCCGTCTCTATTTATTTTTATTTTTTCTATGTGTGTGTTTTTCTCATTTTTTGTCATATATTCTCGACTAAACAAATGCTTGTGTTATTATTATTATTAGGTCAAAAAAAAATAAGAAATGCTAGATATTTTGCTTCAATTAACGTAGACTTTCAGCGAATCATCACCACGTGTCCTTTTTGCCCAACAAACCAACGACACGTAGCTCTCTCCTTCATCACATATACTCACTGACGTCGCCTACTTCCAACAAACTAGATTTTCCATTGGAGGCATTGGATCCAATCGCAGGCCCCGACTCCCAACGGATAGGAAGCGACACGAAGACACCATGACGTCTTCTCCCGTACGCTTTTTTTTAAAAAAAAAACAAAGACGTTTAAAATACAATACAGGAGAGCTTAGGCATTTCCAGAGGAGAGAAGAAAAAGAAATAAAGACAGAGAACGAAAGAGAAGGTTGTCTTTCTCTTTTAAGCTTTTCTCTTTTCTTTCTTTATTTAAATTTTGGTTTCATATTTGATGGATTCTAATACTTTTGGGGGGAATTCGATTTGCAGGTAAGTTGAAATCTGCTTTTTTTTTATTTCTGGGGGAAGTCTCTCTCTCTCTCTCTCTCTCCTCTCAGGTGGTCGAATGCAGGCCTTTGCTAGAATGACGCTTCCGATCCGCCGAGTTTGGACCGGTGTCGCCGCCCGCATCGGCGTTCGTAAAAGAGGTGAGTGTCAGTTCTCTTACCGTCCGATTCATTTGCCGCCCAATTTATGATGTTGAATTCCCTTTTCAGATCAAAGATTAATTTAAAAAAAAAGAATCATTTTTAAGAAGTTGGATTGTAAAGAACAAGAATTTCCATATTGGATTAACATCATTTGAACAGTGGATCTTGTTACTTTGAAAGGAAACTAGAAAGAATTGAAATTAATTTTGTGGGGTGTTAAAACAGGGCATATGAAGCTTCGGAAGGATGTAAGCTCATGCGAGTACGAGGATGTGCGAGTGATGTGGGAGATGCTGAGCCGAAACGAAGCAGAAACCATTCGATCCCCAAGGAAAAGAAGTTGCAAGAAGAGAACACTGTCGGATTGCTTGGAATGGGCAAGGCGAGCTCCTTTTCTTTGTCGAAGCTTCTAAAAAACATGTTTCACTCAGGGTTTCAGTCTGATGGATATCGAAATAAAAAGAGAGAGATAAAAAGAAAGAAAGGAGGGATTAGATTGTGAGATTTTCCTTCTTCTTCCTTTTGTTTTTTGTTTATGTTATGTCGGCTCTCTGTAGATATCAGCCGTCTGCCAAGTGAATGTTGCATCACTTGTTATCTTTATCAGGTTCCCATATAAGGTGGTCGTGTGTTTTTCTTGCCTCTAAAACCATGCTGCCATGTTTGTGTTCTTATGCCATTTTTTGAGCATACTCGTTTCTTTTTCTTGACAATTAAAATTCTACACTTTGATGTTTAGTTTGAATTAAAAATTTGACGTTGCTGTTAATGATTGATCGTATAATATGATTTTCAAGCATCCATTTGTTAATGATTGAATTAAAAATAGATGGATGGTGAAAAATCAAGGATGAACTATTTTCGTAACTTTAGTTTGCTATTTTTTTGTCACTAAATTTTAAAAATCTTCAATTCTAGCACTAAATTTTAGTTTGTGTGACAAATTGGTTACTAGATTATTCAATCATTAACAATAAGAGGATGTGACAATTTGATGCTTACATGAAAGTTAAAAATATTTTTTATCTCACCATTTTCCATCGCCGTTGAAAACCAACCTGTTTTGCAATGCCTCTTTCTAAAACTTGCGAAATTAAACCTAGACTTGTCCCATTGTCCTCTAACAATTTATTAGTTTAGAGTTTTTCAAAATCTCTTTAAATTTTGCAAAAGTAAACGCACAAAAAAAAAACATCAGTTTTGAGGTTGGGGAGCTTTTTCGGATTTAAAGGTTTTGAGTGTTTGTTCAAAAATTCGAATGGTGATCAACATTCTTTTAAGAAGATTAATACTCCTAGAAACTAGCCTCATTGGGCGTCCATCAAAGGATATCTGAGCATTAAAATATCGGACCTTGAAATGGATTTCATCAATTTTGAGTGGGTTTCGTAGAAAACCGATATAAGGAAAAGAAAGACGAGTGGAATGCAAACGTTTTGATACCAAATTTTTCGTGAATGAGGAGGTGATAGGTGATGATTGACCGCCAACAACGACCAATGAAGGGTGATGATTGATCACCAACAACGATAGGAGTTAACTATTTTTTACAGAAATGGAAAGGAAACAATCACACCATCACGTCATTAACGATTTAACAATTGAATGGCCAAATTGATATGCTAACTAAAGTTTAGTGCTGAAATTGAAACAATTTGAAATTTAATGTCAAAATTGATACGCAGATTAATGTTTAATGACTATTGAGATAGTTTACCCTAAAATCAAAATCAATCAAATTTAATTAGATGGGCGGGGTTGGTGTCCCTCGACATTACTCCAATCATCATAATTTGTTCAAATTTGAATCCATCAAAACAGAGGGGATTGGATTAGATTTCGTTGTGATCTGAAAGGGAGGTGTCTCCAAACCCTAACAAAAGATTGTGATGTGAAAACCTTTATTAATTTTGTTACTTGCTTTTTGTCACTGTCGGTTTCAGTTTCCAATCAAAATACTTAGCAACATAGTTTGAGGGGTGAATTTAAAATTTTTAAATATTTTAGAAGTTTGAATTAATTTTTCAAATTTTTTGAAGGATTTAATTTAAATTTTTCAAAAGAAATAAAAGTTAAAAGTAATTTTTTAAATATTTTAATGCATAACGAGAACTTTTAAAATCTTTAAAATGGACTTAAGTAAAAATATTTAAAATTTTAAAAAATTATAAGGATAGTTAAATTTTTAGAGTGATGGAATTTAAATTTAAAAATATTTAAAGAATTAAATTTTAATTTTCCAACATTTTGAGGACCATGACCCTCACCGGCCACATAACCATCCCCTCAGTAAACACCCCTATTCAAACCTAAAGGACTCAACGTATAATTATAAATTATTTAAAATAAAATTTTAATTAATTATTTTTCATAGATATTATATTTTTTAATATTTTTTTAATAATTGAATCAAATACCAACCTAAGTCAATTTAATAAAAAATAAAAAAGCCCTAAACATAAAAACCCTAAACTATAAATCCTAAACCCTAAACCCAAAATCATAAACCCAAAAACCCAAAACCCTAAATTTGAAACCCTAAACCCTAATAACTACAATAGATCATCCATCATAATTAACCATATTAACATTAATATTATCGTTTAACATCGAACAAGGTTTTAGAGAAGCAATGATTTTTTTTTACTCTTGAGTTTGTCCTAATTCACGACAACAGAAATTCATCTTAAGCAAATCACGACAATAAAAAAACCTAAACCTTAAACCCTAAACCTAAAAGCCTAAACTCTAAACTTTAAACCATAAACCCTAAATTCTAAATTTAATATTTGAATTTTGGGTGTTGGGTTTTAGGTTTAGGGTTTTAGGTTTCAAGTTTTGGGTTTTCGATTTATGGTTTAGGTTTTTTACTTTTTAAATTGACTAAGGTTGATATTTGATTAAATTATTTAAAAAAGCTTTAAATATAATATATATATAGAAAATAATTTAATTGAAAATTTATTTTAATAATTTATAATTATATGTTAAGTCATTGAGATTTTTAATCTTTCTAAATTAATTTAATGGTGTTCAGCGGTATTCATAGTTAGTGGTATTCAGCAGAGCTTGTCGAGCGTTGTAGAATTTTCCTTAGCTGAATACTTTTATATTAAATAAGCTTATTGATAAAACGTTAGATTCATTAAATAAAATCAAAAAAGCAAACTTTAATATTATGAATGAAGAAATTAAATTAAAAAAATAATCGTAAAACCTGATCTAAATTAATTAATTAATAAATTAAATATCAATTTTATACTAAAATTTTAGTCTACACTCAGAATTGTAAACATAATCTTTGATGATGGTCTAAATGTATGAAAGATATTTTCTTTATAAAAAATCAACATAATTTTTTCGAGACTTTACACTAAAATATAAAGTCTTGTTTAATTACTCGAAGTTAAATTAAATTAAAAATGTAAAATTATTTAATCTTTTAAACACGTCTAGTAATCCATAATAAAATGTTTTAAAAAATATAAAATAATATTTCCATAATTTATAATTTTAAGTCTAATTATACTTTGCACTTAATTTAAAATAATATATCAAATAAATTTTATAACTTAATTTTTTAATATTTAATTTTTATGCTTAATTTTATAACACTTAATTGTTGAACTTTTAGCAAATAAGAAGAAAGCTGAATCAAACGATAGGATCCCTTTCATTTTTGTAGAAGATCATTAGCCCATTGTTCCAGTTCCAACCTCAAAGGACTGTGTGAATTAGTTTGGCACTTACCAATTACCATTTGTGTTTCATATCCACTCGATATTTATATTTAATACATTATTTTTTTTTATTAAGTAGACAGATATTTACATTTTTAAAGTAAATATAAAAATTTAAATTTATACACAACATTAATATTTTTGGACACTCAACCGATCAAAAGATCTCATATAAATTGTTAATATTTACATTTTTAAAATAAATATAAAAATTTAAATTTATACACAACATTAATATTTTTGGACACTCAGCCGATCAAAAGATCTCATATAAATTGTTATCTAACACTTGCCAGAACTCCAAATAACATAAATATTTATGTAGTAGATAACAATGGCGAAGCCGCAGGTGTGGCTGGCAGAGGCCAGGCCCATGTGGCCACCACTAAATTCATATTTTTTTATAAGTGACTCTTCAAGAATTTTATATTATAATATATATATATATTTTAAAAAATTATTATTGGTTATAGATTTTGTTTTTTTAATTCATTTTTAATCTTTTATAATTTTTATAAAAATATTTTGAAATTCCTTCCCCTTTTGTCGTACACATACAATCCAACCAAAACTCAGTTTTCCTTACTTGCTTACCACGGCCATAAAACTTTATACTATATACTTCGACCTTTTTCTTCACCTCTTTCATTTTTTTTTTCTTTTCACTTTAATTTATCATTCTAACATACACCCACAAGCCCTCTACAATGTTATCCCAAAACGAATTTGAACATTTTAATATCTTTAAAGGTATCTTTTCTCCTTTGAATTCAACACTTAATTTTTAAATATGTAGTTCTTGCTTCTTTGTGTGTATTTTTTATTAAATATATTAAGAAAATTGTTTATTATGTGAAATTGGATCAATGGAACCAAAAACATTAACTATTTGATTGTTTGATAATTATTAATTGTTGATAGTTTGATAAATTAATCGTTAATCTAATTTTTATATTTTTCGTGTGATATTAAGGTAAAATCATGAAGATAAGAACTTTGAATTTCTTTTATCGAAAAATTGATAATTATAATCTTAAATTGATGATTCGATTTAGACTCTTTAATTGATGATTTCGCCAGTATGAAAGTACGTAAGGTACAATTTAAATAGAGAGTGCAAGAAAAATAAAGAGTTAAGTAACATAAAAAGTCCAAGACGTTAATTTAAATCATGGTGGACCTGATTTACCAAAAGATAGCTAACCAGCAATGGTGGTTGGTGTTAGAAGATATTAACGAGATAGTGACCAAATCACAACCAATGCTTAAAAAAGCCAACAAAACTGGAAATTGTTTATAAATCACCAACCATGTGTTCTATCACTTCTCATAAAGTTAATTATTCATTACCATTTTTCTTGGTTTTCCTTTACCTCCTCCATAGAGGTGATAATTATTTTTAAAAATGTTTAAATATGCATTTGATACTTGAATTAGACAATTTTCTCCCAAGTTGGTATTTAAAAAAAAATTACTCTCAAATTGGTACCTGAGCTAAGCTTCTTTTCCCAAGTTGGCACTTAAAGAATTTTTACTCCTAAGTTAGTACTTGAACTAGGCACATTCTCCCAAATTGATACCAAACTTATACATTCTATCAATCTGGTCTTAATTCAAAATAATTCAATAAATTTAATCATCTATATTAAAAAATCCTATCAAATTACTTTTTGTTCTCTAAAATTGTATGTTCTCCTATAAATGTTATACTACTTTTCTAATATAAAAAATAACATTAACATGTTATTTTATGGTAGAATGCAGTTATCTCAGTGTTGTTTTGATCTATTAGCCTTGCTTGGTTTGAAAGTATTGAAAAAAATGACTAAATTAATGGTTTTATAAATGTGAAAGTTAGATTTATTGATTGTTTCAAATTAAGGCTAAATTCATAGAATGTATATGTTTTGGGACTAAACATGATAATAAAAGCATCAAAATAGTGGATGGAATTAAAGTTTGGGTACAAAATTGGGAGAGAAAAATTCTTTAGGTGCCAACTTGGAAGAAAGTGTCTAGTTTAAGTATTAACTTAGGAGCAAAAATTCTTTACGTAACAACTTTGGAGAAGTACCTAATGTATATTTAAGCCTTTTAAAAACTATGATTTTATAATTTAATTTTTCATTATTGAAGGGACCAAAAGATAATTTTACTATTTTTGACGGCCAATGTCACTACATGCCAACCTTTTATTTCTAGATTGAAATACTTTGATACTTTGGTTTTAGGGTTTTTTCTTTACAAATATTTGTCAACGACATATATTCATACATAAATATAAGATATGATCTTTAAACATATGAAATTTATACAAAGTTACAGGTTTAACCGTTAAATATGTGCTCAAACTATACTATTTTTCAGATAGGTGTCTAAAGTATTTTCATGCTCAAGTAGGTGTATAGTATTACATTTCGTAATTATTTTAAGGTTTTTTCGTGACAGGCGTTAAAAATTTTCCGTTATCCAATTAAAATGTGACACGTGGCCTATTTTTATTATTTTTAAATTTTTATTAAAAAACATAAAATCTCTAATTTCTCTAAAAAGTCCCTAAATCCATAAACCCCAAATTCATCTCCTTCGACTGTCAATTCAACCACCACCAGACACTCCTTACTTTGATGACCCTTCACAGCTGATAACCCCAATCTTATATCGTCAAAAATCGACGAAAGAATGGCCAAACGAATCACAAATGTCGAACTTAAAATCTTCAATCGAACGACAAACGTTGGATGGATGAACGGCGAATTGAGCCTTGCGACTAGTGTGACGAGAGGAGGAGACCTACTTCTACGGCGATAACATGGTGTTCGACGACGGTAAAGGGGGATTTTAGGGATTTGGGAGTTGTTTTAAAAAAGCTTAAAGTTTTGGGTTTTTTTTTAAAGTTAACGACTTTCTGATTTTTTAAAATAAATAAATAAAAATTAAAAAAATATGCCACATGTCACATTTTAATTGCATGATGTAATTTTTTAACGGTTGACGGAAATCTTTTTAAATAGTTACAAACTGAAATATTAGGCACATACTTGAGCCGAAAAATATTTTAGGTATATGTATGAAAAAAATGTATAGTTTGAACACTTATTTGACAGTTAAACTAAAGTTATATTTTAGTTAAAAATATATCTATATTTAACATTTAACTCGAATCCGAATAATACAACTTTCGTTCAATCCAATCCTAACTACCTTCCACATTTTTTCTAGGGAAAGTTGATATGAAACCCACCAAATTAAAGCAAATGGAGCATAGAAAAATCATTTATACTGGCCATGGCTCCCAGAAAACATTACTTAATAAAGATGATTTACTTTTAACTCTTGAAGTGATGCTCAAGGCTGCGCGATTTCATCTCCTACTAACCATCATCTGTTAATAAATAATGTTAAAAGTTTCCATCTATGCTTATTTTGGCAGATATCAGTTCTCGCCAAAGAGATTAAACTCTAATCATATGCTGCCTTGCTCAATAATTTGGCAACTCATTCATATCGATACTCTTAGTTGCTTGTGCTCGTGGAGGAAATTGATATATCAAAAGAATACTTACATTTGACAATAATCTTTAAATAAATGCCTGTGTTAACAACGATGTTTGAGCAACAAATGTGTAAACATTACTTAATAATCCATTTTAACTAACTCTTATCGGAAAATATTTTGATATACAAACTCTGTAAACTTTAATTTACACAAGCCTGTCAAATTTAAGATTTATGGATTTACGGTAAAGGGTTTAAAATTTAAGATTTATTTTTAGAATTGAGTGTTTAAGGTTTAAAGTTTTAAGATTTAAGATCGGAGATTTAGATTTTATAATTTAATAAAAGTGGTTTTGCACATTTTATATATCAAATTTATGATTCAAGTGAGTTCAACTTCGAGTTTAATTAAAAACGAATTTTAAATATTTCGTCTTAGAATTAAACTTTGATCGAGGAAAGGAGAAGCAAAGCATGGGAAACTAAGGGTGGGTTTAGGATTAGAATAAAAACAACCATTTCTTTAGCTTTGAAAACCACTTCGTTCCCACTTGCTTAAGTAGCTGCAAGTTGGTGACCTTTTCATGCGGCTAAATTCACAATCTTCATCATTCATATTAACATTACACTGTCAGTAAATTGTTTTTCATAAGCATGCTTTCAAACCATAAATTTTAAACCGTTGTTCATAAAATCCATTCCCAAATCTTAAAACCTAACCACAAACACTAAAACCTTAATCCTAAATCTTAACATCTAAACCCTAAAAACTAGATATTTGTGAATTTTTTCTCCATCAACGCATAAGATAATGATCTTAACATTAATATATATGTTTTAAATCTTTCACATCCTTTTTATGGCTTAGGTTCAAGTTTCGTAGCAAATATATTGAATAGTTAAGTTGTCCTCCAAAATTATGAAAGATTTAAAAAAAAGACATTAGACCTGAAAAATAAGTTGGGACAAAAAATTAAACCTGTTTAAAATATAAATTAAGTTCAGAATCCGACATTAATCCCGACCCAAACCACTTTATAAGTGGAAAACATGTATTATACAATAACTAGCTTTTTTTCAATATTTCTGTTTTGCAATTGGGTTCAAAATATTCCGCTCAACTTATTAATTTTTTAGGTTGAGTTGTTAGACTTATAAGTTAAAGTTATGAATAGATCTCTTTTTTTCAACAAAAAAATATTCCGCTAAGTTATTAATGTTTTTTTTTATTAAATAGAGAAACGATTATAATTCAAATACAAATGTTAGGATTCGAATTTATACAATATAAGATAACATAAACATTTTTACCACTTAGTCAATTAATGAATTTCTCACTCAAATTATTAAATAACCTATAAAGATAATGTTCAATATATTCCGTAATTAATCATAGTTTACATTTGTAAATGTTATAAAATAATACAAAAATATATTTATTAACATTAATATAAATTTAAATTTTATTATAAGGGTAAAATACACAGCTCATCACTCAACTATCTTCTCACTCCTATTTTGGTTACTCAACTTTTAAACTTTTCAATTTAAAAATTGAATTTTATGCATCGAACGTTTTTGGTCACTTTAGAATATTTTATTATTATTTTCCTATAACATGGCATTTTTTTAATATTATTAAATATAAAAATAATTTAAAATATAAATATAAAATAAAACCTAACTCTCAGCTGCCAGTCATCTCTATCCCACCGTCTACCATTTGCCGTTACCGGACGCTACCGTCGACAGTCGTAGATGGTGCCCATTCAGTCTCAAATTTCACCGGTCGCTTCTTCCGGTCCCTTGAGTCCGAATATGACCTCTATTTTTCTAGAAAGTACTCCGAAGTCCATGAAAAAGAGATTGAATGTGGAAAAACTAAAAAGTTTCAGTAGGGATTTGCGAGTTTCGAGACATTTTTCGGTGAAACAACCACCAGATTCAGACTCATCGTGTCAAAATGAGTCTCCCGATATAATTTGAGATCAAACGGCTGCTGATTCTGAGGCCGGCGATTCAACAAAAACCCATTTATTAAAATATAATTTTATTATTTATTTTAAGTTATTTTTATTTTTAATGATATTAAAAAATTGAAAATAATAATAATATATTTCATAGTAACAAAAAGTTCAACGTATAAAGTTTAGTTATTAAATTGAAAAGTTTAAAAGTTGAGTGACCAAAATAAGAGCAGGGCGTATCCACCGTAGGTCATGGTAGGTCATTTGACCGACCATAAAAACATTGGATAAACTACATCAGAGGTCACTTAATTATTAATAGGGTTACAATTAGGTCATTCAATTATTAAAAGTTATAATTATGTCACTCAATTAAAGTTTTAGTTACCTCGGATCACTCCTCTGTTAAAATACAAACGAACTTCTAACAAGATTTGGTATAATGGTAGTTTTAGTCCTCAAAACTTATATATTCTACCAATTTAATCCTAATTCAAAATAATTCAATAAATTTAACCCTTAATACTTAAAAAAGACATCAATTTAGTCATTTTCTTCTCCAAATCGCATGTATACCCTCGTTAACACTAGAGTACTTCATTTAAAATCATTAATTAATCTAGTAAACGAATTTATAAATGTAAATATATTAATAATTATTTTTAATGTTAGATCTATAATTAGTATCCACAATAAAATTAAATTCATTAAAATCTATTTAAAATCATTTATGAAAACCTTCGGTTTTAGTTATTGCTACCCCGTAAGTTTCTACAAAAGTTAAGGTTTTCGTATTATTATATAGTTTTCTTAATAATTTCATATATTTTTATGACTTTATTATTTCCTTTTTTATTTTAAAATAAATTAATAATTAAACTTCTTAAGTTACTAAATTTTTATTATTTAATAGATTTCTTAAATTCTTAGCAAGTATGTGTATTTTCATTAAAAAAGTGAAGTTGATAAAGATTTGGCGATAAAGATTAGTGATCATTCATATAAAAGTGTGGAAAGTCAGTTTAGATGGTTCCAGTTACTTACAAGTAATATAAAATGTTTTGTGTTTAGAGTATTAGTTGTAAAAATAATATTTTAGAATGATTTGATTAGGGAGGAAATTTGTATAGACTAATTTGAATTCCTCTATACACATGTTTTATTAAAGAGAGTTAGTAATTAAATCATAGTGGACCCCTCACATATATATTTAGGTGTGATTGAACCGTCTTTGTCGATGTAAGTTATGAACATCCTAAGTAATTTTTGATGACTTATTCAATATACTCTTATCTTACATGCAATTGTATTTATTATCAGTGGTGAACTACCAAGTTTAAATTTCTAGATCCGCTCCTGAATAGGAGTGAGAAGATAGTTGAGTGATGAATGTTGTATTTTACCCTTATTATAATTAAATATTTTAATTATTGATATTTTATATTTCTTGCTCTTATATTCTTACACTTGAAACTTAAATTTAAATTTTTATTTGATTAATTAAATTATAATACATAGTTAATTGTTATCAATTTAAATAAAAGTATATTATTTCTTTATATACAATAATTTAAGGGTAAAGTACACAAATGGTCACTAAATTATTCCTAAAAATACAAAATGGTCACCAAACTTTCAAAAATTACATAGTGGTCATTAAACTTTAGGTTTTATTACAAAATGGTCATTGGGCCATTAATTGTCTTTAACTGGGAGACCTAGAAGATACGAAATTTTGTATAATAACATATTTAATCCTCAATATTTACACATTCAATAAATTTAGACATCAATAATGAGGGTTAAATTAGGAATAAATTGATTAAATGTGTCAATATGGAGGATTAAATGTTATATTATTCTAATTTCTATAATTGTCACATCACCCAATTAACGATAGTTAACGGCTCAATGACCATTTTGTAACAAAAAATAAAGTTAATGCTCATTATGTAACACTTGAAAGTTTGATGACCATTTTGTATTTTTAGAGATAGTTCAGTGACCATTTATGTACTTTACCCATAATTTAATTGCCTTATTCAAAAAAGAATTTAATTGCCTTTCTTTATTTGTAACAATCGCCAATTTAATAAGTAAATGAATTGTTTTACTAAATTGTTTTATTATGAATGCTGATGTGTCGTCTACATAGTCATGCCATTTGTTATAATTCTAGAATGTATACTAAAAACTGTCTTCATACTTGCTTCAAGATTCAACTGTGTAGAGTTTACGTAAACTTATTAAATTTTGAGTTTACGGTGCTAATTTATAGTTTAAGGGTTTAGGTTACGGAGTTTATACTTTATGATTTATAATTAAAATTTAGAGTTTAAATTTAGGGTTTAAAGTTTAGATTTTAGGGTTTTAAGTTTAGGAATTTATAATTTAGATTTTAAACAAGGGTTGTGTAATATTTTTTACACAACTTGTATATCAAATATAACTTATATATTTATATTAAAATCAATTTTATAATAATATATGATAATATAATATAAACATTAAAAAAATATTGTTCATGTGTAAAAGAATAAAAAATAATGTATTCATTTTTAAATATTAAATTAAAAATAGAATGAATATTTTTTTTAAAAAAATATGGATGAGCCGAAAAGAGCTTGAGTTAGACATTTGTAATTATGAGTTGATTTACACAAAGTTTGAGATTTATATCGCACGTAAGGTTGAGCTTGAACAAGCATGAAGTGTGTTAATATCATGCATAAGTCCGTCCGATCCATGAACACCTCTAGTTTATAACTATAACTTCTAAAATTGTTATTTGCAAGATTTATTAAGAAAATGTTAATAGGGAAAGGAAAAGGATTAATATACTTTTGTATTAGTGGATTAATGTTGGAAACAATGATCGGCCATTAATGATATTGTTCTACTTTAACCAATAATTGAGAGTTTGATTTTTAATCTAACCATGAAGCAGTTTTAAAAAATTATAGTCAACGTCTATCCTTATATGAGCAAACAAAACGCAAAAGATTAATCATTGAATTCATTCCAGTAAACAATGTTGGAGCCACCTATAGAAAAAGCGGATATATTGAGAAAAATATGTAAATGCTTTTTAAATTTTATTTGCGAGGTTAAAAAATTCAACATCATGACGTTGAATAACAATTCTGATTTAAAATAGTGAAGTGGTTGGTGCCAAGAGGAACAAGCTTAAATCTAATGGAAGATTTACAAGAATTAAAGAGGTGGGAATAAGGTTAAAGTTGGGGGTAGAGTTAAAAGAACTCAAAGAAGGATGATTTCTAGGTCTTCCTTCTTTTTGCGCCCCAAAGTATGCCTTTGGCAATTGAGTAAAGAAAACTTGAAAATCCTTTATTTTTAAAGATACTGAATAAGATATCTACCAAATTAATTAAGCAAAGCGATGATTATTTGGATGGTGAAATGCAATGGTGTGGTAAAACTAAGGAATGCCTCTATTCCCGAACAAAAATTTTCTGTCCTTTTTCGGAGTCTATTTTCATATTCCAGCACTAAAAAATTAAATTCTAAGTTTTAATCCTAAATTTTAATAAACACTAAAAAATACACCTATCTTCAATTCCCTAAACCATAATCCTAAACTCCAACCCTAAACCTAATTTTTGTTATGTGGAGCATAAATAGAGACAAAAGAGTACATAATTTCTATTCTCTATTCCCTTGCATTGCACTTCCCTCATTTTTTAAAAAAAATATTTATTTTTTGCAAGTAAACATTTACACTTCTATTGTTCTCACAAATCCTCATTTTTTTTCAAATCTTACAAAGGTAAAAGTTTTTAAGTTTTACAAGTTTTTTGGATCGTTGGATGGGTGAAACGGATGGCGGAGATTAACAGTAGAATAAGTGAAGATTATTACTTGAAAAAAAGTAATGAGTTAATTTCAGTCATCCATTTCCTCCATCAAACGATCCAAAAAACGTGTAAAACTTAAAAACTTTTACCATTTGTAAGTAGATCCTAACCTTATATATTATTTATTTTAGGTACTTGCTTGATAATATTTTTTAAAAAATAAAATTTATTTGAAAACAAATTCAAATATGAGAATTAAAAGTAAAACAAAAAAACATAAAGGCTATCAAAAGGAAACATGTCCGAGATTATTAGTAGTAGTCTTAACCCTATGGAGCAACAAACGGCGATTGAGAAACAACACAAGAAAAATAGGGGTATTCCGAAGAAGAACCCACCACAAGAGCAAGGCTTGGCAAATGGATCGTTATCGTCGTCAGATTTTCAAAACAAACGGCATGTGATATTGAATGAAGCGCGAGCAGGGTCGGTCTTGAGATTTTGGAGGCCCGAGGCAAACTGAAAAATTAGGCTTTTGAAAAAAATTTAAAAAAAATAAATTTTAAGAGTACGCCCATAATTATAAATATTTAAAATTTTTAAATTTTATGAATAAGCCTCTAATAACAAATATTAGAAAAAAAATTGAGCCTCAATAAAAAATATTGAAAAAATGAATTTTAAGAATATGCCTTAATAACAATTATTGAAATTCTAAGAGTATCCCTTAATAATAAATATTTGGGGAAAATAAGTCTCTAATGACAAGTATTGAAAATTTTAAACCTTAAATTATAAGTATTAAAAAAAATTAGACCACAAATAACAAGTATTGAACAATTTAGACCCCTAATAACAAATATCGAAAATATTAATTTTTAAGAGCAATCCACTAATAACAAATATTGAAATATTGAATTTTTAGAGTAGCTCCTAATAACAAATATCAGGAAAGAAATGAGCCTCTGATAACAAGTATTTAAAAAATTGGGCCTCAAATAACAAGTATTGAAAAACAAATTAGACCTCTAATAACAAATACTAAAAAATGAATTTTAAGAGTAGTCCTCTAATAACAAATATTGAGAAAAAATTGAGTCTCTAATGCCAAGTATTGAAATAAAATGGGCCACAAATAACAAATATTGAAAAAATGAACCCATAATAATAAATATTAGAAAAAAACTAAACTATCATTAAAACCTCAATTATGACACTAAGACTCATTAATGTATAGACCAAATAAATTTTTTAATTAGGAATGGTGGAATCTATTAATAAATATTTAAATTTTAAATATATATTGTAACACCCTCAACCCGGATGTCACAATTGGGCCTCAAGCCTAAAACCATAAAATTTTTACACTAGATTTAGCCCAACACATCCATTTCATAAAATCCATCAAGTTTGAGTGTTTCAAAATAGATATTCCGTTTAAAACGTTACATGAGAGCTCCATTTAAATACATAATTTAAAAGCATTCGACTCACAAGTTAAAATACTAAAATAAGAGTTACAATACAACATAGGGTCCTACGAATACATAACCTAAATATCTAAGTATTATACTCGAACACAGGTCGATGCTAAAGTCCTACTCCGATGGTGTTGCGATGATGCACGTCAACCTACTAACCTGCGAACGGAAACAACAATTCCGAACGCTGAGCCAACGAAGCTCAGTGGATACACTTTCACTCAACCATGCTTATGCAAATCATGAATACGTGCAAGTAGCTAAAGAATGACATCATGGCGTAATAGCAACAATGGGTGCTACCTCTAGCCGCCTAAACACATAGTAAAACAATAGAAAGTATTAACCATTCATATAGTACACCATACCAACAAACCTGGAGTGAGGCTTGGTGTCACACAACTTCGGGAACATACACCCATGCTCGGAATCTCTCGTCGGGCATCTTCGAATGAGACTTTGTGCTACACAACTTCGAGAACATACATTCGGCAATGAATAACCACGGTGTTGTAACACACTCATACTCTCACTAGGTATTCGGATCCCATAATAATGTAACTCAGCCACATGCATGCCCTTACGTGGCACACAACAATTATTCGATCCATCAAAGATCCTTATTATTTCAGTACAAACATACCACCTAAGGTTTGATTAAGTTATTACTCATTATGCACATATATGAGATTTAAATCTTATTTTCTCAATTTTACTATTCATTTTACCACTTTAGAAGCTGTAACCCCCTTAACCCGGTTTAGCCAAAACCGAGTTAAAAGGGCTACATTAGGTTTGCTGAAGCAAACCCGAACTAATAACCTAAACCGGGTTTATTTTTTATTTTTATCTTATCTAAATGCATTGATTTAGATCCTAAGGTGAACACACAACAGCGGATACGATAACAATGTAATCAAATTACAAACGGAGTTCGATTGCTCAAACATGCGCTTTGGGGGACCAAAACATAATTTCCACATATTACAAGGACTTAACCAAGTTCCAAGTTACCAATCCTTCATTAATTATGTTTCATGCTCTCAAGTTAATTTCCAGCTTAAAACAAACATCCGAACTCATATAATTGCATACATAACATTCAGGGACTAAAACGCATAATATTCAAACTTCAGCAAGCAAGAACCTAAAGAAACACCACCACGTACCGATACGGACATGATCGTATCAATATGGTCTAACTAACAAAATGGCTCTACATACCGATACTTTCAACCCCGTATCAATACGGTGTATAGGACAAACACGTGCCGATACGGTACCACCACTGTACCGATCCCTTAAGAAATATTTTCAAAACCCAAATTCCAGTGGCAGAAAAACGTACCGATATGGTGGCTAGGTGTACCGATTCCCTTTGTATATTTTCACAGCTCTAAGCCTCACCAGACCCCGCGTACAGAAACAAAGGTACCCGTAATGACCTCTAGGTCCAACATATGACACTTTGGCTCACTCTAAACATGTTCAAACTTTACATAGACATCATTCATCATCAATGACATACTTATCACAGTCATTCAAGCATGTAAGGACACTCGACATGTAAAACTTGAATCACCAAAATGTCTATAGGCATGCTTCCTACTCAAACATGCAAAGCATGGTTTCAAGCAATTCACAAGCATATAAATCCTCATACAAGTCCCAAAACAACATTTAAAACTTGCACAAATAGGAAGTTTACCAAGACAACCCTCCCAAACATCAATTGACCATATTGCCTTTATTACTACAAGTCTACTGCGAAACCATACTTGAAAATGAGTAAGTCCTTGGATTTCCCCCTGCTTTCTTGTTGCCTCACATGCTTAATTCTCTGCATTGATGGAAAAAGAGAGCGTAAGCACACAAGACTTGGTGATGAGTGCTCTAAAACAAACCACCATCAATGCATTTAAAATCGGTTAATCGAACCACTTTGAACACCTCATTTAAAACACCTTTCGAAACACCATGCCTTGCAAAACTATGCACTTAACACTTCCAAAACATGCATATTAAACCATATGCAACATGTATTATGGATTAACAGCAAAATCCCTTTTGCAACACTCAATTTAAGCTTTCCCATGCATAACAACCTATATGCAAGGCTTAAAGAGTAAACATGTAATAACCAACATAATAGAACATAATCCATCAACATGATACATTATTAATCATATTGGCTTTCAAGTGATCATAAACCAAGTTCCACTTTACAAAATAGTACATCGGATACACGGATTCAAACAAGCATCCTCATAACACTTCATACAATCTTAATCGGAAATCAAGGTACAATCACAACCTACTCATCGGTTAGATGTATAATCCACTAACGAGAGTTTTTGGTACCATATAACCCCTTAACCATTAGGGTACTCATGGTGGAGTATTCGGTACACATAAACCTCTCAACACCTGAGGCAATTTTTTATAGTGCACCATCAATCCTATAGCCGGCCATCTATATCCGATAAAATTTTAAACCACATCACTTCCCATTCTGATTCATTAATAACTATGTACCTCACTGTTTTTATATGCATCATTTAAAACCATCTTTTTTTAATGCATAAAACCATGTATTAACAAGTATAAACACATACTTCCATGAACCATTTTCCAAATGTATTCATCATCAATATATGATCGAGATCAGTATAAATCATACTCAAAACATGCATAAATAGTAGGTACCATGTAATTCAAAAACAAGTGCATAAAACCAATTTTGCCAACCGAAAACGAGGGAGAATTCTCGTCATACTTACTTTCGAGCTTAAACCAGCGTTTCAAGCTTAATTTAAACTCCCATAACAACCTTTAAACCAGTTCAAAGCTGAATTTCACGTTCTCACTCACCGACAAAACAAAGCTTTATTCGCCGATGCGAATTACTCCTCCAAAGCTTCCGAAACCCTTCCACAAGCTTGAGGATCAGCTTCCCATGTTTTAACCACAACATAACAGAGGATTTAATGCATCTAAATGAATCCATAAACCCATCAACATCAATCTACAACAATCTCTAAACAACTTCTCTCCACAACAACCGAAATTAACATCAAACAACTTCCAAACTTAACCCAGCCAAAACCTAAAGGTTTAATCCAACAATTATCATCAATTAACATCCACAAAAATCTAATAACATCCTTATACCTCCAACATTCATTAAACATCCATAACTACTCAAAAACTCATAACTAACAACCTAGAAAATTAGAGATTCACTTAGCTTCGGGATTCCAATATTAAAACTAACTTATTAGCATTATAAACTATCAAAATTATGATCAAAACCAATCAAGAACTCAGCAAAATAGATCCAATATGATATTCTTTCAATTTTTCAATTAAACTTTAATTAAAGCAATTTACCTCATTATAACATTAAAACTCATTAGAAAACACATATAAAGGATCAATAACTTGGGAATTTCAGTAAAGAACCATTCATTAGAGGAGAAGAATGAAGATCACCTCTAATGTTGACTTTCCCCTTAATTGGATTGATTTACATGAAAAGAATATTAAAACAATAAGGTTTTGATAGGAAATCATAGGAAACTCATTTGAAATTAAAAGATTAATGAAATCAAAATGTTACCTGAAGATTTTGAAGAAGAAAAGAATGTTTGGCTAGGGAGAATTTGAGAGAAAACATTTTAGAGAAAAGTTAGTTACATAAAGTTTGTTTAGGCAATTTATTATAAAATTAATTCTCCAAGCCTATTTATACTCTTTTAAAACCTTTTAAAATAGCCAATTAAAGAGGAAAGTCTGATATTAGACTTTGGGGAAAAATAGCTCCTTAAAGATTCTAAGTTTTGATCATTTTCAATTTAGTCACCAAAATAGTTTTAAAACTTTACATTTTGGTCACCAACCCAAAATGTCACTTTTTGAAACCTCTTTTTGTAAAATTGATTCCACCAAAATCTTTTATATATTGAATAAAGATTTTACCATGTTTTTCATATTTTTATCCCTTTTAAAATTATTTGTTTTGAATTAATCTTGAAACTGACTCGAATCCTCTAATCCGGACTGTCTATCTGACCTAGCCAACACCTAGTCCCAAAACTGGGGCATTACAGAAGCCTATTCGGCCTTAGTCCTTGAATTATAGGTCCCTTGACCTCAAAATATATTTTTCGGGCAGATTGCCCAATAAGTATCGATACTCACCTATGAGTACCGATACGCTACATTGGGTATCGATACCCACTTACGCGTATTGATACTTGATTTGCTCATTGGAGGGTTTTAACCCGTACCGATACACGGGGAGATGTACTGATATCCCAAGGTGTACCGATACGCTTCCAAGAGTATCGATACCTATATTTGGCTACTAGAATTTGATGGAACATAGGGTATCAATACCGCCAAGGAGTATCGATACGCCCTTGCAATTTGCCTTGATTGTAATCCCTTCGGCCCGGCCTGGAAGCCTGACCGAACCGAGAGTGCTACATTAGGTTTGCTAAAGCAAACCAAAGAAAGGTTACGAAAAGTCAGTCCATTTTTTCTTTTATCTTGTCTAAATGCAAATTAATATTCCTACATGTTCATACTCACAATGGGTAAGTTCTCAAATGAAACGAGTGTAGCGATGTCCTTTTTTCTATCGCTAAAAAGCGTGGTTTTTCTGAAGGTGTTTATGAATTTTTCGGATATAAAATATTTAATCCGTGGGGTTTTTTAAAAAACCGCATTTTAAAAAATGGAGTCGCCACCGGCCACTTAGGTAGGTCGGACACCGTAAAACCAGAGATTCAAAAAGATTGGGTTCGGGAGTCGGTTACGGATGGGGAAGGATTAGCACCCCCACACCGCCCAAAAATTGGTACTTTAATAATTACCGCTTTATTAATAATGGATTTTCCGGATTAAAGTGACGATTATTTTAAAATTTGGTCATAATTGCGAATAAATTTTAAGGGCCCCGTTATCCGAGAATAAACGCCCAACCACTATCACTACGCCTAATACTGGCCCCGTTTACGCTCGGATAAAAGGACACCGCATTAACAAGTTATAAATCATATGCAATCTTATTGGTAAAAATATAAAACATGTCAAAATATTTAAATGCAATAAATATTGACATAACAGAATACTAATCTAACATAAATGATATACTAGACTAAAACATGCATATATACATATTATTCTAAATAATTGATAAAAACAACTTTAACAAGTCAGAATAACAATGCAGGAATAATTACGTATATAGACGAACAAATATTTCAAAAAGACATACATGCTAGTAATAAAACATATTTCAACATATATGGAACAATATATTATACATAAAAGAAGACACACTAACACGTAACCTAAAAGCCAAGAAAACATACAATACGTACAAAAATACAAGAACATGCTGTTTTACGAGTCAAATAGAACATAACATGCTTTAATACGAATAACCAGATAAAAAAAATACATGACTATTATAAGCTTAACACACATATACATATAAACATAAAATACGAGGCATATACGAGGGACATAAAATAAAATAATAGAATATCAACATATACGATTATAATACGAACATGAGTATTTACAAAGAAATAGGACTGAAATGAGAAAAATAAAAGTTAGTGGCAGAAATTAAAGAACAATAACATGTAATTTAGGGACGAAAATGCGAAACAAACAAAACCTAAAAGGATCAAAACTGTAATTAGACCAAGGGGCAGACCCAAAATGAAAAGTTCAAAAACGCGAGATGGCTAAAGGCGTAATTTTACCATTTGAAAACTGATTCGGTGTAATTTGGGGACTGGATTACAAGATTTTGAAATATCAGGGGGACTGGGATTGTAATTATACCATGCGGCAAGACAAAAACGAAAATATTGAAAACGCGGTGGGATTAAGTGTGTAATTTACCCATTTAGCAAAATAATAATAACTATATAAAGGCTATTTTTAGACCGAAACTAAATTTTCCCCACTTCGTTTCATTTTTTGATTTTCATAACCCAGCCCCATTCTTATTTTCTCTCAACTGATCTTATGAAACCCAGAATTCGGCGGCCGGCCGCCGCTAACCGGCGCCGGCGAGCCTCCAAAACACACCAAAATAACCCCCTTTTCATCCTCAACATGAATCTGTGGTTGGATTCAGAGGATACACCCTTATTTGCCCTAGATCTAGAAAATACGAAGTGAAAAAAATATTTTTTAAACCAAAACGAAACTACAAGGGGTCTTCCCCTCCCTTTAGTTCACCATATCAGGCTTGGAGAAGCCGAAAGGCTTATCATTGAGGAAGGGAAGACCCACAAACGGCGACGGTAAGACGACTCTCCTTTTTTTTGTTGCTGTTTTCCTCTTTTGTATATACATGCAAAAATAAAAAAAGAGAAACGAGTATTTACCACTGGACTTTTCTTTCGATTATCTTGAATGGTTACAACTTTCAGTTTTTGTATTACAAGATTTCTGTTACCACTCTCTGTTTTTTTTTGTTACCCCTCTGTTACAAAAGTCCCCGTTTCATATATATCATTGTCTTTGTTTTGGTGCAAGTTGCATCTTGCTTTTTCAGATCTGAACTGACAACTTGTTGCTTGTTGTATTGGGCATGTTCTGAACACGGGGGTTGAATATCGGCGTGGTGGCGGTATGAGTGTTCTGCCAGCGGCCAGACGCGTTCTCGACCGTTAGATCAGATCTGATCTAACGGTCGAGATGGCTTGAAGGACGAACGGCCTGGATGAAGCCTCGATTTGATGAGATGGCTCCAGATCTTGCCACGTGGAGCTCCGCAGTCGAGGAGTCAGAACGCGTGGATCTTACGCGCGCGTGGGATATTAAAGCGTCCGCGCATGGACCACACGCGCGCGTGGCACTCGAACGGTCCATACGTGTGGAACACGAGGCTGGCAGATATTTTTGACTTCTTGGTTGGATTGTGGCCGTTGGATCAGATCTTGATCCAACGGCCCACAGTCACCTGCACACACAGTTGTAATTAGATAGGATTTGGGTTTGGGCCTTGTAATGATATTTGGACTTGGACTGTAATTTTTATTTGGGTTTAATATATTTAATTTTTTTATTTCATTTTATCAGCCCAATTATATTAATAATAATATAATTAGTATTATAATAGCAATACACATACATACGCAAACATATACTTATACAAGTATAACATATTAGCATACGTACATATAATCATACCCATAATTAACATAACATCTATATATTAATCAAATACGCTCATACTCTAGATACATACGCGACACACATACACCATTAATACGTATACATACATAGCTTATAATATACACACACACCACACCTTATATATATTAGTAACACTCATGCAAATAATAAACATATAATATAATAAGTATACATGCAATACTAATATGTATTTACAGGTAAAAATGAGTGATTACAGTTGCCCCTCTTTGCTTGTTCTCATGAAATGGGAAACAAAGCAAAGATTCATAAGCACTCATTTTTATCAGACTTCCCTGTTTGTAACTTTGGAAAAACGTGTTCTTTTGGACATCTCCGCTCTTCCTTGGCTGAATCTTCAGGCTCGTAAGTTCTTCCTATATAGAGCTTCGTCACCTTCCGATCTTGGAGCTACAGGCTCTTCCTATATAGAACCCTTCACTTCGAGACTGTAAAGCTTGGAGTCCTTCCTATATAGAACTCTTCGCCTTTCAACGCTGGTTTCTCCTATATAAAACCTTTTGCACCGCTGATGAATTTTTCCGACTGGGAGTTCCTCCTATATAGAACTGCTAGTCTTCAAACCCTAGAGTCGTCAGTCCTTCCTATATAGAACTTTTGGCGTCTGAAATCTCAGGGCTACAGGTTCTTCCTATATAGAACCTTTCATTCTAAGACAATAAAGTTCAGAGCCTTTCCTATATAAGACTCTTCACTTTCGACACAACAGGTTTCCTATATAACCTTGTGTCATAGGTAAATTCCTTTGACTAGGAGTTCTTTTTGAGATTCTGGGTTTAGGGTTCTCCCTCTATGGAACCTTTCACTGGGGCTTGAAAATGCAGGGTTTTTTTACGAGGCTATTGCCATTTTTGGACCTACGCTACTAAGACTGCCGCATCATGCCCGAAGGACTTAATGATGGCCCGAAGGACTTATCATCATGCTCGAAAGACTTACTGATGGCCCGAAGGACTTAACATCGTGCCCGAAGGACTTACCGATGACCCGAAGGATTTAATATCTGGATCTGACGCCGACATGGCTGTTGTTCTATGGGGACTCACGCCGATATGCTGCCACATCATGCCCGGCGGACTTACCGATGGCCCGGCGGACTTATCATCATGCTCGAAAGACTTACCGATGGCCCGGGACTTAACATCGTGCCGGGGAAATTACCGATGACCCGGGATTTAACATCTGGATCTCGACCGACATGGCTGTTGTTATATATGGGGACTCACGCGATATGCTGCCACATCATGCCCGGCGACTTACCGATGGCCCGGGACTTATCACCACGCCGAAAGACTTACCGATGGCCCGGCGGACTTAACATCGTGCCCGGGACTTATCGATGACCCGGCGATTTAATATCTGGATCCGACGCCGACATGGCTGTTGTTCTATGGGGACTCACGCCGATATGCCGCCACATCATGCCCGGCGGACTTACCGATGGCCCGGCGGACTTATCATCATGCTCGAAAGACTTAATGATGGCCCGAAGGACTTAACATCGTGCCCGAAGGACTTACCGATGACCCGAAGGATTTAACATCTGGATCTGACGCTTACATGGCTGTTGTTCTATGGGGACTCACGCTGATATGCTGCCACATCATGCCCGAAGGACTTACTGATGGCCCGAAGGACTTATCATCATGCTCGAAAGACTTACTGATGGCCCGAAGGACTTAACATCGTGCCCGAAGGACTTATCGATGACCCGAAGGATTTAACATCTGGATCTGACGCCGATATGGTTGTGGTTCTTTCGGGACTTTGGTAAATTCTTCGATAATTCTTCAAATACCTGTTTAGGAACAAGCAAAATTGACATGCCCCTATCTATATGATGTATGTAATGTTGTGCTTTCTTTCTCCTCTTTTCTTTTTTTCTTTGTTAATCTTATGTCCTGAAAAAGTCATTCTTCTGATTTCTCTATTTCCTTTCCTTTTGCGGTATGCTCAATTTTGATCTTCATTTCTGTCAAATTTTGCTCAATGGGCATCTGCTCTTGTTCTTTTACACGAGCACCCGCCTTTCTTCTTCGGGGTCTCTGCCTGCTTCACCAACAAACACTATATCATGCGTGTGCAGAGATTCTTACTATTCTTTTTGTTCTGCATTGCCCCATTCGATCGTGCTCGGCTACCTTCCAGTTCTTTTGACCCAATATTCTGAGTATTTGTTAATTTCGTCATCGGGGTGAGCAAAATGCTTCTTAACCTCAATCTTCTTGTTGCCTCTTGATGGACACCATTGATCGATTTCTGTGCTTTAATTCTTTGGAGACTCATTGTTTACTTTTTACCGTCCCCTCACTTTGTAAGCTCATTCTTGTCATGTTTCGTCCTTCATTTTCTTGAACCAAACAAGGCATCGTGGCTGGAATTCGCTTCTTGTTCTTGAGCTGTCTGACACCTATACCTCTGTTATCATCTTCATTCTATGCATTGTGAGGACATTTCTGGTTAGGGGCTCTAATAGTATCTGTCTCCTTGTGTTCTGGATCTTACCCCTGAAGTAATACATGGAAATTTTTGTTGCTTTAACTTGTCAATTTGCTGATTGGTGTTCCACTGAAGGGTATCATTTAGATTAACATACAAGATTTTGAAAACACAGCATAGGAGCTCTGGATATCATGTGCAAGAGTGGCTTAGATTCAACCACTTGGTAATTCAAAGATGTGAAGTCTTCCCTGGTGACTCGGTTCATCCTCATGATTACCGCGTTGCTGCAGAGTGCTACTCTTTCTCAATTCTCATTATCTACTCCGCCCCTAAAAGGGTAGGCTTGTATAACCACTTGAGCGCAGAAATATTACTCTAGGAATAGAGTTCTGGGTGGTGCGAGTCTTAATTTTTCCCATGATATCGCCTATTTTCTTTCTTTTCTTTCTTGTTTTTTTTGTTTTTATCATTATTTGAGGAAATCAATTCGTCACAGTCCTTTGTCTTGAGGACAACGATGGAGCAAACAACACTGCCCCAAGTTACTCGGCATAGTCACGATTTGAAAATATTACCATCACTCATGAAGCTAAGGTTTCTTGAATTGGATGATATATCTCCACCCTATCGCTTCAGCGGAGTGCCCCAAAATTTCAATACTCTTATCCGAACAAGCCTATTACCAGGTTTCGAACATAGGAGTACTTTTTATTATTATTTTCCTTCTTTATTTTCATTTCTTTTTTCTTTCTTTTCTTTTTCTCTTCCTTTTTTGTTTTGTTTCTTCTTTACTACCTAGAAGATTATGCCTAGAGTTTCAATTTCAAGCAACTCTACATGGTTGACATTTAGAGCTTTTTCGTCCTTGAATATCATCGAAAGAGTAATAATCTCGCTTTGCTGACCAGAGTCCGGTGGGGAAGATCACACATCATCGTTGTCACGACATCTATCTAATGTCACATCTTGCAATTGATATCCAACGTCCTACAATGGCGAGAAAATATCTATGTGCTTTCAAAAACATTATATGTTAAGCGAAATGTGTCCTTTATTGAAAATAAAAATCAACAAACATGCCCCATCACAAAAGATCTTTGCCACATGGGGGCCACCTAGAGTTGATTCCTTGTATTACTTCAGGAAGGTATTTTAATGTAGAGACATCTCTGGCTTCTTCAGCACTATGTAGATTTGCTTCTCATCCTTGGTCTTCCACTGCTTGATCAGCTCTTGTGTCAGGGTTCCATTATTGACCAGCTTCTTGATTTTCTCCAGTAAAGGTCTACATTTTCTGGTGGGATGCCCCGGTGCCCCCATATGGAATTCACATGTGCTACTCGAGTCAAAACTATGGGCATACAGATCAGGTGCAGTCTTCATCAGCCTAGGAACAAGATAGTGACCCTCTACCAGATGAGGCCAAATGTCTGAGATAGATATTCCAAACACTTCCAAATTTGCGCTCGTCCGAGGAATTTTCCTTGATGACCCCGATTTGTCAGTCTGTCTCATTCTTTTACGGCCACGCGAACCCTGGAGATGACACTCATTTACCTCTCCATCCTTATCTATCTTATCTTCGATTCGGTCCTTAGACTTTAGGCCCAATTTTCCTTCTTTGACTGCGTATTCTATTCTTTCTCCAATCATCATAAAATCTTCGAATCCGTTTCTTGATTTCTCCAACATCACATCGAAGAAGGGAGAGGGAAGCGTTGCATGAAATAGGGGAGTCAACTCTTCTTCCGCTATAGGGGGTTGGACTTGGGTTGCCAGACATCGCCACCTTAATGCATATTCCCTGAAGCTTTCATTTGGTCTCATTTTCTCATTCTGAAGAAACTGTCGACAGGGTGCTAAATCTAAAGCATATTTGTATTGACCCAAGAAGGCATTAGCGAGGTCACCCCATGACCTAACTTGTTTTATGTTCAAACGGTTATACCACACTGCTGCTGGTCCCATCAGGCTATCATGGAAATGGTGGATCAACAATTCTTCGTTCTTCATGTATCCTTCCATTTTTCTACAAAACATGGTTAAGTGAATCTTCGGGCAGCTGGTTCCATCATACTGCACAAATCCGGGAACCTTGAAATCTGGAGGAATGACCAAATCAGGGACTAGGCAGAGTTCCTTCGTATTGAAAACATTTATCTTCTCTTTCTTCTTAAGCTCTTTCTCGATTTTTTGTTCTAACTGGTCAAGCCTCGACTCTTCAATTCGTTCCATTTTCCGATTAATTCTTCCATCGAACCCCATGTATTAAATGATGAAGTGCCATGCGATGATAAAACAATGCAAAGAAAACGTGATGCAAATGCAATGCATGAATGCAATAAAGCATTGATTCCGCAAATGATTTGTCCCTATAGGACATCTTTCATTCAGACCAAAAGGTTTCATTACATCCGGTATTAGGGTTTTACAGATATCGGTGAGCCCTGGCACCTAATGTCTTGACCTCGTTCAACAGTCATGTCAGCTTTCCTTCGCGGTCCAATGTTGGATCCATAATCTGGCTTATTGGTGCTGCTGCAACGGCTAAATCTGCTACCTTTTGAGCTACTTGTCGGGCTTGAGTCGTAACCATCTTCATGTCCCGGTCTTTTTCCCGTATTGTTTGCTCGACCTTTTGTAGCTTAACGGTCATTGCCCCAGCACGGATCTCACTGGTATATAAAGCAGTCTCGAGCCTCACTATCTGTTCTTTGAGTGCTGTGTTTTCCATTTGGAAGGCTTGTGATTCATTCCTTTCCTGGTGCAGACTTGATTTCAGGATATCATACATGGCGTAATGCTTTCCAACTCATTTTGGAGAATGTCGCGTTGGCCCTCGCCTTCTTCCACTTTCGTGATAATGATCGACTTTATTCTTACTATTCTTGCATTTACGCTTCCAAATTCAACCGTTCCTCACCTGAATCATACCATTGACCCACTCTTCCGCGGTGTCACCTGCATCAAACACTTGAATTCAAAGTGCAGCTTCGGTGCTCGTCTTGTACATTCTTTGATTTCATGCTCAGACAGCCCTCTCATGCTCGAGCTGGTCGCGCTTGTGTGCAAGTTCATCTTTTGAAACGCTTTTATTCTTGACTCCTAACTTTATCCCGCTTGAGTGACCCACTACGTGTTATCCGAACCTTGGGCTCGGTATTGACCTTCCTTCGACTTTGCCCCTCGGGCAACGGCCGGGTCGGGTCAAGAATCGGGGTTGTCCGTCTTGAAACCCAAAATTCCCATTCGATAAGATCTCAAACTCTGTCCTTCGTGGCCCTACAATTTTCATTGTGATGACTCGAATCGCCTATGTGGTAGCTGCACTGCATACCACATCGTTGTAATCTTTCGGATAATGAGGTTTTCTTGGTACAGACTTCACTGGTATGATAAGGTTCCTTTCGACAAGCAACGGAAGTAACTCAGTGTATCTCACGGGTATAGGATAATGTCTTCTGATGTCATTAGATTCTCGAACTTCCCCTGGTTTTGCCTCTGTTCCCTGGGTATCTTCCCCAGATGTGCTACTTGTCTGCTTCTTGAGATTGATCACAAAGGGATTCGATTTGTCATATTTAATGGTGTTGTCTATTTTGACATTCTGACAATTCTGTTTCACATTCTGCTTCCCGACCGAATCTTTTCTGAGTTCGACATGCTGCTTGCTTTTCATCATGGCATTCATCCGGTCCATCATCTCGGACATCTGCTTCTTTAGTTCTTGTATTTCATCTTGTTTGTCACCAGGATTGACACTGCTTACCGAATCTGTTCTGGTGTCCTTGAATGGTTCTTCTTCGGCTGTCCCTGGTCTAGTCTCGGGATGGAACTCTGTAATTGGACCCCCTTCCTTCAGGTCAAAGAACCTTTGGTCCATCATGAACAATCTTCTATTATGGGAGAAATCACTCGGGAATCAATGCCCCTGTGTAATGCGAATGCAATGATATGCAAAAACAAAGCAAAAGAAAACAAGTCAGTACCGGACAAAAAATGATAAGTACGTAATAAAAGGGCAAATTAAATGCGATAAGCAATCAAGGCAATCCTATTTACATTCCATCTAAGACACATAGGTTATCCGCATGGTTCTAACATGGTGGGTTTCTATGTGTTCTCTACATGCAGTTTTGGTTCTAAGAGGTACCCGAATTGTCCTCGTTGTCCTCTACTAAGAGTAGCAAGGCCCCCGATCATCACCCATTATAGGCTTCTTTCAACCGAGTTCAATTCAGGGGACCCATTCGCTTATGCCCGTACGAAGGAACGATATCCTTACGAAAGCATAAGGTACTCGAGCCCCGAAGGTACTTGCTAGGCCCATACGGGAGAACGATATCTCCACGAAAGCATTAGCGTTTTCCCCCCACTTAAAAAGACGGGTTTATATGCCATATTTTAAATGCGTTAAAATAAACGCGCAATTATGACCGAATGTTATTTTAATAGCCACTTTAATCCGGAACTTCCAATGTTAGTAAAGCGGTAATTATTTTAAAAGCTTGACTCTCATTTGTTTTTGAAAAACAAAAAATTTGTCCCCAGCGGAGTCGCCATCTGTAGCGATGTCCTTTTTTCTACCGCTAAAAAGCGTGGTTTTTCCGAAGGTGTTTATGAATTTTTCGGATATAAAATATTTAATCCGTGGGGTTTTTTAAAAAACCGTATTTTAAAAAATGGAGTCGCCACCGGCCACTTAGGCAGGCCGGACACCGTAAAACCAGAGATTCAAAAAGATTGGGTTCGGGAGTCGGTTACGGATGGGGAAGGATTAGCACCCCCACACCGCCAAAAAATTGGTACTTTAATAATTACCGCTTTATTAATATTAGATTTTCCGGATTAAAGTGACGATTATTTTAAATTTCGGTCATAATTGCGAATAAATTTTAAGGGCCCCGTTATCCGAGAATAAACGCCCAACCACTATCACTACGCCTAATACTGGCCCCGTTTACGCTCGGATAAAAGGACACCGCATTAACAAGTTATAAATCATATGCAATCTTATTGGTAAAAATATAAAACATGGCAAAATATTTAAATGCAATAAATATTGACATAACAGAATACTAATCTAACATAAATGATATACTAGACTAAAACATGCATATATACATATTATTCTAAATAATTGATAAAAACAATTTTAACAAGTCAGAATAACAATGCAGGAATAATTACGTATATAGACGAACAAATATTTCAAAAAGACATACATGCTAGTAATAAAACATATTTCAACATATATGGAACAATATATTATACATAAAAGAAGACACACTAACACGTAACCTAAAAGCCAATAAAACATACAATACGTACAAAAATACAAGAACATGCTGTTTTACGAGTCAAATAGAACATAACATGCTTTAATACGAATAACCGGATAAAAAAAATACATGACTATTATAAGCTTAACACACATATACATATAAACATAAAATACGAGGCATATATGAGGGACATAAAATAAAATAATAGAATATCAACATATACGATTATAATACGAACATGAGTATTTACAAAGAAATATGACTGAAATGAAAGAAAAATAAAAGTTAGTGGCAGAAATTAAAGAACAATAACATGTAATTTAGGGACGAAAATGCGAAACAAACAAAACCTAAAAGGATCAAAACTGTAATTAGACCAAGGGGCAGACCCAAAATGAAAAGTTCAAAAACGCGGGATGGCTAAAGGCGTAATTTTACCATTTGAAAACTGATTCGGTGTAATTTGGGGACTGTATTACAAGATTTTGAAATATCAGGGGGACTGGGATTGTAATTATACCATGCGGCAAGACAAAAACGAAAGTATTGAAAACGCGGTGGGATTAAGTGTGTAATTTACCCATTTAGCAAAATAATAATAACTATATAAAGGCTATTTTTAGACCGAAACCAAAATTTCCCCACTTCGTTTCATTTTTTGATTTTCATAACCCAGCCCCATTCTTATTTTCTCTCAACTGATCTTATGAAACCCAGAATCCAGCGGTCGGCCGCCGTGTTCTCCACCCCCGGCCACCGCTAACCGGCGCCGGCGAGCCTCCAAAACACACCAAAATAACCCCCTTTTTATCCTCAACATGAATCCGTGGTTGGATTCAGAGGATACACCCTTATTTGCCCTAGATCTAGAAAATACGAAGCGAAAAAAATATTTTTTAAACCAAAACGAAACTACAAGGGGTCTTCCCCTCCCTTTAGTTCACCATATCAGGCTTGGAGAAGCCGAAAGGCTTATCACTGAGGAAGGGAAGACCCACAAACGGCGACGGTAAGACGACTCTCCTTTTTTTTGTTGCTGTTTTCCTCTTTTGTATATGCATGCAAAAATAAAAAAAGAGAAACGAGTATTTACCACTGGACTTTTCTTTCGATTATCTTGAATGGTTACAACTTTCAGTTTTTGTATTACAAGATTTCTGTTACCACTCTCTGTTTTTTTTTGTTACCCCTCTGTTACAAAAGTCCCCGTTTCATATATATCATTGTCTTTGTTTTGGTGCAAGTTGCATCTTGCTTTTTCAGATCTGAACTGACAACTTGTTGCTTGTTGTATTGGGCATGTTCTGAACACGGGGGTTGAATATCGGCGTGGTGGCGGTATGGGTGTTCTGCCAGCGGCCAGACGCGTTCTCGGTTGTTAGATCAGATCTGATCTAATGGTCGAGATGGCTTGAAGGACGAACGGCCTGGATGAAGCCTCGATTTGATGAGATGGCTCCAGATCTTGCCACGTGGAGCTCCGCAGTCGAGGAGTCAGAACGCGTGGATCTTACGCGCGCGTGGGATATTAAAGCGTCCGCGCGTGGACCACACGCGCGCGTGGCACTCGAACGGTCCATACGTGTGGAACACGCGGCTGGCAGATATTTTTGACTTCTTGGTTGGATCGTGGCCGTTGGATCAGATCTTGATCCAACGGCCCACAGTCACCTGCACACACAGTTGTAATTAGATAGGATTTGGGTTTGGGCCTTGTAATGATATTTGGACTTGGACTGTAATTTTTATTTGGGTTTAATATATTTAATTTTTTTATTTCATTTTATCAGCCCAATTATATTAATAATAATATAATTAGTATTATAATAGCAATACACATACATACACAAACATATACTTATACAAGTATAACATATTAGCATACGTACATATAATCATACCCATAATTAACATAACATCTATATATTAATCAAATACGCTCATACTCTAGATACATACGCGACACACATACACCATTAATACGTATACATACATAGCTTATAATATACACACACACCACACCTTATATATATTAGTAACACTCATGCAAATAATAAACATATAATATAATAAGTATACATGCAATACTAATATGTATTTACAGGTAAAAATGAGTGATTACAACGAGCCACAAAAGAACAATCAATCGCATCATAATATTAATTAAGGACTAAAATGTAAATACTTTAAATTACAAAACCAAAATTGAATTTAAGTTTACCAATCCTCAATTAGTCCATTTACATGCCAACATGATAAATTCCGGATCAATTTAATCATTCCAACTCATACAATAGCATTCCCAAAACTCAAGGACCAAAATAAAAGAACCATAAACTTTCAAGATTCCAAATTAACCAATTTAACGGTACCCGTACCGGTACGCTTTCTCGTGTTTCGATACGCCTATACGTTCTCAAAAACTCATATTCCAGTAGCTAAAATTCGTACCAAAATGCTTGTTCGCGTATCGGTACGCCCAACAAAAATTCTTATACCGTATCGAAACACTTGCTCGAGTATCGAAACATCAAGCCTAAAAAGACAGAACCGTATTGAAACACCCTCAAGCGTATCAAAACGTTGTGCCTGAAATGCCCTAGACGTACCGGTACAGGGACACCTGTTTCGATACGCCTGGACCTTTAGTGACATTTTTAGCTGGTTTTTCGCACAAACCTAGATGCATTTAAGTCCTAGCAACTTGCATACACACATATAAGCATCCAACATCACACTTAACAATACATACACCAAGGTTTAACTACAACCAAGATTATGCCACCCAAAAGATTGGTCTAGAGGCATGCTCCCTATAACTCACCACCAAACATACCAAAATGCCCAACTAAGCAATTATCAACAAAAACACCATGCCAAAAACGCATCAAGTCCATACTCAATAGGTTTAGCCATCAAAACATGTCATCCAAGCAAAACCATCTAGATGCATACCTAGGTAACCATATAACATTAACCATAGGTAACGGTGCATGATAAACGAAACGTCAACAATCACAATCCAAAATCACAACATTATACATGCACAAAACCAGGGAAAACTGAATTACAAATCCCAAAATCCATGGCGACCATATTGCCTTATTAACCGGAATCTAAAACCGAGTTCATACTCAAATAGTCTTGTCTTTGGATCACTTAGTCCTTACCGTTGCTGCCTCCAAGCTTTAATGCTCTGCATCATTAGAAAAAAGAGAGCGTAAGCATACTTGCTTAGTGAGGATGCTCTTAAACGATGATGCATTTAAAAACCCTTGAAAACCAACACTTGTTTTCAAACCATGCTTACGACCTAAGCAAGTTCCAATAGTTTCAAATCAAAACATGCATATCAACCATATGCAAATCAATACATATATTCCACATGTTTAATCCCAAAACATCAAATACAAAACATGCTTAAATCCCTAAGCATTATATACAAAACCATGCTTAAATCCCAAAGCATTTTGAATAGATTCAACATTAAAATTCTCATACATTGGTAATTATAGTGACCTCGGATACCACTATCCTTGATTAGCCGACCGCTAATCTTTAGTTAATTGATCGTTAACTATACATATCGGATACATGGATCTTCCTTAATGACTGACCATCATCAAGACTGTCCCATGCCAACCGCATGACTTTACAACCTTGCCAACCGCAAGCTTTACATCAACAAGGAGAACTGATCACTCAACCCAAGTGATAACAACATAGTCCAGGTAGCCGACCACTATACCTCAAAGACTCTTAACCCATGATCGATTTTTAACCATATTATAGTGTACTTTATCCTATGGCATGCCAACTATATCCGAATGTTTTCTCACCTTGTCACATAGCCAATATATCATTTTCAAAACCATTTACTCATTGTTTTATAATGCATTACACAAAAATTCCCACATATGCAAATCACCTTGTCATAGCAATATCACATTCCCGACCGGAATAAACACCAATGCTCACTAGCATTAAATATACCTTTAATCCACTGCATATGTACTTTAAAATCATACATTAACAGTAGGTAAAGCAAACCATGTTTACGACTAAAACATGAATCACACATGCTCATATCCGAACCGATATTGAAGAGCAAAAGAGGGAAACTTACTTCTGAGCTTAGGTAAGTGTTTCAAACTTATCCTAAAATCCCAAAACCACTTTCAAACCTTTGAAAGACTTTTAAGACCGTTTCCACTCACCGATTTCACTTCGCCTTGCTTGCTACCGCGAAACAAGCTCCCGGCAAGTCTAGAACCACCTCAAGATGCTACGCCTTGATTATCCCCTATATTGGCCATACAAAACCAGAGGAAACATGCATTAAAATGCACCCAATACTCTGTTTTAACCCACAATCCCGTAGCTCTCAAGACGCCCACTCAAAACTCATAAGAAACTTACCGAAATCAATCTCAAACACTACTAAATCTTAACCCAGCCATATAATAATGATTCGAAACATCAAACTTCATAAATTAATATCTAAAAACCCATTCCCAACATCCTTTTACTTCCAGCAATGATTAAACACCTTAAACACCCCAAAAACCCTTAACTAATAACCTAACAATTAAAGATTCAACCAATTTTGGGATTCCATTATTAAAAACAACTTATCCACATTATAATACATCCAAAATAAGATTGAAATCAATCTACAACACTGGAAAAATAGATCCAAATCGAAAATCACAAGATTCTTCAATAAAACCTCAATAAAGCTAAAATCCATAATTAATTACTCAAAACCTATTGAAAATCATATGTAAAGAGCCAAGAACTTGTGAATTTCAGTAAAGAACCTTTCATTAGAGGAGAAGAACAAAACTTACCTCCAATGAATGAGTTTCCCCTTAATTTGATGGTTTTTCCTCTTGAAAAGCAAAGAAATTCAATAAGATTTGTGGAAAACAATTTAAGAAATCATTTAGCAAATCAATGAGTAAAGAAGTTAAGATCATTACCTTAAATCTATGATGGAAAAAGAGTGTTTGGCTGAGAGTGTTTTCAGAGAAAATGTGAGAAAAGAAAAGTTACGTCAAAATGTGTTTTAGAAAGATAACTACCTTTTTAACTAAATCCTTTTTAATTCTTTTAATTAAAACCATTTTAAAATAATCCTAATTAAGGAAATACTCAAATTAGACCAAATGGTAAAATAGATCCTTAATGATTCTAAGTTTTTACTCTTTACAAAACAGTCACATTTTTAAAACAGATTTCAAAAATTACATTTTGGTTACCAGCGAAAATGTCATCCTTCCAAGGCTCGTTTTCCAAAATTGCTTTCACCAATATTTTTAATATAATAAAATATGATTTTTAAACATTTTTCCCTAATTTTATCTTTCAAAAAAATATATGTTCCTGAATTCAACTCGAATCTCTAACCCGGTCCACTAGACCGTCTAACTAGCCCCAAAACCGGGGCTTTACAACTCTTTCCCTCTTAAAAAATTTTGCCCTCGAAATTTACCTGGAGGAAAAAGATGCGGAAATTGCTCCAACATATCCGTCTTGCTTTCCCAAGTAGCTTCCTCGACACCTCGATGTCGCCACAAGACTTTAATCGATTCTATCCTCTTACCCTGTAGAACCTTGGTGCTGGAATCAAGGATTTCTACCGGCTTCTTATCAAAGGATAAATCCAGTCTCAACTCAATTTGTTAAACCGGCATAACATGTGAAGGATCCGACTGATACCTCCGTAACATGGATACATGGAATACATCATGTATCTTCTCAAGCTCGGGAGGCAACCTCAACCGATAAGCCACAGGACCAACTCTCTCCACAATCTCATATGGTCCAATAAACCTCAGACTAAGCTTACTCTTACGTCCGAACCGCATCACCTTTTTCCACGGTGACACCTTCAAGAACACACGATCGCCCATCGCATATTCAATTTCCCTACGCTTTAAATCAACGTAAGATTTTTGCCGATCTGCAGCCGCTTTCAAGCGTTCACACACAAGCTTAACTTTCTCATCCGTATCTTTGAACACATGAGGCAAGGAAACATGTTTTTTTCCTACCTCGGCCCAACACAAGGGCGTACGACACCTCCGGCCATACAATGCCTCAAATGGTCCCATCTGTATACTCGCTTGATAGTTGTTATTATAAGCAAATTCCACCAGCGGCAAATGCTTCTCCCAGGTTCCTTGAAACTCAATAATACAACACCTTAGCATATCCTTCAGGATTTGGATAACACGCTCAGATTGCCCATCCGTCTGAGGATGGTACACGGTACTGAAACTCAACCTTGAAACCAAAGCCTGATGTAAACATTTCCAAAACCTTGATGTGAACCTCAGATCTCTATCCGAAACGATCGACTTTGGTACCCTTTGCAAACGCACAATCTCAGAGATAAACAAATCCGCTAGCTTGTCCAAGGTGTACGTCGTATGCATTGGCAGAAAATATGCACACTTTGTAAACCGATGGACAACCATCTAAATGGAATCCTTTTTAGTCGGTGTCAACGGCAACCCTGACACGAAATCCATAGTGATTCTCTCCCATTTCTACTTTGAAATTCTCAACGGTTGCAATAATCCGGACGAAAACTGATGTTCAACTTTAACCCGCTGACACACCATACACCTAGACACAAACTCTGCCACATTCTTCTTCAAACCAACCCAATAGTACCTTTTCTTCAAATCACGATACATTTTGGTACTACCAGGATGCATAGAGAAAGGACTAGAATGTGCTTCCGCCAAAATAATATGCCTGAGCTCCGAGACTTTCGGCACCACTATTCGACTCTTGAAGCACAAAACTCCATCATCATCAAAATGAAAATACGTCGGATTACCATCTGCTATGTTTTTAACATGAGGAACCAAAGAATCATCATATGGTTGCTTAGCCTTAATCAACTGTAACATCGTAGGCTTAACTTGCAATTCAGCAAACAACCCACCTTCCCGCGTCACACTCAACCTCGCAAACATTGCCCTAAGCTCAACCGCCACCCTACGACTCAACGCATCCGCAACAATATTGGCTTTTCCAGGATAATGCTCAATTGTCAAGTCATAATCCTTAAGCAACTCCAACCACCTTTGTTGCCTAATGTTCAAATCCTTTTGAGACATTAAATACTTCAAACTCTTATGATCCGTAAAGACTGCACACTTCTCTCCATATAGATAGTGTCGCCAAATCTTCAAGGCAAACACCACCGCTGCAAGCTCCAAATCATGAGTTGGATAATTGCGCTCATAAACCTTTAACTACCTCGACACATAAGCCACAACCCTTCCATCCTACATCAGCACACAACCCAAACCCACATGCGATGCATCACTATAAACTACAAACTCTTTCCCAGATTTTGGTTGAATCAACACAAGAGAATATGTCAAAACCTCCTTCAACTTCTCAAAACCCTGTTGTTGCTTCTCCATCCAAACGAAAAGAACACTCTTTTGCAGCAACTTTGTCAACGAAGCCGCAATACTAGAAAACCCTTCCACAAAATGGCGATAATATCCTGTCACCCAAGAAAACTACTCACTTTCGACACGGTCTTAGGTTGTTTCCAATTGAGAATAGCCTTAACTTTCTGTGGATAAACACGAATTCCCTCCCTAGATACCACATGCCCGAGAAACATCACCTCTTTGAGCCAAAATGAGCACTTGCTCAACTTGGCATACAACTGATTATCCTTCAAGACTTGCAACACAATCCGCAAATTCTGATCATGCTCCTCCTCAGTACGAGAGCACACGAGTATATCATCGATAAAAACCACCACAAACTGATCAAGGTATTCATGAAACACTTTATTCATCATATCCATGAAAGTCGTCAGGGTATTTGTCAAACCAAACGGCATCACCAAAAACACGTAATGCCCGTACCTCATACGAAACGTCGTCTTATGAACATCCACATCCTTAACTTTCAACTAATAATACCTCGACCTTAAATCTATCTTTGAAAACACTGCTGCCCTGCGAAACTGATCGAACAAGTCATCAATCCGCGGAAATGGATACTTGTTCTTCACTGTTAACTTATTCAACAAACGATAATCAATGCAACTACGCATCGATCCATCTTTCCTTTTCACGAAGAGAATCGGAGCACCCCAAGGAGAAACACTTGGTCGAATGAACCCATGATCCAACAACTCCTTAAGCTGCGATTTCAACTCTTTTAACTCCTTCGGTGCCATCTGATAAGGAGCAATGGACACCAGAGTTGTACATTCATAAGTTTCAATGCGAAACTTCGCCTCCCTATTCGGAGGTAAACTAGGCAACTTTTCAGGAAAAACTTCCGGATAATCACAAATAGCTCGAGTGTCTTTCACCCAAACACCCTTGGCTTCCGGATTCATAACAATAGCCAAATAAGCTTGGCAACCATCAAACATCATCTTCTCAGCTCGGGTAGCCAAAACAACATTGGATAAGAATTTTACATTCTCACCCACCACCACGACTTCATAATCATCGTCCAACTTCAAAGAAATCCTTTTAGACTTACAATCAACCACCGCCTTGTGCTCACTTAACCAATCCATACCCAAGGTGACGTCAAAACCATGGAATGGCAACTCCATCAAATTCACGGCAAACTCACGACCTTGCACCGCCAAAGGACAACGCCTATACAACCTTCTAGTTGTAACCATCTCCCCAAAAGAACTAGTTACCAACATGCCAACATCCAATATCTCAACATGAACATTTAACAATGATGCATGCTCACTTAGGATGTATGAATGAGTAAACCCCGAATTAATCAAAGAAAAAACGACAAGGATTGCAAAGTAAAAGTACCTGATATCACATCTGTGTCGTTGCACCCCTCACGATAAGCATAGATCTGTATTGGTCCACCATTCTCTGGTTGTACAGCAACAGCATGAGCCATAGCTCTTTGACCATCCTCGCGCCTCTAAGAGTTACCCCTACCACGGCCTTGACCCTTAGCAGGTACAATAACCTGAATCGGTGCATCACCCACAACACGAGGACAATCACGCTTCATGTGACCAAGAGATCCACATATCCAGTAACTCATAGTATTTCCCCAACACTCACCCGTGTGGTGTCTACTGCAACGCTCACACTCAGCTACAATACGAACACCTTGGTTACTATAGCCACCACCACGCCTGTGATTCGACTTGTGCCTCTTATCTCAGAACCTCATATTCTGCCTTCTAGAATAGAAAGAGTCAGCTCATCGCTTATTCGAGACCATGCTCGAACCTTGTCCTGACACCCTCAAGGACTGTTCAATATCCTTAGCATGGTTTACAAGCACATCAAAATCTGTATAGTCCGCCACCAACATGTATGTTTTGATATCCTTCACTAACCCATAGCGAAACGTGTTACACCTTTCAAGATCATTCAGAACTAACTCTAAAGCATACTGACTCAAACGGACGAATTTTACCTCATAATCCACCACGGACATGCCGTCCTGAACCAAGGACATAAACTCTCGTTTCTTCGTATCCAAATACTGAGGACCAAGGTACTTCTTCTTGAAAGCTCTTCGAAAGAACTCCTAAATTACATTCACCTTCGGGACATTAGCAATTGTGGTCACCCACCAATGATAAGCATCACCATGTAACAACGACACTGTACAACCCAGCTTACGTTCATCATTACAACCCATTTGATCCAGAATACAGACCATACTCTCTAGCCAACCCTCGGCTACCTCAGGGCTCAAACCCCTAAACTCAACACCTCATAAACTACGGAGACGCTCTAAAGGTAACCCTAGGTTAACCGCCACAGTAGGTGCTGGCGCCTACGAATGCACTCCAGCCATCCCTGCTTGAAAAGCTCCCGTTATCGCCTGAACTAATCAAAGTCAGATCACCAAATATCGGCACTTGATGAGCCTAGGGCATACCACCAGCCCCAACATTGACCGGTAGAACCAACAGAGGGGGAGGAGGTAAAACATTAGTAGAATTCTCTTCCCCAACGTTATTATGCCCAATTCTGGCATTACCAGCCATAGAACGTGTGATAAGTGTTCAAAAGTACTATTTTTCTTACCATTTTTACTCATATTATTGTTAGACTTAGGCCCATATTAGTTGCATAATTAGCCATTCATGCATTAATCCATGTTTCCTTCCATCGTTGAGCTTGATTACATAACTTGGTAGTTTTTGTGGGAAAAGATGCTGCTTTGGTGTGTTTTGTGTGTATGTGCAGGATCATTTGCCAAAGGAGATGCAGAGCTAGTTGCCAGGGCAATGCATAATGAAGGAGACGCCGAGCCAGTTGCCATGGTAATTGTCGACAAGAGCAAAGGTGATATGGTAGTCGAAATTGATGACTAGACAAGCCCAAGATGACGTGGAGCAAAGCCCAAACCCAAAGGAATTTGATTTCCATGCAGAGATTAAAGAAGAATTAAATTCCAAGAAGATAGGAGAAGTTCTAGTAGGAATATAATTATAATAAAGAATTATATTCTTTAAAGATAATTTAATTCCAACTTAACTTCCTCCTCAAAGAAGGACTTTGGCCTAGCCCTATAAATAAGATGGAGATTTCGACAATCCATAGAAAGCAAAGGAGAGAAATTTCAACAACTCCAAGGAAGGCAAGAGGAGAGAATTTTTGACAAGCATCTAGGGCAAGGAGGATTTCGACAAGCCTCCTTCTTCATCCTTTTCTTTCTTGTTCGATTGGGTTCATGCTAGGGATTATTTATCTTGTGTTTCTTTGGAACCTAGCCATGAACTAAATCTATTTAGCTATGGTTATTGTGTTTTGTGGTTGTGAGAAACTATTGGTTTTTGTTTAGGTAATAAGAGTTTGCACTTTTCTATTCAAGGTTGATTCATTCTTGGTTCTTATTCTTGTTTGCGAGTGAATTGGGAGAGGATCTCTTGATTTCATCTATTTATCTAATATCGGGAGAGTTAGATTCAAGAAACGAATTAATATGATCTTTATTCAATCTATTGATGGTGAAGATTAATCCGGCTTAGGAATAAGTTAAGGATTTCAACGACTAAGAGGAGCACGAGATTGGTTGTTGTTCACCCTTGATTCACGCATGGATGTATTATCAAGGCATGCACAAGTAGCTAGAGTTTCGACTTAGGGATAAGAAGAAACCATTGAAGAATGCTCTGCCGAACCTTGAAGGTTGCTGCCAGGAAGCCCAAGTAGTTGCCCAACTAGTTACCCAGGCAACCATCGATTAGTTGCCAAGGCAACCCCGTTGTGCAAGTTGCCACGGCAACTGAGTTCCCCGTGCACTCTTTTACCAAGACGATCCAATCGGCTATCACAACTCAACTCACGATAACCTGGCCTATCTCTCTCATTTAATCTCATCCATTCTTTTACTTTATTGCTTTCTAGATTAGTTATTAGTTAAACTCCTATGATCCTTTACTTGTGTTTTTACTTTTTACAGTGCAAGAGACTAGATTCTTGAAGTGGCACCAATCCCTGTGGAGACGATATCTTTTATACTATAACTTGCAACGTGTATACTTGCACAATTGCGTAGCACTTATTACGCGCAACAAGTTTTTGGCGCAGTTGCCGTGGATTGGCAATAGCGACTTTGTTTTTATTTTCTTGCACTCTCTTTTTACTTTTCTTGTTTAAGATTCAAAGGGTTAACAAACTTTGGTTTTGCATTGGTATATGACCGTATGCGAGACCGACTACACCGAATATCCCTTTGATCCAGAAATCGAACGAACCTTACAAAGACTTAGATGAAGGATAAGAGTAGCAATGGCTAATCAAGACGGCAATATGAATCAAGATGTTCTAGCGGGAGGAGGAGTGATTCTTGCACCAAATGTAACTATTCGAGACTATCTTGAAGAAGATTTAGATGGACTTAATCCAGGAGTTGTCGCACCTAAAATTGAAGCCGACCACTTTGAGTTAAAATCGGTAATGTTTAATATGATCAACACAATTGGTCAATTTGGCGGCTCAAGAATCAAGATGCACGACAACATCTCAAATCTTTCCTCGAGATTTGCAACTCGTTCAAAATACACGAGTCACCCCGATGTCTTACGATTAAGATTATTCCCTATTCACCGAGGGATAGGCGAAAGCATGGTTGAATAGCATTCTGCCGGATCAATAGCATCTTGGACTGATCTTTGTCGTGATTTCCTTGCTAGATTTAATCCTACAAATTTGACTGATAAGCCGTAGAACGACATTACTTCTTTTCGGCAGGTAGATGATGAATCCATGTACGAGGCTTGGGAGCGATATAGAGAACTTCTACACAAATGCCCCTACACGGATTCCCGGTGTGGACTCAAGTAACAATGTTTTACAACACCATGAATACACCAACAAGGATGATGCTAGATGCCTCAGCAAACGGCATACTCCTAGATAAGTCGCCGGAGGAAGCAATGCAAATTTTAAACAGGCTGGCCAAGAATGATTATCAATTCCCATCTACTAGAAGAGGAGGAGTTAGACGCCAAGCCACAATACATGAACTAGGATCATCAGATTCAATTTCGGCACAATTGGCCACTTTAACCAATATGGTCCAGAACATGCAAAAACCAAACAACACATATGAGAATCCGGAATCCAGCTTCTATGTGGGGAATTACAATCGGAATAACAATGTGATGTCCAATACATACAATCCAGCTTGGAAGAAGCACCCAAATTTTTCATGGAGTAATCCCAACAATGCTCTAAACCAGAATAATTAGAATGCACAAGCATCGAGATTCCAGTAGAATATGCCACGGCAACAGTTGCCGCAGCAACAACCGACGACATCTAGTTCTTTGGAAAATTCTCTAAATGCTTTTATGATGAAAACTGAATCTTATATGGCTGAGAATAGTAATTTCATAAAAAGAACTAATGCTTTTATTAACAGGACCGAGATGAGATTGCAAAACCAAGAGGCGGCAATCAAATCATTGGAAAATCAAGTCGGACAGTTTGCTCAAAATCTGAATACTAGACCGCAAGGAGGTTTACCTAGCAATACTGAAGTCGCAAGAGGAACTAGCCATGAGCAATGTAAGGCGATCACCATTAGAAGTGGCCAACAACTTAGAGAGGTTCAAACCCGCTCATCAAACAAAACTCCACAAAAAGATCAAGACGAACCTAGCGGCAAAGCCTCAGATGCTGAACCAGGAATTACCGTGGCAACCGACAATAAGCATGCCTCGGCAACCGACGATAAAGACGCCTCGGCAACTTGCGATAAGCATGCCTCGGCAACCCCAGTTGATAACGCATCGGCAACTCCAGTTGTCCCGGCAATACCATCAATCAGGTTTCAAACTAATGAAAGGATCGAAGATATCCGACTTCCACCACCATTCCCACAAAAGTTGAAGCGACAAAAGCAAGAATACCAATTCAAGAATTTTCTTGATATCCTAAAGCAAGTCCACATCAACTTGCCATTGGTGGAAGCAATTGAACAAATGCCAAACTATGCCAAGTTTCTTAAAGACATTGTGTCCAAGAGAACAAGGCTAGGAGAGTTTGAAACAGTTGCCGCAACAGAGGGATGCATGTCAATGTTGCACAATCGTATGCCACCTAAGTTGAAGGATCCCAGAAGTTTCACAATACCCTATTCTATTGGAAATCACTATGTCGAGAAAGCATTATGCGACCTTGGGGCTAGCATAAACTTGATGCCTAAATCGGTTTTCCAGAAACTAGGAATCGGGAAGGCAAGACCTACAACAATTATGCTACAGCTAGCCGACAGATCCTATGTGCATCCAGAGGGAAAAATCGAAGACATACTGGTAAAAGTTGATAAATTTATTTTTCCCGCTGACTTTATTGTCTTGGTTTCTGAAGCAGATGAGCATGCACCCATCATTCTCGGGAGACCATTCCTAGCAACAGGGAGAACCTTGATCGATGTTGAAAAGGGAGAACTCACAATGAGAGTGAATGACCAACAAGTTAAACTAAATGTGTTCCAAACACTAAGGCATGCCGATGATCCAGAAGAATGCCAACTTCTTCATGCCACGACAGAGTTTAACTTCAACGAGGAATCTAGTTGCCTCGGCAACTACATTGCCGATCAAGAGGAACCTGAGGAGTATGAAGAACCAGTCAATGATGAGTAACAAGAAGAGGCAAATTGGCTAGTCAATCGACCAGGAAAAGAAGCTGATCAAAATGTTGATGCTACACAAGAAGACAATAAGGAGGAGGACGCGAATCTAGAGATATGTGATGCATTCCCTGATGAACAAATTTTAGTTGCCTCGGCAACCATGAACGTGCATGCCTCGGCAACCCTCGACACCTCGGTAACCATGGACACGCACGCCTAGCAACCCTCGATGCCGCAGCAGCCTTTGACGCGCACGCCTCGGTAATTATGGGAGCAGTCGCCACGGTAGTACATGCCTCGGCAATACCCTGGTATGCGGATTTAGTTAATTTCCTTGTTTGTGGTATTTTACCATATGGCATTACTCACCAAGGGAAGAAGCGGTTCCGCCATGATGCTAAGCATTACTTTTGGGACGAGCCTCTTTTGTTTAAATAATGTGCAGATCAGGTTATACGCCGATGTGTCCCTAAAGAAGAGCAACAGAATGTACTCCGGCAATGCCATTCTTCACCCTATGGAGGACATTTTGGAGGAACTCGTACCGCGGCCAAAGTTTTGCAATCCGGTTTGTATTGGCCAACATTGTACAAAGATGCCCAAGACTTTTACAAGCAATGTGATCGTTGCCAGAGGACGGGTAATATCTCTAGACGACATGAGATGCCGCTCTAGAACATCATCGAGGTGGAATTGTTCGATGTATGGGGGATCGATTTTATGGGACCTTTTCCATCTTCATTCGGCAACCTCTATATCTTACTTGCCGTCGACTACGTGTCTAAATGGGTTGAGGCAGCTGCAGTTCCCAACAACGATTCCAAGACCGTGCAACGATTCTTGCAGAAAAATATATTTACACGGTTTGGGATGCCAAGAGCAATTATCAGTGACGAAGGCAAGCATTTTGACAACAGACTATTTGCCAAGATGTTGCAACGCTTCGGCATATCACACAAGATCGCCACGGCATATCACCCACAAACCAACGGACAAGCAGAAATTTCCAACCGAGAATTGAAGGGTATACTCGAGAAAGTTGTAAATCCCTCTAGGAAGGATTGGTCATTAAGACTAGATGACGCACTTTGGGCATATCGCACTGCATTCAAAACACCCTTAGGTATGTCCCCCTTCCGACTTGTCTATGGCAAGACATGCCATTTACCGGTGGAAATAGAACACAAGGCATACTGGGCAATCAAGACCGTGAATATGGATTGGGAAAGTGCCGAACAAAAGCGTTTGTTGGACCTCAATGAGATAGAAGAATTCCGTGCACTCGCCTATAACAATGCACGAATCTACAAGGAGAAAATAAAGCGATGGCACGACAAGAAACTATTGCCACGACAATTCATGCCAGGGCAACTAGTTCTCTTATTCAATTCTCGGCTAAAACTTTTCCCGGGAAAGCTGAAATCAAGATGGTCGGGACCATTTGAAGTTGTCAAACCATTCTCCCATGGTGCCGTGATAATCAAGTCCATCTCTGACAACCATGAATTCAAAGTTAATGGACAAAGATTGAAGCACTACAATGGTGCCCATGTGGAACGTAACAAGGAAGTGGTCAACTTAGGAGATGCATGAGCATGCTCTCCCTTTTGATATTTTTATTTTTATTTTTATTTTCGATTAATTATTTATTTTATTTTTTTCAAATTTTTATTTTTTTATATATTTCCGATTATTAGTAATTTTCTTTAGGATAGATTTTTTTATTTAAGTTTAAGAATCCTATTACACATCTTTATTTATTTTCTTTATTAGTTTATCTTTAATTTTAATCCTTATTTGATTTGTCTTTGAATTGTAGGAAAAATGTTCAAGATAAAGAGGAATTTTAATCCAAGTAGGAAAACATCTTCAACAAGGAAACTAATGGGCTGATTCTAAGGCTTATATAAAGCTTCCAATCACAACCCCTTGTCGTCAACTTCTCCCTCACCCTAAACCCTTTTTCGTTTTCCCTAATCTCACCCACCTATCTTTTCTATAAAACCCATCACCCTTAACCTATTCCTACTTTCTATCTTGCAACTGTTTAGTTTCTTTTCTTTTCTTTGTTTTTACAAAACTCACAACCAATATCATCCATGGCATCCAAGATTAAATTTTTAGTTCATCCAAGTTCCTCCAAAGAACCAAGATACAAGAAGTTTGCTACACCGGTGGTTCAAGAAAGATTTCAATCCAAGTTTGAAAGCCGGAAGATTCATGAAGAACAAGGCTTTGAATACTCCAACTCTCATCAAGATTTCGACCTTGAACCATTCATCTTCGAGAGGATTGCACATCAAAAGTGGCAAATCTTTTGCTATCAACCGGAACCGGGTAACATCTCATGGGTAAGAGAATTCTATGCTTACTCACCTAACCCAGATAATCCTTATGTTTTTGTTCGTGACAAGGCCATACTCATAAGTCCCGAAAACGTCCACACCTTTTACGGGCTTTACATTGAGAAGGACGAGCATCAAGTCTTCGTTGATCAAATCACTCCCAAGCAACTCGACAAGGTGCTTCAAGAACTCACTCAACTGGGAACTCATTGGAACGACGGTAAATACAAGGGCACGGTAAATTGCCTTCGGCTTAAACCCGAGGCAAAACTATGGAATAAGTTTGTTAAAACTTCTTTAATGCCCACCACACACAATACTACCGTTGATATACCACGTCTTTTGTTCATACATTCTATTTTGCATAATCGCATCATTAACATTGGAAAAATTATTTGTGATGAGATTTTTGTATGCAGCTCAAAAGATAAGGGTTCTCTCTTCTTCCCTTGCTTAATTTCTAATCTTTGCAAGGAGATGCATGTCCCAAGTGAGTCCACCGATGAAAAGGCCTTACCCAAGTCTGGTTGGAATCAAGCACTAATCCGAAAACTAATGGAAGAGGCACTGGGAGATTCTTCAAGGCCTCCAATTGCCACGGCAACTCATGCCGCCCCGGTAATCCAAAATGCCCAAGCACCTAACGCCCGGGCGACTCGGCCATCAACCCCGGGACACTTTGAAGCACTTTTGCACCTATTGGCAAGCCACCTAAGGCAAATTGAAGACCGGCAACTAATGTTCATGCGGTACATGAAGGAGCACAACAATGCCATCACCCAAGTCATCCTAGAAAAGTACCCGCACAATCGCGTGCCGTTCCTAATCTTTCCCGCCGAGATCCTTGCCCCGGCAACCAATGAAGCAGTCGCCACAGCAACCACAACAGATGATGCCACGTCAACCTACATCGTGCACGCACAAGATGATGCCACGGCAACCAACCTTGAAGATGCCACGGCAACCAAAGCTAAAGACATCCCGACAACCACTGCAAAAGCCAAAGGTAAAGCACCTATGCCCGAATCAACTCCTACGGAATCATTTTCTGATTTTTTAGATTCGGACGAGTCCTCCACGGACCGCACCAATTGAATCCTCCAAGCGAAAAACCAATGACATTGATGAAGAGGACGATGAGGACAACCCCGTACGAGGATCGATTCCACCACCGGTAGTAAGAAAACAACCATCGCGTTCAAGCAAAAGAATCAAGACACCGACCAAAAGGAAACTAATCATCTACGATGATGAACTCTCGGAGTAAGTCCTCGTATGCATTTTATTTTTCGTTATTTTTATTTTTTAATGCATGCATTGAGGACAATGCCTCACTCGAGTTTGGGGGGGATTGTTATTAGCAGTTACCATGTTTAGTTACATTCATCTTAAGTATTACATTTAGGATACATAAATTGCTTGCCATGCCTTTAATTGGAACAAGAATTGCTTAGATTTGATGAATATCCGATGATGACTTTGCCAATGCACTTAATTGATAGAACTTTTATTCTAGGATAACCATGGAAAAACTTAGAATTTTACTATGATGCTAAATTTGATGAAACACTGTTGTGGTTTGATTGATTTAAGGAATTCTAGTAAACTTAGGTTGATAATTAACAAATTGGGGGATTAGAATAAAATTTGGATGAATGCTAGAGGTGCCCAAAATTGGCTCTAGCATGTGCTAAAAATTTATCACTAGAGGTGCCCGAAACTGGCTCTAGTATATGTTAAAGAATTTTATAACTAGAGGTGCCCGAAACCGGCTCTAGTTGAATAAATTAACTTAAGAAAACTAAAAACAAAACACTAGAGGTGCCCAAAACTGGCTCTAGTTAAAACATGTTAAAAAGAACCCAATGAAGTAATTTGAAAACCTATTGTTTGCATAGAATCCGAAAAATCAACTTGCACACAACTCCGCACACACTCACAAGCATTATAATTTGATTCCGAGTAATTCCTAAGTTTTCCAAAAAATAAAAAGCCAATCATACTTTGTGCCCCGGTTCAGAGAATTGAAATCAAGTTCAAGGCTAAGTTTGTGAAAATTGAAGTCTTGGCAGGTAATTATGAGTTTGCATTGCTTGAGGACAAGCAATAGTTCGAGTTTGGGGGTGTGATAAGTGTTCAAAAGTACTATTTTTCTTACCCTTTTTACTCATATTATTGTTAGACTTAGGCCCATATTAGTTGCATAATTAGCCATTCATGCATTAATCCATGTTTCCTTCCATCGTTGAGCTTGATTACATAACTTGGTAGTTTTTGTGGGAAAAGATGTTGCTTTGGTGTGTTTTGTGTGTATGTGTAGGATCATTTGCCAAAGGATATGCCGAGCTAGTTGTCAGGGCAATGCATGAAGGAGACGCCGAGCCAGTTGCCAGGGCAATGCATGAAGGAGACGCCGAGCCAGTTGCCATGGCAATTGTCGACAAGAGCAAAGGTGATATGGTAGTCGAAATTGATGACTAGACAAGCCCAAGATGACGTGGAGCAAAGCCCAAACCTAAAGGAATTTGATTTCCATGCAGAGATTAAAGAAGAATTAAATTCAAGAAGATAGGAGAAGTTCTAGTAGGAATATAATTATAATAAAGAATTATATTCTTTAAAGATAATTTAATTCCAACTTAACTTCCTCCTCAAATAAGGAATTTGGCCTAGCCCTATAAATAAGATGGAGATTTCGACAATTCATAGAGAGCAAAGGAGGGGAATTTCGACAACTCCAAGGAAGGCAAGAGGAGAGAATTTTCGACAAGCATCTAGGGCAAGGAGGATTTCGACAAGCCTCATTCTTCATCACTTTCTTTCTTGTTCGATTGGGTTCATGCTAGGGATTATTTATCTTGTGTTTCTTTGGAACCTAGCCATGAACTAAATCTATTTGGCTATGGTTATTGTGTTTTGTGGTTGTGAGAAACTATTGGCTTTTGTTTAGGTAATAAGAGTTTGCACTTTTCTATTCAAGGTTTATTCATTCTTGGTTCTTATTCTTGTTTGCGAGTGAATTGGGAGAGGATCTCGTGATTTTATCTATTTATCTAATATCGAGAGAGTTAGATTCAAGAAACGAATTAATATGATCTTTATTCAATCTATTGATGGTGAAGATTAATCCGGCTTAGGAATAAGTTAAGGATTTCAACGGCTAAAAGGAGCGCAAGATTGGTTGTTGTTCACCCTTGATTCACGCAGGGATGTATTATCAAGGCATGCACAAGTAGCTAGAGTTTCGACTTAGGGATAAGAAGAAACCATTGAAGAACGCTCTGCCGAACCTTGAAGGTTGATGCCCAGAAGCCCAAGTAGTTGCCCAACTAGTCACCCAGGCAACCATCGATTAGTTTCCAAGGCAACCCCGTTGTGCAAGTTGCCACGGTAATTGAGTTACCCGTGCACTCTTTTACCAAGACGATCCAATCGGCTATCACACCTCAACTCACGATAACCTGGCCTATCTCTCTCATTTAATCTCATCTATTCTTTTACTTTATTGCTTTTTAGATTAGTTATTAGTTAAACTCCTATAATCCTTTACTTGTGTTTTTACTTTTTACAGTGCAAGAGACTAGATTTTTGAAGTGGCACCAATCCCTGTGGAGACGATATCTTTTATACTATAACTTGCAACGTGTATACTTGCACAATTGCGTAGCACTTATTACGCGCAACAACGTGTCTCACGTCGAGCCATGCTAACAAAAACACAAAACACATTAAAGTCAAGCTAACACAAGGCAAAGGATCCAAGACCATCTTATAAAACGTTTTAAAACCTCGGTAATAGGCAATGTGTTCCTAGTTCATACCTCAATATGATGTAAATCAATCATCGTACATGTACACAATCACCGTGTATAACCAACAATGATATACAACCAAACAACAACATCCCAGCCTTTCGTAACCTGGCTCTGATACCAACAAATGTAACCCCCTCGACTTAGCCTAGAGGCCCGACCGAACCGAGAGTGCTATATTAGGTTTGCCGAAGCAAACCGGAGAAAGGTTACGAAAAGTCGGTCCATTTTTTTATCTTGTCTAAATGCAAATTAATGTTCCTACATGTTTATACTCACATGGGGCAAGTTCTCACATGAAACGAGCCACAAAAGAACAATCAATCGCATCATAATATTAATTGAGGACTAAAATGTAAATACTTTAAATTACAAAACCAAAATTGAATTTAAGGTTACCAATCCTCAATTAATCCATTTACATGCCAACATGATAAATTCCAGATCAATTTAATCATTCCAACTCATACAATTGCATTCCCAAAACTCAAAGACCAAAATGAAAGAACCAAAAACTTTCAAGATTCCAAATTAACCAATTTAACGGTACCCGTACTGGTATGCGTTCTCGTATTTCGATACGCCTATACATTCTCAAAAACTCAGATTCTAGTAGCTAAAATCCGTACTGAAATGCTTGTTCGTGTATTGGTACGCCTAGCAAAAATGCCTATGACCGTATCGAAACACTTGCTCGAGTACTGAAACATCAAGCCTAAAAAGGCAGGACCGTGTCGAAACACCCTCCAGCGTATCAAAACGCTATTCCTGAAATGGCCTAGCCGTACCGGTACGATGACACCTGTTTCGATACTCCTGGACCTGTGGTGACATTTTTAACTAGTTTTTCACACAAACCTAGATGCATTTAGGTCTTAGCAACTTGCATACACATATATAAGAATCCAACATCACACTTAACAACACATACACCAAGGTTTAACTACAATCCAAGATTATGCCACCCAAAAGATTAGTTTAGAGGCATGCTTCCTATAACTCACCACCAAACATACCAAAATGCCCAACTAAGCAATTATCAACAAGAACACCATGCCAACAATGCATCAAGACCATACCCAATAGGTTTAGCTCATCAAAACATGTCATCCAAGCACAATCATCTAGATGCATACCTAGGTAACCATATAACATCAACCATAGGTAACGGTGCATGATAAACGAAACGTCAACAATCACACTCCAAAATCATAGCATTATACATGCTCAAAACTAGGGAAAATTGAATTACAAATCTCAAAACCTATGGCGTGCACATTGCATTATACTATGTGCTAATCATATTTAAAATTAATTTAATTTTAAATTAAGCATATACAGTCTAATCATATTTAATTTTGATATTCTCAAATTTCTTTTTGTACCCCGAGACGTCGGCGTAAGCTTAACGTCACTCTACATTCACAAACATCTCCCAATTCCGTTGTCTCGTACCCGAAAACAAAACCGCAAAAGTCGTTACCAGCTCTCCAATTCACCTACACAGGCGCGTCCCCACCCCCAATAAAACCCCGCCAGTACGTTCTCCCTCTCACTTTAATTAGCATCTCCTACAACCGTTAGGCTCTCTAATCTCCCCTAACCTAAAAACTTTGAACCCATCTCTCGTTTTTTCCGCTCACGCTTTCGTCGCCAACGCTCCTCTTCCCGCCCTTCTTTTTTCTTTTCCTCTCTGCAAACTCCAACTTTAATTAAAGAAAAAGATAGAAAGAAGAGAAATCTGTTTAATTCTGGTGCTTTTTTAAGCATAAATTCTAAACAGTCCAAGCTACTCTATGGTTTTGCCTTTTTAAAAAAAATAATAAAATAAATTTCGAAGTGGAATTTCGAGGTTTTACGATTAGGATTTTGGAGGAGAGTGAAGAATCAGACTGAGGAATTGAATATTGTGAGAACCCGGCAATGGTCGCTGCTGCCGTATCTGCTACGGTAAAACAGCTCGGAGGAGGACTACCGCTACACCAAAACGCGTCGCGGTCTCCGTTGTTGCTATCCGACCCCGACAATGCCATCACTCCTCGGCGTCAAAATTCCGGAAAATTCACTTCTCGTTTTTTGTCCACGTCCTCTTCAAATTCTTCCTCGCCTCCCACCAAGCGGTGTCCTCCGCCGTTGGTTTCGACGAGGACTTCTCGCTCGAAGGCCATTACGACGACAAAACACACGACTCCGTCGGCTATCAAGCGGTCGCAAGCAGTGGAGGGAATACATGCGGTGACGCCGCTGCCTAATAATTCTATGGATTTGAAAACCGGTAACGGAAACAACAACATTAACAACTGTGATTTATCCGTTTCGTCTCAGGGAGATCCGTTTTCCTATCAGTGTAGGAAAGCTAAACTAGCTCCATCACCAAGCGCTGCAAGGCAAGGAACGCCGGGGAGGCGGAATCCAACGGTGGCAACGACTCCACAGAAAGGAACAGAGCAACCGGGAATTTCAAAAGCAGAGCGGTGGCCGGCGAATTTAAGGCTAACAAATTCAGTTACTAGTAGAAGCGTGGATTGCAACGATGAGAGGAAGAGATTGAACCGTTCTGTTAACAGCAATGTGGTTAGGACACTGCAGCACTCTATGGCTGATAATAGAGATATAACGGCCCTTACTCCCGTTAAATCTAAGCTTCAATGTGATCTGGCAACTTCTGATACCAGAAGTGCTTCTTCTGGTAGTACTTCTGGAGACGGAGATGTTAAGCATGGGCCTCGGGGAATGATGGTTTCGGCTCGGACCCGGCAAGAGACTGCTAATCGGTTATGCTGGTCCGATCCTGGTTATCCGGTTCCTAAGAAAAATACGGCGCACTCTAAGCAAATTGTACGAGACAAGTACGGAACCAGTCCTTTGTCGTCTCCAAAAGGTGTATTGAACAACAGAGGCCAGTTATGGTCAATTCATGTGCCAATTCGGCCTGCGTCACCGAGTAAGCTTGGGTTGGGTGATAGTTTGGTGAATAGGCCATCGATTTTGAGCCTAGTTGGTGATATTTTTAAGATCGGGGAGAACAAAGTTTCAGATGCTCATTTGTTGAGGCTACTCCATAACCATTTGTTGCAGTGGCGTTTTGTTAATGCTAGAGCAGATGCGACTCTGTCTTCGAAAAGGTCTAATACAGAGGTATTGACTTTGCATTTCTCTCTTGCTGCATTTAACTAAGTTGCGGGCTTTGTGCTACTGCTACCATGTTGTTTGTATGCTTCAACTTTGCATGCTTTACTATTTCAACATTCATAGGAATTCACTCTTACTGTAATTTGGCAGCACAACTCGCAGCTGTAAATGTTGCATGCCATCACCTTTTGAGGATTATGGCTAAGATGGTTTCATGTTATGTTAAATTGTGAGAAAATTGTCTGGCTTCTCGCAATTTATCTTGCTCTTACTGCTTGGCAGTAGCACCCTGGACTTTTGGTTATAAATAATTACTTTTATGGTGTAGAAATTCTGTAGCGTGCAAGCAGCAGAGTTGTTTTGTGGCATAAAACGAGTTTGATCATGTTAAAATATGGTGGAGAATCCTCTGTCATCATGTTGTATTACAGAAAAGTCATCAATAATGCATGGACAGTTTACTTACAGTTTATGTTTCTGACCATCTTAATTGAAGTGAGTAAAAATGAAGATGAATTCTTTTGTCAACATGTTCCTGTTACAGAAAAGCCTCTATACCATATGGACTACTACCTCAAAACTGCGAGAATCTGTTAGAGCCAAAAGAAACGAGTTACAGTTTCTGAGGCAACATTTGAAGCTGGTTTCCATCCTCAAGGGGCAAGTAAGAACCATATCTCTCTACTGGATGTATTTATTGTTGGTTTGAACTTTTTCTTTGATTGTTTTAAGACGTTTAATCATTTTGTTGATCTCAATTCGATTGTTACTAGTTTTTCATTGTCTACCTCTTCCATTACATTTGAAATTGTAGATTCTCTGCTTGTGGCTCCCTTATTAATTGTGCCTGAAATTGGAACTTGAGTGTAGCATCTTGAATTTATTTTGTGAAGTTTCTGCGTATCTGAAGAAACCTGAAATTTATATTCTGGTCATCTATAACTCCCGTTTCTTTCAAATGTCTGATTTGAATTGCATGTTTCAGTTCATGAAATCGAACGCTTTTTATCTATTGACTACTACATTTCATTTAAGTGCAGATGATATTTTTGGATGAATGGGCTGTCCTGGACCATGATTATTGCAGTTATTTGTCTGGGGTTATCGAAGCTCTGACGGCTAGCACGCTCCGCCTTCCAGTAGTTTGTGGGGCAGGAGTAAGTTCCTTATTCTAAAATTTGACCATTTCCTTTAAGCTTTAGCATCTCCGTTGTCAATGCTTTACTTTATTTGGGTGTTAAAAAGAAGGGGGAGGAAATTTGCTTGTCTCTTTATTTGTACAGGCTGATGTCCCCAAATTGAAGGATGCAATTTTTTCAGCAGTTGATGTAATGCAGGCAATATCATCCTCCATATGCTCATTATTATCAGAGGTAATTCGTTCTTTTGTTTATCTCATCCCTCTTTCTCCCCTCGCCCTTCATTCTTTAATGCCCAAACTTTGAAGTTTCCTTTGTTCCCCTTTTATGCCCAAACTTCGAAGTTGCTATCATTCCCCTTTTATTTGCGAACTCCTTTTTCCCTTAGCAGTAGTTTAGACAAGATGCAGCAAAAAATAGTTAATTCAATATTAAGATATCGCTACATATCAGAAGGTTTTTCTTTCCCTAAGCATTGTATTTGGTTGCTTTCATTTTCATATAATGAATGATGATGGGTTTAGCTTTTGATGCACATCTTCTCTTTTAATTAGACCGTGGATATATTATGATAGGTTGGTTATATGTGTTGAATCATGTTTAAGGTTTTGCGTTTAATTATGCATAATGGGGTTCGGTTGGGTGGGTCTTTTTCTCGTGTCACGGATTAAGTCATAAACATCTAATAATATATATGCATAGGGGTCTACCAACTAAGCCTGTCTAGCTCAGTCGGTAGAGCGCAAGGCTCTTGAACTTGTGGTTGTTCGAGCCCCCCGGTGGGCGTTCCCCTTTTATTTTTCATGCTTTGTCCAACCATCGAGTCAATGTTTGACTTCAGCTTGTAAGGCAACGACTTCCCCTACCAAGTCATATTGTAGAGTAAAAAAAACACATACTAAGGTTGTGTTTGGTTCGGTAAACTTACATTTCCTGACCTGGTAAATGGTAATGTATAAGTTTTTTATTCTGTGGGTTTCACATGCTCTATAATTAAAATGGTTTGACAACGTATCAGATTTTCTTTCATTATGGATAAATATCTTGTTAAGATTAGAAAGTTAGAATTTAGAACGAAGTGTTTGTATAAAAGGCCTAGGTTTAATTCTTCTGTTCTTTGCTTGATTCCTACTCTTTCTGAATGATTATCTCTGGCATTTGGTTGACTTTGTTAACCGGGAGAAATGAAAATAATCATCCATACCATAGGAACCGGATTATTATTACTCTATTTGGCTAGTTGTTTCCATGTTTTCGTAATTTTGTAGCCTTTATCAACAATATACCCACAATTTCAAGTATAAACATAAACCTTAGAGCTTGTCTGACACATGACCTTTGGAACCAACTGGATTGTTAAAGTTCAGATGATGACTGCTGTAAAATCATTCAACTACAGTCTACAGCAGCTTTAACTGCTTGTTTGCTCAATGTAGTAAAAGCGATATAGGTTGATCCAATTCTGCAACTTGTTTTTGTTCATAAAAGTTACCATTTGAATTTTGGATGTCTTAATTTCCCTTTAAAGCTGATTTTCATCGGTTCCTATATGCTTGCATGTATTTTCTTCTGTCCATAGGTTGCAAAAGTTAACACATTGGTGGCAGAACTCAGAAATTTAAGCGCAAACGAGCGTGCTTTACTCTATCGATGCAAAGAACTTTTGCCTGCAATTGCAGCCATGCGGGTAAATTCCTATTCTGTTTTGTTTTATTCGAGGAAACCGGCATACGTTAAACTTGTTTCAAAACTGAAGGGCTCTCTAATTACCAGGTGAAGGAATGTAACCTTAGAACGCTCATTTTACAACTAAACCATTTATCTTCCTTTGACAACAAAAGTGTAAAGCTCATCTGATTTCAATTTAATACCTTCCTCACCGGAATTATGATTCCAAAGGTAACAAGAGAGTTTTCGATAATTGATTGAATTTCACAAGCATGAAGATGATGATTTGGAGTTTGTATCGATACATTAAAATGTAAAATGTAGTTGTATCCGTAGTTTTCTGAAAATAGGTTAGGCCAGCCAAAGGAGTGTGTAAATGTATTATATGTATAAATGATGTTTTCAATGTTTGTATATAAGCATTGTATTTGGTTGCTTTCATTTTTCATACAATTGATGATGGGTTAGCTTTAGATGCACATCTTGGGTTCATAATTAGTGCTAGTTTAGCATTGCTTTTGAAAAGTGATTTTTAAAAGTGTTGTCAGAAAAAGACTTTAAAAAGGAATTTTAAAAAGTTGGTTGTAAGATTTTAGTGTTTGGCATTGCTGTCAAAAAGTACTTTTAAGAAAATAAATGACCATTTTGGACATGATATTGTAAGTTATATATATATGTACAAGTGTATATATATATATATGGTATTCAAATTCTTTAATGTTATATTATATGAAATATATCAGCTTAAATTATTATAAAAATATAAAAATATTTTTATTAAAAAAAGTTTAACTTTTACGTTTGGGTTAAAAAACACTTTTCAAAAGCAATTTTTTTCTTCAAGTGCTTTTGAAAAATATTAATAAATTATGATAAAATATAAAAATGTTAATAAATGAATCATATAATTATGTATTCGTAAAAAAATATAAGTTTATAAATTATAAATAAAACAATAGCAAATGAAGGTTCAAATTGTAATTTGACTCCCCAAAGCACTTTTTTAACCATAAAAGCTAAAAATTTCAGCTTTTGGGTTTGGGTTAAAAATCACTTTTCAAACGTAGTTTTTTCTTCAAAAATTATCTGTTTAGCATTGCTTTTGGCCTCAAACTAACTTTTAGAACCAAAAGCTGGTTTGAAAAGCAATGCTAAACACAGCCTAAACATTTGGATATAATATGATAGGTTCGTTATAAGTTTAAGAATTGTGCATAATATGGAAAATATATTTATGCATGGGGTCCACCAACCAAGCCAGTGGGCGATTGCTTCTGGGGGTGAGCAAAATTTGACTCGACTCGAATCGAGGCAAAAATACTCGACTCGTCTTGACTCGACTCGACTCGAAAAAATTTCAAAAAGTTTGAGTCGTAAAATAGAAACTCGAATAACTCAAAATTTTTAGTAATTAATGAATTTATTTTTAAGTTCGAGAAGAGTTCCTCAATTTTTTATTATATAGATACCGATATATAAAAATATGAAGAAATATTGTGACATATAAAAAATATGAAGAAATATATATATGCTTATCTTATATGATTAGAGAAAATGATTTAAATTAGAATCAAACCGTACTATAATATGATAAATAATTACAATTAAATTTTTATAGGAACTCGAAAATTCGACTCGAATTGAAAAAATTTCAGCGTCAACTTGAATAACTCATTTTTTTTTTACTTTTTTATGCTTCTCAACGTGCGCATAACGCAAACCAGCATGTATTTATTTATTATGGCCACCAAAGTATAACGCCGACTTCACCTTCCAAGTCATCTGTAGGGTCAAAGAAAATCAATGAATGGTTCAATGTACTGGGAATGTTCAGAGAGAAGCTTCTGAGAATTTAAAAAATTTCGCTGTTCCGTAAGAGCACAAAATCAAAATCATACAAATTGTCATTTCCTTTGGATGGAAGTACGCAGTTAGTCTGCGTTTCTAGAAGTTTCGTGTGTCTCTTAAACTCACAAGGTCGTAATTAATTTTGATTTAGTAAGATCTCTTGAGACAACCTCCTGTTCAAAGGTACTTTGAGGAACAAGGAAGGTTCCCTGAAAGTGGGGAGATTCGTTTTGTTTAAAACAAAGCTGAACCTTGTAAAAACCTAAAACCAAACACGATTAAGATTGATGAAGAATCCATTTTGATTGTTATATTTTAGCTGGAAACACCATGAATAGTACTATTCTACAACAGTTTGCCGGAGATAAATAAACAAATGAATTGAATTGACTAGTTTGTAAGAACAGCAATTGAATTGTTTCAACAAATCAAAAAGTGGGAAAATAATCCAAATTCCTACAAAAAATTCTGTATTTGTTTAGTTGACTTCAATTTTCGGTGGCATCCGTATCACGAGGCGTGGCTTCTTAAAAGGGTGTGGGCTTTCCACTTCATCATCACCAAAGAAGTTCCCCCGCGAGAATTCCGGCAGAGGCGACAGGTTCAGGTCAAAGCCCCGCTGGGCGCTGATGGTATGCTCCACGGTACTACTGGTGGAGCCTGCTTTTTCAGATGTCGTCCCGCTGTTCGCTCTGCCGCCTTCATAGTGCAATCGCTTATGCCCACCCAAGGCCTGTCCCGAAGGGAAGCTTCTGTGGCAGATGGAACACTCGTGGGACCTACCGCTGAGGTTCGACGTTGCGGAGTTGACTATGCTTACGGTGGAAGCGGTGGTTGTTGACTGGTCATCGTTGCCGGCCATGACTTTACGGTGGCTGGCTTTGTGGCCACCCAAAGCCTGGTAGGAGTTAAAGGCCTTGTTGCAAACCCTGCATTTGTAGCTAACTTTTGCCTCCGGTGGTTGTACGGTGGTGGGAGCAGGAGAAGGGGTAGTAAAAGCGGCGCTGGAGGCGTTGTCTGTAGCGCCTCGTGCAAGCATGATGAGGCAGAGAGCGAGGTATTCGTCGTCGCTGGTGAGTTGGTCGGAACGCGGTCGCTTAGAACGCTTGGCCTTGCTAAAAGAGTCGAGGCAGGGAAGAGCTTCTAATTCTAAAGCCATGGGAATGGAAGACTGAAAGGAAGGTTTGTTGTGAAAATGGAGAATTGCGGGGTATTTTAAAGGAGGATTTGAAGGAAAAAGGTTAGAAAGTGAGTAAGAGCGTGTGGGTCTTTCCCCTTTAAATACGAGTTTTCTCAATTGGCAACTCAACTCCCCAAGGCCAAGACTTCCAAATCAAACGCGGTTGGACTTGGCATCGCTGGATTGATTAGCATGTACGAGTCGGCTGACTTTGATTCTTCTACTTCTAAAGTCAATTGTTTAAACTGATTGGGTCTCTAGACATACGCCGACTATGAACACCATGGGTGGCAAACTTGACTTCACATTCGAATTAATATATTTGACCCAAAGTTCAATATCGATTCGAAATTAGAAATAAATCGAACAGATCCGAACTAATTTCATCAAAATCAAAAATAACTCGAACAAAAAACAGCCCCAAATAAAGAAAGATATGTGAACTGTTACATAACTCGCCAAAAAATCATATATATGAGTGTAAAAAATGGATCCGACCTAAAAATCCGACTGACACAAATATTGACCCGAAAATAACCGAATCGAAAATTAACCATCCCGATTTGACTCGAACCATAGACCCAAACTAAAATTGAACATACCCGACCCAAAACCGAATATAGTCAGACCCGAAATAATCCAAACTGAACCCGAATCTAAACCGAACGACCCGTTTACCACCTCTCCTGGTTCACCATATTCCAAAATTTCATTTCCACACACCATGTTAAACTAATTTTGGATAAAGTATTAAAAAATCGTATTTTAATCTAATTTATTTTATTCATAATAACAAGATTTGATTTATATTTTAAAATATTTTATCTATTAAACTAATTATATTCAAATAAAATGTGAAGAAGATTTTAATTTTAAGTGGATTAATATTATACTTATGGTAGACGTAGGTGATGACAGATTTGGATTAGAACGCCGCCTTCAGTCATCTCTTACATAATCAAATGTTTTTTATTTTATTCTCTTTCAGTCAAGACTCGTTGAATTGAATTTGTTTTAATATAGCCACTAAATTTTTATTATAACTATAAAAGATATCACAATTACAACCCATCTAGGAAAAGAAAATAATGAGATTAATCTATTCAAAAAAATTTACAACTCAAAAAATAAAGAAAAGTGAAAAACTTTAATGGAGATAAGCATACCATCAAAATTCAGAAGTTTCCTGAATCTCCTTGTCTCTATCCAATCGAAACGCATAACAGATGAAAGAGTGGTGAGCGATCCGAACTATCAGACAGAATGTTCCGCTACCCAGGACTGTTTACATCGATAAACAACTATCAATCGAGTGAAGATCTAACTTTGCATGACCACCAACAAAATCATAATCAGAAATTAGCGCCGATTAAAATCTCTGTGCGAGCAACAAACGATCGCTAAGATATGCTGAATCATGCCACAAGAATAGATGAAACAAACCACAAAATAAAAAAAATGTCACAAGAACAGAAGAAAACGCGTGTCATAAGGAAGATGAAATGCTTGTTATAAAAGCAGAGATTTTTAGTAGGGTGGTTATAAGTTTATAGATTTATTTGATCGATTAATGCTTTGTATTGATAAATTATACTTATTAACTCGTTGAATTGAACTTATCTTGCTGCAAAAGATGTTGAGACAACTAAAAGCACGTGGGTTTGTTAGATGCATTTTCGTCGCCACAACTGAAAAAGTTGTACGAAATGGATCATTTATTGGATAAACTGAAGCTATCCCTAATTGAATGTCACGCTTCTATTTGTTAAATGAAAGGCTGAGAAATTAAAACACGTGCAATATTTGTTAGACAAAACCTTAATCCAAGAATAAATGATTAACAGTAAAACACAAAATACTAAATTTATTATTAATCGAACATATCCAACAAATAAGAAATATTTAAAATCCAAACCGATTTAAATTAAAACAGTAGGAAACGATGCAAACTCATATTCGAATGAAAACTGATAAATCGTATTAGGCCTGCAGCTACGCAGTTTTCTTAAAATAGATTTTGACCACTCCTTGGTGCTTGAGTTTGTTGGTCGTCAATCTCCCAGGATAGAACAACAGATGATCTTCTACAATAGCACTGTTGCAGAGATCACGAACAGAACCCTTGCCTTTTACTATCACCAAAACACTATGCAATTTTTCCAAGAGAAGAAAATTTTCGAGTTGTTTCAAAACTGAAGAGAGGCATGCTATATATAGGGAACGATTAGGTTACAACGTGGGAATAATAAATATTCTGAATTTTAATGGTCATTGATACTTTCTTATTTAATTCGGAATATATAATCAATACCATATATATAATCGGATATTTTCGTGAACAACAAGCAATACCATTTTAATATTCGTATTTGAGGAAGGCGTATAATATCCCTTTAAATTGCGAATATTCAAAAAGGATATGCTATTTTAAGGAAAAAAATTATTCAAAGTGGGTAAAATATCCGCAGGTCCACGAAGGGCCCGGTCGATCCGGGCATTCCATCGCCCACACCATGCGGGTGCGCCCCAACCCGAATAGGATTGGATTCGCACCCTGTAATGCCCCGAATTTGGGCCTAGGTGTTAGCTAGATCGAGTAGACGGTTCAGGGGAACCAGATGAGGCAATTCGAGTTAATTTCGGGAATTAATTCTTAATAAATGGTTTTTGACTAAAATAAAATATGGAAAAATGCTATAAAATATTTAATTAGTGTTTTAAGGGTTTTGGTAAACTTAATTTGAAGGAATACAATCGGATTTTTGGACATTTTGGTTTGGTGACTAAAATGTAAACTATTTTGGTGACTAAATCGTAAAAATGTCAAAACTTAGAATCTTTAAGGGGCTAATTTACCAAAGTTTTTCATCAAAATTTTCCCTTAATTTAGGATATTTTTAAATGATTTTTAAAAGGTTATTAATTAAAAATAAAAGAGGTTTGATTAAAAGGATTTTAATAACCAATTTCATTTTCTTACATAACTACTTTTGTTTTCAATTTATCTCTCCACTTTCTCAGCAGCCAAACTATTAATTTTCCTTCAAAATTCTTAGGAATCATTTCTTTTTTAATTCTTTTTAATTTCCTAATTGATTCCTTAGATTTCTACACTAAATCCTATTTGCTTATTTGAGGATTTCATCCAAAACTTGCAAATTAAGGAAGAAATCAGCAATTAAAGGTGATTTTCATTTCCCTCCTCTAATTAAAGGTTCTTTATTGAAATTCCCAAGTTCTTGATCCTTTACAACTGATTTTTGTTATGTTTTTATGATTAAATCATAATTAATTGTTTTAATTGAGTTTTGATAAGAAATTTGATAAATATTGAAATGGATCTAATATGTGTTGATTCTAATTGATTTAGATCAATTATAAGATGTGTTTTAATGTTATTTGAAGAGATTAATAAAGGAAATCTCAAAACTATGTGAATTGCTAATTTTCTAGGTTATAAATAGTTAGATTTTGAGGTAATTTTGGTGATGTAAGGTTGCGGGAGGTATAAAGATGTTATATTGTTGTTTTTGGATGTTAATTAATGATGTTAAGATGTTAAAATCAATAAGTTTTGGTTGGGATTTGTTTAGATGGAGTTTGGTGGTGATTTCGGATATTTTAGAGAATCGTTTGATGGTTTTTAGTGAGGCGAAGTTGAGATTAATGGTTGCTGGAAATTTGAGATGCATGGAAGTGCATTAATTCTCTGTTTTTTTGTTTGGGGAAAACAGGGGAAATGGATTCTTTGGCTTTTGGAGAGGTTGCGGAGGCTTCGAAAGCTTGATTTTCGCAACAACAAGAGGGCGTTGTGTTGTTGTGAGTGGAAACATTGTTTACTGCTTTTAAAAGGTTTGAAGATGATTTTTGGGAGTTTAGATAAAGTCTAAAATACTTGTCTAAGCTCGTAAGTAAGTATTCGCTGATCTCGCTCTCATTTTCAGTTTTGCAAAATACAATATCATGCACATGTTTATGGTTTTGATTACTTACTGTTATATGCATGTTTTAGAAATGAAAGATGTTGTAAATGATCTTATATGTTGATTATTGAGAATGTCGAATGGTTTATGAAAAGAATTAAGAGATTGCTAGAATACATGGTTTAATGTATTGGAAATTGGTTTGACTTGATGCATATGAAAAATAGTAAGGTAATATGGTTTTATAGAGTATATTGGCAAGCGGCTGAGATTAAAAGTTATCGAATATAGTTGGCTAGCCATAGGGTTTAAATTGCACTATAATAAGTCACCTCATGTGCATCAAGGGGTCAAGAGTGTGCCATGCTCCACCATGAGAACCGCAACGGTGGAGGGGTCAAGAGTGTGCCAATTCTCCCGCTAGTAGATTTATACATCATAACCATTGAGGACTGCTCCGGTTCAAGGATGTATATGAAGTGGTTGAAGGAACCACTTGGGAAATCCGTGTATCCGATCTGTTTTTATAAATAGAATAGAAATGGTTTTGAGTCACTTGAATGCCAATATATGATATAATATATCATGAAAAATGGATTATGTTTTGTATAATATGGTTTATACATGTGTTGCTCTTTAAGCTTGCTATTTTGAGATTTTAACATGAGAAAGCTTAAATTGAGGTTATTGCTAGAAATCTATGATACATGAGATGCAAATGTTTAAAAGTGCATATTTGGAAAGATTAAAGAAGCATGAGATGTTTTGACATGAGCTTGAATACATATTTGGAAACAAAATGGTTTTAAATACATTGATGAGTGTTTTTGAGATTTCCCTCACTAGGCTTTATAAGCTTACACTCACATTTCTCATCAATGTAGAGAAGTAAGCATTTTGGGCAACGAGCAAGCAAGAGGCAATCTAAGGACAAAGTGATTTCCAGTATGGTTTTATGAGTACTTTGTAGTAATAAGAGGTAATGTGACCAAGTTGTAATTAGGAGGGCTATTTTGGTTACTCCCTGGTTTTGACAAGTTACATTTGATGTTTTGGACTTGTATAATGTTCAATATCTTGCTTTGAGGTGCTGGGATATGTTTTGCATGCCTGGGTAGAGATCATGCCTATAAGACCCTTGTTTGAATATGCTATGTTGTGAATGATCATTTACCATGCTTATATGTTTGTGGAAATGATGATTAAGATGCCATATTATGTTTATGAGATGCTTGAAGTTGTTTAAAGTGAGCCAAATAGTCATATGTTGGACCTAGAGGTCATTACAGGCCTTTACGTACCGGTACGGGTACCTAAGGATCGGTACACAAGGTCTGAAACAACTCCGTTTAGAGAGCAAAATTCCCAGGGGTACTGGGACAGTTAGCCAAGTATCGGTACACCCCTTGAAATTTACACATCAAAATTGGTACACAGGTTTGAGTATCAGCACGACTTCTTTATTTTTGTAGTGTCGTACTGATACGCGGGGTACCATATCGATACGCATAGTGGTTATTAGAATTTGAGGTTTTAAAGGAAAAATAGAGGGATCGGTACGAGAACTATGTTGTAACGGTATGGGTTGCTTTATGCACCATATCAATATGGTGGCTAGTGTATCGGTACGTATAACGGTTAAGTCCGTTGAGCCGTATAGATACGGGTATCGGTACGTATTACTAATTTCTTATGTATTGGCCTGCTGAAGTTTGGAAATATGCAATCTAGTCCTTGTATGAGTTATACGTATCCGTACGCATGTTCATGCAAGATGTATGAATGTGAAAGATTAAAGAAGCATGAGATGTTTTGGCATGAGCTTGAATACATATTTGGAAACAAAATGGTTTTAAATGCATTGATAAGTGTTTTTGAGATTTCCCTCACTAGGCTTTATAAGCTTGCAGTCTATTTTCTCATCAATGCAGAGAAGTAAGCATTTTGGGCAGCGAGCAAGCAATAGGCGATCTAAGGACAAAGTGATTTCAAGTATGGTTATATGAGTACTTTTTAGTAATAAGAGGCAATGTGACCAAGTTGTAATTGGGAAGGTTGTTTTGGTTACTCCCTGGTTTGGACAAGTTACATTTGATGTTTTGGACTTATATAATGTTTAATATTTTTCTTTGAGGGGTTGGGATATGTTTCGCATGCTTGGGTAGAGATCATGCCTATAAGACACTTGTTTGAATATGTTATGTTGTGAATGATCCTCTACCATACTTATATGTTTGTGGAAATGATGCTTAAGATTCCATATGATGTTTATGAGATGTTTGAAGTTGTTTAAAGTGAGCCAAAAAGTCATATGTTGGACCTAAAGGTCATTACAGGCCTTTGGGTACCGGTACGGGTACCCAGAGATCGGTACGCAGGGTCTGAAACGGCTCCGTTTTAAGGGCAAAATGCCCAGGGGTACCGGTACAGTTAGCCGAGTATCGATACACCCTTTGAAATTTACACATCAAAATCGGTACACAGGTTTGAGTACCAGTACGACTCTTTCATTTTTGTAGTGTCGTACCGATACGTGGGGTATTATATCGGTACACATAGTGGTTACTGGAATTTGAGGTTTTGAAGGAAAAATATGGGGATCGGTACGAGAACTATTTGTACCGGTACGAGTTGCTTTATGCACCGTATCGGTACGATGGCTAGTGTATCAGTACGTATAGTAGTTAAGTCCGTTGATCCGTATCAATACAGGCTTGCCCTTATCGGTACGTATTGTTGATTTCTTGTGTATTGGCCTGTTGAAGTTTGGAAATGTACAATCTAATCCCTGAATGTAATGAATGCAATTGTATGAGTTTAGTTTATTGTTTTAAGTTGAAATTTAACCAGTATGTATGAAACTTGACTAATTAAGGATTGGTAACGTTAATTTTATGAAAGACCTCCTAATTTTTATAAATTACAATTTGGTCCCTGAAGTACGTTCTTGATCAATTGGATGTCAATTCGACGCCCGATTGAGTTGTAAATTCCACCGCTACTAGCATGATCATCTTAGGACTTAATTATGCATTTAGATAAGATAAAATGAAAAAAAATGGATCATTATCTAAGTAATTCTTTTGGGTTTGTTTCGGCAAACCCAATGTAGCTCGCTCGGTTCGATTTGGCGTCTAGGCTGGGTCAAGGAGGTTACACCCCCTGCGCATGAGACACAGTTTCCATTCAAGTCATTTAATGACCACAAAGTGGGTAAGTATATATAAACACTTCCTATTCCATTTATCCCATTAATGTGGGATAAGGGGTTTCATTTTCCTTACATAATTCACAACCACCTTACTTTGAACATCAATTTCTCATTCATCAGTTAATCATTTTGAGCATATGAGATACCGTTGTAAGGGTCTTATAAAGTAGAATATGTCCCAATAAAATCATTATTCGAATCTCCACCTTTACCCTTTTGAATCATGGCTCAAAGTTGCCAATTCCTTACTATTTTTTCCAACAATGAAATTGATGATTTTATCAAAAACATTTTTGAATCGATGTGGTGATAGGTTCTACGATTGATAACTGCATATGATATGTAGGTTTCCTCCTTTGAGCCTTCCCTTATGAAAGAATATTTACTTTACTAGCTAACCAGTAGACATGATGTCATTGAATTGTTCAATCGTTTGTGTAAACGATGATATACTTCACACAACTACATCTCTAACAAGAGTATTTGTTCTCATGGTTATGTTTATATGGCTGTGGACATCGACTAGTTCTGTAAGATTTTGAAAGAACTATGCCAGTAGTCTCCTTGAAGTGGCCTCACTCCACTCTTACATATGTGACTTATGTTGCTCGGCTCACCGAAGTATACAATGGTTATTAAAAGCTTTTAGCTTAGCCTATCTGACTTTGATCACTATTTACATCATAGGAACGGACTTGGGGATAAGTGCCCCTACAATGATCGAACAAGTATATGTATTTAGGTTGTCCCTGTGAACCTAGATCTTGGGATCTCCAGTCAACTAGGTAGGGTTTTCCTTCATATAGCACCTTTATTTTTTATGGGCTTTAGTATCATTCCTTTATATGTTTTCTCAACTTGATCTCGATTTAACCTTTTGGTTAATGGATCCGCAATGTTATCCTTTGATCTTTTATAATCAATAGAGATAACTCAATTTGAGATCAGTTGTCTAATGGTATTATGTCAATGATGCATATGTCTCGACGTATCATTGTACATGCAATTTTGTGCTCTAGCAATTATTGCTTGATTGTCACATTATATGCATACTGTGGGCATAGGTTTTGGCCATTTAGGAATATCCTTAAGAAATTGTCCAAGCCATTCGACTTCTTCTTTGGATTTGTCCAAAGCAACAAACTCATATTCCATTGTGGATCTGGTTATAATCGTTTGTCTTGAGGATCTCCATGACACGGATCCTCCTCCCAAAGTGAATACATATCCACTTGTGTGTTTGGTGTCTTGAATGTCAGATATCCAACTGGCATCAGAGTATTCTTCTAAGATAGTAGGGTCTCTGGAATAATGTAATCTGTAGTCCCCGAGTATATCTGGGATATCTCCATACCTGCATAATTGTTTTCTAGTGATTTTTCCCTAGATTGGTTGTGAATCTGTTTAGACTGCTCATAGTAAAAACGATATCTGGTCTAGTACAGCTCATGAGATACATTAAGTTGCCTATGACTCTTGTATATTCCACTTGATGAATGTTTTCCCCTTCGTTCTTAGATAAATGTAAACAATGGTCTAAAGGAGTTATGGCTATGCCAGAATTATCTTTGTTAAATTTCTCAAAAATCTTGTCCACATAGTGTGACTGAGTCAATATGAGACCTTCTGTTGAACTTTTGATTTGGATGCCCATAATCGTATCGGTCAGTCCCATATCTTTTCATGTCAAATCTTGAATTTAACATGTTCTTGGTACGTTTTACCATTTCATTGTTGCTTCCAACAATGAGTATCTCTTCAACATACAAACATAGAATGATATATCCAATGTCTGTAGTTTTGACATATACACATTTATCACACTCGTTTATTTTGAAGCTGTTTTTCATCATGACACTATCAAACTTCTCATGCCACTACTTTGGTGCTTGTTTAAGTCCATATAGAGACTTTACCAATCTACATACTTTCCTTTCTTGACCTGAAACTACATGATCCTCAGGTTGTTCCATGTATATTTCCTCATCAAGTTCTCAATTTAGGAAAGCTATTTTAACATCCATTTGATGTACTTCAAGATTTCACAGTGCAGCAATTGTGAGTATCATCTTTATGGATGTTATTCTTGATACATAGGAGAATGTATCAAAGTAATTAAGGTCTTCTTTTTGTCGGTATCCTTTTATTAACAATCTTGCCTTGTATTTATCAATTGTTCCATATGCTTTCATTTTCCGTTTAAAAATCCATTTTGAATTTAGTGGTTTAATTCCAGGAGGAAGGTCGACTAATTCTCATGTATAGTTTTACATGATGGAATCAATTTTACTTTTAATAGCTTTCTTCCATAAGGTGCATTCAGCGGAGCATATAGCGTCTCTATATGTTTGAGGTTCAGCCTCTAGCATAAAGGTTAGAAAATTCGATCCAAAATTTTTTTCCACCCTTGCTCGTTTTCTCCTTCTTGGCTCAATTTCAGCCTCTTGTTGATCATTTAGACTGATCTCGTCTAAGGTTCGTTTTATTGAACTTTGATCAAGCTCCCTAAATTTATATGGAAATATATTTTCAAAGAATGATGCATTCTTTGATTCTATTATCGTGTTCTTGTGAATCTCAGGATTCTTTGATTCATATACAAGAAATCGATAAGCATTGCTATGTTCAACATAGCCAATGAAAATGCAATCCATAATTTTAGGACCTATTTTTATTTGCTTTGGTAATGGGGCTATTACTTTGGCAAGACACCCCCACATTTGTAAGTGTTAGTAGAAAGGTTTTCGATCTTTCCATAAATTATATGGTGTCTAATCCTTTTTATTTCTGGGAACCTTATTTAAAAGGTAATTAGCTGAAAGGACAGCTTCCCCCACATGTTCTGTGATAACCCAAAGCTTCTTAACAAGGCATTCATCATTTTTTTAGTCTATTTTTTTGTTCGACTACTCCATTAGATTGAGGAGAATATGGTGTTGTTACTTCGTGAATAATACTATGTTGTGAGAAATATTCACTAAATGGATTAACATATTCACCACCACGATCACTTCTCACCATCTTAATCTTTTTATTAAGTTGGTTTTTGACTTCCTGCTTATAGAGTATAAATTTCTCTATAGCCTCATCTTTTGTTTTTAAACAAATACACATAGCAATATTTTGTGCTATCGTCGATGAAGGCAATAAAAAAATTTATTTCCTTATTTTGTTTGAATAAATTTCAAATCACAAACAACGCTATGAATTAGATCAAGCGGTTTTGTACTTCTTTCAATAGTTTGAAACGAAGACCTTGTTAATTTTGCTTCAACGCATGTTTCACATTTATTATTGTAATCAATATGAAACGAAGGGATGTGTTCCAAGTTAATTAATCTCCGTAGAGTATCATAATTAACATGTTTGAGTATACCATGCCATAAATTTAAAGACTCAAGCATGTAAATGAAGAAGTGGTATTCTTATTCGTGTCTTTTGATTCTACAGAGATAACATTGAGTTTCCACATTGCATTTAATACATATCCCCTGCCCACAAACATCCCCTTTTGACAAAATCAACTTTTGGGATTCAAACACCTTATTAAAGCCATGCATACTTAGAAGGGTCCCAGAAACAAGGTTCTTGTGTATGTCAGGTACATACAACACATTATGCGGCTTGAGTTCTTTTCCAGAAGTCATCTTTAAGACACAGTTCCCTTTCCCTGGATCTTGAAAGTTGCATCGTTGCCCATGTAGAGCTTTTCCTCGTTCTCACTGGGAATAATCTCAACGAATGAGTCCTTGTTACTACATATGTGACGTGTGGCACCAGTATCAAGCCACCGTTCTCTTGGATCTGAGTTAACCATGTTAATTTTAGAAATTACAGCACATACATTCATATCGGATACTTGCTTGGAAATTTCTTCAACGGCATTGACCTCGATCATTATGCCTCTTTTGAAGTCCTTATTGATTTTTATCATGTTGGCAATATTAGGGTTGAAAGCTTTGTCGAGTCTTTTGTTGTACCTTTATTATATGGTATATGTGAAATCTTAATAATAAACAATGCACGAGGTAGGTTAGCATGAAAGAGAGGAGGTGCACTAGGCACGCTTAAATACCAAGTCTTTTAAGAAACCAATCATAGACATACAATTTCAAAAAAAATATAATTACCCGTTTAAGAGAATTTCCCATAATTAATAGTAATTCTGTAATAACCAAAAAATTAATTCTTGATTATTTCGATTTTGTTATCCAACATAATTATAATTCTAAAACAAAATTAGTAACCAATGTTACTTCCAATGATAATTTCTGTTTAAACATATTTGTCCACAACAAATTTGAATAAATAAATTTATTCAAATTATTTCTTGTTTGAAAGCGAGATCATGTAAACCCATTGAAACGACATGAATTAAATCCTGAAACAAATTACTTATGAGATCTCAGTTTCCAAAATTGATGGAGATTTCGCGTAGGAATCATGTTCGTCACTGTAAAATTTCTCGAAAGGAAATTATTAGTACGAAAGAAAAATATTCATGCCATATTAATAATACATATTAAAAGGCTAAAACATTATAAAGTAATAAAATTTGTTACCTTAATAATTTCGTGATTAAAGTTTTACCTTAACCAGAAACTTTCCCTTCAATGGAATTTTTCTTTTTGTCTAGGCTTCACGTAGGTAACCAAAACTGTGAAGCATGTAACGCTTTTGTTTATTTGATCAATTCGCTCTCGGATTGAAACTCTAAAGGGTTTTGTCTTAAGATTGTTAAACAAAACGTTAATCCAAGAATAAATAATAAACAGTAAAACACAAAAAACTAAATTTATTATTAATCGAACATATCAAACAAATACGAAATATTTAAAACCCAAATCGATTTAAAAATAAAACAGCAAGAAAAGATGCAAAATCAGATTCGAACGAAAACCGATGAATTGTGTTGAGGCCTGCAGCTACGCAGTTTCCTTAAGACAGATTTTGACCACTCTTTGGTGCTTGAGTTCATCGGTTGTCAGTCCCCCAAGATACAACAACATGTGATCTTCTACAATAGCATTGTTTCAGAGATCACGAACAGAACCCTTGCCTTTCACTATCACTAAAACACTATGCAATTTTTCCAAGAGAAGAAAATTTTCGAGTTGTTTCAAAACTGAAGAGAGGCATGCTATATATAGGGAATGATTAGGTTAAAATGTGGAAATAATAAATATTCCGAATTTTAATGGTCATTGATACTTTCCTATTTAATTCGGAATATATAATACCATAAATATAATATATTTTCGTAAACAGCAAGCAATACCATTTTAATATTCATATTTAAGGAAAGCGTATAATATCCCTTTAAATTCGAATATTCAGAAATGATGTGCTATTTTTAAGGAAAAAATTTATTCGAAGTGGGTAAAATATCCGTATGTCCACAAAGGGCCCGAACATTCACGTCGCCCACATCGTGCGAGTGCGCCCCAACCCGAATGTGATTGGATTTGCACCCGTGCGCGCGAGGCACAATTTTCATTCAAGTCATTCAATGACCACAAAGTGGGTAAGCGTATATAAACACTTTCCATTCCATTTATCCCATCAATGTGGGATAAGGGGGTTTCATTTTTCTTACTCAATTCACAACCACCTTACTTTGAGCATCAATTTCTCATTCATCGGTCAATCATTTTGAGCATATGAGATACTGTTATAAAGGTCTTATGGAGTAGAATATGACCCAATAAAATTATTATTTGAATCTCCACCTTTACCCTTTAGAATTATGACTCAAAGTTGCTTATTTCTCACTGTTTTTTCCATCGGCATTATTAGACTTGTTCCGTTGGCCGACGAATTTATTCACCTTTTCATTTTTGAGCTTTGGACGCTTATGTCCGGATAACTAGCGATGGGCACGGGTCTGGTTTTTAACTGACCAAAATCTAACTCGAAAATAATTACTCTAAACCTGAAATTCGACCCGAGCATATTCTTTAAAAAAATACGATTCGACCCGACCCAAAAATTATATACATTAACCCGACCTGACCCGATCTATAAAAAAATCAACTTTAGGAATTTAATTGTAAAAAAATAATTTTAAGGACCTAATTGTAAAAAATCAACTTTAAGAACTTAATTATAAAAAATATATATATAAGGGGTATTATTGCAAAATATTCCTAAAAATATGGAGGGAAATTATACTATTAGTCCCGGTCGGGTGGGATTTTTTCGCCCTCAATTCGAACTCGACCTGACCTCACCCTTAATAAAAACCTACCTGAACCCGACTTTCTCAAAAAAAAAAAAAAGAAAACCAACTCGATTAGGTCTGGTCGAAATCAGCGCGGGTCCGGGTGAAATGCCCATCGCTAAGGATAACATTAGGGGTGCTTATCGAGCAAGTCGATCCTGAGTAGTGCTCGACTCATGCTCGTTAAAAAATCTCGTTGCTCAACTCAACTCGTTGCTCGTTAAGCTCAATAAAATTTTGCTTGACTTGTGCTCATTAAAAAATCTCGTTGCTCATTAAACTCTCTAAAACTTTTACCTTGTTTTCTTAAATATAAGGAAAATCTAATGATACTATTAAAGTTTAATATAAACATATAGAAGAAAAAAAAAACGTGAGAACTGAGAAGATAAATAAACAAACTTGTCATGATTAAATTAGAGATGATGTCGATATTCGAGTGTGGAACTCTCTTTAGTTTATCAACAATCTTCGATAAACAACAAAGGAGAGAAAACCAAAATTGTTGTTTTAAAAATTTGAAACTAAATATTTTATTAATACTAAACATTTTAAAAATTTAAAACCAAATATTAATACAAATTATCTGAACTTTTTAAAGTTTTCAACTAACATTTAAACTTTTTATAACATAATTTTTAAGGTAGACGCCAAAGTATCACAAAAAATAACGAGATGCTCGTAAATTTATCGAGTCAAGTTGACCCTTACTCGACTCACTAAAATTTCAAGTTAAGCTCGAATTCAAGTCGAGTTAACTCGAGTCAAGCGTTAGACGAATTTTAACAGAGTCGAGCTCAATAAGCACCCCTAGATAACGTTGCTGCTGCTGCCAATTTCTCCACTTCCCGCATAGAACCACTCTTTTAAACTCACTTCATCTGCTTGCTTACTAACCACACTTATGAAAACTTAATGATAAAAGATGAAAGACGGGGCCATGAATAAGCACTTATCAATTCATTATAAGCATTTCAACTCGGATAACTTGGCACTTCTCACCCATGCCATGAGTACAATCAACGTTACACAATTATAAATTTATCTGTATCAAAATTTAACCAACCAAAATGGCACACCCTAGCACATAAGTTCTAGAGTTTTGAATTTCAATAAAATCGCTGTACCGACTTATTCAAACAAGTCCTGCACAAGTTTATGAGTCTTCATCACCAGCATTGACAGCAAAGTGCCCAAAGTTTCTATCCTGAACACAACAAAAGAAGAAACCAAACATTAACCACGCAATTTTACTAATACTTGGTTACATTGGATGTGATTTGTGAAACACTATTATCCATGTCCCATGAAAGACACCGAAAATACTTGCCTTGGATTGCATCCGCTGCTTGTTCAAGATCTGGGTTCTTGCTTTGCTGATGAACGAATTTGGTGATTTGTACATTCTCTGCATCACAATCCGAATAAATCAATAACGATTTCATAATTCGAGACATACACACATCAACCTAGAGCATAATAATCTTATAGAAAGAATTGAAAGATAAAACGCTAAACATGGTTACAACCAACCTTTTGACTGTTGGATATATGCTCACTGCCTAGAAGATCCCTTCTTTTCGGCGTAAAACCAAAAACATCTTGAAGGAATTCGTTTTCCTGCACAAGTGAAACAAAATATGTCAATTTAATCAACCGGCAAATAAAATACGAGCAAACTGAATCAACAAGAGTCAACTTCACTAAAAGAAGACCGACCTGCATGTGTTTCGTGAAACCTCCGCCAAGAAAGTGCCTCAAAAAGTTCAACTGTCGCATTGAAATTTTATAAATTACTTTGAAAATTCATGGCACATAACTCGTACAGGAAACTGAAGAATTAGAAGAGGAAAAGAAACCTGAATCAACTGAGACCATGTTGACGTCTGCAGTGAATCCCCGCCGATTTTCATTGATGTCTCCGGACAATAACCATCCTAACATTACCAAGATAATAGACATTCACATGAGATGTCCTAGAATTGCAAGTCATGAAGATGAAAGACAACAATACTAGTACCTCAAGGAACTCCAAAACATCCTTAAACAAATTCCTCTGGTTGTTAAGATCTTTCTTGGCAGAACCTTTACCGCCAGCTTCCACAGAGAGGTCTCTGACTTGATTCAGAATTTCCCCCCTCAGTCCTTGTATATGTGAGAATCCTTCTTTAGATTTATTTCCTTCGGATATTGAGCCATTATTTGAACCTTTAGATTCAGCAGCAAACTTCTCTAAGCTTCCCATCTCAAAAATTACTGCCAGTGCTTCACCAGCAGCAATGCGCACAGATCGGTCATCCTTATCTAGCAAAGTGGACAAATATGATATGGATCTGCATAATTTGCCATGATTCATCAGTCTCAGCCTATTATATTGTGGAAGCATCAAAGTCTTACAAGGTTCTTTAACCAACTTTTCTGAGATTTAAACCCAACAGTAGGTTCATAACCAAGATATATACGAAGAGAATTTAAGACTACACCCAAGAAAAAGAACAACATATGATCTATAGAGTTCACTCACTCTTGCCAAAGTTTGGGACTGAGTCTCCATCCATCCATGGTTGTCAAAAGGAACGACCAGGCAGAGACAACTGCTGTTATCACAACAGCAGAAGGTTTGACGGTAACAACCTACAAGTCGAGCAGAAACAATTAATTCTCCAATAAAGCAAATAATGAAGCATAAACACAATCATGGTTTGACATTGACAAGATAGAAGCAATAACTGATTCAGCGAACCTCGATACACTATTGGATGTTTTTCAATTAGTGAAAATCAGGATACTTACATTAGAGCCTAGTTTAGGATGAACTGATTGCCACATAATTTGCATTGATTTTTCTGTTTCCTCGGGATCGACCCCCCCAACAAAATTGATGATAGCCAAGCACTCCAGTAACTATAACAAGAAACCAGGTAATGCAAAACAACTGGTTGAACATCATAGTACCAACAAAATGTTGTAGAACGAATTCCAATTAAACTTCTAGCATACCGAAGTTATCTTAGACGGTTCAGAACCAGTTTTAGAAGCCTGTGAAATAGGAGTGATTGATTCCTCCAATATTTCCCGTGCACTATCTCCAGGACCAACTGTTAAAGCCAGCAAACCTACAAAAAGAAATTTCTCAGCTTGAATACTGAAGCCTTGAGCTCTCTTTCATGCATGTGTGCATTAGAATTTGCAAAAGCTTTCAAAACTAACCAATGACGTTGGAAGCTAAAGATATCTCTTTGCTGGACCCCTTTTTGATAGAATTCAGACACTGGTGCAGTAATGTAGCAAATCTGAACAGTAGACAAAGATAGTATGACCATTAGAAGCACGTATATTCAAGTATTCAAACCATATATTTTAAATCATAAGAATCATTTTCACCCACAACGGCAAATGTGCTTGGCAATAGAGTGCTATTAGTAATTCTTGGCGCCCCAATGTTTTAACAAATTAATGAATTCTAGCTAGCCAATCAAGACTCCATGAAATCATAGAACTATGATCTTAATACATTGGGCAATTCTTAAAATAAATCAAAACCAAGATTAAAAAACACTTGGAAAAAGAGCAACTTACTTCTTCTCCACAAACTGATGCTGCAAGTCGCTGTTGAAAGCCTCAATAATCGAGGCGAAGGCCTTCTCTCGCGTTGAACCTCTTCATCAACAAAGGCAAAAAACACCAATTGTGCCACATCCAACTCAAAAGAATAATAATTCTCAAATTTTGAGAAATCTATAAAACTTGGCTAACTAATTTCAACTAACCAAACAATTCTTCCCTAAGCACAGTAAATAATAAATTGTTCGAATGCATCAAATTTTCATAAAAAACATAAATAAACAAATATGGAAAATAACAGTATCTGACCTCTTTTCGTATAAAGAATCAACAGCTTCATTAAGTAAAATATCCTTATTAATCTCTACTTCTTCAATTCCAGAAACCGACATTCGATCCGATCGCATGGTAGACGATGAACTTATACTACTACTATCATCATCACTATCTAACACCGCCGTATTCTTACGCTTAGTTTTACCTGCCAAATTCATATAATTCCTTTTATTCAGCTAAAAAATCCTAAATAAAATAAAATTAAACACACCCCAAAACAAACGATAGAAAATTGCTCAAACCCAACTCGACCAATCAATCGATAATTTAATATTCATAGCAATTTAGAAAGATAATACCCTACTGAAAAACTGAAATAAAAAAGTTTATCAATTAATTGGCAGAAAGTACCCAAACAAAAAAAATCGGAACAAGATTTCTTACGTTTACCCATGTCGGTGATTACTTCTCCGCCGTCGATTTTAATATGTCAGTAACTACAAGGTTGACTAAAAATCTGAGAACGAGATAGCTTTGAGATTAAACAACGATCGACAAAACGAAAAACCGAACAAGAATCCAAACAGAACAGCAAAGACGACAACAAAAGTGAATCGAAGGACGATACAGCCATTAATTTGATATAGGGGGGGGGACCTTTTGGATCATAAAACCAAGAAAAGGAACTGGGCGTAAAACAATTAAGGAACCCTAATTATACGAGAAGAATTTGAGAAAGGTTTAAACTTGGATTTGGGAATTTGTCATTGTAAAACCTATGACGTGGCAGCTTGGTAGCCGTTACTTGGGGCTGTCGGCTTCACGCGCCGACTGAGATACGAGCCGAGCGTAGGGATAAAGCACGTGGAATTAGGATCAGACACGTGATTTTGTCAATTTTGAAATTACTTGTGATCTAAGGTTATATAATGTAATTAGGTCTATAAATGAACTAATATTAAATGAATAAGGCTTTGTTTGTACTCGTTTATTTATTTTTTAAAGTGTTTATGTTTGTTCTATATTTGTTTAAATTCTTAATATTATGGTCGTGTTCGTTTGTTCATTTTTGAAGGTGTTCATGTCCATGTGTTTATCATTCACGAACATGTTCTTTTAATGTTTTAATGTTCGCAAACATGTTTGTTTATATATTCGCCGACATGTTCGTTTAACGTCCACAAACACATCTGTTTAGCGTTCGTGAGCATGTTTATATGTTGACAATATGTTCGTTTATAAATGGTAAAATTATGCCATTAATCCTTAAACTCCTCAGGTTTCACAATTTAAACTCTAAAGTCCCCTTTATGTTCAATTTAGTCCCTACCATCATTGATATTTAAAATGTAAAAAAATACAAGGAAAAGGGGAACATGGTAAACAAGCTTATGAATGAGCCGATAAACGAGCTTTCAAGCGAGCTTGTTTGTGAACATAAATGAACCGAGCGAAATGAATACTCCTCTGTTTGCATTTATTCATTTATTAAATGAACGTAAAAATTTTATTCATACTCGTTTATTTGGCTTAATAAATAAATATTATACAAACGATGACGAAATATAATTTTAGACTTCAGTATTGAATTACAATGTTTCGTTCACAAACATTATATATGGGTTGTAGTTTCACATTTCATGCAAAGTGTAATATAAAATGGGAGAGGTGAAAATAAAAAGTTTTCACAAATGCTCTTCGTTTTAAGGTTTATAGACTCAATTTAGGGGTTAGGGTTTATGTGTTTAAGTGTATGGATTTGGAATTTAGGGTTCATGGTTAGAATTTATGACTTGTGGTTAGAATTTAGGGTTTAGGTTTTATGGTAATATGGTTAGGGATTTAGGTTTTAACATATAAATGCTTAGTTTAACCCTAAATTCAAAACTCATACCCTTAAAACCCTAAATATTAAAACCTAAACAGAATCCCTAAACCCTAAAACTGGGGCGTTTATAGAAACTTTTTGTTTTCACCGTCTGTGCATGGAATAATTGTCTGTATAAATTATACTTTATACCACCTTATTGTTCAAATAATCTTAAATTTTGGATTACTTTACTTTTTTATTTTTTGTTGCCCTCCTGGGTTTCAAGGGCTTTTCCCTAACTAATTCGGATTGGCCTGCACCGTACACCTGATTTTGGTATGTGAGTCTCCCAACATGGATTTTCTGCATACAATTGGTCTCGAACTCGATACCTATTTAAGTTATACCAAGCTGCTTACCACTTAGACCAACCCCGTTGGTAATCAACTTAATTTTTTTATATTCTTGGGAAAATGAATAACACATGAACTAACTAAAATAATTTTATTTTATAATCTTACATTATATGAACTAAACACAATAGTCTTGTTTGGTAAATAGCTTTTTGAGCTAAAATTAGCGGTTTGAAGCATTTTTAGAGGTTTGACCAGTCAAATCCGTTAATTTAGATGTTTGGTAAATAAAGGATTGTAATAGCGGATTGGAGTGAAACCTCTCGTTTTGAAAAAACTCCTTTTAGGAGTTTGTTGAGTTAGAGGTTTGAATAAAAGACTTGTAAAGACTATTTTTTCCTTGATAATTATAAAAGTTTCTCTAAATAACATAAATTTGATTAAGGAAAAAACTTTGATACACAGGCCGTGTAAACTTTAGTTTACATGTGCCTTCTAGTTTTAGGGGGTTAGAGTTTAAGGTTTAGGGGTTTAGGTTGTAGGGTTTAGAATTTAAGGTTAGTCTTTAGAATTTAGGGTTTAGGGTGTGGGGTTTAGTTTTTTAGGGTTAGGGTTAAGAATTTAGAATTTGGGTTTTTATAGTGTAAATACACAGGCTTGTGTAAAATTAATTTTACACAGCCTGTGTATCAAAGTTTTATCCTTTGATTAACTAATAAAATTTAAAAAATAATTTCATAAATAAAAAATTCAAATATAAATTACTAAATACATATAAATTTAATGACTAATAAAATTATATTCAAAATATAATTTCATAGATAAAAAATTAATATATACATCTAAATTTAATAATTATTAAAAAGATAATTTTATAAATAAAAAATAAATATGTACATCCTCATATATGCTTAGTAATGATATTAAAAATATTAATTTTTATAATCTAATTAATATTAATAGGTACAAAATGTTAATAACTAATAAATTATTCAAACAAGTATGAAATATAATCTTGTCCTTATATATCATTTTGCTTGTTCAAATAATCAAACAGCTATCAGTTAATTTTACCAAACACTTTTATACAATCAGCTAATGTAATCCACTAGTCAAATCAACTAATGCTATTAGCTAATGTAATCCGCTATCCGCTAAAATTTTTATAGAATTTTTTTAAAAGAAAACAATAATTTTAATAATTAATAATTATTTTAATAATGGATAAATATAACTTTTGGTACTTAACATTTAGGTGCAATGTGGTACCCAATTTATTAAAATGGTGGTTCAATTAGGTATCTAAGTTTTTGGCTTAAGGGTAATTTTTTTCATGTAGTAATCTAATCTCATATCAGCAATGTTGTTCTTCTTTTTTAATTATATTAATTTAGTCCTCATAGTCTTTCAAAATCAGCAATGTTGTCCCTTCTTTTTAATTTCATCAATTTAACCCTTAAAGCCCTCTGACTGTCGTTGAATGACAGAGCCGTTAAATCTTGTACATGTGATCACTATCTGCTTCTATATAAATCTTTATCGTCAATTGTCCTACTATGTTGATGAAATATTTGAATACAAATTTTTATTGTTAAAACTTTAATCATACGCCAAATAAAATCATGTGAATATATTTTTTCAGATAAAAATTCATTTTTGAAATAATGGAATAACTCTCAAATTTTCTAAACCCTGGTAAACTTAATCGTGGTAAACTTTAATCATACACCTCTCTATATATGTGGTAAACTTAATCGTTGCCCACTTCGCATTAAAAACACTAATATATTAAATTCTAGTTTAAAATAGGAGAAAATTTTCAATACACAGGTGGTTGTGTAAACTTTTGTTTACACAATTCTTTTAGTTTTAGGGGTTAGTAATTTAGTTTAGGGTTTAGAGTTTAGGGGCTTAGGTTGTAGGGTTTAGACTTTAAGATTAGTGTTTAGAATTTAGGGTTTAAGGTTTAGAGTTTGGGGTTTAGTTTTTAGGGTTTAAGTTTAATTTTAATTTACCCTTAAAATAATATCATTTAATGAAATATCTAAAATTTAAAAAGTAAAGTAATTCAATTTAAAATGTAACCTTTTCCTTAAAATTATCATAAAATAAATATACATTTAATGGAATTAGAAAGGCTTAGTTATAAGATGAACCCTAGGAATCTTTTCAATAATATCATCTTAATCTCAATTAATCTAAGATTAAATTAGACTTATCACTTATTTAAAACTAAACCTAATTTTCCTTTCACCTCCCACATTCACCGTTTTTTTCTTCATCACTTTTCAACCGAGTCAGCCATGGCTTGTAAACCGCCCAAGTTTGTCATCGAAGGTGAAGTATGTCAAGAAGCCGTGTTCACGTGGTACGACCACGCATGCACCGGAGGATCCGGCAAGCAAAGTGAACTTACTTCCAAAGCCAAAAAGCATCTTTCTGCCATGGGATGGAATTTCTGGCATGTTCCGAAGAACGGAAGGCGCGAACTCCGGTACCAATCGCCACAGGGAAAAGTTTACTATACACTCAAAGCGACTTGTAAAGGTTATATCGACGAAATATCAGTGGCCGGGGAAGAGGAAAAGGAGGTGGCAGATGGAAACTTGGAGCCCAAGCAACCCTTGAAAAGAAAGAGGTCGTCTCTTGAAAATCAAGCTTTTGATGAATCTGTTCAGCCCCAACCACCAAAAAGAAAGAAAAGGTTGAAAAAACAAGAGAATAAATGTCATATTGATGAAAGATCTGGGGCCGTCAAAGACGAAATACCCTTGGCGGCTGGAAACTTGGACCCCAAGCAACCATTGACATGGAAGGGTTTATTTCTAGAAAATCAAGCTTTTGATGAATCTTTTCAGCCCCAACCGCCAGAAGGAGAAAAAAAGTTGAAGAAACAAGAGAATCAAATCAAGCCTCGGTTGATCAAACGATCGAGTTTAAGAATACGAGAGGGTCCTGTACTAAATTCCTCTCAACTTAATCCTAAAACCATTCTCTCTTGGTTGATAGACAACGATGTGGTTTTGAATCTGGGAAAAGTGTATTACCGCAATAAGGCAGGGATGCCATTGAAGAAAGGAAGGATATCTCGTTCTGGGATTCAATGCGACTGCTGCTTCAGGGTTTTTGCTCTCACTGCCTTCGAAGCTCATGCTGGCAGTAGCAACCATAGGCCAGCGGCTAATATAATCTTGGACGATGGCAGCGGCAGGTCCCTTTCCGATTGTCAAAGGCAAGTTCGTGATTCAATGACGAGTTCCAAGGTAGAGAGCCCTACAAATGCGACGAAGGACGTTTCAAATCCACATATCAGTGACGAGGTTTGCTCCGTTTGTTGTGATTGGGGAGAGTTGATTTGCTGTGATCGTTGCCCTTCTGCTTTCCATGCGAATTGCGTAGGCCTCAAGGAAGTTCCGGACGGCGACTGGTTTTGCCCTTCCTGCTGTTGTGGCATTTGTTGTGTTGGATCGTTAAGCAATGGTGACAGTTTCCGTGCTTGTCGACAATGTGAGCGTAAATTTCATGTTGGATGCATGAAGCTGAAGGAATCAAACAAACAGAGTGATTATCAGACTCCGGAGAACAAATGGTTCTGCAGCAGTAGCTGTGAAAGTATCTTTTCTGGCCTGCAAAATCTCATGGGAAAACCAATTCCGATGGGGAAGAATCTGACTTGGACATTGTTGAAGGCTGAAACCTGCTCCGATGGAGATGCTGATTATGCTTATGGTCTGGATTCTTCTGCAGAGAATCACAGTAAGTTGAATGTTGCACTTGATGTGATGCACGAGTGTTTCGAGCCTAGCAACGATGTTTACACCGGGAGAGAGAGAGTTCAAGATGTGATTTTCAGCAAAGGGTCAAAGCTGAAACGATTGAATTTCAAGGGATTCTATACTGTAATTCTGGAGGAAAATGATGAACTAGTTTCCGTGGCTACCGTGAGGGTATATGGTGAAACTGTGGCTGAGATGCCCCTTGTTGCCACCAGGTTCAGCCACCGACGGCGAGGTATGTGTCGAGTTTTGGTCGACGAACTCGAAAAGAATCTAGCGAAATTGGGGGTGCAGAAGCTAATTTTACCTGCAGTGGCTGGTGTGCTCGACAAGTGGATTACCAACTTCGGGTTTTCTCAGATGACAGGCGAAGAAAGATCAAAATTTCTGCAGTATACATTCCTAGATTTCCAGGGCACCACAATGTGCCAAAAACTATTGAGCACAGAGTAGTGAAAGACTGATATATCTATCATATGCTACTTTTCAGAAGGTTCAAGTTCCTTCCATGTATGATATTTTGATACTGAATTTCACTCTTCTTTTCTTCATTTTTCTTATGTTAATGTTATATTTGATGTGAATCAGAATTCCCTTTTCGTTCTACGGACTGTTTTGGACCGAACCGGTGGTGATTCCTTCTTCGACATTGCGGCTGCTTACTGATCAAGGTCTAATTCAAACTTTTTAGATTAAATTAATTTTTTTTGTAGAGATCCAAAAAGTTTTTTCCTTAGCTTCCCCCTTTTTTTTCATTAGTTTGTCTTAGCTAATCTTGATTTGAAATAGAGATTGCTGGCTAGCTGTGATGAAATACAATTGCAGATGTAAATAATGAGTTCACTGGTATGAGCATTTTATGCAGAAAGAAATCTTTAAATCCTGTGTAAGAACATCATGTACGCATGAGACGTCTGCATTCAATCTGAGTCCGAATGTTAAAACAACTCTAATTGCTATCAAATAGATGATTTACTTATGATTGCAATGGTATAAAAACTCTAATCGAATCCAAGGAAAGGCTCCAGTGAAAAAAAAGGAAAATGTTGCTCTCCGAGATTCGGATTCGAGCAGCAATTCAGCCTACAAGATGTCTGAATTTTATTCAGGACTAAAATCGAACAAATACTATCCTAGAATCGTTCGGAATGTTAAAACAAATTTGATGGGCTTATTGGGTGGGTCTATTGCCCCCATAGAAATTAGCTTTAGCAGAAGGATAAAAAAGTTTAGTCTCCTGTTGATTATCTTTGCCAACATTACAGAAAGTGTCAAGTCAATGGATTTGTCCCAATGTACCTTTTAAGTTGATGTAAAAAATCAAATTTTTGATGGAGTCAATGGAGAGGTTGGGTGCTACACTCTTCAATTATGTTATCAACCAAGGAAGGTTGTATTATATATATATATATAGGTAAAACTTAAATTAAAATTAAACTTAAATCCTAAAAAAATAAACCCCAGACCATAAATCTTAAACCTTAAATTTTAAACACTAACCTTAAATTCTAAACCCTACAACCCAAACCCCTAAATTCTAAACTCTAAACTAAACCCCTAACCCTTAAAACCAAAAGGTATGTGTAAATTTTAGTTTACACAGACTTTGTATTGGAATTTTTCTCATATATATACCATGCCAAATTATGACAATAATCTTTAAGGACACCGATGAAAATGAGATTTTTTTCATCCAATTAAATTTTTATATTGAGAAATTAAATCGATTAAGCCCTTAAATTAAAAGGATTACTTCAAATATTACAAATTTTAATCATTAAATCTAACGAATTGAGAGCTAGGCCCTGAAATTAGCAGCTGCTGGTCGTCATCCTGAATGTTGTGCCCAGTGCATCATCCCTCTTCCCAAAACGCTATAGCAATCTACCATTCATGTACAACATAATGGAATTTCGTTTTCAATGGTCTCAATAGGTTATATAGGTAGTGAAGGTAGTAGCGCTATGCCATAAGAACAGAGAATTCGTTAGAGTGGAAAGACTATAAATCCCAGAGTTCAGCTAAAACTTTAAATGCTACATTATGTTTAACTTTACATGTTGGTATGGGACTGTTTGAGCTATGCACCAATGGGAATTCAATAACTGGAGGAGACATTGGGGGTGGATTTGAACCCACATAAGATGATACAACATAAGTATTATTGACCACTCGATTAATTAATCATCTTTACTTCGTTGTTTATGTTTTCTTGGAGTATTTGGTTTCAGTTGTCCCCAATTTACCATTTCTGAGAAGTAGCTTTCATGGTGTAAAAGATTTCAGCCACACTCATTGTTTTTTTGCTGGGTTTTTTGGTAGGTTCATAAAGGCTTGGCAGTCGATCATTGATCCCGATCGCAAGAAGCTTTCTGATGAATGAATGCTCTTTGGTTAGAATTGATAAATCACGACGCTTAGATGAACCTCCGGTTGATTGCAAAACTAGAGGCTCGTTGGAACAAGCCGAACAGTTTTTCAAGCAGCCTATGAGTTGGAGATGTCAGCTCCTGTTGAAGCCTTTAAATGATGTGGATTTTTTTGATTAATTGGCTCTTTGTAGGCATTTTATCTAGAATCTATCCATTTTCCATTAAAAGTCAATTTTGCTGGCTCTACTCACATTTATTATTTATCAACGATATCCTGTTAAAATGTACTGCAATATCTTTGTTTTTGTCTGCTAACGTCAAATACTTGAATTCTTTTATAAGTGATTTCCATTTCTTTTAAACCGTACCGAACAAGGAAGAGTTCAAGAAATTTTCAGGAAGTTGGTAGATTATAAAACAAAGGATGGAACGAGGGCAAAATGCCAAAAAAAAAATATTTCTAATATTTGAATAAATAGTCACTTGACTTTTATTTTTTAAAAGTAATTTAGTCATCAACGTTTCATTTTGAGTCAAAATAGTCCCTCTGTGAATGAAAATTGTTTGTCAATTGACGATAAACAGCTTAAAATGACTTGACAAAATGACACATCAGAAGAAAAAAAATCTATATTTACAATTTTATAAAATTATTTTTTGACTGATGTGTCATTCTGTAAAGTCAGCATATTTGTCTATATGACACAACTATTGCGGTGTGCACTGCCATGTAGGTTTGTCACGTCCTTCAAAGTCATTTACCGTTAGTTGACTAACCGTTTTTATCCGCAGAGGGGCCATATTGACCTAAAATAAAACGTTAAGGGTTAACTTGCTTAAAAAAATAAAAGTCAAAATAACATTCAATCAAACATTAGGGGCATTTTTTGACATTATCCCTAAAATAAGGCACCATTAGTGTTTTAGCTTGATTTAGTCTTAAATCTCTTTAAATTATTAAAAGGATTGAATACCCTTAATGTTGCACCAGGAAGGGGTGTTCATATTTGGGTACCCGAATTTTTGGGTATCCTAAATTTTGGGTACCAAAAACTCAGCCCGTGATCCAACTCATAATAATCGGATACCTGCAACTCAGGTACCCACAAAATTGTGTACTCATATCACTTTTTTTAATATTTTTTAAATTTAAAAAAATTTAAAAATCACATAAGAAACACATGAAATTTAAAATTTCATAATGCATAGTTCAAACACAAAAATTAGTGAATTGAAGTAAGTTTTGAGGGATAAATATTTAAATATATATTTTTAAAATTTAAAATATTTGGATATATATATCTATATGTATTAAAGTTTATCACCAAAATAATGTACTAAAAATATTAATTTTAACATTGCTCTCATTTTGATACAATGATATTCGAGGAACCTCCCCTGCTATTGCTCCTATTTTGGATCAGGATTTCGCTGCTCTTTACAGCCATATTATTTTCCCTTCTTAAGCTTACCCAGTACGCTTCTTTGTAATTCAAAAAATATTAATTTTAATTATGATTTTTTTTCATTTTTTTGAACAAATGATTTTTTCATTTGAAATTTTATATTGACAAATTAATATAAATATTTTTAAAACTTACATTATATAAATATAAAAAGAATTTAGGAAATTTAATTTTAGGGTATAAATACTAAGGACCCTAAAAATAATAATAGATTTTAAAATTAAAAAATATATATTAAAATTACCGGGTCGGGTACCCGGTTATAAAAAAATTTTAGCCCAGACCCGACCCGACTACCCGTGAAAAATTTTCGGGTCGGGTACCCGATCCAAAAATTAGGGTATTTTCATTAAAAATACCCGGTAATTTTTAATCCGGTCGGGGGGTCGACGGATCGGGTAATTCGGGTCGGGTAATTTTGAAGCTCACGTTGTTTTTGCCATCGCATGATAGAAGGAATCTATCTTGGTATAATGTTCGACATCAGTGGTTGGAGTTCTATCGACGTTGCTTTCGGAGTACGGTATCTGTGTATTAGTGGGCATGTATGTCACGTTTTATTTTTATGATTGTGTCTGCAATACGTTTCCTGGATTTCAGTTTGTGTAATGAAATTTTAAAATGGGTTTAACAGAAATTTTATTTTATACTTTTCAATGTATGTTTAAGAATTTCTTCTGTTTTTAATATGGGTCGCTCCGGTGACCCGAATGTGACCTCCTAAATTAGGTGCATCGTATAGGCAGGTCTAGGGGGTTACATTTAGTGGTATCAGAATTTAAATTTGGTAGTTCATCGACTAGTATAGTAATATAGAATCAATTTACATCAGTGTAATAATACATTAATAAGGGTAATTGTTGTGCAAGCAAATATGATTTATAGTCAAAAATATATTGGCATTGAAGAACCAATCTATATCATGTAAATATATTTAAGAGATTATAACTATTTTATACTCGTGTAATTTTGTTTTAGAGAATAGAAAACTCAGTATAGTGAAATTAAGTATCGATAGTGGCAGTTGTTGTGCTAGCAAATATGAATATATTTCAAAACCGAGTTAGAGTTCTAGGACTTTTCAAAAAGATCATGAAATTAAAATCGTTTTAGGTTTAAAAACTCAAATCGATTACAATTTATGGGAAACAAGAAAAATCGAAGAGAAATCTAGGTTTTGAAATGGTGTAACATCCCGAAAACCGGCCTAGTCGGGATTCAGTTTCCGGTGAGCAAAAAATTTGTTCCCGATTGAGTAAGAAAGATATTAAAATGTGATTTATAGATTGAAATTGGTTAATTAGAAAGATTTGGTAATTGGATGATTAAATTAAAAATATTTAAAGTGTGAAACCTTTGGCTAAATATGGAAGTTTGAAATATAGGATAATGTGTAAAAGATTTATGAGAATGTGCTAGTGACCCAATTGAAAGAAATTAAAATATAATTGGTGACTAAATTGAGAAAATTGAAAGTTTGAGAGCAAAAGTATAGGAAGTGAAGAGTTGAGGGTCTAACCTTGCGATTAGCCCATCCTCAAGCTTAATCATCATCTTACGTAGGCATTTGGGGTGAAGTTTCTTCACCTAAAGGAAAGTTAAATAGAAAAGAAAAAGATAAAGAAGAGATAGAAACTTACCGGAGCCAAAAGCTGTTAATCTCAACTTCATCATCTTCTTCCCCCTTAAGGATAAACAAGCACCTCCATTGTTAAGCAATTCCAAACTTTGCTTTCCTTCAATTTATTGATCCTAGCTAATTTCTAGCAAGCAAGCAAGGCAAATCCATCAATTTATTCATCATCTTCATGGAGGAATCAAGTAAATAAGTCTATAAGAACCCTAGTTAAATTCCTATGGAATCCTATGATCACATATTGTGTTTTAATAGCTAGAAATAGCTATGGTTAGTATATATAATCATTGAATCCATGGGGATGGATTTTAATGAAGTTTTATGTTTTTCCTTTATAGCTCAAGATGTTGGTGGAGAGAAATTATCCACTCCTTTAAGGATAAACAAGCAATCAAACAAGGTGAAGGTGGAAATTTATCCATCTTTTCAAAGAAGTCTAAGTCAAGAAATAGAGGAATCCACATAGGTGACCATCCGTAGCTTTGGAAAGTTTGATGAGTGTAGTTTATGGTACGGATGGCTAAGTGTCATCCTTGTTGTATTTCTTCTATAGTTTATTGTATGATTATTGTAGAATTGTTCACTGGCTCATATACAGCATTTGGTGGCAATATTCATATCATTGGAAAGTATTGGTATGTCTTTTTGTGTTGTCTTGCATCATGTTGCATTGGCAAGAGTATTGCATTGATAAGTTTATTGTATCGACAAGTTCATAGCATTGATTAAATCATTGCATCGATGAAAGCATGGTATTGATAAGATCACCGTATTAAGCAAAAATATTATGTTGGCAAAACTATTGTATTGATGAAACTATTGTATTGACAAGATTTATTGGAGCTAAGGCTCAACTATTGAATAATAATATTTCTCTATTGCTAAATCATAAGATATGTAAGTTGCCTTGCAATTGAAGCCCTTGGACACTTTGGTATTGTACATGGTATATTTGGACTACGGTCTATGAGCTACGGCTTAAGGGTAATGACCCTATATTAGCGATGTTGGAGATTAGGGGGAGATGATGGATGATGGTGGAGGAAGCATTATTGTTATTACATTGATACGAGCCATTGCTTTGTGCTTTGAGCTTGCTTAAACACGGACCAATGTTACCTATATCCAAGAGTGATCTAAGGCGAACAATGTAAAAGACAAGTAAAGTCATTGTTAAGATTATTGCAAGAATAAACAAGAATAAAAAATTTTAATGAGTTCATGATATCGGGCGTTGAACGATCATGTCACCATAAGCATTGCTTATTTTGATTCCATAATAGTCATTGTTATTATTTATATGTTATTGTAAAATGTCACTACCTCACTAGGCAAAGTATGTCTAATGCATTCATTTCCATGCACCATTTCAGGTTTAAGATGTCCGATGACGTGATCGTGGTTCAAGGTTGCAAGTCATTCTCCAAGACCTTTGAGTAATGTATCTTTGTCTTCTATAACTCCTAGAAAGGTGGCATATGACATGGGTATATATATGTATCTGTAAGCATAAGCTATATGTTATATAATCGTATAAGGTAATTAAGATAAGTTTATGGGATACATAATCATGACATACTATAATGAGATATGGAAATATGCGATTGAGTATGATTATTGAGGTCTTGTAGGAATTGATTAGTAAAAAAAACTTAAGGTCTATGTAAACAAGTTATGAAATAGTTATCTTGATGTTATGATGTTAGATATGTATTGCTCAATAAGAAATAAGTCCAAAAAGGATGTATTTTGTGTATATGTATTGCACACCACGTTGAAAGGGCTAAAAATGAAATATCACATGTTGGGATTTTAGTAAACTTGGTAAATTGGCCTAAAGTGTACTAACAAGGGAAAACATGGTAAATGAATTCGTATAGGCATGAAATTTGGCATGAATATATATTTGATGTTTATAAACTTGTTGGTAAAATTTTGTAAGCATTGGAAAAGGTTAAGGTCCCTAATTTGATTAAAAACCAAATTAGATCTGTCATTACAGGTCCGTCCGTACCAATACGGTTGATGGCGTATCGGTACGGGTGTGCAATTTAGGAACGTATGTATAAAGGCGTACCAATATGGCTATAAGAGTATCGATACAAATTTTTAAGTAGCAAAATAATAATGTGATACAATTCCAAAGGTTAAAAGATTATTTTACCCTTGTTAAAATAATGTCCTCGGTAGTTGTTAACCTAAAAATTAAAATAAATATCGGTGAAAAGTCAAAAATGATGATATCAACAAACACGTCAATGGAAATTTTTGTGAAATTTAATAATATGACCATGTTTGAGAAATAACGATTTGAGCTAAAATTAGAGGTTTGAGGTAATATTAAATGTTTGGCTAGTTAAATTTGTTAATTTGGATGTTTGGTAAATAGCAGATTGAAGTGAAACCTCTAATTTTAAAAAAACTGCTAATATGAACTTTTTAAAATTAGAGGTTTTGACATAAGAGTTATAAAGATCATTTTACTCTCAATAAATATTAAAAATCTCCAAATAACTTAAATTTTAAATTTTTTTATTTTAATTACTCACCTTCACATATTTACATTGGGAAACTTATAAACTAATAGTTTTGTTTTTTCTTTTTATTCTCACACATTTATATTTATATTTAAATTCAATAATTAATTAAATTGTATTACAAATAATTACATAAATAATAAATTAATATATAGATCATTTAAATATGCTTAGTAATGTTATATTAAAAAATATTTTTCATAATCAAATTAATTAAATAAGTATCGAATATAATCATGTCCTTATATGTCATTTTGTTTGTTTAAATAATAAAACAACTATCAACTATCAGCTAATTTTATCAAACATTTTTATACAATCAGCTAAATACAATTCGCTAGCCAAATCAATTAATGCAATCAGCTATCATTTATCAGTTAATATAATCTGTTATTAATTATCAGTTATCTACTAATTGCTAAACAGAGCTTATAATTAATTTGTAAGAAGATTCAAAACGAAAGATTTAAGATTGTGATCACATCAATACAATTATTGTTTGTATATGGAAACTTGGGTCCAAGTTCGCACAATCACTAAATAATTCGTCCATATTATTCATGTTATTCATGTTTTTTACTTTTTAAAAAATATTTAAATATTTTATACATTTGAATATGGATATAAGATATAATATTTAAAATATGTTTTAAAATTTGAAATATTCGTATCTGGTACATACTACTATAATCATTTATTTCCAAACAGAGCAACACATCGTATGCATCATACGATAACATAGTCAAGAATGTTAGAAATTGAGCAAGCACATTTGGCGGATTAGCATATTTGTTCCCTCATATTTTTGTAAGTCATAAGTTCGGAACCTACTAGGATCAGTACTTTTCCTTCACTAGAGTATCTTCTTCCCCTCCTCTCTAGATAGGATTAGGTTTAGATTTAAGATTTATATAAAAAAAAAGAATATTAAAAATTTGTAAGTAAAAAATAATTAATACGAGATTAATATGAAATAAATCATACATACAACATGTAATATTTAATACGGTTCAATTTAGTCGCCTACATTCACATGTAAAAAAATCAATATAAATATTTACGTGGCGTAGTAAAATTTTTTTTAAATGATATTGTTAGAATTCAAAAATAAACTATAAAATGATTTTTTAGATTAAGATGGGGTTAAATTTATTTTTAATATTTTTATATAAATTTAGGTACATATTAAAAATATTTTTTAGGTGTCAGTTCACTAACACCTAGTTTAATTGTGAATTTATCACTGAATATAAATATCACAAACAGTGCAAACGTGAAACATCCCAATAAAAAGTAATAATCTGTCACCAATTTCTAATCTAGGTGGTTAAAGTTTTCAGTTGACATTCTTCCTTCTTCTTAAGTTGTGGGTGCAAGATCCAATAAGAGATCCCTTCTCCTCCCCTACATAGAAATTGTTCAAAAATAATAATAATCTAATGCCCTAAAACATTTTTTTTATACTTGTTGCGCCTTGTTTGGTTAGCTTATAACTGACATAATGTATTATTGAACACGTTTGTATTATAAAAGTACAAATAATATGTATTTGATAGATGTGATATTCAATATGTCGTATTATTTAATAAGCAAGTTGAATTATATTTATCACTGAGTCAGAGGTAGTATTTATCTAACACGACAATTTTACGCCAATTTTGTCAATTATACCTTCATGCTATTCTTCTCATATTTACATCACTGATAATATATTAACCTAAACCCTAAATCTATTATTCAAAATCCTAAACACATAAACCCTACCCATTACACCCTAAACCCCAAACAATAAATTATAAGCCCTAAACTTTGAACCATATACCATGAACCCCAAACCATAACTCCTAAACTATAAATCATAAACCTCAAATATAAAATCTTTAACTCTAAACCCTAAACTCTAAATACTAAACCATAACCTGTAAACGATATACTATAAATCCTAAATCATAAACCATGAACCCTAAATTATAAACTATGTACTTCAAAAATTATATAATAGTCAATGTCAAAACAAGGGAAAAATCTAAAGCTAAAATGTTAAAGGTAAAAAGGTACATTCATACATAACATTTATGTTTATCACAAATTTTATCAACTAAACACCTTGATATAATAACAACCGTCTTTTATCCATCTTTTAATACATAAATATTATTTATATAACACATATCTTTTACATCCGTATATCAAACGAGGCGTTAATGTTTAAGTTGATTTATCAAATTATTTCTCACGTCCTTACAAAACTTGTCTCCCATAAATCTCATAAGAATTATATCTATCATATCTTTCCCTCGGTCATTATTCATTATTCAAAGGTTAAGATTTGTTTTATATTTTATAAAATCTTGATTATAAAGAAATTCTTATTTCTAATTATCTCAAGACTGATGTAAATATGTACTTATCAAATAAACTTAATAACAAATAATCTTTCAATCAATAGAATTATACAGTAATGCAAACGAAACTTGTTCATGAGTTAGGTGGATTTGACCGGACTTAAACTTGAGTTTAATACCGTTGTCAATAAAAAATAAATAATTTAAAATTAAGCATAAAAATAATAATATAAAAGAATATTTTATTATTTTAAATTAAGAAGATATTACCGTAAATCCATCATTCCTGTTGCCTGTTGGTTTCCATGTAAGATCAAAACATGAATTTTGAAGATGCTCTGAATCCTTCACAAGATATCGCTTACTTTGAAATATTGAGAAACCAACATTTGGAATGTCCACAATCAAGTTCCTTGACCAAGAAAATGTCATAAAAAGTAACCTAAACTTCATCCTCTCGAGCAATCCAGCTCTGCTGTACAAGAATTTACACTGTTGAACATGTCAAAAGAGTGGATGACTTGTTCAATCCAACCCCAAAACACACCAACAAAACAAGGGAAACAATTTACATTAAAAAAATCAATTCCAGAAGAAAAAAAGGATTACCAGATGATCGAATTTCCCGAATGGAGATCACGAACCGGGGACGACTTGCCTCGAACAGCTCCGGTTCTGTTGTCCCTCAATTTTCTTACATAAACTTTCTTCTGATCGTAACTCTTTCCTTGTATTACAGGAACCGTGTACCATGCAACACATGTAAAGAGTATCGAGACCGATCTTCCGAAAAACACCAGCAGCAACAAAATTGAAACTAGGATTGCCAGACATAGTAGGAAGGGCGCCTCCATTGATGCAGCTCCAGATTCCATGGAAAGAGATTTTTCTTCTTCTGATCAGTGAATGATTGCAATCCTGATGATATCTTCTTGATTACTTGTTTCACTTCGACTAAGTTTTAGATCGGGAGTTTATCGATGACCTCCGAATCAATGACTTTCGTTACAGGGTTATGATCTTTGGTGGTACTAGTACTATCAACACTTTTCCTTTTTGCTTCTTCTTTCTCGTCCTTGAGCTTCACCACGATCGGTACGATATCGGTCGAGTTTTTGTACCTAAAACGAACCAATGATATACCTTCCGCGCCTGTTTGTGAGTAAATCTTTTGCTTCTTCTCTTCCAGTTCGGCTAAAAGTGCAGAAAACTTGTCGAGGCCGAGATCCGAATACGGGTTCTTGCTGTCCTTCTTACTGCTTTTACTCTTACAAAAGCTGTTTCTTCTCGATTTTCTTCGATCATCTTCGTCTTCGGGATCGAAAGTGCCGCAGGTGAAAGGCTGAAACATCTGTTGTAGGGATACTTGAGTTTATTTTTGTATTGAAGGCAGAGGGAAGTGAAAAGGAGAGGCAAAGGACTTAAATAAAAGTCTTGAGAAAAGATTAGATCCAAAGCAAGTCAAATTGAATGATTTGAGAAATTAAACAATAAATTGGTGCAGGTAATAGAAGTTTCCTTATGGATTTCGGTCAAGTTTGATTGGTTCAAAGTTCGGGTTTAAGATTTAGGATTTAGAGTTTAGGGTTTAGAATTTAATTCTTTTAGTGTTGGAGCATAAAAAGGAACACCGAAAAAGGGACATGTTTTTTGTCGCATGAAACTGTACAAGATTTGTACGTACACGTGTAATTTTTTGAAGATTCAACAATGTGGCTAAGGATGAGTTGCAAAGGCTGACATACATGTTTAGATGAGAAGATTTAAATAAAGAAATCTTGTGTTTATGTAGAAGAAAAGAGCCACTGGAATCTAGTGCAGATATGCTTGGTGTTACGCCCAAAGAAAAAAAGCAATGGAAGAATAGTCTAAGTACAGGGTCCATGCTCGGAGTTTCCATGGAAACTACCACACAAGCTTATAGAATTATGTGGATAGGACCTACAACAAACTCCACAAGGACCCCTTACTATCCATGTGCAAGAAATCAACCCCTTTAATAGCACAAGTATTAATCCAAGCAATTCATAAGGAGCTTTCACATGCCAAAATAAAGAGAAGATGCACCTGCATTAGGCCACAGAGAGTGTTCTTTCATCACATCACTTAGTTTTATGATGGATCCTCAACACTCATAACTGTGACCATGTTGAGGAAAGTTCGTGTTGATCAAACATTCAGGAAAAATTATATAACAAAGAATCTCCAATTGGAAGGATACGGTAACGAAGATCCAAATTGATTACGGCAACCTTTCTGCACAAACAATGGCATGTGAAAAGTCCTAATAATCTATCTGACATGTGTTCTTCAGCAAATGAAGAACTAGAAGCGAGAAATAGAACAAACCTTCCGATAAGTTTGAGGAACTGAGACATGCCATTGCAGCAAGTAGTCTTTCCGGATCCAGGTGGACCAATTACCACTTGCCCAAACAACAATCCTACTTCGCTGCAAAAGTAAGTATATTTTGCAGTGAAAAGTTTTCCAACTCAAGGGTACATAAATTATATATATATAAACTTAGGTAAAGGGCTAATTTTTCTAATATATTACATTCCTGGAATCAAATTGAAAAACTAAAAGCTTATAGCATAAACAATCGGATTTAAACGAGATAATTCATTGGGATTTCTAAATTAACAAATTTGTTTGCTTGAACAAAACATGCTCTAAAAGAAATGCTTCTGTTTACCTGGTGCAGAGGGTTGTTGAAGCTTTTAACTTTCACATAGTCAAAGGGGATGCGTTCCGAGTTGAAATTTGCGACAAAGCTTTTGGGTTTAACCATTTGACATCAAAGTAAAAATAATTAAGGGGCGTTCCGAGAATCGAACTCGGGACCTCTCGCATCCAAAGCGAGAATCATACCACTAGACCAAACGCCCACTTGCCAGTGTATGCTCAAAAGAGTAATTTGGTATATGTTTTTATCTGATGGAGGAGAACCAGATGCTCATTACCTTCATTGCTTTATCTCAAGTTGTCTATGCAGGTCTGGAAACTTGAAAGTGATAATTTAAGCAATTAGGATTTCTTTGTTTTTTGGTTTAAAAAAAAACATTCTATTTGACATATATACATCTCATTTGCAGCTTGGCAACTACAATGCCTTTGAAGGGTCTTGTTCTGCAGGCCTCATTTTGTTCAACTTTTTATAAAAGAAATGTCAATCTTGACAAAAGCTTTGAATTTCATATTGAATCCAACATGGATGAGGCAAGGGAAATCTTTCGCAGAAGGAAACAAGGGAAATCTAGCAAGCAGCCATTAGATGTTTGTATGCCAACAACGGGAAAACGCTGAAGAAAGAATAAGGGTACTTAAATTGCAAGCCCCTTGCCTAAGTATTCCAAGCACAAACAAGGAATGAATGATGACTTTTGGGTTTCAAATCAAATGCACCGAGCACTCAAAGCCTCACACTGCAACAAAAGGAAAATTAATAATCTAAGAGCCACTGCAAGCGTGACACCAATCTGCACATAAATTTATCCATATAAATTATCTTTACAACAAATTCATTGAATCAAGGAGATTACAATCTCAGATGAGAATTGAAGAGTTCCAAGTTAATAATAAAATGTAACAAATGGTCGTGAAGATATCCAGACCCGAATGCTCCATTCATGTACTGACCGGCAGGTCCTACCAATCCTGGAAGTATTAACTTGTAATAGAGATCGTGTACAGAATGTCGGAAACTGTCTCAATATCTATCGCGGAAGATCAATTTGAATGTCATCCTCAGCTGCAGTGGCTAAAGATGTATGTGATCATGAAATTAAATGGTTCTGATGTCCACAGCCCTTTGGCAGATTAATCCTCCTAAAAACAAGTTCATGTCACCAGAAAACCAATGCATGAATCATACATCATCGACTCAGTTGACATATTATACTTTTAATGCTAAAAAACAGTGGCCTGTAAGAAACCTGGATTACTATAGTCAGAATACATTTGCAAACCATATTAACCAAGTGCAATAGCAAACCAAATGGGACCTTCACAGTAGCATCACAAGGCAATGCTTCCAATTTCTCACTTTATCCTGGAAGCCATGGCTACCACAATTTCATGTTCATAAAACAACATACATGCTTCTACTACTGTCTTCACCCGAAGAAACGATATTACACCAAGATAACTGCCTGTTCTTCCAGACATTTCATTTTCACTTTGGTACTTAGTTCATAGCCTTGTCAGAATGTCATACATATGCAAAACTGTCAACCAAAAACCAAATGCCACAATTGTTGGAACTTGAAAGAAAGCCAAAGCAAATAAGGATCAATTCGTGTTTAATAAGAGTCTGACGTGACAGCATGAACTGAAATAAAATCCAACTGTCCAAGTATAAAGCAAACCTTCCCTAAAAAACATAAGAAGGCATCTAGCTTCATAAGCACTCCTATTTCCCTACCAATTCAACAAGTTACACAATAACTTCAATACGACTTCCCTACACATTTACACATGAAGAAATCTACTTCATCAGGCATCAACAATTATACTCACAAGCAGAAATTTTAACCTTTGAACTTTGAAGACATAAACCAGGACTTTTCAACCCATCTTTCAAAGACTCTGCATAGGCCTATCTCCAGTAGGCAAGCAATCAATAAGTTTAAGAAAGTGTTCAGGCTCCCATTTCCTCCTCCCTTGTCTTTCCTTCTCCTTCTTCCTCTGCCTCCTCCATGATTTATCCCCACCCGGACTTGTCCGATTTGCAAAATATGCGTACATTTCCGGCACCAGACGGTCCGGTAAGCTCCTGGGCTTCCCACTGCAAGCTCCAACAACTACAATTTCATTATTATGTTCTATCATATTCTTTGAACTAGAATTTCTTTTACAACAACGCCAAAAGTTTGGATTTTCTTCAACCATAAAATGATTGTTACCCATGAAATTAAGGGTGACCGGAACCAAATTTTGGTCCGAGCAGACGGAATCTAACCAACAATCGAAACCCCCTGTTGGCACATCAGTTTGCCCTTCAAGATCGAGAAAGTTCACGATTTGCCCGTCTGAGGATATCCCCATCCACAAAAACGGCGACTTGATAATATGATAGGTGTCGTTGACCCGGGAACCGGAGACAAACGATGGGCCCCACTCGAAAACGATAAATCTAGGGCAGTGACCTGAGAGATCTGCCCGACCGCAATGGCGCCAGAAGCCGATGAGATTCTCCCAGCGGGTCAGGGTCTTGTAAAGGAGCTTGTAAGTGATGTTGCCACAGCCCCATTTGCTTATGTGGGTCATGGAGCCCCACCGGCGGTGGCACATGGTGAACCAAAGCTTGGTGTCGTTCCGACATAGAGAAACGAAGCGTTTTGAAGTGGAAGCGAAATGGGCGATGTCGGGCGGAGACAGGATGGAGAGGATGCGAAGCTGGATGTCTTCGGGGATGCCGGAGAAGGGAAATGAAGACTCCGTCGGGCCCTTAGGATTTGCCATCAAAGCAAGCTTTGGGACAATTTTTTTTTTTAATCTGAGGAAATTAAGATAAGAGTTTGACAATTAAAGAGGTATAAAGGCTGGGATGGATAGGAGATTCTTGGAGAAGAGGGAATGATTATTTTGTCAAAAAAAACAAAAGGCTTAAACAAAAAAAAAATAGTTTTCAAATTATGTTTTTTTTTTGTTTTTTAGCGTTTAAAGTATAATTTAGATAAAATAGACTCTTTAACTATTATTTTTTGGTAAAATAAATATTTAAATTATGTCATTTTTTAGTCCTTAAAATTATTAACTGATCAAATTTTTTTTATGATGTGTCAACATTTTATTAGTCAAAATAATTTTTTTGACTTAAATAATTATCGGACTTAAAATGATCAGAGATGATAGTTAGGGGCTTATCTTGATATTTAAAAATTTAAAAATAACATAAATATTTATATATGTTAGAAAAACCTATAAATGATATTTTTGTAACCATGAACTTAAAGTAACAAAAAAAATGATAATTTAAAAGTTTATTTTGCTCAAATTATAGTTTAAAAACTTAAAATAAAAAAAATAATAGTTTAAGGACCTATTTTATCAAAATTCAAATTTTTTCGGTGCGATGCAATACTTTGTTTGTAGGTAATTGGTGGCCGTATGTTTTTGTTCATAAAATTGAATTTGTTGCTATAGGAATAGGTTACTACCATGCATTTAAATAATATTTTAAATGTTTAGTTGTTATTTTTTTTAAAAAAAATTGATATATATGTCGTGTAAATTTTAGTTTACACGTGTCTTTTAGTTTTAAGAGTTAATGTTTTAGTTTAGGGTTTAAAGTTTAGGGGTTTAGATTGCAAGGTTTAAAATTTGAGGTTAGTATTTAGAATATATGGTTTAAGGTTTAGTGTTAGGGTTAAGATTTTAAGAATTGAGTTTTATAGTGTAAATATGCAGGCTTGTGTTTTACACAGCCTGTATATCAAAATTTTACCCTTCTTAAAATTGTAGATTTGAGTGCTTTTAAGGAAAATACTTTAATACGCAAGCTTGTGTAAATTAAATTTACACAAGTTTTTCAATTTTAGGCTAGAGTTTAAGATTTAGGGTGTAAAATTTATGTTTTATGGTTTAGGTTTTAGGGTGTTGAGCTAGGAATTTAGGCTTTAGATTTTATAACTTAAATATAAAGGCAGCTTATGTATCAAAATATAACTCGTGCTTTTAATTATAATTTGTCATCGATTCTCCATTACTTATGAAGAAAAAAAAAACACAATCAAACCGTCACTTAACAAATTTGATTAAACTTAACTAAATCGACTATTAAAAAAACCTTGACTAAATTGAATATAAATGGAATCGACTCATCGGGTAAAGGGTTATTTGGATTTGTCAGATATATTGAGGGCTAGTTGATATTACTTTTAAAAGTGTTGTTAGAAAGTGATTTTGAAAAGTTATAAGATTTTAATGTTTGACGTTATTATTAAAAAGTATTTTTGAAAAACTAAAATGTCTATTTTAAACATGTTATTGTAAATTAAAAATAAATTAACGTATATGATATTTGAATTTGTTATCATAAAATTTATTAACATTATTATATATGAAATAAATTAGCCTCTAAACATAAAATATTAAAATATAAAATATATAAAAAATACTATTTTAGACATTATATATAAACGTAAATGATGTTTAAAAAGATATATTGAGGGCTAGTTGATATTACTTGAATTCATTATCATAAAAAATTAAATTCATGACAATTTATTTGTAATTTTTCTATATAAAATATAAACTTAAAATATTTCTATATAATTAATATATATTTTTGGATTAAATAAAAAAATAGCCTCTAAACTATGCATTTTTATAGGTAAATTACATAAATGGTCCCTCGACTATGCTCTAATTCTTTTATGCGTCCTTTGACTATCAGAAGTTATAAACTGGTCCCCGACTAAAAAATGTAATAAAATGGTCCGATGTTGTTAAAAAGTTAACGGCTGATGATGCGACAATTAACAAAAAATTGACATAATAACACATTTAGTCCTCATATTTTACACTTTGTTTAACTTGATCCTAATTCTAAACAAATAACCCACATAATTTGAGCTTCAACCATGGATAAATCTCCCTTGTAATGGCTTTTGCTTCTTGTTCAATGCATTCACGGCAGGAGCTTCAACAATGGATAAAACTTTAGTTTTTTTCAAAATATCCCATATAAAAGTTTCAAGACTAAATTTTTGATTCATTGTGAAGATTATTAGAGATGATGGAGAATTTGCCTCTGATATGCGATTTCTGCAGCCAACCATGTTCTTAAGCTTCAATAATGAAGAAAATTCAATGAGGAAGTTTTAAATAATGTGTAAAAAGTTGGTGATCTCCATTGATTCCGTTTCTTATTGCTTTTTGCAATTTAATAGTTAATATATTTTATTTTAAAGTGAAATTTTTTTAAATCGTGATATCAAAACCAAAACCAATGTAACGAGCATGTTGGGCTATGTGCCTTACCACCCTCTTTGATTAAACGAAGGTTGAACAAAATTAATGTTCGATCAAAATCAAAGAGATGATGAGGTCTGGTTTTCCCCCTAAGCTGCTGCGAGGAAAGCATGAATTTGCAGCAAATGGCGTGGGGTTTAAAGAGAGTGCAATCAAGGGAAAAATCCATTTGTGGGGTTATAAAATTATATTGTACTCTTCTGTTGGAAGTGTTGGATAATTGCAATTGTGTACCGGTTTTGAAAGTGCATGACAATGCCTGGCGTAGTTTTACCATAGCCTTTATCCTTTGCCCCCATTGAACTGCTTGTCTTTGTTTTGTATATATTATGAATAATGGATTAGTAAATGACACTTTATCGTATTTTAGTTTTGCTGGGTGTTTTGATGCAAAAAAGACTGTTTGATTGAATGAATTGAAGAATTAAAGATGAGAAAAAATACAAAAAGAAGATGGACTAAATTGATAGGATATTAAAATTATGTGGGTTATTTTTTTAGAATTAGGATCAAGTTAAACAAATTGTAAAAGTTGAGGACTAAATGTGTTATTATGCCAATTTTTGTTAGCTGCCACGTCATCACTGCTAAATTTTTAACGACATCAGGTCAATTTGTTACGTTTTTTAGTCGAGGGACCATTTATGTAGTTTACCCTTTTCATATTAGTGTAATATAACTAAATATTAATTTAATATATTGATAATTATTATATTTAATATTAAAATTTTAATTTAATATATTGATAATTATTATATTTAATATTATTTTAATATATTAGTATTAACATCAATTTTAAATAATTAAGGGTGAAAAAGTAACTTTACTGCAATTTACAAGTGTTTGGCATTAATTTTGCTTAGAAAAGTGATTATGAGCGGCTAGAGGAAAAAAAAAAAAAAAAAACAAGGCCTGAGACCCCGTCTATGTTATAGGTTGAATTATGTGAACTTTATGAAGGTTTGTGTCTAGCATGAACTTACACGTTTCAACGTCTTCATATCTAACCAAAGCTAATATGATAGCCAATAGTACCACGAAGCACTAAAACTTATGCAAATTTCCTGTTAACCTCTTATGATGATATTCCTTACATAGTTCATGGTCTTGTTGATAAATATATGACTGACCCTTCGTATAGAAGGAATATTGTATCTTAAATTTTGAATCTAACATCTTATCTTGCTAGATGCCTTGATATATCATATAATAATATTTAATTTGTATTTAAGTATTTAGTTTCAAATTTAAAATTTATGTTAAAGGAATATAAATCATCTATCTTTTTAGTGTCCCTATTTATGCCCACACATTAAAAATTAGGTTTAGGGTTTATAGTTAGGGTTTATGTTTAGGTTTAAGAATTTAGGATAGGGTGTATTTTTAGGATGTAGGGTATAGGGTTTAGGATTTAGAATCTAGGGTTAGAGATTAAAAATTATTTTTTTAGTTTTTTTAATGTTGGGGCATAGAAAGGGGCACCGGAAATGGATAGAGAATTTTTATCTGTGGTAAAGGAATAGAAATCATCCACTCCTTTTTGGTGCCCTATTTAAGCCTCACACTAAAAACATTGAACCATAAACCCTAACCACTAAACCTAAAACACTAAACACTAAAACACTAAAACCCAAACCCCTAAACCTTAACCTTAACCCTAACCCTTAACCCCTAAACTCAAAATATGAATCCCATAACACTAAACATTAGACCCTAAATCCCTAAATATATAAACACTAAATCCATAAACACTAAAATCCTAAACCACTAAACTGTAACCATTAAACCCTAATTTTAAAATTTTAAGGTTTAGAGTTTTAAGTTAGGGTTTAGGTTTAGGTTTAGGTTTTGGGCTTTAGGTTTGGGGGGTTTATGGTTAGGGTTTTGGGTTTATGTGTTTTTGGGTTTTGGATTTTTGGGTTTTAGGTTTATGGTTTTATGGGTTTTAGGTTTAGGGTTTAGGATTAATTTTTTTAATTAAAAATATGGCCAAATTGAAATGATGTGTAAATATTGAAGACTAATTTTATTATTATTTTTTGAATTATGACTAAATTGTTTGAATGTGCAAATGTGGAGGACTAAATGCATTATTATACAAAATTAATTAACTTCCACGTCACTTTCTTAAAATCAGTTAAGAGCTCAGTGGCCAAATTGAAGCAAAACATAAAGTTTAATGATAACATTGAAGTAATTGAAAGTTTGATTACCATATTGAATAATTAACTAAAATTTAGTGACCATTTGTGAACTTTACCCCAAAAAAAATCAAACTATACTTTTTTGTTTTAGGCCTCTAAAGTATATTTTAGTCAAAATATGTGTCTAATATTTATATCATTATTATTTTATGTCTGTATGTTAAACGAAATCATTAGCTAATTAGAACGTTACATGAGACGGATTTTAATTTATAATTTTTGAGACTAAGGGTTATGGATTTTGAGTCTAAGGGTTAGGAATTTGAGAATTTATGATTTTTTTAAAATTTGGGAATTTATGGTTTTTCTGTAAATTTTCGAAGGTCATGAATGGCCCCTTTTGCCCTCACCGCCATCTACCTCTATTTACATCTCTAATTATAAAACAATGGAGTAAAATTTAAAAATTAAAAAGTAGTAGTCAATTTCAAGTTAAATAAAAATTTTAAGGGCTAAACTGAATAATAATATCACCGTATTAAAAATATTGGACTGAATTTTAAATATTTTAAATATTTTTAAGAACTAAAATGAACAACAATATTATCATATTAAAAATTTTGGACTAGATTATAAAAATAGAAAGAAATAGGGGTAAATTTCGCGTTAAATAAAAAAATTTAGGAACTAAAATGAACAAAAATAAAACTTGGCACACTTGACGTGCAATTTACCTCATTAATTTAAGTCAGTTGATTTTTTTATTAACAAAGTGGCACGTGACTGTAGCGACCTCTTTCAAAATCGTCGTCGCTAAAAGGAGTAGTAGTGTTCTTTTAATGTTTGATAAAATATTTAGCAAATGGAGAATTCTTTAAAAATTCGTTTTTTTTTAAAAACAAAAACTTGGAGTCGCCACCAGCACTTAGGTAGGCCGGACACTATAAAACCAGAGATTCGATTGAAAATGGGTTCGGGAGTCGATTACGGATGGGGAAGGTTTTTGCACCCACACACCGCCCAAAAATTAGAACCAAAAGAAAGATAAAATCATCGCTTTGTTAATATAAAATTTTCCGAGTTAAAGTGACGATTAAATCAAAATTTGGTCATGCGTAAATTTTAAAGGACCCATTATTCGAGAATAAGCGAAAGCTACAACCACTACGCTTGATACTAGCCAAGCTTATCCTCGAATAAAAGAGTGCCGCATTGACAGGGTATATTCCCGATGCAACATAAAACAATCACATACATACAAAAGAAAAGCATAATTTAAAGCGTGAAAATTAAATAGCAATATACCATCATGCAATAAATACATATCTATATACATGGTACCATACTATATACTATACATATATACTACACAAAATCATATATGTAATACGTGGGATATGTATTATGAAAACCAAGGCATGAAACTACCTATAAAATATAAGGGTATATAATATAACTTGTAATAAATAGTATATAATAAAACTATATAATAATAATAATGACATACGTAGACTATATAATATATATGTATGTAGACTACATAATATAACCGTAAATTTCATAATATATACATATGATATATAAAAAACAAATAAATAAAAAAACATTCAAACATAAAATAAAAGAAAATAAAATGCAAGGCTGAAATTAAATATGCAATGCAGGGGACCAAAATGAAAACAAAACAAAAATATAAGGGAAAAGGGGGAATTTTGACATTGGATTTTGAGCTAAATTAAAACCAAAATTAAGTTTTGGGGACTAAAAACGACATTTATCCATTGGAAAACCGGGTTTAAATGAAAAAGGGACAAGATTGTAAAGCCATATAAAATTTAGAGGACACCAGGGCTAATTTCAAAAGACAGAAGGGTTTACGGGGTTAAGTTCAAAATGCTGAGGGAGCAAAGGTTAATAAACCCATTTAAAAACCAAATCCGGCTTGAAGCGGGGTGAAATTGCAAAGTAATCAAAAGGTTTGAGGACCAGGGGCGTGGGTTTAAAATGCGGGAGCCCTCCAGATGAGATACTTTGAAACGCAGATGGACTTAATGATGTAAATAACTCGGATATTTTTTTGAAAGCACTATATAACAGAAATTTTAAGAATAGACGGCCCTTTTTTAGTTTTGAAAACCATATTCTGAGATAACCTGCCCCAAACTCTTTGTATTTTGAGTTTTGAACCCAGAAAAATCCAGAATCTGATGAGCCTCGCCGCATCGCCTGCCGTCGGCCACCATGTCAGCACCGGTAACTGCCTAAAATCAAACATAAAATCATCTTTTCGACCCCTTTAACCCAGATCCAAACTCACTTTTTCAAAAGAAAACGAACAAAAACCCATTTTTTCAAAAAATCAAAGAAAAAGCTCCCATTTTTATTAAAGACGAAAACCCTAACCCATTTCGTTGTAAAAAAAACAAAGCCCTTTGAGAGGATCCCAACCGATTCACCACTCACAGCCACCGAATGGAAGTTGGACGGTTTTTCTCCGGTGAGATTCAAAGGGCGAAGAGGAAGCCAAACAACTGACAGGGTGAGAACTCGAAAACCTAGCCTTTTGGATGCATGCATTAAAATTTAAGAATCAAATTACCTCGAAATCTCTTTTTTGTTTCTATCGCTTTTTGAATAATTTTACCCCCGTTTTTTGGATTCCCCCTCTTACGAAATGGTGTAGGTTCTCATTTATATCCCCGGTATTACATGATATTCAAATTACATGAAAAATAAAATAAAAAACTCATTGACTACTTCAGTTGAATTTGGAAGTATTCATGCATTGTTCTGATTCTTGTTGGCTTGCCGACTCTGGATTTTTTGCCATTTCTAAAAATCTTGTAATCCTTTGCATTTTTTGACATCCTTAGTTTTGTCTTTGTATGTGAAACGGCCGAAGATGGGGGACAATGACATGGCCGACGTGGCTTGATCTTCGACCGGCGTGGCAATCTGAATAGCCGCAAGTGTAGTTGGGAAGTTGCTCGTGATCCTCACGTGCGAGTGAGAATGATGGGAGTGCAATACACGCGCGCGTGTGGAATGGCAAAGGGCGTGCGTGTTGCGCATAGGGAGCTGAGGAGTCATCTCATCTTTGCATCTGGATCGTTAGATTCGATTTGGATCTGACAGCTGATAACTGACTGAGCAGAAACATAAGAGGTATTAGGTTATTTCAGATTAGGGTTTTAAGGCAGGTTAGGTTTAAAAAATTGTAATTAGGATTTAGGACATTTGGGCTCCAATCGGGCTTTATGTAATATAATATTTTTTGGGTTTTTTTATTGTATAATGGACTTTAATTAATAAATGGGCTTCTTTATTTAATATCTAATATTAATGTAATAATATTTTTAATTTTTTTACATAATAATATAATAATAAATAATAATACTATTAAATAATAATTAGTAGTAGAAATAATATAAAAAATAACAATACTAATATTAGTAGTTGATAACACTAACATAAGTATACTAATAATAATAGTAATATTTTTGGGGTTTTCAATAAGTAATAATAAGATAATAGTAATAAAGAAATAATACTAATAATAATCTTTTTGTTTTTGAGTTTTAATAATAATAAACATAGTTACTAATAATAAGTAATAATAATATAACATATAATAATAACAAAGTATTAATGAAAATAGATACTAATAATAACAAAAGCCCATTATTGCAAATATGAACAAAATATAAAAATGGGTTAATACCCCGGATAAAATTAGTGATTACAGTTGCCCCGCTTTGCTTATCCTTATAGAACAAGAATAAAGCAAAGACCATAAGCACTAATTTTATCCAACTTCCCTATCTGAAGATTCAGAGCTGCGAGTCCCTCATATATAGAACTGTTCACCCTTCTTTTTTCTAAAGTCTCAAAGCTTCAGGTTCTTCCTATATAAAACCTTTAGCTTGTCTTTAGGTAGATCCGTCGAGCCACAGGTTCTTCCTATATAGAACTTATCGCCTTGAAATCCTAGAGCTGCGAGTCTTTCCTATATAAAACTCTTCGCTTTGAAGTCTTTGAGCTACATGTCCCTCTTATATAGAACCTTTCACCCTTAAGTCCTGAAGCTACGAGTCCCTTCTATATAGAACTTTTCAACTCGAAATCCTGAAGCTGTGAGTTTTTCCTATATAAAACTCTTCGCCTAAAGTCCTTGAGCTACGAGTCCCTCATATGTAGAACATTTCACCCTGAAGTCTTGAAGCTATAGGTCCCTCCTATATAAAACCTTTCACCTGGAAATCCCGAAGCTGCGATTTTATCCTATATAAAACTCTTCGCCTGAAGTCCTTGAGCTACGAGTCCCTCCTATATAGAACCTTTCACCCTAAAGTCTTGAAGCTACGGGTCCTTCTTATATAGAACCTTTCACCTTGAAATCCTGAAGCTGCGAGTTTTTCCTATACAAAACCCTTCGATTGAAGTTCTTGAGCTACATGTATCTGACCTTTCGCTCTAAAATCCTGAAGATGTCCGTCCCTCCTATATAGAACCTTTCACCTTGAAATCCTAACGCTGTGAGTTTTTCCTATTTAAAACTCCTCGTTTGAAGTCCTCGAGCTACGAGCATCTAACCTTTCGCTATGAAATCCTGAAGATGTCGGTCCCTCTTATATAGAACCTTTCACCTTGAAATCATGAAGCTGTGAGTTCTTTTCTTGAATCGACTTTAACTGTCTCTTTGTTTTCTTCTCTTTTTGATCCTTATAGTGGTGGTATCCACTCTTAGACACGGGTTCCATCATTTCAGCCCTTTCCTTTCAAGCTCTTAAATCTTTGCTTTGAAGTACCTTTTAAGATTTCAACTTTAGATTTGTTGTTTTCTCAAAGAGTCTTTTTCAGGTTTTCATTTTGTTGTTTTTTCTCCTTTTTTTCTTTCTTTTTTCTCTTTTTCTCTTTTTTCTTTTCTTTTCTTTTTTTTATTTTTGGGAGGTTCAAATTAAAGGAATCTCCACTTCATAAAAGCTCGTCCTTATGAAAGGATCGAATTGAGAAATTCTTTTTAATTGAGATAAATGTCCTTAGGAAAAGACTGAATTAAGAAATTCTCATTTTATAAAAATGTGTCCTTATGAAATGATTAAATTGAGAAATTAGGTTTGTGAAGGAATATCCTTATGAAAGGACCAAGTTAAGAGATTGGTTCTAAAACCATCCTTATAAAAGGATCGAATTACAAAATTCTTTCGGTTTTAAGAAAAATATCCTTAAGAAAGGATCATATTGTGAAAATATTTGTTTTAAGAAAAACAACCTTAAGAAAGGATAGAATTGAAAAATTGGGTTTTGAGAAAAACAACCTTAAGAAAGGATCAAATTAAGAAATTTGGGTTTTAAGAAAAACATCCTTAAGAAAGGATCAAATTCATTTTGAGAAAAACATCCTTAATAAATGATCAAATTAAGGATTTTGGGTTTTAAGAAAAACATCCTTAAGAAAGGATCAAATTCGTTTTGAGAAAAAAATCCTTAAGAAATGATAAAATTGGGAAATCTGAGCTTTAATATAAAATTGTATCTCGCTTTGAGACTACCGGAATACCTCATAAAAAGTGGCGTCTTACTTAGAAACTATCAGAATACCTCGACTGAAAGTGGTATCTCACTTAGAGACTACCGAAATACCTCACAAAAGTGGTATCTCACTTAGAGACTACCAGAATGCCTCGACTGAATGCCCTAATTTTGGATCGTCTTGGCATAAAAAAGATGCTCATCGCTCCCAAATCACCAAAGATTAGAAGACCTTTCGAAATCATAATTATGCAAGTCAAAGGACTCTTGATACTTTGCTGAGATCTACTTCTCCTCTCGTGAGGTATAAGATCCCATTTTTTTATTAATCTTCAAATACCTGTTTGAAATGAAAAAAATGCCATGATGGTATGATTTAGCATGCTCATAACATAAGGATATCTAACTATGAATGATGCATGAGTAGAGTTATTTTTAGAATTGTTGGGGAAAAACCCTTGCTTTTTCGTCGATCACCCTTAATTTCTATGGGCTTTTGTCTTTGCTAAATCTTCATCTTTTGTCTCATCTTGAAAGGTGTCGCGACCATTTTTGAAATCGGGAGTGTAAAAATAGCATGGCGATCGATCTTTTAGAAAATTAGGGTTTTATGACCATTTTTAATTTAATCTTGAAAATTTAGGGTTTTTCATATTAAATTGGATTTTTTATTTTATTTATCTTTGAAAAAAAATTGGAGTCACCACCGATCACTTCGAGGTAGATCGGACACCTAAAAACAAACCAGAGATTCTGTATTAAAATTGGGTTTGAGAGTCGGTTACGTGTAAGGAAGGGTTAGCACCCATACGAACGCCGTTATCGATACCTTTAATTTTACATGGCATTTTGAATAATTATTTGAATTTAGTTGATCACATAATTATTAATTGAATTTAAATTCCAAATACAGATATCCTTTTATAAGAAAATTCATTTTGTTCGAATATGAGATTAAAAGCACCCCGTTAGGTGGCACCCCTATTCATATTTAAAAATGAATTTCCAACATAAAAGGTTTTAAATGAATGTCCTTTTATTGTCTTGTTGATTTTAAGTACTAATCCTAAAAAGGCTCTAATTAATTAGTTATTTATGCTATAAATATTAATTAATTTAATGGCTTTTATGAGAAAATACCAATTGCTTGAACACCTTCCATATATTTAAAGCACTTAAATTAATCATATTCCTAATTGATTAATCTTTCTAGTTAATTAAGGTTCTAGTCCTAATTAAGGCCCTAACAATTTATTAAGTCAATATTATAAGTGAAAATGTATATTAAATGTTCACCTTTAAAACCAATGTTGAGATAACACCCTATAGTAAACAATGGAACACTATCCAAATTTCGGTCCCAAAGGTTCAATTTAGTATACATTTAATTATCTATAATGTATCTTAATCAATTATTTAATTTTAATTAAAGAAATAAATTAATATTCAATTTTAAATGAAATACATATATTAAATATAATTTATTGAAATCCATATTGTGATAACACCCTATTGTAAATAATGGAACACCATCCAACTTGGATTCTAAAATTATATTTAATATACATCAAATTACTACAATTATCTACCTTATTTAATTATTGAACCCTAATTAGAGAACCCAAACTAAAAGGCTCTAAACAATTATTAAGTCTAAGTGTATTTAATTGTCTAACATATAATTCTATGTGTCCAATTTAAAACATGCATCACATAATTACATTAATGGCATTTAGTTAAATAAAACAAATAAATGATGACCAAAATAAAAAAAAACAAACTAGAACATAAGGCTCAATTTATTATTAAGAGACCGAATTAAAACAATTACAAAACCCTAAGACCAAATTACAAATCCTAAGTGACCCAATTGAAAGAATTACAAACTAAGAGGAACAATTACAAGACACAGAGGACTGAATTGAATTAATACAAAGCCCAGGAAACAAATTAAAAGGAAATTGGACTAAATTGAAAGAAAGCAAAAGTCTGGGCAAAAACCAAATGATATCCATATAGGAATGCACGGGTCAAACCCGACCCAAACAAGATGCGCGAGTCATTTTGGCCTAGTACCAAAATGGCACCGTTTGACTCAGCCTATAAGAGGCCCGAAATGAGTCAACCCGACCACTTTAGCCACAAGACTCTCTCTCTCCTCTCACTCTCTCTCCCAAATTCTCTCAATTATAACGCAACTCAATCCAGAAACCATACCCAAAATGGATCAAAATCTCATGTTCTTTATCTGTTTTTCCTCAAATTCAACTAAAAACCTCACTTTGATTCTCTACAAACACCCAAAACCATTTGTTTCATGTTTCTTATCGATCAAACTCTCACATCCTCTCGAAATTCATCCCTTGTTCTTCATAATTCCCTCATTTGATCTTTAAAAACACCAAAACACCTCTCCTAACCTGTTTCCCAAGATCAAAAACTACAGAATCCTATCATGTTCTTATTTATTCATCCCAAACTGAATAAACTCTGGAACTCCAGCCTTGCTCCAACCCTACCCGCTACCCCTAGATCTAGGACCACCGCCCTGAACCTTTTCGACATGATGCCTACAGTAGAAGAGTACACTGCCTTACTTAATCAGAAGAACGTTCAGGAAGATTGGATCTATGCAAAATCGCTGAGGAATCAGAATTACACTTCGAAGCTCAAAACCTTTGTCGGGATGAGTGACGATTGGGTTAATGGCCTGATTCGACTTCGAGGAGACAGTACAGTCTTTGCATGGGAGAGTATTCGAGACATCATACCCGCACATCCAGATGAAGGGAAGAAGATTGACCTATTTGCCTTGGGAATATATGGTTTGGTAATCATTCCGAGAACTCTTGGAAACATTGATGTAGCCATTCTAGATCTGTTTGAGCGTATGAAACGGAGGGCGAACCCAGTACCAACAATCTTGACCGAGACCTTCATTTCTTTAAATGCCAGTCGAAAGCACGAAGAAGGACATTTTCGAGGATGTGCACAACTGTTATAGGCATGGATTTAGAGCCACATATGGAAGACACCGATGAGGGTCCTACCAGGGATATCCTTTCAATGCTTTTCGCCCTTACAAGAGTACTTAGCGAAAGAGTGGCGAGAAAACTTGAAGACGAAGAAATGGTCCAGTTTCTTGAGGAACATTCAAGATGAAGACATAGTATGGAGGGTTCCGTGGCTCAGTAGAGTTAATTACTTCTTGTACAGTTGCGGTGATTATGACTGGTTTATGATGTTGGGGCTGCATGGTGGGATTGCTTGTGCTCGCTTCTGGTGTCCCGACAGTTCGGATCATGACATTTTGTTCCCAGTACCGCCGGATTAAGCCAAAGTGAATTTTCTTTCAAAGGTGAGTTCAAGGAAAAAGTTCAGACTATCATGAGGGCTTGGGTCCATTGTTACCGGATCAGAGTGGAAGGAGACACCGAGCGTATGATCACCCTGGACTATGATCTTTGGAGACGTTTGAGGATTAATGATAAGATTCCAGAACCCGATCAGGGACCAGCTGTGTCACTTGAGGAGCTTATGAGAGTAGTACCGTCTGAAGCTGATATTTTATGAAATGAACTCGAAAAACTCTTGAGGAAGATGGAAACCCAATAGACTCAGCATGCGGGTGAGCTTTATAAAGCGAGTTTAGAGGTCTATGAGCGGGACGAGATCATTAGGCAATTGAAGACACTGAACGAAGATTTGAGCGAGAATAACGCTTTTTACCATAAGGATACCCTCCTACTCCAATCGAAAGTACATAAGGCCAGCCGAAGTCAGTTCATAGCTGTGGAAAAGGAAAGGATAAATGGTATCCTTTTGGTGGAAGAAGAACGAGAGATCGGCAAGCGATCGAGAAAGAGATAGAAAGCTGTAGGTTAGCTACCGAGGAGGAAAGACGGTCTTTTAAGGAGGCCATCGATCAAGAGAAGGAAAGAACTAGGCAAGAGATCAGCAAAGGAAAACAAGCAGTCAGCTACGAAAGAGAGAACACCGTCGCTTAGAAAAGAAGGTCCATGGATAGCAGGAATAGACTGTTAGAGACACAAAGATTGTACGACGACACCATCCAAAGTCTGGAAGGTTGGCAGGATTAGAGCACTCCTTTCAAACTTATTGTCAGAGGAATAGCTTCATCGAACTACAAGAAAAGGAGCGTGAAGTTGGCACGTTGCGAGCCAGGATTGAGTCGCTTGAAACAACTGTTCAAGATTATAAGGAAAGAATCAGAGTATTCAAAGAAGTTGCAGTCGGAGGAGATAATTATTGGCAAAGAAGACTGCGTGATGCTGCCCAGATGGTGTAGGATAGAGACCAGTATTACGCGAACCTAAGGGTGGACATATAGTGAGTTGCAAGGCATGTGAGTGACTTAGCTGCCAAAGCTGAAACTCTCCGACCTTTCGTAGCCGCAGGCATGGAAGAAGCACCCAGGTTCATCAAGCTGCTCAGGGCTATTGGAAAGTTAGGGGATAGAGCTAGGGTTTATCTGTAGGACTCTGTGTTGTAATTAGGACTCTTTTGTATTAGGAACCCTCCTTTTGTAATGTGAACGCTATTGTAATCTAGATCCTTTAATTCCCGTGAAAGTAGTTCAAAAGGGTGATTACTAGCGGAATCAGTACCTTTATTTGCATGCATGCCTGCATTGCATCATGATATTTGCATCATTATACATGCATTTATTTTCTTTGCAATCATATTAATATTGTAAATATTGTGGCAACGTGAAATTAGAAGTTAAACCGCAATCATTCATCATTCATACCTTACCCGACTACAAAGCAAACTCATGGAAGATAGGATAATCAGTCTAGAGAAAGGATAAAGAGATCCGGAAGCAAGATTTGATGAGGCCTAGAGGAGCCTTAGTGACTAGATTGCTCAGTCGCAAGCGTCGATAGTGTCCGACATAACTGCGTTGTTGGCTAAGGGCCTCAGAAAAAGAGTCAAAGGTGAAGTCGCTCAAGAGCCAGAAGGTACCCCAGGTCACAGTAAGGTTCAACCAGCTACGCCAAATCTGGCCAGAAGGGTATATATTGAGCATGCTGGGATTTCTACTAATTTTCAGGTAGGGGCATCTGAGAATCAACCTATTGACACAGAAGCACTCTAAGAGGAGGAGGTGCCATACATGGACTTGGTCGAAAAGATCAGGACAGAGGTAGAAAAGAAATGGGAGGAGAGGTTTCGCCTCATGGAAGAAAGATTTAAAGCCCTGCAAACTACAGAAGAATCGAGAAGCGATGCCAATGACTTAAGTATGGTATCCGACCTTGTCCTGCCACCAAAATTTAAAACACTGGAGTTCGACAAATACGATGGAACCACGTGTCCTTCCGCACACGTGACAATTTATTGCCAGAGATGACGACCTACCTCAAGGATGAGAAACTTTTAATTCATTATTTCCAAGATAGCCTGACTGGGGCGGCGCTGCGGTGGTATACCCAGTTGAGCTGAGTAAACATTAAAACCTGGAAAGATCTTTCAAGTGCATTCATCGATCAATACTAGCACGTGACGGACATGACGCCCAGCAAAATTATGCTAGAAAATATGGGGCAGAAATCCAACAAAAGTCTGCAATAGTATGCCAGAGGTGGCGAGAAATGGCCGCCCAGATTCAGTCACCCATCCTCGAACACAAAATTACACCTTTATTTGTTAATACTCTGAAGGGGACACTGTTTGATCGCTTCATTAATAACACAACTCAGAGTTTTGCTGATTTAATTAGGACCAGGGAGTCCTTTGAATTGGCAATCAAGAGCGGTAGGATTAATAGCGGGGAAAGTTCTCGGAAGTACAACAAGAAGAATGAGGTGAAGACTTCCAGTACTTACACTACCCCAAAGAATTTCACAGTCTCACAGCCACAGACGTCTATTGGGAAAGCAAAAAACTCGAACCAAAGAGTGGAGAGAACCCCGAGAAAGGAGAAAGAGAGGCAAACTTTTACTCTATTACCTGTTTCGTACTCTGAGCTTTACTCTCAGTTGCACAAAGCGGATTTGGTCCGTCCATACTATGTTACTCCGTTCAAACCGCCATTCCCGTCCTGGTATGACCCAAACGCGTATTGCGATTATCACGGTGGTGCCCCTGGTCATCCTACAGAGAACTGCTTTGCTTTCAAGAAGCTTATGCAGAGTTTAATCAATTCTGGGATACTGAAGTTTGAAGAACCAAGTGTACCTGCTAACTCATTGCCTAATCACGGGAACATGGGAGTGAATTCTATTGAGGAGTACTCTACCAGGAAGGTTAAAGAGAATGTGTCAGAAATCATGTCTCTTTTGTGGTGGATATTTCAGCAATTGTGCATGGCCCACTTGATCGACAGGGGCATGGTAGTAGTGTAGAATGTGGAGTGTACTGTGAATTCCATCAGGACAGAGGACACGACATCCAATAGTGCGACGAGTTTAAGAGATTGGTGCAACAATTGATGAACGACAAGCAAATAGAGTTCTTTAAAGAGCCTACAGGAAGGAAGAGGTCAGATGTACATATGACGGACAGCCCCAACATTAAATACGGGAGTGACAGACTTTTTGTCATCTCCTCCAGGCCAGAGGGTGCAAGTTCCTCCCAAAGAGAAGCTACTAAGGTGATTCCCAAGATCATCATCTCAAGCACCATCCCCGTTCCCATTCAAGGATATGCGGCAAACTCCCTGGAACTATGCTATGAATGTGACCATACCAGAAAAGCCAGAATCTGGTGAAGTAAAAGAACAAAAAGTTGAAGAAGAGCCTACACCTAAAGACGAGCAAGCCAAGAGTAATGAGAATGTTGGTGAGGTGGGCCACTTCACGAGGAGCGGCAGATGTTACTCCTTAGAAACCTTGAAGGCTGCTGAAGTTGCCAAGGATAAAGGAAAGGATACATCGGTTACCCCCGCGCAGATATTCGATGAGGAACCACCTCCAAAGATAAATGAACCAGTAACTGAGGCTCAGGCCAAATAATTTTTTAAATTCCTGAGACATAGTGAATACAGCATAGTGGAACAACTACGAAAGCAATGGGCAAGGATTACAATGCTAGACTTGCTCCTGAGTTCAGAAAAGCACCGTGAGGCACTCTTAAAAGTGCTAAACCAAACTTTTGTACCCCAGGACATTTCTGTATCGAAGTTGGACAGGATAGTGGGGTATATCACCGCCTATAACCATATAACATTTAGTGATGACGAGATCCCTTAAGGAGGAATGAGGTCCACCAAGGCTCTTAACATCACAACTCACTGCAAGGGGTATGTGTTACCGAGTATATTGATTGACAACGGGTCAGCACTGAATGTACTACCTATGGTGACTCTACAAAAGCTACCAATCGATGATTCTCACCTAAAGCCCTGTCATAACTCCGTGAGAGCCTTCGATGGCACACAAAGAGGAACACTTAGAAAGATTGAGGTGCCTCTATTGATTGGGCCGACTGAGTACGTGACCGACTTCGTGGTGATGGACATAAAACCATCATACAGTTGCTTATTGGGAAGGCCATGGATCCACTCTGCAGGAGCCGTCCCCTCATCACTGCATCAGAAATTAAAATTTGTGATCGAAGGCAAGTTGGTCACAATGGAGGCTGAGCAAGAGATCATTGCTTCGGTAACATCAGATGCCCCCTACATTCAAAATGATGAGGATGCTGCAGAATGCTCTTTTCGAGCATTAGAGCTGGTGAATGCCACATTCGTCGCGGAAGGTAATCGAATCCCCTGCCCTAGATTATCTAATTGCACCAAGATGACCGTTGCTAAAACTTTGGGTCGAGGAGCCAAAGCAGGAAGAGGGCTAGGGAGAAGGTTGCAAGGGAGCCTACGAGCTAGGAGTGTAATAACCAAGAAGGATCATTTCGGGCTGGGTTACAAACCAAGTGTCCAGCAGAGAAATGAAGAGTACAAGAGAAAATAAGAACAGAGAAGAGCCAGATTTAAGGGAGAGGGTATTTCATGGAGACCAATGCCTTTCCCTCGTTTGAGAAATACTTTTGTCTCCAGAGGATTCAGCCGACCAGGACAGGAGGTCGAAGAAGCAATTAAGGAAAATGACATACTCAATGAGAAAGAAATGTTTAGTGAATCACTCGAGGGGGTGTCCATCAACATGATAGCTGGAAATGACCATGACAAAAGCGTGTTGACCAGCATCCGCCCCTGCCGCCCCGGGGAGACTCTTGATAATTGGAGCTACGTTGATCTACCTGTGGTTTTTAGGGCTAGATCAGAGTAATGCTCCAAATCAACCTTTTTGTTTTTGCCCATAAGCAATGGGGATCTTTTGTACAAAAATGGAAAGATATCTTCCCCGTTTTCTCAAATGGCAAACATCTCATCTCATTTCATTCATTCATTCTTTATTCATATTCATTCACTTCATATAAAATCATTCTCTTCCCAATACATTCATTCTCATTTATTGCAGGGTTCCCATAATTAACTCTATGAATGATGCTGAGTCCAATCTCGCGGTAGATTTTGAATGCCCCGAGATCTCAGCAGGAATTGAAAAAGAGGATGATGAGATAGATTATGAGGTCCCTGCAGAGCTGATGAGGATGGTAGCCAACGAAGAGAGGCAAATCATGCCCCACCAAGAAGAAACAGAAGTTGTAAACTTGGGGACTGAAGAAGAGAGAAAAGAAGTAAAGATCGGGACTACTTTTTCCTCGAAAACCAGGTGCGAACTGATAGCCCTACTCTAGGAATTAAAGGATGTTTTCGCCTGGATTTATCAAGATAAGCTGGGTTTGAATACTGGCATAGTGGTACACAAACTATCGATGAAGCTAGAATGCAAACCAATACAACAAAAACTTAGGAGAATTAGACCAGATATGTTGTTAAGGATCAGAGAAGAGGTGAAAAAACAGTTTAATGCTGGCTTCTTGGAAGTGGCCAAGTACCCTGAATGGGTTGCAAACATTGTACCAGTACCAAAGAAGGATGAGAAGGTCCGTATATGTGTAGATTATAGGGATCTCAACCGATCTAGCCCTAAAGACAACTTCCCTCTGCCACATATTGACACGCTAGTTGACAACACCGCGGGACACTCATGGTTCTCATTTATGGACGGATTCTCGGGGTACAACCAGATAAAGATGGACTCAGACGACATGGAGAAAACCATATTCGTGTCCATGTAGGGCACTTTTTGTTACAAGGTGATGCCTTTCGGACTCAAGAACGCAGGAGCGACTTATCAAAGAGCGATGGTGACTCTTTTCCACGACATGATGCACAAATAAATAGAGGTATACGTGGATGATATGATCGCTAAGTCCCGAACAGAAGAAGAGCACCTGTAAAACTTGAGAAAACTGTTCCAAAGACTGCGAAAATACCAGCTGAAGCTTAACTCGACCAAATGCACCTTTGCCGTTACATCTAGAAAACTCTTGGGGTTTGTAGTGAGTAGAAGAGGGATTGAGATTGATCTAGATAAGGTGAAAGCCATCCAGGATCTCCCACCGCCCCATACTCAGAAGGAAGTTAGATGTTTCCTGGGGAGGCTAAATTATATCTCCCGTTTCATCTCCCAGTTAATAGATAAGTGTGACCCAGTCTTCAGACTACTTAGAAAGAATAATCCCGTCTGGGATGAGGAATGTCAAGAAGTCCTGGAGAAGATCAAAAGGTACTTGACGAATGCTCCAATTTTAGTCGCGACGGTACCAGACAGGCCTTTAATCCTCTACCTAACAGTCTTTGAGAATTCAATGGGTTGCGTATAGGGGCAACACGATGAGTCTGGAAGAAGGAAAGAGCCATCTACTACCTAAGCAAAAAGTTCAATGATTGCGAAACACGGTACCCGCCAATTCAGAAGCTATGTTGTGCTTTGGTTTGGGCCACCAAAAGGCTTAGGCAGTACATGCTATACCATACCATATGGTTGATATCCAAGCTAGACCCCTTGAAGTTCCTAATGGAAGTGCTGACATTAACAGGAGGATGGCCCGCTGGTAGATGCTCTTAGCCGAGTTCGAAATTGTGTATGTAAGTCAGAAAGCCGTGAAGGGAAGCGCCATAGCAGATTCTTAGCTAGTCATGATTCAGATGATTATGAATCGTTGAACTTTAATTTCTCGGATGAGGACTTGATGTGTATTACAACCGAGGAAAATGTTTCAGATGACAATTCATGGAAGCTTTACTTTGATGGAGCCTCCAACGCCCTCGGACATGGGATAAGGGCCATGTTAATTTCTCCAGAGAATGTCTACTATCCCTTCACCAGCAGACTAGAATTCTTCTGCACCAATAATATAGCCGAATACAAAGCCTGTGTTATGGGACTGAACGCAGCTATTGAAAGAAAGATTAAGGAACTTCGAGTATTCGAAGATTCATCCTTAGTGATTTACCAGTTACGCGGAGAATGGGAAACCAGGGATTCGAATGTGGTCAAATATTATGAATTGATCTAGGAGCTCACCAAGGAGTTTGAAAAGATCAGTTTCACTTACCTTCCCAGAGAAGAAAATCAGATGGCAGACGCCTTGGCAACCTTGGCTTCCATGTTCAAAGCGAACATGAGGGCAGAAATGAATCCCATTGAGATGCAGACTTTTGAAGGGCCGACTCATTGTTGTAATGTACAAGAAGAGATAGATGGCAACCCTTGGTATTATGACATCTTGCAATATGTCAAGTTTCAAAAGTATCCCGAAGGGGCAAATGACAATGACAGGAAAACACTCAGAAAAATGGCAACGTGATATGTTCTGGATGGGGAGATTCTATGTAAAAGAAGCCATGATAAAAAATTATTGAGATGTGTGGATGCCCGGGAGGCGAATAAGATTTTGGCAGAGGTACACGATGGTCTATGTGGGATGCACGCCAATGGGCTGTCTATAGCCCGAAAACTTATGAGATATGGCTGTTTCTGGTCGACCATGGAGGGAGATTGCATCGATTACGCCAGGAAATGCAACAATTGCCAAATTTATGCTGACAAGATTCACACTCCTCCGTTAGCTTTACACACTATAAATTCTCCGTGGCCTTTTGCAATATGGGGCAGGGACATCATTGGGCAGATTCACCCGAAGGCTTTCAACGGGCACCGCTTTATTTTGGTCGCCATAGACTACTTCAGTAAATGGGTGGAGGCAGCATCTTATGCCAACATCACAAGGACGACGATATGCAAATTCCTAAAGAAGGAGATCATTTGTCGATACGGTTTGCCGAAAAAGATTATCACCGACAATGCTTCTAATATGAATAACAAATTGATGATGGAGGTGTGCAACCAGTTTAAGATAACGCACCATAACTCCACAACCTATCGCCCTAAGATGAATGGGGCGGTGGAAACAGCAAACAAGAACATAAAGAAGATCATCGTGAAGACGACGAATACCTACAAGGATTGGTATGAGAAGCTGTCATTCGCTCTTTTCGCCTATAGGACATCTGTTCGCACATCGACGAGGGCAACGCCCTATTCTTTAGTATATGGTACAGAAGCCATTGAGGTTGAAATTCTGTCACTCCGGGTCCTAAATGAAGTAAAGTTGGAAGAGTTTGAATGGGTGCAAGCCAGATTCGACCAGTTGAATCTCAACAAAGAAAAGAGGCTAAAGGCCATCTGCCATGGTCAAATGTACCAAAAACGGATGATGCAGGCATACGACAAGAAGGTGTGCCCGAGAGAATTCAGAGAAGGAGATCTGGTACTTAAGGGGATCCTTCTGATTTAGAAAGATTCTCAGGGAAAGTGGATGCCCAATTGGGAAGGGCCATACGTTGTCAAGAAGGCCTTTTTTAGGAGGAGCATTAATCTTAACCGAAATGGATGGGGATGATTTGAAAAATCCTGTGAATTCGGATGCAGTTAAGAAATACTATTTTTGAAAAAAAGAGAAAAAAGAAAAAGAAAAAAAAGAGAGGTGGAGCGAAAACCTGAGAGGGCGTTCCACCAAAAAAAGGTGGAGAGCTAAAGGCGAAAACCCGAAAAAAGGCGTCTTGAAGCAAAAGAAGGATCTGGGTCAAAAACCCATAAAGGGCGACTCAGATAAATTTTGAGGTTGGACCTTCGGCGAGAAGAGTCGTCCCCACGAGTACCAGAAGAAGAAGCTCCAGGCAAAGATTCTACTCCGGTTGACGAGATCACGCATCATTCATACTGTGGATACTTGGAGGTTTTGTATTTAATATTTTGCTTTACCTTTTCCTCATGTTTGCCATGACCATCTCGAAATTGTTCCAAATCCTTAATCGTAATAAAATCACATTTTTGAGCTCCCGTTCCTTGTCTTCTTGTTAGTTGCCATAAATATCATGCAGATAAGTTAACATAGGCTTATGATAAACAAGAGATTTCTGAGCATTACTATGATATAACCCTGAAGATACAGGTGATTAGAAAACAGTATTAACCTTGCCCTCCATTTGCCTACATGATGTATGTTGAAGCGAGACGAGCAAAAGGCTTCGAGCACCAGGGTAAGATGACCAATGTCACATACCCCGCTTGTTTAAAGAAAGAATTCGAGATAACAAGAGAGATTTCCCAGGTGAAAACCCATAATGGGACCTCAAAAAAACCTCTAAAGTGAAAACCCGAAAGGGCACTTTAGAACCCCAACCAGAAATTCAGAAAAGAAAGGTTGAAATGGTTGAACCCGACAGTGAAATAGGGTATCACCACTAGAAGAAGAAAAGAGGAGAAAGCAAGCAGCGGAGAGTCAAGATTGACTGATGACCGAAGCAGACACACCAAGATATTGACACTCATGCTTCATGCATAGTTAGGCATCCATAGGATTAGGAGCATGCTAAATCATTTGTCATAGTATTTTGTCTATTCTAGACAGGTATCTGCAGATTTAAAGAAGCATGGGCAGCCTTAGTGGCGTGAGTCCAGAGATAATGACAGCCTAGGTAGCGTAAGGCCAGATCGGTTGCCATTTTGGCGTGAATCCCAAATGTGAAGATAAAGGTTCTATATAGGAAAGGCCTACATTTTCAAGTGCCCACAGAGAGGGGTTCTATATAGGAAGAATTCGCCGCTCCGAGGCTTCATGAGCTGAAAGTTTTATATAGGAAGGGCTTGCGGCTCTAGGGTGAATACTAGCAGTTCTATATAGGAAGAAATCCCAGCCGAAGGAATTCACCCATGACACAGAAGGTTTTATATAGGAAAAACTCGCTGTGTTGGAGGTGAAGAGTCCTATATAGGAAGGGCTCCGAGCTTTACTGTCTTAGAGTGAAAGGTTCTATATCGAAAGAACCTGTAACTCTGAGATTTTAGAAGCTAAGAGTTCTATATAGGAAGGACTTGCGGCTCCAGGGTTTGAAGACAAACAGTTCTATATAGGAAGAACTCCTAGTCGAAAGAATCCGTCTATGGTGCAAAAGGTTTTATATAGGAGAAACCAGCGTTGAAGGTGAAGAGTTCTATATAGGAAGGACTCCAAGCTTTACCGTTTCAGAGTGAAAAGTTCTATATAGGATGGACTCGTAACTCAAGACTTTAGAATGTAAGGTTCTATTTAGGGAGGACCCGTAGTTCCAAGATCATAAGGTGAAGAAGTTCTATATAGGAAGAACTTACGAGCCTGAAGATTCAGCCGAGGAAAAGCAGAGAGTTCCAAAAGAACACGTGACTCCAAAGCCACAAACAGGGAAGTCGGATAAAAATGAGTGCTTATAAGCTTTTCTTTGTTCTCGTTCCACGAGAACAAGCAAAGAGGGGCAATTGTAATCACTAATTTTTTATCTAGGTTGTAATTATCATAATAATGTATTAGTTTAATGATTAATATATCATTGCATATGTTCAAGTTATATTGTATGTATGATTAGTGCATGTGAAGTGTGTGTGATGTGTGCATATATATTATAAGCTATATATGTATACATATTAATAATTAATTAGATATGAGTGTCACGTATGTATTTACATTTCTTACGAGTGCATTGTTTGTACGTATAATGTGTGTGGATATTCATGATTATTATGTGTGTGATTATATATGCATGTATATAATATATTATGTTAATTAATGTTTGCATGTGGGTTCACATGTTGCATGTATGTGTGCGCATGTGTATGTATATATACGTATTATTATTATTATAATATATAAACAGATAAGGTATTAAGAAAAAAAGAAAACAAACAAAAAATATTATTAATAGTCCAAGTCCAAATTACATAAAACCCAAATTACATTTGCATAGGCCCAACCGGCCAAAGCCCTTAATAAATAAAAACCCTAAAAATATATCTAACCCTGACCCTATTTTATTATTATCTGTGCGCAGCCAGCCTAGAGCCGCCGGATCAAATCCAGATCCAACGGCTGTGATCAAGCCAGGGTGACCTTCCATTTGATGCGCGTGACACCACTCGCTGCTCAGCTATCTTCTACGCGTGTGTGGCTCGCACGCTCCAAACCTTTCAGATCACCGTGCGCCACATGTCATGATCTGGTGCAGTCTCTCAGTTACAAGATTGAATCTCGATCGTCTAAGCTTCAAGAAATCCTAGCTGATGGATCAGATCTGATCCAACAGCCGAGACTCACTCTGACCAAACGAGTGACCCCCTCCATGCCCTCCACCATACCGCCGTACCAACCAGCTCGTCAAATCGAACATGCAAAATCACAGTAAAAAACAGGGATTATCAGCAACCAAATCCACCAAAAATATATTTTACTGTATTTTCTATCTACCAAACGAAGAAAAGAAGAAGAAAAAAGATATATATAAGATGTAAAAAAATCCTTTGTACTCAAGTTATCAGTCAAAAAAATATACAAGTTTCCATTGGTAATCTCCTCCTTTCTTTTTCTAATCGCATACATGCATGAAAAGATAATAGATAAAAAATGAAAAGGTAGAGTTTACTTAAGGAAAAATCCTTCCATGCCGACGATAAACTCCAAGGAGTGAGCTACAAAAGGGGGATTTTTCTTTGTTTTTGTTTTGAAACGTCAGGGATCTAGGTTTTGCGGTCTCAAAATAGAAGGATTTTGGTTCAGCCTTTTGAAAGTAGAGAGGTTTCGATTTTGGACGGGAGTCATGGCTAGGTTTTAGGACGTTTGAATGTTAGGGGGCGGTGGCCGGACCACCGCCGGCCTCTAGAACTATGGCGACTGAAGGAAGTTTGGGGGTTGATGTCTCTGGAATTTTAGAGAATGGAGTCTCTCTTAGGGTTTTAAAAAAATGAAGGAAAAAATGAATTCAGGGGGTCTGTTATTGGTTTTATAGAGTGAAAATAAAAAAGAAAAGGGCAAATCCCCTCATAAATCCTCCCGCATTCTGGAAATTTTCATTTCTGTCTTACCCCTTGGGTAATTTGCAACCCCAGTCCCCCTCCTTTTTTGAAACCTGTCAATTTGGCCCTTAAATTAAACGAATTCAGATATCAAATGGTCAATTTACACCCTTAGTCATCTCTGTTTTGGATATTTTCAGTTCGAATCTGCCCCTTGGTTTAATTACATTTCCAATCCTTGCAAGTTCTTTTCAGTTTATAATTGGGTTCTCAAATGTTCTTTTTTATATATTCATTTAAGCATTCTGTTTTTAGTTTATTTTATTCCAGTCCCTGTTTTTAGTACTTGTATTTTATTTTTATTTTACTTTATGTGTTAGTATGTTGTTAGATCGTTTATTCTCGTTTTACATTTGTTTTAATATTTTTTTTGTGGTGGATCTTATGTGTTGTTTTAGTATATGTTTTTATAATTTTCATAGGTGTTGTCATTCTAATATGCCTTATTTTAAGTTTATTCATAGCGTATGCTTATTTTGTGGCAGGTTTTTACGATTTCGTATCTTAGGTTCATGTTAGAAATGGGTGATATACTCGTTACATATTAAGGTCATGATTTGTTTACAAAAAGTATGCATGCAATTTGTGTCGTTTGTTAAGTATTAAATTTTAATTTTTTAAGCATGTTGCTATGTTAGCTTAATCTCATATCATATATATGTCATGCATGTTTTGCATTTATTTTTAAGTTCAAGTATGTCATATTTAGTTAATTAATTTTGAAAGCATTTTTTTCATGATTATGTGTATGTTTTGTGATATGTTATGTCCATGTGTTTAATTTATTAATTTATTTATTTTGTGATATTCATGTTTTATGTTTTAATATCATGTCAATGTAAATTGTATGTTTTATATTGTGCTTTTCTAAGACTGCATAATGGAATATAAATTGTCAATGCGGTGCCCTTTTATCCGAGTGTAAACGGGGCCAGTATCAGGCGTAGTGATGGTGGTTGGGCGTTTACTCTCGGATAACAGAGCTTTTAAAATTTACTCGCACTTATAACCAAATTTTAATTTAATCGTCACTTTAATCCAGAAAATCTAATAATAATAAAGCGATAATTATTAAAGTACCAATTTTGGGCGGTGTGGGGGTGCTAATCCTTCCCCATCCGTAATCGACTCCCAAACCCAACATTTTTAAAGTCTCTGGTTTTATGGTGTCTGGCCTACCTAAGTGGCCGGTGGTGACTCCATTTTAATAAATAAACTACGAGTTTTTTAAAACCCCAAGGAAGACATTATTTTCAAAACAAAACAATAGATAAAGCACATTTTTTAGCGAAACAGACATCGCTACAACTCTGCATCTGAATTGGCACCATGTCTTCTGGTTTGTTTGCTAGAAATACCGAAGCTATTGTAGCTAAGGCATCTGCCATTTGATTATCTTCTCTGGGGAGGTAAATGAAAGTGATTTCTTTGAACTCTTTCACCAACTCAAGGATCAATTTTCGATACTCAATCAACTTTGTATCCTTTGTTTCATATTCTCCACGAAGTTGGTAAGTCACCAATGCAGAGTCTCTATATACCTTCAAAATCTCTATTTTCCTTTCAACAGCAGCTCGCAAACTGTAATCACTCATTTTTATCTATTTTTGTAAATATTGTAATGTATTAGTGTAATGATTAATATATATTATTATTGCATGTTTACATACATGTGTGTGTATATGTTATTAATATATATATATATATGTGTGTGTGTGTGTGATATGTGTGAGTGTATGTATATTATTTATATTATGTATGTGTACGTATTAGTAATTATCATGGTATATGTGTGTCATATGTATGTTTATATGTACAATATGTGTGAACAAATATATATGCTTGTATGTTATGTGTTTAAACGTATGTGATATATATGTTAATCTGCATGCATGCTTGTATGTACGTATATTATATGTGCATGTGCGTATGTATTAGTATTATTATTATTATTGATATTGGGCTAGTATAAAATAAAATCCAAAGTTATAAAACCCAAATAAATATATTAGTATCCAGTCCAATTATTACAAAACCCAAAATTAAATGTTACAGGCCCAACCGGCCGAGCCCAACCCTAATGTCTAACCCTAATTACAGCTTCTTTTTGTGCGCAGCCAACCAAGAGCCATTGGATCAAATCCAGATCCAACAACCACGATCGAAGCAAGGCGTCCCACTAGCTGGCCGCGTGAGGTACACGCTCGGGATTCTCGGTGTCCCACGCGCGCGTGACGCCTACGCGTAAGACTCCTCGGCTGCCTCGTGCCACATGTCAACATCTTGTGCAACCTCGGTTTTACCGGATCAAATCAAGGCCGTCCGTTTCTCGTGCAATTTGATACGATCCAACGGATAATAATACGTTTGGCTGAAAGAACGCCTCCACCATACCGCCGTACCAACCACCGGTCACACGAGAAAAGAAAAAATGAGAGCTGTCAGTAGCAAATCAAACCAAATATGTATTTTATCTTATTTTCTACCAAACAAAAACAAGGCATATATGTATCAGACAAAAAATATGTAAGAACCAGTTACCAGTTTCCAAAAATAAAAAACACGAAAAAACCAAGAGTTCAGTGGTAATTCTTCTTCCCTCCATTTTTTCATGCATGTAAGTACGAAAATAAAAAAAAAACAAGTAAAGGGGATAAGGGTTTACCCGAGTGATTCAGCTCCTTCTCCGGTGACAATCTCTTCCATAGGTGAATCGGAGTAGGATCCGGTGTTCAAAGGGAGGGGGTTGTTTTTGTTTCGAAGCAAAAGCCTACGATTTAAAAGGGGGTTTTCCAGAGAGGTTTCTGGGTGGCCTTGGTGGCCGAGAGCCCTGGTCTAGGACGGCTCAAGGCGGCCTTACTGCCAAACCTCGCCTGAGACCAACCAGGCATAGCTGAACGCGATGGTTTCTGGAAAACAGAGAGAAATGAGAGCATTACTTTAAGGGTTAAAAAAATGAAAAAGAGAGAAAGGGGAGGCCGGTTGGGTTGTTTTATAGACAAATTTTTAAATGGTATAATTACCCACTAAATCCCATCGTGTTTTTGATATTTTCAAAACTGTCTTGCCGCATGGTATATTCTCACAAATGGTCCCTCATTCTTTTTAAGATCTTTCAATTAAGCCCCCTAATTAAGCCGAATTTGTTTTTAAATGGTGAGAATACCCTGTTAGGCCCTCATTCCCATTTAATATTTTCATTTTGAGTCTGGCCCTTGGTTTTATTACGTGCTTAGTCCTCATATGTTTCGCCCGGTTCTCAATTAAGTCCTTAAATGTATGTTTTTATTTAATTTCTAAGCATTCTGTTTTTATTTTATTTCATTTCAGTCCCTTTTTATGTTTTAAATATTTATGTCATTTGCCTTTTTTATGTTTTTAGCATGCTTACATTGCCCTGTTGTGTTTGTTTGTATTTTTACATATTATATTTATTTATGCCTTTTATAATGTGTGTATTAACATGTGTTATATCATGCTTTATGTTTTAATTTATTTGTTCATGTTGTATACATGTTTGTTTTTTGTGTTGTTGTAGTTAATTTGTATATCATGTTTATATGTTTACAGGAGTTTTATGATAATTTTTTTTGCATTTTAGGTTATATGTTAGTGTGATGTCTTTTTTTTCGTTACATAATTGCATGTTTTTTTTTATTTTTTCATGTTTATTGAGTCATATGATAAAGTTTTAGTGTATTTTTGTGGTAAGGTTGTTTTATTAGTTTAGTATCATATTATATGTATGTCATGCATATGTTGCATTTGTGGTTTTTTTATGTGTTCAAGCATGTTGTGATTATTTAATTTAATTTTGAAGCATGTTTTTTCCTTTTTCTCTTGTTTATGTTTACGCTTTGTTTATTATGATATGTTATGTTACTCTTGTTAGTACATTTAATTATTTTTGTTTAGTATTGTGATATTCATGTTTGTATGTTTTAGTACCATGTCAATGTGAATGTATGTTTTTTAAATTGTTTTATAAGATTGCATAATGGAATATTATTTGTCAATGCGGTGCCCTTTTATTCGAGCGTAAATGTGGTCAGTATCAAGCGCAGTGATGGTGGTCTATCGATTTATTCTCGAATAACGGGGCCCTTAAAATTTACTCACACTTATAACCAAATTTTAACTTAATCGTCACTTTAATCCGGAAAGTTTAATATTAATAAAGCGATAATTATTAAAGTACCAATTTTGGGCAGTGTGGGGGTGCTAATCATTCCCCATCCGCAACCGACTCTCGAACCCAACACTTTTAAAATCTCTCGTTTTATGGTGCCCGACCTACCTTAGTGGCCGGTGGCGAATCCATTTCTTTAAATAAAATACGAGTTTTCATGAAACCCCACGGAATACATGTTTTCTAATACCCAAAAGACCCCCAAACATTTTAAATCCCCGTTTTTAGCGAACACTCGTAAAAAAGAGATCGCTACAGATGGCGAATCCGCTGAGGAAATTTTTTTTGTCTTTAAAAAATAAAAGAGAGTCTAGCTTTTTAAATAATTACCGCTTTATTAATACTAGAAGTTTCAGATTAAAGTGACTATTAAATTAACATTTGGTTATAATTGCGCATTTATTTTAACGCATTTAAAACTTGGCATATAAACCCGTCCTTTAAGTAAGGGAAAGCGCTAGTGCTTTCGTAAGGATATCGTTCCTCCGTATGGGCCTAGCAAAGTACCTTCGTGGCTCGAATACCTTATGCTTTCGTGAGGATATCGTTCCATCGTATGGGCATAAACGAATGGGTCCCCCTAAATTGAGCCCGGTTGAAAGGAGCCTATAATGGGTGATGATCGGGGGCCTTGCTACCTTTAGTAGGGGACAACAAGGAAAATTCGGGTACCTCCTAGCACCAAGACTGCATGTAGAGAACATAAAAAACCCACCCTTTTAGAGCCATGCGGATAACCCATGTGTTTTAGATGGCATGTAAATAGGGTTGTTTTGTTTGTTTATCTTATTTATTTTGCCCTTTACTTATGTATTTATTAATTTTATCCGGTACTAACTTGTTTTTTTTGTTTTGCTTTTTTTGCATCTATCATTGCATCTGCATTACATAAAGGTACTGGATCAAGTGGTTTGCCTGATCAGAAAATCTTTCATCATGGATAAAAGGTATCTTAAGAAGGACGACCTTAACTCAGCCGTCAGATATTGGTTAGAAGTCAATCAGAGGACCCAAGGTAATAGTTTGCCAAGTGAGCGCATAGTGCTAGGGTATACCTACGCGAGCCTCCAACAGAATGACTTATGGGAACTTAAAAGAATTTGGGAAGGATGGGATCGAAGACTACAAGATATATTATGTGATAGTTACGGCGACATAGCATAGTTGATGTATGTTCGAGTCAACCAGCCTTTACTCCGAGCCATCTTCTAGTTCTGGAATCCTGCTTTTTGTTGCTTCACTTTCAACGGGCAAGATATGATGCCTACGGTAGAGGAATACACAGCCCTACTTAATCAGAAGAATGTCCAGAAAGATTGGATCTATGCGAAGCCTCCAAGGAACCATAATTACCCTTCGAAGCTCAAAACTTTTACCAGGATGAGTGACGATTGGGTTAGCGGCCTTATTCAAAATTGAGGAGATAGCCTAGCCTTTGTATTGGAGAGTATTCGAGACATCATACCCGCGCACCCAGATGAAGGGAAGAAGATGGACCTATTCGCCTTAGGGATATATGGTTTGGTCATCTTTCAGAGGGTTCTTGGAAACATCGATGTAGCCATCCTAGATCTATTTGAGCGTATAAAGCGGAAGGCGAATCCAGTACCGGCAATCTTAACTGAAACTTTCATCTCTTTGAATGCAAGCCGGAAGCATGAAGAGGGACGTTTTAGAGGGTGTGCACAGTTACTACATGTTTGGATTCAGAGTCATATGTGGAAGACATCAACTAGGGTTTTACCGGGAATATCATTCCGAGACTTTTCACCTTTGTGAGAGGTACTTAGCGAAGGAATGGCGAGAAAACTTGAATAGGAAGAAATGAACCCGAATCTTTAAGAACATTTAGGACGAAGACATAGTGTGGAGAGTTCTTTGGCTCGGCAGGGTTAGTTACTTCCTGTACAGTTGCGGCGATTATGACTGGCTAATGATGTTAGGGCTACATGGTGGGATTGCTTGTGCTCCGCTTTTGGTGTCCCGATAATTCGGATCGCGATAGTTTGTTCCAGTCACCACCGGTTTAAGTCGAGGTGGGTTTCCTTTCAAGGGCGAGTTCAGGGCGAAGATTTAGATCATCATACTAGCTTGTGATCATTGTTATCGGATAAGAGTAGAAGGAGATACCGAATACATGTTCACCCTAGATTACGATCTTTGGAGGCGCCTGAGGGTTAACGACAAGATTCCAGAACCCGACCGAGGACCAACCATATCACTTGAGGAGCATATAAGGATAGTACTGTCCGAGGCTGACATTTTGCGAAATAAACTCGAAGAGTTTAAAAAGAAGATGGAGGCTTTACAGACTCTGCATATGAGTAAGCTCTACAAGGCAAGTTTGGATGTCGATGAACGAGATGGGACCATTAGGCAATTGAAGAAGCTGAATGCAGATCTGAGTAAGAAGAATGCTCTTTATCAGAAAGATACTCTCCAGCTTCAAGCAAAGGTGCATAATGCCAGCCAAAGCCAATTCCTAGCTGTGGAGAAGGAAAGGATGAACGATATGCGTTTAGTTGAAGAAGAACGAGAGAAAGACAAGCGAGCAACCGAGAAGGAGCTAGAAAGCTGCAAGTTAGCCATCTAGGGTGAAAGGCGGTCTTTTATGGACGCCATTAACCAAGAGAAGGAAATAGCTAGGCAAGAGATCGACAAAGGCAAGCAAGTAATCATCTGCGAAAGGGAGAACACTGCTGTTTGGAAAAGAAAATCCATGGGGAGCAGGAATAGAGTACTAGAGATGCAAAACTTGTACAATGACACTGTTCAAAGCCTGAATCAGAGCCAAGATCAGAATGCCGAGTTAGAAGAGAGACTGGCAGAGTTGGAGCACTTCTTTCAGACCTATCGTCGGAGGAATGGCTTCATCGAACTACAAGAAAGGGAGCGTGAAATTGGTATGTTACGAGCCTGCATTGAGTCACTCGAGGTAACCATTCAGGATTACAGGGGGAGAATTAGTGTATTTGAAGAAGCTGCAGCAGGTGGGGACAATTATTGGCTGTGAAGATTTCGTGATGCCTCCCAGATGATCCAAGATAGAGACCGGTATTACATGACCATGATGGTGGAGATACGACGAGTTACGGGACATGTGAATGATTTAGATGTAGAAGCCGAAGCTCTTCGACCTTTCATAACCTTGGACATGAAAGAAGCGCCTAGGTTCATCAAGTTGCTCAAGGCTATCAAAAAGTTAGGAGCTAGAGCTAGGGCTTATGTGTAGAACTCTACTTTACTATCTTGTAATCTGGACCCTTTAGTTCCCATAAAAGTAGTTCAAAACAGTGATTACCAGCGGAATCAATACCTTTATTTGCATACATTCTTGCATTGCATCATGGCATTTGCATCATTATACGTGCACTCATCTTTCTTTGCAAAAATATTGATAGTGTAAATATTGTGGCAGTGAAACTAAAAGATAAGCCGCAACCATTCCGTATCCATACTTTACTTGTTTCCAAAGCAAACTAATGGAGGACAGAATAGTCGGTTTGGAAAAAGGACAGAAGGATTTGGAAGCACGTTTCGATGAAGCTAGACAGCGCCTCAGCGAGATCGCTCAGTCACAAGCTACGATATTATCCGAGTTAACCGCATTGTTGGAAAAAGCTATGGGAAAGAGAAGGTTAATGACGAAGTCGCTTAGGAGCCAGAAGGTATCGTGTCTCACAGCAAGGTTCAATCAAAGATGGCAAGTACGACAAGAAGAGTATACGTTGACCCTGTCGGGATATCTGCTAGTCTTTAGGCAGGGGCATTTGAAAATCAACCTTTTGATATAGAGGCATTCTACGAAAAAAAGGTGCCAGATCTAAATTTTGTTGAGAAAATTAGAATGGAAGTGGAAAAGAAATGGGAGGAAATATTTCGTCTCATAGAAGAAAAATTTAGAGCATTGCAAACCATAGATGAACCAAGGAATAAGGCTAACGATCTGAGCCTGGTATCCGACCTTGTTTTACCACCAAAATTCAAAACTCCAGAATTTGACAAGTATGATGGAACTTCCTGCCCTTCCGCGCATGTGACCATGTATTGTCGAAAGATGACAGCCTTCATCAAGGATGAAAAGTTTTTAATCCATTGTTTCCAAGATAGTCTGACTGGAGCAATCCAGTGGTACACCCAATTAAGCCGAGTAAATATCAAGACCTGGAATGACCTTTTGAAGGTGTTCATTGAGCAGTACAAACATGTGACAGATATGACCCCTAGCAGGATCATGCTGGAAAACATGGGACATAAGTCTAACGAGAGTCTATGACAATACGCCCAGAGGTGGCGAGAGGTGGCCGCTCAGATCCAGCCACCAATTCTCGAGAACGGGATTACGCCCCTATTCTTGAATACTCTGAAGGGAACATTATTCGATCACCTTATCAATAATACAACTCAGAGCTTTGCTGATTTGATAAAGACTGAGGAGTATCTCGAACTGGCAATTTAGAGTGACATGATTGACAGTGGGGATAACTCTCGAAAGTACAACAAGAAGAGAGAGAATGAGGTAAATACTACGAGCACTTACAATGCTCCAAAAAACTTTACGGTCTTTCAGCCGCAAGCATCAACACGGAAGGCTCACAACCCAAACCAGAGAGAAGAGAGAGCTCCAAGAAAGGAACAAGAGAAAGCAACCTTTACTCCGTTACCAGTTTCGTACATCGAGCTTTATTCTCAGTTGTACAAAGTTGATTTGGTCTGCCCATACTATGTTACTCCGTTCAAACCTCTGTTTCTGTCATGGTATGATCCTAACGCGCATTGCGATTATCATGGCGGTGCCCCCGATCACTCCACAGAAAATTGCCTTGCATTTAAGAAACTTGTACAAAGTCTGGTTAATTCTGGGGTATTAAAGTTTGAGAAATCGAACGTGGCCGCTAACTTGTTGCCTAATCATGGGAACCGCAGAGTAAACACTATCAAGGAGTATTCTGCTAGGAAGGCTAAAGAAGATGTGTCAGAAATTAACTCTCCCTTACGGTAGGTGTTCCAACAATTATGTATGGCCCGTTTGATTGGCATAGGCATGATAGTGATGCAAAATGGATGTAGAGCCTATTGCGAGTTCTACCAGGACGGAGGGCACGACATCCAACAATGTGAAGAATTCATGAGATTGATTTAACAGCTGATGGATAGTAAAGAGATAAATTCTTTGAGGAGGTTGCAGGAAGGAAGGGGTTGGATGTATGAGCGTCAGATAGCCCCAACATCAAGTATGGAATAGACAGACCCTTTGTCATCCCTTCCAGACCAAAGGAAGCAAGTTCATCTCAAGGAGAAGTTGTAAAGGTGGCCCCCAAAATCATCTCAGCACTAGCCCTGTTTCCATTCAAAGACATACGGTATCTGATGTTACCGAGGCGATGATTTCTTGCTGAGGAGCCAAAGTAGGAAGAGGGCTAGGAAGGATATTGCAAGGAAGCCTACGAACCAGAAGCGTCATCACCAAGAAAGATCATTTTGTACTTGGCTACAAACTGAGTATTCGGCAAAGGAGAGAGGAATATATAAAAAAAAGAAGTACAAAGGAGGACTAAACTCAAAGGATAGGATATTCCATGGTGACCAATGTCTTTGCCTCATGTAAAAGATATTTTTGTCTTTGGAGGAATTAACCATACAGAACAGAGAGTACATCAAGCAATTCGAGAAAATGACATACTTAACGAGAATGAGATGTTCAGTGAATCGCTTGAAGGGATGTCCATCAACATAATAGCTGAATATGACAATGGTAGCAACGTGTTGACCAGCATCCGCCCTTGCCGTCCTGGGGAAACTCTTAATAACTGGAGCTACATTGATCTACCTGTAGTCTTTAGGGCCAGATCAGAGTAATGCTCCGAACTAACCCTTTTGTTTTTGCCCATGGGCAATAGGGATCTTTTGTATGGGGCATCTACGTTAACTTTTTGTTTGCAATGAAAGAATGTCTTCCTCGTTTTCTCAAATGGAAAATATTTCATTTACTTCATTTATTCATTTCTTACTCATATTCATTCACTTCATTTAAAATCATTCTCTTCCCAATACATTTGTTCTCATTTCATGCAGGATTTCCATAATTAACTGTATGAATGATTCTGAATCCAATCTCGAAGTAGATTTTGAGCACCCTGAGATCTCAGCAGAAATTGAAGAGGAGGACGGAGAGGCAGAATGTGAGGTTCCTGAGGAGTTGGTAAGGATGGTTGCCAACAAATAAAAGCAAATCATGCCCCATCAAGAAGAAATAGAAATTGTGAACTTGGTAACCGATGAGGGGAGAAAATAAGTTAAAATTGGGACTATATTTTTCTCATAAACTAGGCGTGAACTGATAGCCTTGCTCCAAGAGTTCAAAGATGTCTTTACTTGGACTTATCAAGATATGCCAGGGTTGAATACAGACATAGTGATGCACAAGCTGGCAACGAGGCCATAATGCAAACCAATCCAGCAAAAGCTGAGAAGAATGAGGACTAACATGCTATTAAAGATCAGAGAAGAGGTAAGAAAGCAATTTGATACTGGCTTTTTGGAAGTTGCCAAATACCCTGAATGGGTTGCAAACATCGTATTGGTGCCAAAGAAGGATGTGAAGGTCCGCATGTGTATAGATTACAGAGATCTCAATCGAGCAAGCCCTAAAGACAATTTCCCTTTGCCACATATTGACACATTGGTTGACAATACTGCGGGACACTCATTGTTCTCATTCATGGATGGTTTCTCAGGATACAACCAGATAAAGATGAACCCAAAAGACATGGAGAAGACTACATTTGTAACCATGTAGGGCACGTTTTGTCACAAGGTGATGCCTTTTGGACTCAAGAACGCATGGGTGACTTATCAAAGAGCAATGATGACTCTTTTCCACGATATGATGCACAAAGAGATAAAAGTATACGTGGACGATATGATCGCTAAATCTCAAACCGAGGAAGAGCACCTTCAAAACCTGAGAAAGCTATTCCAGTGACTACAAAAATACCAGCTAAAGCTTAACCCGACTAAATACACCTTCGCAGTCACATCTGGAAAACTCTTGGGGTTTGTAGTGAGTAGGAAGGGGATTGAGATCGATCCAAAAAAAGTAAAGGCTATCCAGGACCTCCCACCGCCTTATACCCAGAAAGAAGTTCGAGGTTTCATGGGAAGGTTAAACTATATCTCTCATTTCATCTCTCAATTAACAGATAAGTCTGACCCTGTCTTTAGACTACTTAGGAAGAATAACCCAGGGGTCTGGGATGAAGAATGTCAAGAAACTCTACAGAAGATTAAAAAGTACTTGACGAATGCTCCAATTTTAGTCGCACCGGTACCAAACAGGCTTTTGATCATTTACCTGACAGTTTTTAAAAACTTGATGGGTTACGTGTTGGGGAAACATGATGAGTCTGGGAAGAAGGAAAGAGCCATCTACTACCTAAGCAAGAAGCTCACCGATTACGATACATGGTACCTGCCGATTTAGAAGCTATGTTATGCTTTGGTTTGGACTACCAAAAGGCTTAGACAGTACATGCTATACCATACCACCTGGTTGATTCCAAATTGGACCCCTTGAAGTATCTAATGGAAGCACCAGCATTAATGGGGAAGATGGCCCGCTAGCAGATGCTGTTATCAGAGTTTGACATTGTATATGTGAGCCAGAAAGCTATAAAAGGAAGTACTATAGCGGATTTCTTAGCTACCCGTGCTTCTAATAATTATGAATCGTTGTACTTTAATTTCCCAGATGAGGACTTGATGTACATTACAACTAGAGACGGTGTTGTTTCAGATGACGGCTCGTGGAAGCTTTACTTTGAGGGAGCCTCCAATGCCCTTAGACACGGAATAAGAGCCATGCTAATTTCTCCAGAAGATGTCTATTATCCTTTCACCAGCATACTAAAATTCTTTTGCATAAACAACATAGCTGGATACGAAGCTTGTGTCATGGGATTGAATGCAGCCACTGAAAGAAAGATCAAAGAACTTTGGGTATTCGGAGACTCGTCCTTAGTGATCTATCAGTTACGAGGAGAATGGGAAACTAGGGATCTGAAGCTAGTCAACTACTACGAGTTGATCCAAGAGCTCATCAAAGAATTTGCAAATGTCAGTTTTACCTACCTTCATAGAGAAGAAAACCATATGGCAGACGCCTTGGCAACCCTGGCCTCTATGTTCAAAGCAAATACGAAAGCAAAAATAAAGCCAATTGAGATGCAGACTTTTGAGAGGCCAGCTTACTATTATAATGTGCAAGAAGAAATAGATGGCAACCCTTGGTATTATGATATCTTGCAATATATCAAGTTTCAAAAGTATCCCGAAGGGGCAAACGAAAATGACCAAAAAACACTCAGAAGGATGGCAACATGATATGTTTTAGACGGGGAAATTCTGTACAAAAAAGGCCATGATCAAATGTTGTTGAGATGTGTAGATGCCCGGGAGGCGAAAGAAATTTTGGCAGAAGTGCATGATGGTTTATGTGGAACACACACCAATGGTCTGTCAATAGCCCGAAAAATCATGAGATATGGCTATTTCTGGTCGACTATGGAGGGAGACTGCATCGATTACGTCAGGAAATGCCATAAGTGCCAAAATATGCCGATAAGATCCATACTCCTCCTTTACCTTTACACACCATGAACTCGCCATGGTCGTTCGTAGCATGGGGCATGGATGTCATTGGACAAATTCATCTGAAGGCTTCCAATAGGCACCGTTATATTTTGGTTGCCATTGATTACTTCACTAAATGGATGGAGGCAGCATCTTACGCCAATATCACAATGACAACGGCGTGTAAGTTCTTGAAAAAAGAGATCATTTGCCGATATGGGTTGTCGAAAAGGATTATCACCGACAATGATTCCAACCTGAATAAAAATTGATGACTGAGGTGTGAAACCAGTTTAAAATAACACGCCAAAACTCCACGACCTACCGTCCTTAGATGAATTAGGTAGTAGAAGTGGCAAACAAGAGCATAAAGAAAATCATTGCGAAGACAACAGACACATACAAAGATTGGCATGAGAAGCTGCCATTTGCTTTGTTCACCTACCGGACATCTGTTCGTACATCAACAGGGGTAACGCCGTATTCTCTAGTATACGACATAGAGGCAGTACTACCCATTGAGGTTGAGATTTCGTCATTCCGGGTTCTGAATGAAGTAAGACTAGATAAGTCAGAGTGGGTGCAAACCAGGCTCGACCAGTTAAATCTCATCGAAGAGAAGAGGTTGAAAGCCATCTGCCATGGTCAAATGTACCAGAAATAAATGATGCGGGCATATGATAAGAAAGTGCGCCCGAGAGAATTCCGAGAGAGAGATCTGGTGCTTAAGAAGATCCTCCCAATTTAGAAAGATTTTTGAGGGAAGTGGATGCCTAGATGGGAAGGGCCATATGTCGTCAAGAAGTCCTTTTTGGGAGTAGCGTTGATTTTAATCGAAATGGATGGAGAAGAATTGAAAAATCCCGTAAATTCTGATTCAGTTAAGAAGTATTATGTTTGGAAATAAATAAAAAAATGAAAAATGATGAAAAAATGAGGCGAAAACCTGAAAAGGCATTTCATAAAATGAAAACCTAAGTTGAAAACCCACAAAGGGCACCTTAGGTAAAAAAGGGAAAGCTTAAGGTAAAAACCTAAAAAAGGGTGTCTTGAAACAAATGAAGGATCTGAGTTGAAAACCCGTTAAGGTCAGCTCAAATAAATTTTGAGATTGGGCCTCAGGAAAGTAGAATTACTCTCACGGGCACCAGGAAGGAGCTCCGGGTAAAGATTATATTTCGGTTGACAGGATCACGCGTTATTCATACAATGGATATTTGGGGTTTTGCATTTCATGTTTTGCTTTCTTTTTCCCTCATGTTTGCCGTGACTTGTCTAAAATGTTCCAAGTTCTCAATGTCAATAAGATCATGTTTTTGTGCCTTCCCTTCTTTGTCCTCTCATTGTTTTCATGAGCATTATTATGATCTAGCCCTAAGAATGTAGGTGATTAGAAAACAGAATTGACTTTGATCTCAAGCTTTCTACATAATGTATGTCGAGGCACGACGAGGGGAAGACTTCGAACATCAGAATAAGATAACCAATGTCATGCACCATTCTTACTTCTCTGAGAAAATATTCAAGACAACAATAGAGATCTCCCAGGTGAAAACCCATAAGGGCGCCTAAAAAAGAGCACAAAAAAGAGAGACCAAAAAAAAAGAAAAAAAGAAAAAAAAAAACTCTAAAGTGAAAACCCGAAAGGGCACTTTAGAACTTAGAGCCGAAAACTCAGAAAAGAAAGGCTGAAATGGTTGAACCCAACATTGAGATGGTGTACCGTCACCAGAAGAATAGGAAGAGAAAGCAAGCAGAAAGTAGAGATTGACTGATTGCGAAAGCAAGGGCATCGGAATATTAACACTCATCCATCATGTATAGTTAGACATCCCTAGGATTAGGAGCATGCTAACTCAGATATCATAACATTTTGTCCATTTTAAACGGGTACCTACAGATTTCCAATGACTTTCGATCTGCCACTTAGCATTGAAGAGGTAGATTCATAGAAAGATTTCAGCAGCCTTAGTAGCGTGAGTCCAGAAAGTTCGGTAGCCATTTTCAGCGTGAATCCGTAAATTTGAAGAAAGATTTCGATAGCCTTAGTAGTGTGAGTCTAGCAAGATCAGTAGCAATTTTTGACGTTAATCCCCAAATTTGAAGAAAGATTTTGGCAGCCTTAGTAGCGTGAGTCCAGAAAGATCGGTAGTCATTTTGGCGTGAATCCCAAATTCGAAGATAAAGGTTCTATATAGGAAGGGCCTATATTTTCGAGCCCTCACAGTGAAAGGTTCTATATAGGAAGAACTCGTAACTCTGTGATTTCAGAAGTTAAAAGTTCTATATAGGAAGAACATACGGCTCTAGGGTTTGAAGACTAGTAGTTCTATATAGGAAGAACTCCCAGTCAGAAGAATCCATCCGTGATGTAGAAGGTTTTATATAGGAAAAACTCGCCGCATTGAAGGCGAAGAGTTCTATATAGGAAGGACTCCAAGCTTTACCTTCTTAGAGTGAAAAGTTCTATATAGGAGTGACTCATAACTCAAAGCTTCAGAGTGAAAGGTTCTATATAGGAAGAACCCTGGCTTTAGGATTTCAAGGTAAAAAGTTCTATATAGGAAGAACTTTTGGTCCGAAGGATCCGCCCGAGAAAGCGAAATGTTCTATATAGGAAGGACTTGTAGCTCCAAGATCAGAAGGTGAAGAAGTTCTATATAAGAAGAACTTACGAACCTGAAGATTCAGCTAAGGAAAAGCGGAGAGTTCCAGAAGAACACGTGATTCTGAAGCTACAAATAGGGAAGTCGGATAAAAATGAGTGCTTATGATGTTTGTTTTGTTCTCATTCCACGAGAACAAGCAAAGAGGGGCAACTGTAATCACTCATTTTTATATGTTTTTGTAAATATTGTAATGTATTAGTGTGATGATTAATATATATTATTATTGCATGTTTACATACATGTGTGTGTATATGTTATTAATATATATATAATATGTGTGATATGTGTGAGTGTCTGTATATTATATTATTGTTTATGTGTACGTATTAGTAATTATCATGGTATATGTGTGTCATATGTATCTTTATATGTACAATATGTGTGAACAAATATATATGCTTGTATGTTATGTGTTTAAACGTATGTGATATATATGTTAATCTGCATGCATGCTTGTATGTACGTATATTATATGTGCATGTATGTATGTATGTATGTATGTATGTATGTATGTATTATTATTATTATTATTGATATTGGGTTAGTATAAAATAAAATCCAAAGTTATAAAACCCAAATAAATATATTAGTATCCAGTCCAATTATTACAAAACCCAAAATTAAATGTTAAAGGCCCAACCAACCAAGCCCAGCCCTAATGTCTAACCCTAATTACAGCTTCTTTTTGTACGTAGCCAACCAAGAGCCGTTGGATCAAATCCAGATCCAACAGCCACGATCGAAGCAAGGCATCCCATCAGCTGGCCGCTTAAGGTACACGCTCGGGACTCTCGGTCTCCCACGCGTGTGTGACGCCCACGCGTAAGACTCATCGACTTTCGCGCGCCACGTGTCAACATCTTGTGCAGTGTCTTTTTTACTAGATCAAATTAGGGTCATCCGTTTCTCGTATAATCTCAGCCGTTAGATCAGATCTAATCCAACGGCCAAAAACACGTTTGGCCGAAAGAATGCCTCCACCATGCCACCGTACCAACCACCGGACATGCGAGAAAAGAAAAAATGAGAGCTGTCAGTACAAAATCGAACCAAATATGTATTTTCTTATTTTCTACCAAACAAAATCAGGGCGTATATGTATCAGATAAAAAATCTGTAAGAACCAGTTACCGGTTTCCAAAAATAAAAAACACAAAAAAACCAAGAGTTCAGTGGTAATTCTTCTTCCTCCTTCTTTTCATGCATGCAAGTACGAAAATAAAAAAACAAGTAAAGGGGATATGGGTTTACCCGAGTGATTCAGCTCCTTCTCCGGTGAAAATCTCTTCCATGGGTGAATCGGAGTAGGATCCGGTGTTCAAAGGGAAGGGGTTGTTTTGGTATTGAAGCAAAAGCCTACGGTTTAAAATGGGGTTTTCCAGAGAGGTTTCTGGGTGTTGACGGTGGCCTTGGTGGCTGAGATCTCTAGTCTAGGATGGCTCGAGGCGGCCTTATGGCCAAGCCTCACCTGAAACCAACCAGGCACGGCTGAACGCGGCGGCCGGGGAAGTTTTGGTTTTAAGGATTTATAGAAAACTGAGATAAATGGGAGCATTATCTTAAGGGTTAAAAAATGAAAAAGAGAGAAAGGGGAGGCCGGTTGGGTTGTTTTATAGACAATTTTTTTAAAATGATATAATTACCCACTAAATCCCACCGTGTTTTTGATATTTTCAAAACTGTCTTGCCGTATGGTATATTCGCACAAATGGTCCCTCTTTTTTAAGACCTTTCAATTAAGCCGAATTTGTTTTTAAATGGTGAAAATACCCTATTAGTCCCTCCTTCCCATTTAATATTTTCATTTTGAGTTTGCCCCTTGGTTTTATTACATGCTTAGTCCTCATATGTTTCGCCTGGTTCTCAATTAAGTCTTTAAATGTCTTTTTTTATTTAATTTGTAAGCATTCTGTTTTTATTTTATTTCATTTCAGTCCATTTTTATGTTTTAAATATTTATGTCATTTGCCTTTTTTATGCTTTTAGCATGTTTACATTGCCCTGTTGGGTTTGTGTGTGTTTTTACATATTATATTTATTTATGCCTTTTATAATGTGTGTATTAACATGAGTTATATCATGCTTTACGTTTTAATTTATTTGTTCATGTTGTATACATGTTTGTTTTTTACGTTGTTGTAGTTTAATTTGTATATCATGTTTATATGTTTACATGAGTTTTATGATCATTTTTTTTGCATTTTAGGTTATATGTTAGTGTGATGTCTTTTTTTCCGTTACATAATGTCATGTTTTTTTTTATTTTTGCATGTTTATTGAGTCATATGATAAAGTTTTAGTGTATTTTTGTGGTAAGGTTGTTTTATTAGTTTAGTATCATATTATATGTATGTCATGCATATGTTGCATTTGTGGTTTTTTTATGTGTTCAAGCATGTTGTGATTATTTAATTTAATTTTGAAGCATGTTTTTTCCTTTTTCGCTTGTTTATGTTTATGCTTTGTTTATTATGATATGTTATGTTACTCTTGTTCGTACATTTAATTATTTTTGTTTAGTATTGTGATATTCATGTTTGTATGTTTTAGTACCATGTCAATGTGAATGTATGTTTTTTAATTGTTTTCTAAGATTGCATAACGAAATATTATTTGTCAATGCAGTGCCCTTTTATTCGAGCGTAAATGTGGCCAGTATCAAGCGCAGTGATGGTGGTCTATCGATTTATTCTCAAATAACGGGGCCCTTAAAATTTGCTCACACTTATAACCAAATTTTAACTTAATCGTCACTTTAATCCGAAAAGTTTAATATTAATAAAGCGGTAATTATTAAAGTACCAATTTTGGGCGGTATGGGGGTGCTAATCCTTCCCCATCCGTAACCGACTCCCGAACCCAAAACTTTTAAAATCTCTGGATTTATGGTGCCCGACCTACCTTAATAGCCGGTGGCGACTCCATTTCTTTAAATAAAATACGGTTTTTCATGAAACCCCCCATAATACATGTTTTCTAATACCCGAAAGACTCCCACACATTTTAAAACCCCGTTTTTAGCAAGCACTCATAAAAAGAGATCGCTACACAAACCCATAACACAAGCTTCATATTCTACCATGTTGTTAGTGCACAGAAATTCCAATTTACTTGTGAAAGGATAATGTGTATTATCTAGGGAAATCAACACTGCTCCAATCTCACGTCCCAGGGTATTAACTGCTCCATCAAAATATAATTTCCAAGCATCCTTCTCTGTACTTCCACTTTCTTCCATAGAGATGTTCATCACATCCTCATCTGGAAAGTCAAAGTTCAGAGACTCACAATCTTCAAAAGCGCGACTAGCCAAGAAATCTGCTATTGCACTTCCCTTTATTGTTTTCTGATTTACATACACAATGTCAAATTCTGATAACAACATTTGCCATTGAGCCAATCTTCCAGTCAAAGCTGGTGCTTCCATCAAGAACTTTAATGGATCAAGCCGGGATATCAACCAAGTAGTATGGTATAACATGTATTGTCTAAGTCTACGAGTTACCCAGACCAAGGCACAACATAACTTTTGAATTGGCGGGTACCGTACTTCACACTCTATGAACTTTTTGCTCAAATAATAGAGGGCTTTTTCTTTCCTTCCTATATCATCATGTTACCCCAGTACACACCCTATCGAATTCTCGTGAACAGTCAAGTAGAGAATAAGTGGTATGTCTGGAGCAAGTGCTACCAGGATTGGAGCATTTATTAGATATTTCTTTATCTTGTCAAATGTCTCCTGACATTCTTCATCCCATTCGCCTGGATTGTTCTTTTGAATCAGCTTAAAATTTAGATCACATTTATCAGTTAATTGAGAAATAAACCGAGAAATATAATTCAATCTTCCTAGGAATACTCAAACTTCTTTTTTGCGAACATGGAGGTGACAAGTTCTTAATAGCCTTTACCTTGTCTGGATCAATTTCAATTCCCCTTCTGCTAACCAAAAAACCTAGGAGTTTGCCAGATATAACTCCAAAAGTGCACTTATTCGGATTGAGCTTTAACTGGTACTTTCTTAATCTTTGAAACAATTTCCTCAAATTCTGAATATGCTTCTCTTCAGTCAGGGACTTAACAATCCTATCGTCCACATACATTTTAATTTCCTTTTGCATCATATCATGGAAGAGAGTCACCATGGCTCACTATATGTTACCCCAGCATTCTTTAGTTCAAAAGGCATTACCTTGTAACAATACGTGCCCTATAAGGTTATGAATGTCATTTTGTCCATGTCCTTTGGGTCCATCTTTATCTGGTTATATCCGGAAAAACCATCCATGAAAGAAAATAATGAATGACCTGATGTATTGTATACCAGAATATCTATGTGAGGAAGAGGGAAATTATCTTTTGGACTTGCTCTTTTCAAATCTCTGTAATCAACACACATGTGCACCTTTCCATCTTTCTTTGGCACTGTGACTATATTAGCTACCCATTCTGGATATTGTGCCACTTTCAGGAAACCAACTTCAATCTGCTTCTGTACCTTATCTTTGATTTGTAACACCATTTTTGGTCTCAATCTTCTAAGCTTTTGTTGAACCGGCTTACATTCTGGTCTTATTGGCAATTTGTGTACTACGATATTTGTATCCAATCCTGGCATATCTTGATAAGACCAAGAAAAAACATCTTTAAATTCTTGCAACAAATCGACCAGCTTTTGTTTTACTTCTATTGAGAAAGCAGCACCGATTTTTACCTCCTTTTTAACTTCTCCTGGACCCAGATTCAGAATTTCTATCTATTCTTTATGAGGTAAGATCTGTTTATCTTCTTTTTCCACCAACCTCAGTAATTCATCAGGGATTTCACATTCCGTCTCATCTTTGACCTCGTTAACTTCCATTGAACACTCTGGCTGCTCAAAATTTGATTTGGGACCAGGTTTAGAATCATTCATACAATTAATAGTTGAAGACCTGCAAGGAAAATAATAATATATGTTTGGAAAGGATGCGAAAAAAAGAAACATGTTTGCCATTTGAGAATCACATTGAAAGCATCTTTATTGAAATTAAACTTGCATAATAGCCCTTTACAGATAATCCCTCATACTCCCAGGCAAAAGTATAAGGTGGTTCTTGACATTTACTCTGTTTTATTCTTAAAGACTAGGTGAAGAACTTCAGAAGTCCAGTTGTTCAAGGCTTCACCAGGAAAGCATGGACACATTCCTTCCAGAAACATGCTAGGCTGGGATCCCTCAAATACACCATTGATGCACAGCTTTCCCACACTTTCTCCAAAGATCTCCTCTTCTTGGAGCCTCAGTGTCTCCTAGTTGTCTTTCTCCAATTTCTTCTCTATGTTGACGAACCCACGTGACTTGAAGATGCTTGTCAAGTCTGGAAATACCATAGGCTCCCAAGTTGTTTCAGTTCCCAAAAAGCGCGCCCTTCTTCGATCCTTGTTCTTTTTCAAATCTTGTTTTTTCTACTGAAGATTAGGCTTAAAACCAAGCCCAAAACAATTTTTCTTCATCAAAACGGGCTTAAGATGTAGACATCCCTGTAAATCCTTTCCAAGTCTTTTTCCAGTCCTTGCCCTTCTGCTAAGTGTTTCACGAACCGTTATCTTGGTGCAATTTGATATCCTCGAGTAGGGCATCGACTTCCCTTCAGCAACAAAGGTCGCATTTATGAATTCAAAAGCTCAAAACAAACATTCTAGAGTACTTCCATCAGTCTTAATATATAGAGCTTTAGTTGTCACAGAAGCAATAATGTCCTCCTCAGCTCCAATGCTCACTAGTTTTCCTTCAATCACGAACTTCAACTTTTGGTGCAAGGATGATGGCACTACACCAGTAGAATGGATCCAAGGCCTTCCCAACAAGCAATTATAGGTTGGCTTTGTATCCATAACGACAAAATCAACATTATAAAGCACGGGCCCAATTAACAGTGGCACCTCGACCTTTCCTAAAACTTCTCGAGTTGTTCCATCGAAAGCCCTCATTGTATTCTTGTAGGTCTTCATATGGGAATCATCAATTGGAAACCTTTGCAAAGTCACCAAGGGTAAAACATTCAAGGCTGACCCATTATCAACCAACACTTCGGAAAGAACATGTCCCTTACAATGAGTTGTAATATTTAGAGCCTTTACAGATCCCATCCCTCGTTTTGGGATCTCATCATCGCTAAAGGTAATATAGTTATTAGTAGCTATGTGATTCACAATCCAGTCTAGCTTATGTATCAATATATCATTCAAAACAAAAGTCTGATTAAGCACCTTAATCAAAGTATTGCGGTGCCTTTCCGAACTCAACAATAGTTCAAGGATAGAAATCCTAGCTTGCTATCTCTTTAACTACTCAACAATGCTATACTCACTGTGTTTCAAAATTTTCAAGAATTCCATGGCTTGTTCCTCATAACGGGCTCATTTATTTTCAGGGCCGATTATTCCCCAAATATTCTCTCTGGTACCACTGGAGGCATTACTTTATCTTTTTCTGACTCTTTAGAAACTTCTGGAGAATAACATCTCCCGCTTCTGGTGAAATGCCCAACTTCATTCACCATCTCTCCATCAAACTTTTCCATTTTTTCTGTTTCTCCTAGCACCTTTACCTCCTCCTGAGGCTTTGACTTTTCAGGTACTGTCACATTAGCGGCATAATTCCACAGGACCCTCCGAGTGTCTTTGAATGCAAACGGTGCCGGGGGAGAGATCACAACCTTAAGAGTTGCTACCGATTTTACATTATTGTAAACACTTCAAACTTTTGGTCTAGCAAAAATGATCAATGGTTTGTTTACTCTATATTTCCCTCAAGAACTTTCAAAAGTACACACCTCTGCTTCTTTCCTCTCATCCGTCTTCTCAAAGAACTCAATCTCCTTGTTCATCATCTTCTGGATCAAACATATGAATTTAGCACAATGCTGGATCTCATGACCGTCCTCCTGATGATACTCACAGTAGATGTCCGACTCCACTTCTTTCTTAACCTTTATTTCGATCTGTATCATTCCAGCATTGCATAGCTATTCAAATACCCATTCCAAAGGTGATCTGATTTTAGATATATTAGTATTTAGCTGCTTGGCTCATCCTCATCCTCTATTACGTTCACCCCTCGTCCTCCATGATTTGGCAAAGGATTTGGTGCTATATTAGGCTCATCAAACTTCAACACACCAGTATTTACCAAATTCTGAACCACCTTTTTGAATGCTGTGCAATTTTTAATTGTATACCCTAGGATCCCAACATGGTATTCATAGTGTACCTTCGGATCATACCATGGAGGGTATGGAGGTTGCAAGGGTGTCAAATAATAGGGTCTTAACAAATTCGCATCAAATAACTGCGGATACAGCTCCGTATATGATATCAGTAGAGGTGTAAAGTTCATCCGGTCATTTCTCGAGCCTCGAGAATATTTCCTATTTGAATTCTGTGAACTTTCTTACGCACCATCTGATAAAATTGTAACATTTTTCAGGGCCTCATAAGCACTCATATTGTTCACTTCATTGTCCTTTACTTTTAGAAGTCTTACGAGAACTCTCTCTACTTTCTAGTCTTCCACTCTTAATTGTTGCCTCAATTAATTCAGCAGTCATCACCATGTCTGCAAAATTGTGAGTAATATTACCTATCAAATGCTCAAAGAGTGGTCCCCTTAAAGTGTTTACAAACATGTGATTGACCTCATTTTCCAACAATGCCAGTTGCACATGTGCTGCCAGTTCCCTCCACCTCTGTGCATACTAGCAGAAACTCTCGGTTAGTTTATGTTCCATAGCCTGCAACATGACTCGGCTAGGAACCATTTCAGATACATGTTTATACTACTCTTCGAAAGTACCAGAAAGGTCTTTCCAAGACCTAATATTAACTCAGCTTAATTGTGCATACCAGCGTGCTGTTGAGCCCGTTAAGCTATATTGAAAACAATAAATAAACAATTTCTCATCCTTCAAATAAGTGGCCATTTTGCGACAGCACATGGTAATATGTGCTTTCGGACAAGTCGTCCCGTCATACTTTTCAAAGTCAAGTCCTTTGAATTTGGGTGGAAGGATCAAATCAGCAACCAAACTCAAATCAACAGAACTAGACCCCTGATTGTTCATTTTCTGCATCTCCAACAACCTGTCTTCGAGCACCTTACAATGTTCCTCATACTTTCTCTCGATCTCAGCATGAATCTTCTCGACTTCGTTGACCATATTCAGATCTGGGACTTCGTTACCACTTCCAAAATTTGCTCCAATATGGACCGGATGGCTAGCAGTTGCTCCAACTAGATTAATTTGGACCTTCTTCATAGGAGGTGGTCCTCCAGGCTGTTCCTTTATATGAGATGTAGTGTCTATCTATTCATTCACGTTGTCTACAGTACCCTCATGCACTTTGCCCTTCCCAGATTCTTTAGGTCCCAACAAAGCGGTCAAGTGACTGATAATATCCCTCTGTGTCTGAGCAAAGTGATCTCTCATGGATTGCTCAATCCTGTTGAATATATTCTATACCTTAACACGATCATTCTCGAGACTAGCAACTCTATCTTCAACAGCCATGGCCTTGGAGCGTAAACGTGTTTCGTATGAATGTGAAATGATTGCGGTTCAAAAACAAACTGCCATAGAACCTTTCTTTATTAAAACCTTTATTGTAGTTTCGTATGAATGCATTAGGGGTGTTAAGCTCAAAGACAAATATTTAGAAAAACATCCATTTAACTAGGAAAAGTCGAATACAAGAAATGGATAATTTCAACTACAGAAAACTACTAGCTCTAATTCCTAGATTAACTATCTCATTCAGCATACGTATAACCCTCTCTTCAAGCTATAGATCAACGTCAGGGCGTTGTAGTAAATTAGCAGCATTCTTCGACAGTATCTGAACATATTGAACAATGCCTCTTACTCGTCCCTTGAAGATAACCAGTTCATTATTTTGTTCCTAAATTGTACGTTTAGCTGTTTCGTACTTCTGCTTCCACGCTCCACTTTCTTGATACAACGTACTTTCAAAGTTTGCAAGCATTCCTTTTAAGTCCTAAACTGTATTCTCTAACTCAGCCATCGTTCCCTTCAACTATTTCTTCTCTTCATCCGCAACATCTCTTCCTTCATTGTAATGCCCTGTGAGCACTTGTTCCATTTGCGATATCTGAACCCTTAGTTCTTCATTATGTTCTTCCAGTTCCGTATTCTGAGTCAACAACTCTGAATTTTGTATCTCTTTTCCTTCTAGCTTATTTTTAGCACGATCATATGATTTCTTCAAGTCTTGGATCATTTTCTTAGAGGATTTTGCATTGTCCCCATACATTTTCTTATAATCATTCATCTCTTTTGCAGCCCTATCCAACTATTCATACAAATCATTGATCATCCTGCTTGTGCTTCCTTTTTTAATCTTTTTACACTTTGAATGAGTTTCCTTTAAATCCTTCAATTCTTGACTGAGTTTTTGATTATGTTCATAAAACTCCTTTTTCTTACCTTTCTATACACCTACCTCTAACGACGCCATGGATAGCTTCTGCTTCAGTTCTTCAATTCGCTTCTTATACCAGTTTAACTCTTTCTCGTGATCATGTTTCAACTTCTCTACTACTGAGGGCGCATCTCTCACACGTTCATTGATCAGACCAGTATTATCAACTCCTTTTTGTTGAATGTCATCATTAACCCTTCGAGTCTTTCACTGCGCATAATTTTGCATGACCTCTAATCCATCCTGAAGCTTTACTCTCCTCGGCGTTTCCCATGCTATTACGACGTCCTTTATTTTTATCTTGTAGCCTTCTGTCTTATGCATGTACTCGAATTCTTTCATGCCAGCAGTAGCAGGAATAAACTGTCTTGATTTGAATTGTCAGGACACTAGCAGTGGGCAATAGGCTGTTCCTCCCCAAATTCCCGGCAGTAGAACCCAATCGAATTTCCCACATCGATACAGGTAACCTACCAAATTTAGCCAATGGGTTTTTCAGACAATCTCCGAGTCTTTCATTTCCAAAAAATGTTCTTTCCACTACACTTCCGTCATTTTCTCAATCGAACAAGCTACAATATGTTCCTCTAGTGCTGAATAATCAGTACAGAATCTATGAACCCTATAAGGTGCAACCTATTTGTGGCCTCGAAACTACACCTCTAACAACTGAGCACAACCCCAGAATCTCTCTTCCCCTGCTCTTCTGCAAGCGGTCAAGGTTTTATAGGTTTTTGCCAAGATGGCTGGCACCAGATTTACCTTGTTCTTTAAGCGCTCAAACAACCCAAGAGTTGATGGATCAATATAATATGGGGTCCTCGAAAATAACACTAATCCATAAATACACAAGGTGTACATACTTCTTTTCCTCTCTAGTTCATCGCTCGTTAAAATTAATTCTTGAATTACCTTCCAGTGTATGCGTTCATTATCCTCAGTTATTTCATCATTCCCTTTTTGCCTTAATTTTCCGTTAAACCAAACTTCATTTTTCTCGGTGACCATTTTCAACTTTATTCTAAAGGTTGAGTTGTTAGGGGGTCTCGTGTAAATATTGTCCTTTTCAAATTTTGAGCAAATGTAACAAAGCCTCATATTCTTCCAGTGTCAGTGTCATATCCACTTCTCTGAATGTGAAGCAATTATATGTCGGGTTCCAATACTACGTCATAGCCCTAATTAATTCTCGATCGACTGGAACGTCCAACAACATTACTATATCCCCGAACTCTAACTGAAAAGCTTTCTTCATAGTTTCTTCCCATTGTTCCCACATTGCTTTGAGCTCTGGTAAACAAATGTTCTGTCCTGAATTCATTCTAGCAATTTCCTTAGTTCGTGATACATTTCCTATTTGATTAACTTCGAACTTAATACCCCCTATAAGTACAATTATGATGCAAAAACATATAACAAAACACAGAAAACAAAAGAAAAGAAACTGTGTCAGTATGGTGAAAATGAACTTGTAAACAAAAATAATTGCTGCAAAATAAAACAATTTATATTGCGTAAAAATAATTAGAGAATAGTTTATTTTTCATAGAAGAATAACTAGAGAAGCGTATTTAAATCAGTGACACCCTATCCTAGGTCCCTGTCTGGCTCTAGTGGGGTAGGCTTCTATTACAGCATGTGAGTTTCGATCTAGACTCTGGGTACCTGAACTATTGTTACTAGACTAGTAAGACATCGATTCGGGAGTATACGTCACCTTATAGCGGAGGCGTAACCTCACGGTGTATAAGGTTGGTATACCAGAAGGAGGACAAAATTTCGATCACGGAGCTGAATAACTCATGTAAGATCATGCCTCACTCCCACTTAAGGGTGAAAAGCCCGGGTAGAAGGCTTATGCATGAATGACAATTTATATCACACAAGAAAAAGCTACTTGCATTCTTTCTAAAAATTCATCCAATAATAATGAAAAAATTAAATTCAAATCATTGTCCTAAAATGCCAAAATGCCACGTAAAATTAATTAGGTCTGACTCTCATTTTTTAAAAAAATCCCCAGGGGAGTCGCCAAGCTGTTGTGACCATTTCTGAAATCAGGAGTGTAAAAATAGCCTGACGATCGATCATTTAGAAAATTAGGGTTTTATGAACATTTTTAATTTAATCTTGAAAATTTAGGGTTTTTCATATTAAATTGGATTTTTTCTTTTATTTATCTTAAAAAAAATATTTTGGAGTCGCCACCGATCACTTTGAGGTATACCAGACACCTAAAAACAAACCAAAGATTTTGTATTAAAATTGGGTTCGGGGGTCGGTTACGTGTAGGGAAGGGTTAGCACCCCTACGAACGCCTATTATCAGTACCTTTAATTTTACGTGGCATTTTGGCATTTCGAATAATTATTTGAATTTAATTTATCACATAATTATTAATTGAATTTAAATTCCAAATGCAGATATCCTTTTACAAGGAAATTCATTTTGTTCGAATATGAGATTAAAAGCACCCCGTTAGGTGGCACCCCTATTCAGATTTAAAAATGAATTTCCAGCATAAAAGGTTTTTAATGAATGTCCTTTTATTGTCTTGTTGATCTTAAGTACTAATCCTAAAAAGGCTCTAATTAATTAGTTATTTATGCTATGAATATAAATTAATTTAATGGCTTTTATGAGAAAATGTCAATTGCTTGAACATCTTTCATATATTTAAAGGACTTAAATTAATCATATTTCTAATTGATTAATCTTTCTAGTTAATTAAGATTCTAGTCCTAATTAAGGCCCTAACAATTTATTAAGTCAATATTATAAGTGAAAATGTATATTAAATGTTCACCTTTAAAACCAATGTTGAGATAACACCCCATTGTAAACAATGGAACACCATCCAAATTTTAGTCCCAAATGTTCAATTTAATATACATTTAATTATCTACAATGTATCTTAATCAATTATTTAATTTTAATTAAAGAACTAAATTAATATTCAATTTTAAATGAAATACATATATTAAATATAATTTATTGAAATCCATATTGTGATAGCACCCCATTGTAAACAATGAAACACCATCCAACTTGGATTCTAAAATTATATTTAATACACATCTAATTACTACAATTATCTACCTTATTTAATTATTGAACCCTAATTAGAGAACCTAAACTAAAAGGCTCTAAACAATTATTAAGTCTAAGTGTATTTAATTGTCTAACATATAATTCTATATGTCCAATTTAAAACATGCATCACATAATTAAATTAATGGCATTTAATTAAATAAAACAAATGAATGATGACCAAAATTAAAAAACAAATCAGAACATAAGGCTCAATTTATTATTAAGGGACTGAATTAAAACAATTACAAAAGCCTAAGACCAAATTACAAAGTCTAAGTGACCCAATTGAAAGAATTACAAACTAAGGGGAATAATTACAAGACATAGAGAACCGAGTTGAATTAATTACAAATTACAAAGCCCAGGAAACAAATTAAAAGGAAATTGGACTAAATTGAAAGAAAGCAAAAGTCTGGGCAAAAACCAAATGATATCCATATAGGATCGTGCGGGTCAAACCCAACCCAAACAAGATGCACAGGTCATTTTGACCCGGTGCCAAAACGGTACCATTTGACTCAGCCTATAAGAGGCCCAAAATGAGTCAACCTGGCCATTTGAGCCACAAAACTCTCTCTCCTCTCACTCTCTCTCCCAAATTCTCTCAATTATAATGCAACTCAATCTAGAAACCATACCCAAAACGGATCAAAGTCTCATGTTCTTCATCTGTTCTTCCTCAAATTCAACTAAAAACCTCACTTTTATTCTCTACAAACACCCAAAATCATTTGTTTCATATTTCTTATCGATCAAACCCTCATATCCTCTTGGAATTCATCCCTTGTTCTTCATAATTCCCTCATTTGATCTTTAAAAACACCATAACACCTCTCCTAACCTGTTTCTCAAGATCAAAAACTACAGAATCCTATCATGTTCATAGTTATTCATCCCAAACCGAATAAACTCTGGAACACCAGCCTTGCTCCACCCTAGTTGCCACCCCTAGATCTAGAACCACCGCTCTGAACCATTTCAGCATGTTTGCCGGCTGCCGGAGGCAATGCCGGCCACCTCCGATCATCATCTCTTGTCATCTTCTCTGACCAACCTTGAAACTTCGATCATCCCTACCCTTATTCTGGCCACTGTCCTCCGTCGTAAGGCAATTTTTGGTTGCCGTGCTGGAACCCTGAAACACTTAAAATCCTCATTTTTCCTATTTTTCTACCTAAACTACCCGACCCGACAGGATCTCCTGACTTCCCTCTCCTATCATTTTCAACTTCATCCAAAAACTAAAAACATTCCCGGTAACCACTCAAAACCTTACTCTGACAAACTTAAAGATAAGTTCCACATTTTCTTTACTATTTTTTGGTTTTCTTTTTTTTAAAACCTAGATCTAACATTTATTTTGTTTTTTTTTGTTGTAGGAATAAAAGATTCGAACAGAAGGCTACCTTCTAATATCAGCGACGTAGATTCGATGACGGCGTAGCTCCAGTGACGGCATAGCTCCTATAACAGCTTGTCTTCTTCGACAACCTCTGAACTCCTAGGTAAGTCCTCAGTTTCCCTTATCTCCTCAATTATTAGAGTAACAATTGGGTAATTATTACTGTCATTATTAATTATTTTTCTCTCTCCATAGGGTAATTATAGCAGGGGTAAATGCTGACGTCAGGGCTAATAAGCTGCTGACAGATGGCTCCAGAATGGCTTGATCCGAGTGAAACACAAACGGGCCAATGGCAAGGTGCCACGTGGCTAGTTTATGCGGGAAAAAGAAGCGCAAGTGTGCTAGTTTGGGCTTTTATCTGATAATATGTATATGGGCGGGAGTTTGGTTGTAAATGGGCTTTATATTTATAATTTGGGTTTTGAATTATTTAGGCTTTGTACATGGACTGTTTTCCTGGACTATTATTTATTCATTTGGGCTTTTTAAAATATTATATTTATTTGTTTATGTATTATTTATATTTATTTATTTAATTATTAAGCCCAGTCAAAATTCAGGTATTACAAAAGGACACCGCTGACTTGCAAAGGTCAGAACAAAATCTATCATTTTTTGAAGTTTAATTCTGAAACATTTCCCCTACTATACTTGGGCTTAACTATTTTTCTTCAATGATAATTCATGACGAGTCTTCTCCAATCTCAACATTAGGGTGAACATATGCCCTTACGTCTCTAAACTTTTCATACCTCGATATGGTCCAAACTCCAATTTTCTGAACCAAACAAAGCATTTATTCTGTCTTTTCTGAATTTTCGTCTTTTGTTTCATTCTGAAAGCCAATTGCTGACTTACATTGGTTATACAAAATCTATCATTTTTCTAAATTTCAATTTTGTAACACTGACCTCACTCAATTTGGGCTCCACTGTTACCTCTTCTATGACTCTTCACGAAGAGCCTTATTCTATCTCAACGTTGGGGTGAACACATGCCCCCAAATCCCAAAATTTTCCTTATTTTCAATAAGGTCCCAAATCTTCATTATTCCGAACCATACAAAAAATTACGGCAGAAAGTTACTTCAAATCTCTAAACTGCCTAGTGTATGAAATCTTGCTATTATTCTCATTACAATCACTGATAAATTATTCCTTTGTGCTAGGTCGACCATGTATTTCCCTGACCTAAAACTATATCTATGAAGCCATGCAGAGAAACATTCTTTTTCTTCTTGATCTTGTAGTTCCCCATCTCACCTTTGGGTTTAGTTGCCATTTTTTTCATCTTTCTTCTATCTCAACGGTAGGCAAAAAACATGCCCCCTAAGTCTCCAAAAATCATTTCTTCAATAACATTCAATCTTCAATTTTCTGAATCCACCAAGGCATTACGACACACACTTACTTTGAGCCTTTGAACCGTGTAGCATACTAAGGCTTGTTATTATTCTCTTCAGGATCACTAACAGGTTATTCCTTGGTGTTAGGTCGATCATATACATCTTTGACTTTTAATTCTAAATTCTATTCTTGAAACCATACAGAAAAAACTTTTTCTTTCTTCTTTTTTTTTCTTTTCTTTATTTCTTTTTATCTATATATTGGTTTGCTGATAGTCCCCTTTTGCATGTAGGGGATGAGTAAGAATCTGATTGTAATACCCCAAATTTTACTAAGTTGATTAAGGATCATTTAGTACTAAGATAATAGCTTAAAAGTTATCTTAGTGACTAAAATGACAAAAATGCAAAAGTTAGGATTTCTTCGATTATGGGTTATGGAAAAATAATTTATGAGATTTAAAACATCAGATGATAGAGGGAAAGTTAATTATGGTACTTGCAAAGTTTGGTTGAAATTCGAGGAAAATTGGAATGGGAATTGAAGTTTAAAATTTAGTGACCAAAATGTTAAGTAGTCAAAACTTGTGTGGTACAAGACTAAATATGAAAAGTTGAAGGACTAAAGGTGTAATTTCCCAAAAGTTAGGGGTATTCATTTCATAAATAGATAGATTACCTAAGGGTGTGGATCAAATGTGGAATTCTGGTTTGAACCGATATTTTGATTATTTGGAAATCGCAGTCAAAGTTTAAGTGGAATTCGGGTATCCGAATCGAATTGGAAAATTATGAAATTTTAATATATGATAGAAGAAGGTTATAAAAAAATTATTCCCAAGTTTTGGAAATATTTTCAGTTCGATTCAGGATGAATCCTATGATTTATTTTGATTAAGAATTTATTTAGTAACCGATAAAATTCTCGATAATTATTGGTAAAACGAATCGAGCTAAAATTTCAGAGATAGTTCCATGGATCTTAGAAGAGTCATAAAATATTATTTTATGACTATTTGGATGCTAAAAGGATAAGGAAAAATTTAAATCGATTGAAATGATATGGTATGGCAATTTTGTGAATAAGTTGATTGATAAAAGGCATTTTGGTCATTTTGCTCAAACGGGACATGGAAGGAATTTTGAGATTTCTTTTATTGATGAATAGTGGTTGATTATAATCTAACTAAGTCTAGTTGAAATGTTACAAAATGGCAAATTAGAAATATAGATCTAGTTGGAGGGTGTTTTTGGAAAGTGAAATTTATTGAATTAACAGTTTATTTTTTTATAATACAAGTGGCATAAATACATGAAAATATGAAGGAGTTATCAGCAAATTACTCTCCAAAACCGTGGTTAAGAGGAGAAAGAAGAAGAAAATTTTTCAAGCTCAATTTAAGCCCCGAATCTCAGTTTTAAGGTAATCTTTTGAACTACAAAGTTGTTCTATTCTTCGAGCTGTATCTTTTGATGTAAATAATTCATAGAATACTTGCTTGGTTGATGAGATTTGATATGAGGAAGAAATTAGGGTTTATGAACAAAATTGGGGCTTTTGAAATTTTATGATTCCATGGATGAATTTAAGTTGGAATCAAGCTTATATGATGTTAAAATCATGTTATTGAGTTAGGATTTAAACCCTACATATTTTGGTTTGTATGGAGAAGATTAGGGCTTATGGATTAATGTCTAACTTATGGTTTGTGATGTTGGATTAATGATCTAGTAAGCTTGATTTGTTGTTTGGAAGCAAAACCCTAAGTTAAATATATAGGGAACAATTCGGCAAGCTTCAAAGTTGAAGGAACGGATCTGAATTTTATGAAATTTGAGTGTATTTATGTAATTAATGATGTCGGAGATGTGAAATTGATGTTAGAATGCTAAACTGATGTTGAATCGAATTAGTGAGCATTTTGACAATTTGTCAAAATCAAGTGACCAAATAGGAAATGAATTATTCGATGGGGATTAAATCTGATTTTTAGTTAAAATAATAGAATTAAGGTAGTAATGTTGGTTTGAGGACTAAATTGAAAAGTAGAAAAATAAGAAGTTAGTATAAATGAAGTTTATTATGGAAAGCTATGTTGAAGATTGAATTTTTGGCAGTGACATTGAAAATTCACCAAAAATTCTACAAAACTGTTTAGATGATGAATTTTATATCTATGTAAAGATTTGTTCATCTAGTTTCGTTTCCAACAAACGGAAACTGATTTCGAGTTCCGAGTTAAAAGATATGAATTTTTAATCGAATAAAGGTCAGAAAATTTACAGAGCAGTTTCTGTCAGGACAACTTTGTGACGTGATTTTGAAGAATTTTCATAATTTTTTGTAGATTTTATTAATTTTTGTTGCTTATATCTTTAGAATCGTTATCAAATCTAGTTCTTACAGTATAAAGGATATTAAGATCCAATATGTATTTTGATCTTTAGAAGTAAAACTCTGAGGGTAGGACAAGCATGTTAATCAAGTTGCAATCTGCCAAACATCAGTAAGACATTCTAAATTTATGATATTCATTAGTGAGCATGTATCAACTTATTCGTTGGTTAATTTATAAGCTAGTTTTATGTCAGATGTTAAAAAAAATTAAAAGTGAGGAAATCAGCTAAATAATTTAGTAACATCATTAATGTGTATTTAATCATCAAAAATACGTTGAGGGAGTTACATTAAGTGGTATCAGAGCTACAAGTTTAGTCGGTTCTGGATGCTAAATCGAGTTTGTTATAAGTTGTCAGTAAATACATACCCTAGAATGTCATATTACTGATGTGTTGATTGTATGACTTGAAGCTGCTCCTCATTAGTAATAGATGAGATAAGATTATAATAAGAAAAGTAAGACGCTACTGAATTTTGTCAATCGACGAATCTCAGAGGTCAAGAAAGGACTCACGGCGAATACAACGAAGTAAAATAGTTATTGTAATAAACTTAAGTTTGAGTTAAGTTACCTGCATTGTAAGGAGCTGATGCAGTAATTATAAGATGTTAGTCATTAACATATATACATGCACTTATGTTTATAACAACATATATTATAAGGGAATATATCGACTACATAGAGTACCAGCCTCGATAGTATCTAATGGAGATCTGATGTTTACTTTAAGATTTTGGAAGGTCTAAAAGATATGAATATTGAAAATTCAAAAGAAGTAATATTATTCTTAAGGGAATATGTTTGTATTTGGGTGGATTAATGCCACAAAGTAGTACTTACAATAGAAGTGACCTAGAAAATTTTCTAGGAGTTAAAAGAGCTAAAAGCTTAGCTGTAAGAACTGTTAGACTGGAGTTATAATTAATCCAGTGTACTATTGTGAGAAGCTCCAAAATTATTTGTAAAGAAGAAAGATAGTTCTTTACGACCATGTATTGATTATTTATAAAAGGAAAATAAGAAAAGATAATGATATATTTTCTATCAGTATTATTAGTTAACCTGAACCTGAAAGACTGGATGTGAGCTTGGGTATTAAAAGTGGCTTTCTTAGGTCATATTACTTTAACTATAGGGATCCAAATCGATCCTAAAAATATTAAAGAGGTTCGCGATTTCTTAAGACTTATTGGTTATGATCAAAGGTCTGTGAAAGATTTCTTGATATATGTTATGAGCTTGTATAATTGAGTTTGAAATCATGGAAAAGATATATACCGTTAGTAGAAATTGCTTATAGTAATAGTTATCAAGAAAGTATACAGATGGCACCCTATGAGGCTCTCTACGGTCAAAAGGGTAAATCATTATTAAATTAGTTCGAGTTGAAGATCATAAATTAATTAAGTCATATTTATTACAAGAAATGGAAGAAAAAGTAAAGATTGTACAATATAATCTTAAAAAGATTAATGATCGACATAAGTCTTATGTAGACTTGAAAGGAAAAGATATTCAATTCGAAGACAAAGGAAGAACATGAAGTCTATCTTCGCATTGTTCTTCAGACTCTTCGAGAAAATAAGCTATATGCTAAGTTGTTAAAGTGTAAATCTTGGTTGCTGAAAGTTGCTTTTCTTGGTCATGTGGTTTTGGCAGAAGAGATAAGAGTAAATCCCAAGAAAGTACCAACTATAGTTGAATAGAAACCTCTGAAGAATGTTTTCGAGGTTCGAAGATTCTTGGGACTTATTGGTTATTATCGAAAGTTTGTAAAGAATTTCTCGATGATTGCCTCCCCACTGACCAAGCTATTGAGGAAAGGTATGACATTCAGTTGGACAGATAAGTGCCAATAAAATTTTGAAACATTAAAGAATATATTAATCGAAGCCCCGATATTAGTACAACCAGAATCGGGCAAATATTATATAGTTTATAATGATGCTTCTCATAAAGGTTTGGGAAATGTACTTAAGTAAGAAGGAAAAATAGCGGCTTATGCTTCGAGACAACTTAATATGCATGAGAGGAAATTATTCTACTCATGATTTGGAGCTCGCAATGGTTGTATTTGCTTTAAAGATATTGCGTCATTATTTATATGGTGAATGATACTATATTTACATAGATTACATAATAATGTATCTGTTAACTAAAAAGAAGTTAAACCTGAGGCAAGAAGGTGGATAGTCAATATAACGATAAATCTGATCGAAATAAGAATTTTGATTTCGGATTTAGAAATTAAAATGCATTAGAAGGTATTGAATTTGGATCAAACAAGATTGTTAAGCGTGTTCAAGCCAGAGAAATTCAAGGATGGATGACCTTTTGGGAAGTGTCATGGAATCAAATTTTTGATCGAATAAGTAGAAGAAGGTGAAATCGAAGACTTTGAAATTAGTCTGATGGATGTTTGTATTATCAAGGAAAAACCTATTTTTTCAAACGATGAAGAATTAAAGAAACAACTTATCTTTGAAGTACGCTATAGTCCTTTGATTGTACATCCAGGTGGAAACCAGATGTATCAGGATTTAAAGAATCAATCTTGATGGCCAAGCATGAAAAAAAGTTATAACTGAGTTTGTTTCAAAATATCTGACATGTCAACAAGTAAAAGCAGAACTTCAGGTACCTTTTGAATTTTCGTTACTGATTTTAATTTCTCAGTGGAAATGAGAACGAGTGATGAAGGAATTTGGTATTAGAACTATCTTTGGCATCGAATAAGAAGGATTCAATCTAGGTGAATGTTGATAGACTGACTAAGTTAGCACAATTTATCCCTGTTCGAACAGATTACCCTAGGGATAAGTATGTTGAGTTGTATATTAAGGAAATAATTCAATCTAGCTTGTTAAAGATCTTTGGCGAAATCATAAAATTGAGAAAACCACTTGGAAAAAAGGTAGATGTGAGAAAGTAGTTTCCTCACCTTTTTGAACCAGGTACGTGTTAAAAATTCGAGGACGAATTTTCTTAAGGGGGAGAGAATTGTAATACCCCAAATTTTACTAAATTGATTAAGGATCATTTAGTACTAAGATAATACCTTAAAAGTTATCTTAGTGACAAAAATGCAAAAGTTAGGATTTCTTTGATTATGGGTTATGGAAAAGGAATTTCTGAGATATAAAAGCATCGGATGATAGAGTGCAAAATTGGAATGGGAATTGAAGTTTAAATTTAGTGAGCAAAATGTTAAGTAGTCAAAACTTTTGATGTAGAAGACTAAATATGAAAAGTTGAAGGACTAAAGGTGAAATTTCCCAAAATTTAGGGGTTTTCATTTCATAAATAGATAGATCACATAAGGGTGTGGATCAAATATGGAATTCTAGTTTGAACCGATATTTCGATTGTTGAGAAATCGTAGTCAAAGTTTAAGTGGAATTCGGGTATCCGGATCGATTTGGAAAATTATGAAATTTTACTACATGATAGAAGAAAGATATAAAAAATTATTCCCAAGTTTTGGAAATATTTTTAGTTCGATTCAGGATGAATCCTATGATTTATTTTGATTAAGGAATTTATTTAGTAGCCGATAAAATTCTTGATATTTATTAGTAAATCGGATCGAGATAAATTTCAGAGATAGTTCCATGGATCTTAGAAGAGTCATAAAATATTATTTGATGACTATTTGAATATTAAAAAGATCAGGAAAAATTTAAATCAATTGAAATGATATGGAATGACAATTTTGTAAATAAGTTGATCGGTAAAGGGCATTTTGGTTATTTTGCTCAAAAGGGTCATGGGAAGAATTTTGAGATTTATTTTATTGTTGAATAGTGTCTGATTAGAATCTAACAAAGTCTAGTTGAAATGTTACAAAATGGCAAATTAGAAATATAGATCTAGTTGGAGGGTATTTTTAGAAAGTGAAATTTATTGAATTAAAAATTCATTTTTTTATAATACATGTGGCATAAATACATGAAAATATGAAGGAATTATCAGCAAATTACTCTCCAAAACCGTGGTTAAGAGGAGAAAGAAGAAGAAAATTTCCCAAGCTCGATTTAAGCCCCGAATCTCAGTTTTAAGGTAATCTTTTGAACTACAAAGTTGTTCTATTCTTTGAGCTGTATCTTTTGATGTAAATAATTCATAGAATACTTGCTTTGTTGATGAGATTTGATATGAGGAAGAAATTAGGGTTTATGAACAAAATTGGGGCTTTTGAAATTTTATGATTCCATGGATGAATTTAAGTTGGAATCAAGCTTATATGATGTTAAAATCATGTTATTGAGTTAGGATTTAAACCCTACATATTTTGGTTTGTATGGAGAATATTAGGGTTTATGGATTAATGTCTAACTTATGGTTTGTGATGTTGGATTAATGATCCAGTAAGCTTGATTTGTTGTTTGGAAGCAAAACCCTAAGTTAAATATATAGGGACCAATTCGGCAAGCTTCAAAGTTGAAGGAACGGATCTGAATTTTATGAAATTTGAGTGTATTTATGTAATTAATGATGTTGGAGATATGATTGATGTTAGAATGCTAGACCGATGTTGAATTGAATTAGTGACCATTTTGACAATATGTCAAAATCAAGTGACCAAATTGGAAATGAATTATTGGTTGGGGATTAAATCTGATTTTTAGTTAAAATAATAGAATTAAGGTAGTAATGTTGATTTGAGGACTAAATTGACAAGTTGAAAAATAAGAAGAAGTTAGTATAAATGAAGCTTATTATGGAAAGTTGTGTAGAAGATTGAATTTTTGACAGTGACTTCGAAAATTCACCATAAAATCTAAAAAAAATATTTAGATGATGAATTTTATATTGATGTAAAGATTTGTTCATCTAGTTTCGCTTCCAACAAACGGAAACTGATTTCGAGTTCTGAGTTAAAAGATATGAATTTTTAATCGAATGAAGGTCAAAAAATTTACATAGCAATTTCTGTCAGGATAGCTTTGCGACGGGAGTTTGAAGAATTATCATAATTTTTGTAAATGTTATTAAATTATGTGGCTTATATCGTTAGAATCGTTATCGAATCTACTTCTTGCAGTATAAAGGATATTAAGATCCAATGTGTATTTTGATCTTTAGAAGTAAAACTCTGAGGGTAGGACAAGTTGTCAGAAAATAGAATTTGATACATTTTATATCTAAATGTTTGATAGCAAGCTCGGAAGAATTATTGGAAGTTCAAATTGGTCATTAAGAACCAAAATGAATTTTTGGATAGTATAAGGAAGGAAGGAAAATTATAGAAATTTTTATGTTAAATGATTGGATAGCTTGATTGAAATATTATTAGAAGTGAATTTAACAAATGTTTGTTTATATCATGTGGTTAATGAAGTCAAATCCGAATCAAAAGAAGATTCGAGGTACTATGAAGGAAAGGATCGAGTAGAATTTAGTGAGGCATGCTAATAAATGGCCCAGGTGAGTGCATTTTTACTTATTTATTATATATGTGATATGAGTGATTGTATTATATATATATATATTTATGCAATATTGATAAATAGGATGACTTGCGATGAACCGATCGTGATATTACTGAAAATGTATGTTGATCAAAGTTATGCAAATGGCATAAAGTATTAAGTGGCATATGTGATACACCGATATGGCATAATGATTTATCTAAGATAAATCAGATTTTAGATATTTGGACATGAATTGCCCATTATCGAATTATGGATAATAGTATTGAAGGATTGGATATTGAATATGAAAATATTATATTGTTATTCCCAAGTACTAGTGTGAGAGTTTTGGTATAATTGGATATCCATAAGAGTCATAACAGCTGCAATCCAGCACTACGGTGCGATCCAGACACTTCGGTGTTGATAACATACGCTACGGCGTTGCAGTCACTTCGGTGATGTTTAGCACAAAAAGATGTTATAATGAGAAGCAAAGGGCGTCCTCGAGTACGTATTCAACATCAGACGTTACAGCATTGCAGACACTAAGATGTCGAGATAACTCGTATACCATAGGTTCACATGAGAATCTTTGGTATAGTTAGATATCCATAGAGTCCTAGCATCTGCATCATAGCACTACGGTGCGAGATAGACTCTTCGGGGTCGAGATATACTCTACGGAGTCTGTTCTAACACTACGGTGTTACATCGCAAAAAATGTGCGAGTATAAGGAGCAAAGAGCGTCCTTGATTATATGAGGAGCAAAGAGGGTCCTCGAATACGTACTCATCTCAGTCGCTACAGCGATGCAGACGCTATGACTTCGTAGACACTACGGTGACGTGATGACTCGCGTACCATGGCATCACATGATTTGTACTTTGGGCTATAATACTTGAAATGCAATTATACAGGTAGTTAAGCTAAAAAGCTTAATGTACACAAGACAGGTAAAACAGATCGAATCCTACGATTTGAATATTACATTGGTTAAATGAACTATACCTATAAGGTAGTTCTATGCATGATAAAATATTATCAACTGCAATTGGGACACGCTTTCCATCTTGCAGAAACTGTATTGCACTATTCTATGACATGAGGAAGACTTGAAATGCAATTATACAGTTAAGTTAAAAAGCTTAACGTATATTTGATTAATAAAATAATAGTTTGATGTTATGATACTGTAATTGGGATTCGCTTGCCATTTAGTAGGAAATGTATAGCACTATTAAATGACAGGGGAATGACTTTAATAAGTTTATTTTATGTTATTTCTATACATTGAAAAGCTATACTCCGATTTATAGTTGCCTCACTAAGTGAATACTTAGCGTGTGTTGTTTCACACGTAGGTTATTGGAACTTATCAGAAGAGGAGTCAAGCATGTTAATCAAGTTGCAATCTGCCAAACATCAGTAATACATTCTAAATTTATGATATTCTTTAGTGGGCATGTATCAATTTATTCGTTGCTAATTTATTAGCTAGTTTTATATCAGATGTTTACAAAAAATTTACAAGTCAGGAAATCAGCTAAATAATTTAGTAACATCTTCAATGTGTATTTAATCATCGAATATACGTTGAGGGTGTTACATTAAGTGGTATCAGAGCTACAATTTTAGCCGGTTCTAGATGCTAAACTGAGTTTGTTATTAGTTTTCAGTAAATACATGCTCCTAGAATGTCATATTACTGATGTGTTGATTGTATGACTTGAAGCTGCTCTTCATTAGTAATAGATGAGATAAGATTATAATAAGAAAAGTAAGACGCTACTGGATTTCGTCAATCGACAATTCTTAGAGGTCAAGAAAGGACTCACGGCGAATACAATGAAGTAAAATAGTTATTGTAATCAACTTAAGTTTGAGTTGAGTTACCTGCATTGTAAGGAGCTGATGCAGTAATTATAAGATGTTAGTCTTTAACATATATACATGCACTTATGTTTATAACAACATAGATTATAAGGGAATATATCGACTACATGGAGTACTAGCCTCAATAGTATCTAATAGAGATCCGAGGTTTACTTTAAGATTTTGGAAGGTCTGAAAGATATGAATATTGAAAAGTCAGAAGAAGTAATATTATTCCTAAGGGAATATGTTTGTATTTGGGTGGATTAATGCCACAAAGTAGTACCTACAATAGAAGTGATCTAAAAAATTTTCTAGGAGTTAAAAGAGCTGAAAGCTTAGCTGTAAGAATTAATAGACTAGAGTTATAACTAATACAGTGTACTATTGTGAGAAGATCCAGAATTATTCGTAAAGAAGGAAGATAGTTCTTTAAGACCATGTATTGATTATTTATAAAAGGAAAATAAGAAAAAGGTAATGATATATTTTCTATCAGGATTATCAGTTAACCTGAACCGGAAAGACTGGATGTGATTTTGGGTATTAAAAGTGGCTTTCCTAGGTCATATTACTTCAACTATAGGGATCCGAGTCAATCTTAAAAATATTACAGAGGTTCGCAGTTTCTTAAGACTTATTGGTTATGATCGAATGTTTGTGAAAGATTTCTTGATGATATGTTATGAGCTTGTATAATTGAGTTTGAAATCATGGAAAAGATATATACCGTTAGTAGAAATTGCTTATAGTAATAGTTATCAAGAAAGTATACAGATGGCACCCTATGAGGCTCTCTACAGTCAAAAGGGTAAATCATTATTAAATTAGTTCGAGTTGAAGATCATAAATTAATTAAGTCAGATTTATTACAAGAAATGGAAGAAAAAGTAAAGATTATACAATATAATCTTAAAAAGATTAATGATCGACAGAAGTCTTATGTAGACTTAAAGGAAAAGATATTCAATTCGAAGACAAAGGAACAACATGATGTCTATCTTCACATTGTTCTTCAGACTCTTCTAGAAAAGAAGCTATATGCTAAGTTGTTAAAGTGTAAATCTTGGTTGTCGGAAGTTGCTTTTCTTTGTCATGTGGTTTTTGAAGAAGAGATAAGAGTAAATCCCAAGAAAGTACCAACTATTGTTGAATATAAACCTCTCAAGAATGATTTCGAGGTTCGAAGTTTCTTGGTACTTATTGGTTATTATCGAAAGTTTGTAAAGAATTTCTCGATGATTGCCTCCCCACTGACCAATCTATTGAGGAAAGGTATGCCATTCAGTTGGAAAGATAAGTGCCAATAAAATTTTGAGACATTAAAGAAGATATTAATCGAAGCCCCGGTATTAGTACAACCAGAACCGGGTAAAGATTATGTAGTTTATAACGATGCTTCTCATAAAAGTTTGGGAAGTGTACCTAAGTAAGAAGGAAAAATAGTGGTTTATGCTTCGAGACAACTTAAGATGCATGAGAGGAAATTATCCTACTCATGAGTTGGAGCTGGCAATGGTTGTATTTGCTTTAGAGATATAGTGTCATTATTTATATGGTGAATGATGCTATATTTACATAGAATACAGAAGTTTAAAGTATCTGTTAACTAAAAAGAAGTTCAACCTGAGGCAAGAAGGTGGATAGTTAGTATAACGATAAATCTGATTAAAATAAGAATTTTGATATCAGATTTAGAAATTAAAATACATTAGAAGGTATTGAATTTGGATCGAACAAGATTGTTAAGCGTGCTCAGGACAGAGAAACTCAAGGATGGGTGACCTTCTAGAAGTTTCATGGAATCAAATTTTTGATCGAATAAGTAGAAGAAGTGAAACCGAAGACTTTGAAATTAGTCTGATGGATGTTTGTATTATCAAGGAAAAACATATGTTCTTCAAACGATGAAAAAATAAAGAAACAACTTATATTTGAAGTACGCTATAGTCCTTTTATTGTACATCCAGGTGGAAACCAGATGTATCGGGACTTAAAGAATCAATCTTGATGGCCAAGCATGAAAAAACGTTATAACTGTGTTTGTTTCTAAATATCTGACATGTCAAAAAAGTAAAAGAAAAACTTCAGGTACCTTCTGAATTGTCGTGACTGATTTTAATTTCTCAGTGGAAATGAGAACGAGTGTTGAAGGAATTTGGTATTAGAACTATCTTTAACATCGAATAAGAAGGATTCAATATGTGTGATTGTTGATAGACTGACTAAGTTAGCACACTTTATCCTTGTTCAAACAGATTACCCTAGAGATAAGTATGCTGAGTTTTATATTAAGGAAATAAGTCAATTTAGCTTGGTAAAGATCTTTACCGAAATCATAAAATTGAGAAAATGACTTGGAAAAAAAGGGAGATGTGAGAAAGCAGTTTCCTCACCTTTTTTAACCAGGTACGTGTTAGAAATTCGAGGACAAATTTTCTTAAGGAGGAGAATTGTAATACCCCAAATTTTACTAAGTTGATTAAGGATCATTTAGTACTAAGATAATAGCTTAAAAGTTATCTTACTGACTAAAATGACAAAAATGTAAAAGTTAGGATTTCTTCGATTATGGGTTATGGAAAAGGAATTTCTGAGATTTAAAAGCATCAGATATAGAGGGCAAGTTAATTATGGTTCTTGCAAAGTTTGGTCGAAATTCGAGGAAAATTGGAATGGGAATTGAAGTTTAAAATTTAGTGACCAAAATGTTAAGTAGTCAAAACTTGTGTGGTCAAGAATAAATACAAAAATTTGAAGGACTAAAGGTGTAATTTCCCAAAAGTTAGGAGTTTTCATTTCATAAATATATAGATCACCTAAGGGTGTGGATCAAATGTTGAATTCTGGTTTGAACCGATATTTCGATTGTTGGGAAATCGCAGTCAAAGTTTAAGTGGAATTCGGGTATCCGGATCGAATTGGAAAATTATGAAATTTTAATATATGATAGAAGAAGGATATAAAAAATTATTCCCAAGTTTTGGAAATATTTTTAGTTCGATTCAGGAGGAATCCTATGATTTATTTTGATTAAGGAATTTATTTAGTAGCTGATAAAATTCTCGATAATTATTGGTAAATCGGATCGAGCTAAAATTTCAGAGATAGTTCCATGGATCATAGAAGAGTCATAAAATTTTATTTTATGACTATTTGGATGTTAAAAAGATCAGGAAAAATTTAAATCGATTGAAATGATATGGAATGGCAATTTTGTGAATAAGTTGATCGGTAAAGGGCATTTTGGTAATTTTGCTCAAAAGGGACATGGAAGGAATTTTGAGATTTATTTTATTGATGAATAGTGGGTGATTAGAATCTAGTTAAGTCTAGTTGAAATGTTACAAAATAGCAAATCAGAAATATATATCTAGTTGGAGGGTATTTTTGGAAAGTATAATTTATTGAATTAAAAATTCATTTTTTATAATACAAGTGGCATAAATACATGAAAATACGAAGTAATTATCAGCAAATTACTCTCCAAAACCGTGGTGAAGAGGAGAAAGAAGAAGGAAATTTTCCAAGCTCGATTTAAGCCCTGAATCTCGGTTTTAAGGCATATTTTGAACTACAAAGTTGTTCTATTCTTCGAGATCTATCTTTTGATGTAAATAATTCATAGAATACTTGCTTGGTTGATGAGATTTGATATGAGGAAGAAATTAGGGTTTATGAACAAAATTGGGGCTTTTGAAATTTTATGATTCCATGGATGAATTTAAGTTAGAATCAAGCTTATATGATGTTAAAATCATGTTATTGAGTTAGGATTTAAACCCTACATATTTTGGTTTGTATGGAGAAGATTAGGGTTTATGTATTAAAGTCTAACTTAGGGTTTGTGATGTTGGATTAATGATCTAGTAAGCTTGAGTTGTTGTTTGGAAGCAAAACCCTTAGTTAAATATATATGGGCCAATTCGGCAAGCTTCAAAGTTGAAGGAACGAATCTGAATTTTATGAAATTTGAGTGTATTTATGTAATTAATGATGTTGGAGATGTGAAATTGATATTAGAATGCTAAACCGATGTTGAATCGAATTAGTAAGCATTTTGACAGTTTGTCAAAATCAAGTGACCAAATAGGAAATGAATTATTGGATGGAGATTAAATCTGATTTTTATTTAAAATAATAGAATTAAGGTAGCAATGTTGATTTGAGGACTAAATTGACAAGTAGAAAAATAAGAAGAAGTTAGTATAAATGAAGTTTATTATGGAAAGCTATGTTGAAGATTGAATTTTTGGCAGTGACTTCGAAAATTCACCATAAATTCTACAAAAAATTTTAGATAATGAATTTTATATCAATGTAAAGATTTGTTCATCTAGTTTTGTTTCCAGCAAACGGAAACTGATTTCGAGTTCCGAGTTAAAAGATATGATTTTTTAATCGAATGAAGGTCAGAAAATTTACAGAGCAGTTTCTGTCAAGACAGCTTTGTGACGGGAGTTTGAAGAATTTTCATATTTTTTGTAGATTTTATTAATTTATGTGGCTTATATTGTTAGAATCGTTATCGAATCTAGTTCTTACAGTATAAAGGATATTAAGATACAATGTGTATTTTGATCTTTAGAAGTAAAACTCTGAGGGTAGGACAAGTTGTCAGAAAATAGAATTTGATACATTTTGTATCTAAATGTTTGATAGCAAGCTCGGAAGAATTATTGGAAGTTCAGATTGGTCATTAAGGACCAAAATGAATTTTTGGACAGTATAAGGAAGGAAGGAAAATTATAGAAATTTTTATGTTAAATAATTAGATAGCTTGATTAAAACATTGTTAGAAGTGAATTTAACAAATGTTTGTTTATATTCATGTGGTTAATGAAGTCAAATCTGAATCAAAAGAAGATTTGAGGTACTATGAAGGAAAGGATCGAATAGAATTTAGTGAGGCATGCTAATAAAGGGCCCAGATGAGTGCATTTTTACTTATTTATTTTATATGTGATATGAGTGATTACATTATATATATTTATGCAATATTGATAAATAGGACGACTTGCGATGAACCGACCTTGATATTAATGAAAATGTATGTTGATCAAAGTTATGCAAATGGTATGAAGTATTAAGTTGCATATGTGATAAACTGATATGGCATAATGATTTATCTAAGATAAATCAGATTTTAGATATTTGGGTATGAATTGCCCATTGTCGAATTATGGATAATAGTATTGAAGGATTGGGTATTGAATATGAAAATATTATACTGTTATGCCCAAGTACTAGTGTGAGAGTCTTTGGTATAATTGGATATCCATAAGAGTCATAACAGCTGCAATCCAGCACTACAGTGCGATCTAGACACTTCGGTGTTGATAACAGACGTTACGGCGTTGCAGTCACTTTAGTGATGTTTAGCACAAAAAGATGCTATAATGAGGAGCAAAGGGTGTCCTCGAGTACGTACTCACCATCAGATGCTATGGCATTGCAGACACGACGGTGTCGAGATGACTCGTATACCATAGGTTCACATGAGAATCTTTGGTATAGTTGGATATCCATAAAGTCCTAGCAGCTGCATCATAGCACTACGGTACGAGATAGACTCTTCGGGGTCAATATAGACTCTACGGAGTCGGTTCAAACACTATGGTGTTACATAGCACAAAATGTGCGAGTATAAGGAGCAAAGAGCGTCCTCGAGTACGTACTCATCTCACTTGCTACGGTGATGCAGACACTACGACGTCGTAGACACTACGGTGTCGTGATTACTCACGTACCATGGCATCACGTGATTTGTACTTTGGGCTATAATACTAGAAATGCAATTATAAAGGTAGTTAAGCTAAAAAGCTTAATGTACACAAGACTGGTGAAACAGATCGAATCCTATGATTTGAATATTACATTGGTTAAATGAACAATACCTGTAAGGTAGCTCTATGCATGATAAAATATTATCAATTGCAATTGGGACACGCTTGCCATTTTGCAGAAACTGCATTGCACTATTATATGACAAAGGGAAGACTTGAAATGCAATTATACATATAAGTTAAAAAGCTTAACTTATATTTGATTAATAAAATAAAGGTTTGATGTTATGATATAAACTGTAATTGCGATTCACTTGCCATTTTGCAAGAAATGTATAGCACTGTTAAATGGCAGGGGAATGACTTTAATAAGTTTATTTTATGTTATTTCTATACATTGAAATGCTTTACCCCAATTTATAGTTGCCTCATTAAGGAATACTTAGCGTGTGCTGTTTCACACGTAGGTTATTGGAAACTTACCGAAAGAGGAGTCAAGCATGTTAATCAAGCTGTGATCTGCCAAACATCAGTAAGACATTCTAAATTTATAATATTCTTTAGTGGGCATGTATCAATTTATTCGTTGGTTAACTTATAAGCTAGTTTTATGTCAGATGTTTAAAAAAAATTACAAGTCAGGAAATCAGCTAAATAATTTAGTAACATCTTCAATGTGTATTTAATCATCGAATATATGTTGAGGGTGTTACACTGATTGTTGTGAGAAATTATTAGATGGACCCGACTCACCACGTCATCTATGGTTCATCCAATGAGATTCATCTATTTCAGCTAACTTCCAAGTAACTATCCACTCTTTAATGACATGCAGTAAAGGGGTGAAGATTCACTTTAAAAAAATGAGATGGAAAATTGTTATTGGATGAGACCATGGATGACGTGATGAGCCAGACCCATCTAATAATTTTTCAATTGGTGGGGACGAAGGGCTTCGGAGGCTTTTGCCAAATGGAAACGAGAATAAATTTTTGATTTTAAAAAATAGGCTTAACTGCAAAAAAAAGGTAAAGTTCACAAATTGTCACTAAACTTTGGTTAATTATTCAATTTGGTAACCAAATTTTCAATTATTTCAATGTTATCATTAAACTTTGTGTTTTGCTTCAATTTGGCCACTAAGCTCTTAACTGACGTTAAAAAAGTGACATGAATGTTAACAAATTTTGTATAATAATATATTTAGTCCTCCATATTTGCATATCCTAATTCCGAAAATAATAACAAATTTAACCCTCATTATTTCAATTTGGCCCTATATTTAATTAAAAATAATTTAATCCTAAATCCTAATCCTAAACTTAAAACCCTAAATCCAAAACACTAATCATAAAACCCCAAATCCATAAACCCAAAACTAAAAACATTGGACCTATAAACCCTAAACTACAAACATTGAACCCATAAACCCTAACTACTAAACCTAAAATGCTAAACCCTAAAACCCAAACCCCTAAACCTTAACCCTAACCCCTAACCCTTAAACCCAAAATATGAAACCCATAACCATAAACATTAAAAACTAAATCCCTAAATCTATAAACACTAAATCCATAAACACTAAATCCTAAACCACTAAACCTTAATTTTAAAATTTTAAGGTTTAGAGTTTCAAGTTAGGGTCTTTGGTTTAGGTTTTAGGCTTTAGGTTTAGGGGGTTTATGGTTAGGGTTTTGGGTTTATGTGTTTTTGGGTTTCGGGTTTTTGGGTTTTAGGTTTATGGTTTATGGGTTTTGGGTTGTATGTTTAGGGTTTTGGGTTAATTTTTTAAATCTCTTCAATTATGCCAGTTGTAATATATATTACAACAAATCAAGATTTAAAATTTAAAATTCATCAAGGGGAAATATTTAAACTTCAAATTTATTCTTCCAAAATCAGCCCTTGTAACTTCAAATATTTCAAAATTGCCATCCCTGCTAAATGACCAATTTGCCCTCCAACTAGTTCTTTATTTAATAGTTTGCTTCAAAATTGCCATTCCATTAAAATCTAACTAAATTAGTTTCTCTTCAACCAGCCACTATTCCATAAATATCATTTTATGATTTTCCATGGATTATGGAACAACCTCTGAAATTCAATTCAATCTAATTTCCCGATATTCACAAAATACTTCTACTACGATTTTACCTTTACCGAGCTATCGGATCTATTCCGAAAATTCTATATTTCCATAATATTCCTCATATCATCATCCTTCATCCAATGACATAAATTTAATCTGGAATTAGTAGTTTACCAACTTTGCCCTTATAATTTTCCAAAATTACGATCTTGCCATTTTTCATCCAACAGCTCATATTTATCATGGAAAATCAACTTAAATCCAAGGGTTCATATTCTTCCAACACAAAGAAAATATCTTAGGCATGTAAAATGACATAATCAACCTTGGCTTATCATCCTTCAAAATATCCTAGATATTCGATTCAATCTGGTTATCTGAATCTTCTTCCGAACTTTATCGCTTTATAGCCAATAATACAAACTCCGTACGAAAAATCCGGGTAACACGAAAACGTCATTATTGTGGGTAAACTATTCATTTACGGGGTTAAATACACAGCTTTTGAAAATTACACTTTGGTCCCTAAACTTTTCTAAAGTTTACACATTAACCCCTAAACTTTCAAAATTTACATTTGGGTCACTGACAAAAAATTTGGTATATTACAGTTTTTTTCTCAAAGAGTCCTTTTCAGGTTTTCACTTTGTTGTTTTTTCTCTCTTTTTCTTTTCTTCCTTTTTCTTTTCTCTTTTTTTCTTCTTTTTCTCTTCTATCTCTCTTTTTTCCTTTCTTTTTTTTATTTTTTCTCTCTTTTTTTTGTGAGGGTCAAATTAAAGGAATCTCCACTTCATGAAAACTCATCCTTATGAAATGATGGGATTGAGAAATTCTTTTTAATTAAGATAAGACTGACTTAAGAAATTCTCATTTTATAAAAATGTATCCTTATGAAATGATTAAACTGAGAAATTAGATTTGTGAAGGAATATACTTATGAAAGGACCAAGTTAAGAGATTTGTTCTAAAACCATCCTTATAAAGGATCGAATTACGAAATTCTTTTGGTTTTAAGAAAAATGTCCTTAAGAAATGATCAAATTGTGAAACTCTTTGTTTTAAGAAAAACAACCTTGAGAAATGATAGAATTGAAAATTGGGTTTTAAGAAAAACAGCCTTAAGAAATGATCAAATTAAGAAATTTGGGTTTTAAGAAAAACGTCTTTAAGAAAAGGATCAAATTCGTTTTGAGAAAAACATCCTTAAGAAATGATCAAATTAAGGATTTTGGGTTTTAAGAAAAATATTCTTAAAAAAAGATCAAATTCATTTTAAGAAAAACATCCTTAAGAAAGGATAAAATCGGGAAATCTGAGCTTTAATATAAAATGGTATCTCGCTTTGAGACTACCAGAATACCTCATAAAAAGTGGTGTCTTACTTAGAAACTATCTGAATACCTCGACTGAAAGTGGTGTCTCACTTAGAGACTACCAGAATACCTCACAAAAAAGTGGTATCGCACTTAGAGACTACCAAAATACCTCGACCGAATGCCCCAACTTCGGATCATCTTGGCATAAAAAAATATGCTCATTGCTCCCAAATCACCGAAGATTGGAAGACATTTAGAAATCATAATTATGCAAGTCAAAGGACTTTTGATCCTTTGTTGAGATCTACTTCTCCTCTCGTAAGGTATAAGATAATATTTTTTATTGATCTTCAAATACCTGTTTGAAATGAAAATAATGCTATGATGGTATGATTTAGCATGCTCCTAACATAAGGATGTCTAACTACGAATGATGCATGAGTGGATTCATTTTTAGAATTGTTGGGGAAAATCTTTACTTTCTGGTCGATCACCCTTAATTTCCATGGGCTTTTTGCTAAATCTTCATCTTTTGTCTCATCTTGAAAAGAGATTGCTGACTTGCACTGGTCAGAACAAAATCTATCATTTCTTGAAGATCAATTCTGAAACATTTCCCCTACTCCACTTGGGCTTAACTATTGTTTCTTCAATGACAATTCATGACGAGTCTTCTCCAATCTCAACATTAGGGTGAACATATGCCCCCATGTCTCTAAAATTTTTAGACCTCGATAAGGTCCAAACTTCAATTTTTTGAACCGAATAAAACATTTCTTATGTCTTTACTGAATCTTCGTCTTTTGTTTCATTATGAAAGCCAATTGCTGACTTACACAGTTATACAAAATCTATCATTTTTCTAAATTTCAATTTTGTAACATTACCCTCACTCAACTTGGGCTCCACTGTTACCTCTTCTATGACTCTTCACAACGAGCTTTCTTCTATCTCAACGTTGGGGGTGAACATATGCCCCCAAATCCCCAAGTTTTCCTTATTTTCAATAAGGTCCCAAATCTTCATTATTCTGAACCATACAAAACATTGTGGTAGAAAATTACTTCAAATCTCTGAACTGTCTGGTGTATGAAATCTTGTTATTATTCTCATTCCAATCACTGATAAATTATTCCTTTCTGCTAGGTCGAACATGTATTTTCCTGACCTAAAACTATATCTATGAAGCCATGTAGAGAAATATTCTTGTTCTTCTTGATCTTGGTAGTTCCCCATCTCACCTTTGGGTCTAGCTGTCATTTTTTTCCTCTAATCCATCAGGATGATCTTTCTTTTATCTCAATGGTAGGTTGAAAACATGCCCCCTAAGTCTCCAAAACTCATTTCTTCAATAAGATCCAATCTTCAATTTTTTGAATCCACCAAGGCATTACGACAGACACTCACTTTGAGCCTTTAAACTGTGTAGCATACTAAGGCTTGCTATTATTCTCTTCAGGATCACTAACGGGCTATTCCTTGGTGTTAGGTTGATCATATACATCTTTGGCCTTTAATTCTAAATTCTATTCTTGAAACCATACAGAAAAAAACTTTTTTCTTTCTTCTTTTTTTTCTTTTTATCTATATGTCGGTTTGCTAATTAACATTCCAATAGAGGATGCTTTTTGGATTAATATACAAAATCAATAGAAAAAGAATAGAATGCCCTGGATATCAGATGCAAGAGCGTCTTAGATTCAATCCTCCGATGATCAACAACTTGCCTTTAAATGTTGTGGCAATATTTGAAGTTGTGAGATTCCTCCTAGATTGCTTGGTTCATCCTCATGATTATGGTATTCACTTGATCTATTCAGAAACTACTCCTTCTAGTTCTTATTGTTTTCTCCAAAATATGTTTAAGGTTTTCAAACTTGTTTAACCCATGGAGTGCAGAAAATATCATTTTGAGAACTCTATGTACAAGTGTGTGCTTCTGATTGCAAATAATATAGTGTCAACGTCTTCAAAGATTCATCTCTAATGCTAGGTTGTTGAACAGGTGGAGCATATCTCCTTATTAGATTTGTTCTCCCCCATAGCTCTATCAGGATGCTCCGAGACTTATTTGATTGTTCATTCATTTCTTAACTTTTCATTTTTCTTCAACCTAATTCAAGTCGCACTCAGTCTCGAGAATTTAACTCATCACAGTCCTTTGTCTCGAGAATAATGATGGAGCACACAACAATACCCCGAGTTACTCAGGACAATCATGATTTAAAAACTTACTCATATAGCCAAGGCTTTTGACTCAATTAGAGTAAGTGGTGCAAAGCATCCTTATTTAGTCTTTTTGCTATAGCGAAGTACCCTTTTGATTTTCGTTTCTCTCTTTTAAAACACTTTATTTTTTTTATTCATTTGTTCCTAAAAGAATTCTCACATTCAAGCAACTCTATTGGGCTTTTCTGGGAGATTTTCCTATCATCAAATATTATCAAAGGAGTAATAGTCTTGCGTGTCGCGCTTTACCGACCAGAGCGGACTGAGCAGGAAATCATACTTTATCGTTATCACAACATTCGATTGATCTTTTTATTAGAATCGATGCCACATCATGCATGTGATATCTGAGGATCTACAAGGGTAAGAAATAATATACATATATTTAATTAAAAGATGCATCCTTTCATTGAAATGGAAAAGGCAAACATAACATAAGCCCTTAAAAAGGTGTTTGCTACTTTCGGGCAAACAGTAGCAAAGTTAATTACACACATAAAAAGGAAAGCAAGAAAAATGCAAGAAAATATGAATAAGGCCAAACTTAAAAATCATGGATAGGATGCACTAGATATCCTCGACCATTTGAACACTGGTCATTTATCCTGAACCTTCAATTCTTCAAACTTTTCTCAATAAACTTAATTTCTTTGTTGCCATCATCCTCTGAGCCAACTGCTTGAATTCTGGACAACACTGTATTTCATGCCTTTCCTTCTGATGGTACTCACAAAATGCCCCACGCTCGCTTTGTGTATTCTTTATACCATGCTCAATCAAACCCTCCATAGAAAGCTGTTTGAAAACCCAACTTAAAGATGACCTGATTTCTAACACATCTACCTTCACCCTCTTTGCATCTACCTCTTCAAGAGCATTCATACCCTGAACTTCGTGGTTTGGAAGTGGATCAATCACCACGTTAGGTCCTTCACACTTCAAGACTATTGCTTTTAACATGCTTTGCTCCACTTTTTTGAATGTCGAGTAATTTCTCTATCGTATGCCCTGCTACTCTAGCATGGTACTCACAGTGTGCATTGGCATTATACCACGAGGGATAAGGTGGTTGAAATGGAATAACAAAACACGGTTGAACTAAATTGGCCTTGTATAATTGCAAATACAACTTCATGTATGAAATCGGTAGAGGGATGAAAGACTTTTTCTTCATCTCCTCTTTGGGAACCCTAGTCTCCTTTCTATTCAAGCATTGCACCTTCTAGGACATGGCCTAGGGTGAGAAGATCATTAGCTTCTTAGGGTCCTCGTAGGTGCCCGTGTTGTTAACCTCATGATCTATTTTCTTAAATTACTTCCGAGCTTGTTCTCTATCCGTTAGTGTAGACAAGATCTTCAAGAGAGAATATTTAATCTTATCCAACGCTAATTTGATGGGATATTCAGAAGTAATGCCTACCTCATACTGGTTGACGATGGATTGGTCTTTATCAGACAAAGTATTTTCTACTATAAAGTCGTAATCCCAACTCTCACTTCTTTTTCTGATCTCTTTCAGCACGAACGAGTGTTTCGCCAAACTCTTTCCTTTGGTCATGATAGCCATCATAACCATTAATTCATTGATTTGCCCCTAGCTTCCTCTTAGAACTTCTTCATATATGCCATCATCTTCTTTTGATTCCCAACCAAAAGTCTTTGGAGCTCCTCAAGCTTATCCACCCTAGCCACTAGGTCATTCATACTTTTGAAGCTGTACTGGCTAGAAGTCACTCATTTGTTCTTCCTATTTTTAGAGACGAATGCTCTTCTCAAATTGGCTTCTACTTTAGCAAAACTTTCTTACATTTGCTTTTCCTTGGGTAAGGCGAAGTGAATGCATAATCTTTAATTACTATCACAAAATCCCCCACAATTAATGTTATTGTTTAATTACTTAATGCATGATATATGTTTTACGCAATGCATGGAACAAATAATAAAATGCAAGGATGTATGCAAATAAAGGCTTTGATTCTATTGGTGATCATCCTAGAGCAACTCTCATTGGATTGAAAAAGGTTCTCGATACAAAGGAGGCAGAAAAGAATCTTCCACAAATAAGTTTCGACCCTAACCTCTAATTCTTCAATGGCTCTTAGTAGCCGAAAGAATCTTGATGTCCTCTCCATCCTCGGGACCATAAAAGAAATGAAATACTTCGGCTTCCGCGACTGATGCCTCCACATATTGGGCTACCTCTTGCACGCAAACCGTCAAAAATGGGTTGTACCGATTTTGTTCTTTAATAAATCGGCTAGCATCACGAAGATGCGTAAATAACCTTGAACTGCAACTTCAAGTCTTGAACGGTACTTGAAACATCTCCTTTTAAAGCTGACTGGCATGGAGCTCGAGGAATATATTCTGATTGTGATATTCTTAGAAAGAATGACCGACTCTCCTGCACTTCTTTTGAATCCCCAAAGGTCATCTTGTTATAGGCCCACTAGGGTATGCTCCGGTATTATACGCTTACCTGGCAAACTATCACCTTGAACCCTTTGGTTGACATCGGACCACTGTCGTACTATTGAGCTGGTATCCTCCTTCTTGAGATATCTCTTATCCATAATAAAAGATCTCAAATTGAGCAAACCACTTGAATCAACACCTTTATGTCATGCAATGTAGATGGAAAAATATGTGCAGAACAAGATAAAACATAAAAAGAAATAAGTTAGTACCAGATGAAATCAATAAATTCATAAATAAGCAGGAAATCAAATAAAAATTAAACAAAACAACCCTATTTACATCCTCTCTAAAAACCTAGGTTATCTGCATGGCTCTAAACGGGTGTGCTTTCTATATTCTCTACATGCAGTTTTGACACTAAAATAGTACCCGAACTATCCTTACGGTCCCCTCCTAAGGGTAGCAAGGCCCTCGATCATCACCCATTATAGGCTCCTCTCAACCGAGTTTAATTCGGGGGACCCATTCGCTATGTCCATACGGGGAAATAATATTCCCACAAAAATATAGGGCACTCGAGCGCGGAAGGTACTTAATAGGCTCATACTGAGGAACAATATCTACACTAAAACACTAGCGTTCCCCCACTTAAAGGAACGGGTTTAAATACCAAATTTTAAATGCGTTAGAATAAACTCGTATTTATAAACAAATATTAATTTAATTGTCACTTTATTTCACAACTTTCGATATTAGCAAAGCGGTAATTATAGATATTTTCTTTAAAATGGCATGACTCTCTTTTGTTTTTAAAAACCCAAAACTGGTCCCCAGCGGAGTCGCCAGTTGTAGCGACCTCTTTCAAAATCGTCTTCGCTAAAAAGTAATAATTTTCCTTTCGTCTTTGGGAAAATATTTGGAAAATGGGGAGTTCTTTAAAAATTCTTATTTTTGAAAAAAAAACTTGGAGTCGCCACCGGCCACTTAGGTAGGCCAGACACCATAAAGCCAAAAATTCGATCGAAAATGGGTTCGGGAGTCGATTACGGATGAGGAATGTTTTGGCACCACCACACCGCCTAAAAATTAGTACCAAAAGAAAAATATAATTACCGCATTGTTAATATTAAACTTTTCGAATTAAAGTAAAGATTAAATCGAAATTTGGTCATACGAGTAAATTTTAAGGACCCCATTATTCGAGAATAAGTGAAAACTACCACCACTACGTGTTGCGTGTGATAAGTGCTACGCAATTGTGCAAGTATACACGTCGCAAGTAATAAAGTGATATGAGTATCGAGTATCGTCTCCACAGGGATTGGTTTGGGCCACTTTGCTTAAGTTACTGCACTGTGAAAAGTAAAAACACAATTGATAATAGGAGTTATAATTAACGAGTAAACTAAGAGCAATAAACTAAAAGAATAGATTAAAGAAAAAGAGAGAAATAGGCCAGGTTATCGTGAGTTGAGGTGTGATAGCCGATTGGATCGTCTTGGTAAAAGAGTGCACGGGCAACTCAGTTGTCGTGGCAACTTGCACAACGGGGTTGCCTTGGCAACTAATCGATGGTTGCCTGGGCAACTAGTTGGGCAACTACTTGGGCGTCTGGGCAGCAACTTCAAGGTTCAGCAGAGCGTTCTTCAATGGTTTCTTCTTATCCCTAAGTCGAAACTCTAGCTACTTGTGCATGCCTTGATAATACATCCCTGCGTGAATCAAGGGTGAACAACAACCAATCTTGCACTCCTCTTAGCCGTTGAAATCCTTAACTTATTCCTAAGCCGGATTAATCTTCACCATCAATAGATTGAATAAAGACCATACTCATTCGTTTCTTGAATCTAACTCTCCCGATATTAGATAAATAGATGAAGTTACGAGATCCTCTCCCAATTCACTCGCAAACAAGAATAAGAACCAAGAATGAGTAAACCTTGAATAGAAAAGTGCAAACTCTTATTACCTAAACAAAATCCAATTGTTTCTCACAACAACAAAACACAATAACCCCAACCGATCAAGTTAGTTCATGGTTGGGTTCAAAAGATATACAAAGAATAATCCCCAAACCATGAATCTAATGGAAGCAAAGAATAAGAAGAAGTCGAAATTTCCCCTAATGCTCTCTATCGAAATTTCTCTATTTTTCTCTATGGAATTGTCGAAATCTCCTTGCTATTTATAGGGCTAGGCCAAAGTCCTTCTTTGAGGAGGAGTTTGAGTTGGAATTAAATTATCTTTAAAGAATATAATTCTTTATTATAATTGTATTCCTACTAGAACTTCTCCTATCTTCTTGGAATTTAATTCTTCTTTAATCTCTGCATGGAAATCAAATTCCTTTGGGTTTGGGCTTTGCTCCACGTCATCTTGGGCTTGTATAGTCATTAATTTCGACATCCCTATTGCATTTTCTCTTTGTCGACAATTGCCATGGCAACTGACTCGGCGTCTCCTTCATGCATTGCCCTGGCAACTAGCTCGGCGTCTCCTTCATGCATTGCCCTGGCAACTAGCACTAGCCTTGCTTTGGCAAGTGATCCTGCACACACACAAAAGTACACCAAAGCAGCATCTTTTCCCACAAAAATCACCAAGTTATGTAATCAAGCTCAACGATGGAAGGAAACATGAATTAATGCATGAATAAATAATTATGCAACTAATATGAGTTTAAGTCTAACAATAATATGAGTAAAAAGGGTAATAAAAATAGTACTTTTGAACACTTATCACGCCCCCAAACTCGAACTGTTGCTTGTCCTCAAGCAATGCAAACTAACAATTACCTGCCAAGACTTTAATCATCAAAAACATGCTTCAAACTTGAATTCAAACCTCGGAACCGTGTCACAAAGTATGATCACCCTTTTAATTTTTCGGATAGCACAAAAATTACCCGGAACCAAACTATAATGCTCGTGACAATGTGTGTGCGTAGTTGTGTACAAGTTGATTTTCAAGATTCTATGTGAATAATAGGCTTTTATCAATTTAAGTACCGAGGCATTTTTTTTTATTTTCACTAGAGCCAATTTCGGGAACCTCTAGAAAAGTAAGCAATTTCTCATTTTATTTTAGTCGACTAGAGCCAATTTCGGGCACCTCTAGCGATTCTTTAATGTGGATTAACTACTAGAGCCAGTTTCGGGCACCTCTAGCAAGAAAGTGTATTTACTACTAGAGCCGAGTTTGGGCACCTCTAGCAAGAAATTAACTTTTAATTTTCAATTTTAAATTTACCCAAATTTTAAGCAACCTAAGTTCACTAAGTTTCTTTGAATCAACAACCCACAACCGTGTAAAAAAAAATTCAGCATCATAGTAAAATTCTAAGTTCTTTTCATGTAATCCTAAAATTAAAGGTTCTTTCAATTAAGTGCAGTGCCAAAAATTCATCATTGGATATTCAACAAGTCTTAAGCAATTAAATCAAATTAAAGGCATGGCAAGTAACATATGCAACCTATATGTGATTGCTAAAAATGAATGAAACTAAACATGAAACTAACTAGAAACCAACACCCCCCAAACTCGAGAGAAGCATTGTCCTCAATGCACGTAAAAGTGAAACAAAATTTAAAAGAAACTAAATGAAATGAGTTAGTCAGAGAGGTCGTCACCTCGAGTGATGAGTTTCCTTCGTGCCGTTTGCTTGATTCAATTTCCGGTCAGTGGTTGAATGCTTGTGGCTGGTACCGCGTGAATAGCATTGCCTTGATTTGATCCATGTTTTCCGATGCAGGTTTACTTGCATGTGCATCAGTAGTTGCCGAAGCCATTGTTGTTGCCTGGGCATCGCCAGTTTCTGTTGTGGTTTCTGTGGCGAGTAGTCGGCAGTGAATTTCCTTAGTGTAGTAGTTGTGAGTCTTGTTGTGAAAAAGAAAACAAAGAAAACCTGAAAACTAAAGATAATGAAGAAAAATAAAATATCTCCTAAAAATAAAAATGAAAATAAAAAGAAAAAAATATATTGAAAGGAGAGCATGCTCAGGCATCTCTTAAAGTTACCACTTCTAATGTTACTGCATATCTGAGAAAACTTGAGGAGAGTCGTTTCCAATACATCTTATAGTCCATCCGTACCCTCCATCGGGTGACAATATTGCCCAAAAAGAGTTGGGCCAATGTGCTCCCAGCTACTACCTTTTGCATTACCATGGTGGAGGTGTCTTTCTTCTTTGTTCGCTTGTAGTCCATGTATACTCTCCACCTTGCTACTATTCCTGAAGACACAAATATATTAATAGAAAAAATTATATCCATTCTCAACCATTCAATTACCTCATTCTTGTCGACTTCTATCATGGTTGGATGTAGCCTTTGTTGTCGTGGCAATTGCTGCTCAAGCCAATTGCCGTGGCAATCAGTTGTCAAATTTTGCTTTAAGTCAAGGGAAGAACCAATTTTCTGAAGGGCTTTATGAATCCAAACACCTTTTTCTTTTGGCCTCTCAAACATCTCCATCAGTAGAGATTTTGATGACTTCAAATCTTCCAACCTCGGTTCCTCAAGACATACCTGCAATGGACGAGGTGAGTTTTTAAAGAATTCAAAAGGTTCAACTATTACCTGCTCATATTCCATTGGCAAAGTATTATCATCTCGTTGATCTTGCTTGTGGTCGTGTAATTGCCGTGGCAATTGTAGATGAGAGCAATCTACACATTCTTGCTTCAACATCAACGTTGTAACTTTCTGGGCATCAGGTTCCTCGATTTGCTTGTAGTATTGTTGTTCTCAGCTTCACTTTGAGTGTTGTCACGGCATTGCTCTATTCAGGCTCCTCAATCATTGCCGAGGTAATTTGTTGTTCAGGTTTATCATGTGTTGGACAGTCTCTTTCATTGGCATCATCTTGACTTTGAGGTTCTAGTTGTTCCTCACACATCGGAGAGGTTTCGTGCCTTGGGACGTCAGTATCCCTAGGAATGAATTGTTGGTGCATGTTATCTATGACATATGTGGATCTCCCCAATTGATCTTCTGAATCCCCTAAGGTTGCATCCCACTGAGCTATCCTTGTATCCATAGATTTTGATAGTTCTCGAATCTCTTCAATTGATTCGTCAAGTCTAGCCAAAGGAAGCTAGTAACGCTTTCCTCCAAGGAATTGGAATGCTCTTGAAAATGACTACATTGCCATGGCATATCTGTTCTTCATGACAAAATTGTTATGGTAAAAAAATTTTGAGCTTTTTGACCATACCATGAAGAATTTTGCTGCTGGTTCCCTCTATGGTCCTCCATGTAGTTATATGCACCGAAAATGTGAGGGCAATTTCCAAACACATGATGTTCTCCACACATAGCACAAGATTTTTCCACGGTATAAGTTCTTTGGGCTTTTCTCGGTTGGTATAGGTAATCATCAAAGGGTGCAAGAAACTCTTGATTGGATTGATTCATATCTTCCAAATCATCTCTTGAATAGATTGGCTTTTATTTCCCGACATGTTGGCGTCCCTTAACTTAGAAGCGCACCTAATTTTTTTTTGATAAAACAAACAAAAAAGAAAAGTTAGTAAAACTAATAGAAAAAATGCAATAACAAAAACAACTAACATCAATTGCCAATCCTAAACAACGGCGCAAAAAACTTGTTGCGTGTGATAAGTGCTACGCAATTGTGCAAGTATACACGCCGCAAGTAATAAAGTGATATGAGTATCGAGTATCGTCTCCACGGGGATTGGTTTGGACCACTTTGCTTAAGTTATCAGACCGTGAAAAGTAAAAACACAATTGATAATAGGAGTTATAATTAACGAGTAAACTAAGAGCAATAAACTAAAAGAATAGATTAAAGAAAAAGAGAGAAATAGGCCAGGTTATCGTGAGTTGAGGTGTGATAGCCGATTGGATCGTCTTGGTAAAAGAGTGCACGGGCAACTCAGTTGTCGTGGCAACTTGCTGTGGGGTTGCCTTGGCAACTAATCGATGGTTGCCTGGGCAACTAGTTGGGCAACTACTTGGGCGTCTGGGCAGCAACTTCAAGGTTCGGCAGAGCGTTCTTCAATGGTTTCTTCTTATCCCTATGTCGAAACTCTAGCTACTTGTGCATGCCTTGATAATATATCCCTGCGTGAATCAAGGGTGAACAACAACCAATCTTGCGCTCCTCTTAGCCGTTGAAATCCTTAACTTATTCCTAAGCCGGATTAATCTTCACCATCAATAGATTGAATAAAGACCATACTCATTCGTTTCTTGAATCTAACTCTCCCGATATTAGATAAATAGATGAAGTTACGAGATCCTCTCCCAATTCACTCGCAAACAAGAATAAGAACCAAGAATGAGTAAACCTTGAATAGAAAAGTGCAAACTCTTATTACCTAAACAAAATCCAATTGTTTCTCACAACAACAAAACACAATAACCCCAACCGATCAAGTTAGTTCATGGTTGGGTTCAAAAGATATACAAAGAATAATCCCCAAACCATGAATCTAATGGAAGCAAAGAAGAAGAAGAAGTCGAAATTTCCCCTAATGCTCTCTATCGAAATTTCTCTATTTTTCTCTATGGAATTGTCGAAATCTCCTTGCTATTTATAGGGCTAGGCCAAAGTCCTTCTTTGAGGAGGAGTTTGAGTTGGAATTAAATTATCTTTAAAGAATATAATTCTTTATTATAATTTTATTCCTACTAGAACTTCTCCTATCTTTTTGGAATTTAATTCTTCTTTAATCTCTGCATGGAAATCAAATTCCTTTGGGTTTGGGCTTTGCTCCACGTCATCTTGGGCTTGTATAGTCATTAATTTCGACATCCATATTGCATTTTCTCTTTGTCGACAATTGCCATGGCAACTGGCTCGGCGTCTCCTTCATGCATTGCCCTGGCAACTAGCTCGGCGTCTCCTTCATGCATTGCCCTGGCAACTAGCACTAGCCTTGCTTTGGCAAGTGATCCTGCACACACACAAAAATACACCAAAGCAGCATCTTTTCCCACAAAAATCACCAAGTTATGTAATCAAGCTCAACGATGGAAGGAAACATGAATTAATGCATGAATAACTAATTATGCAACTAATATGAGCTTAAGTCTAACAATAATATGAGTAAAAAGGGTAATAAAAATAGTACTTTTGAACACTTATCACGCCCCCAAACTCGAACTATTGCTTTTCCTCAAGCAATGCAAACTAACAATTACCTGCCAAGACTTTAATCATCAAAAACATGCTTCAAACTTGAATTCAAACCTCGAAACCGTGTCACAAAGTATGATCACCCTTTTAATTTTTCGGATAGTACAAAAATTACCCGGAACCAAACTATAATGCTCGTGACAATGTGTGTGCGTAGTTGTGTACAAGTTGATTTTCAAGATTCTATGTGAATAATAGGCTTTTATCAATTTAAGTACCGAGGCATTTTTTTTATTTTCACTAGAGCCAATTTCGGGCACCTCTAGCAAAGTAAGCAATTTCTCATTTTATTTTAGTCGACTAGAGCCAATTTCGGGCACCTCTAGCGATTCTTTAATGTGGATTAACTGCTAGAGCCAGTTTCGGGCACCTCTAGCAAGAAAGTGTATTTACTACTAGAGCCAGTTTTGGGCACCTCTAGCAAGAAATTAACTTTTAATTTTCAATTTTAAATTTACCCAAATTTTAAGCAACCTAAGTTCACTAAGTTTCTTTGAATCAACAACCCACAACCGTGTAAAAAAAAATTCAGCATCATAGTAAAATTCTAAGTTCTTTTCATGTAATCCTAAAATTAAAGGTTCTTTCAATTAAGTGCGAAAAAAATTCATCATTGGATATTCAACAAGTCTTAAGCAATTAAATCAAATTAAAGGCATGGCAAGTAACATATGCAACCTATATGTGATTGCTAAAGATGAATGAAACTAAACATGAAACTAACTAGAAACCAACACCCCCCAAACTCGAGAGAAGCATTGTCCTTAATGCACGTAAAAGTGAAACAAAATTTAAAAGAAACTAAATGAAATGAGTTAGTCAGAGAGGTCGTCACCTCGAGTGATGAGTTTCCTTCGTGCCGTTTGCTTGATTCAATTTCCGGTCAATGGTTGAATGCTTGTGGCTGGTACCGCGTGAATAGCATTGCCTTGATTTGATCCATGTTTGCCGATGCAGGTTTACTTGCATGTGCATCAGTAGTTGCCGAAGCCATTGTTGTTGCCTGGGCATCGCCAGTTTCTCTTGTGGTTGCTGTGGCGAGTAGTCGGCAGTGAATTTCCTTAGCGTAGTAGTTGTGAGTCTTGTTGTGAAAAAGAAAACAAAGAAAACCTGAAAACTAAAGATAATGAAGAAAAAAATAAAATATCTCCTAAAAATAAAAATGAAAATAAAAAGAAAAATATATATTGAAAGGAGAGCATGCTCAGCATCTCTTAAAGTGACCACTTCTAATGTTACTGCATATCCGAAAAACTTGAGGAGAGTCGTTTCCAATACATCTTATAGTCCATCCGTACCCTCCATCGGGTGACAATATTGCCCAAAAAGAGTTGGGCCAATGTGCTCCCAGCTACTACCTTTTGCATTACCATGGTGGAGGTGTCTTTCTTCTTTGTTAAACTTGTAGTCCATGTATACTCTCCACCTTGCTACTATTCTGAAGACACAAATATATTAATAGAAAAAATTATATCCATTCTCAACCATTCAATTACCTCATTCTTGTCGACTTCTATCATGGTTGGATGTAGCCTTTGTTGTCGTGGCAATTGCTGCTCAAGCCAATTGCCGTGGCAATCAGTTGTCAAATTTTGCTTTAAGTCAAGGGAAGAACCAATTTTCTGAAGGGCTTTATGAATCCAAACACCTTTTTCTTTTGGCCTCTCAAACATCTCCATTAGTAGAGATTTTGATGACTTCAAATCTTCCAACCTCGGTTCCTCAAGACATACCTGCAATGGACGAGGTGAGTTTTTAAAGAATTCAAAAGGTTCAACTATTACCTGCTCATATTCCATTGGCAAAGTATTATCATCTCGTTGATCTTGCTTGTGGTCGTGTAATTGCCGTGGCAATTGTAGATGAGAGCAATCTACACATTCTTGCTTCAACATCAACGTTGTAACTTTCTGGGCATCAGGTTCCTCAGAATTTGCTGTAGTATTGTTGTTCTCAGCTTCACTGAGTGTTGTCACGGCATTGCTCTATTCAGGCTCCTCAATCATTGCCGAGGTAATTTGTTGTTCAGGTTTATCATGTGTTGGACAGTCTCTTTCATTGGCATCATCTTGACTTTGAGGTTCTAGTTGTTCCTCACACATCGGAGAGGTTTCGTGCCTTGGGACGTCAGTATCCCTAGGAATGAATTGTTGGTGCATGTTATCTATGACATATGTGGATCTCCCCAATTGATCTTCTGAATCCCCTAAGGTTGCATCCCACTGAGCTATCCTTGTATCCATAGATTTTGATAGTTCTCGAATCTCTTCAATTGATTCGTCAAGTCTAGCCAAGGAAGCTAGTAACGTTTCCTCCAAGGAATTGGAATGCTCTTGAAAATGACTACATTGCCATGGCATATCATTTCTTTGCGCAAAATTGTTATGGTAAAAAAAATTTTGAGCTTTTTGACCATACCATGAAGAATTTTGCTGCTGGTTCCCTCTATGGTCCTCCATGTAGTTATATGCACCGAAAATGTGAGGGCAATTTCCAAACACATGATGTTCTCCACACATAGCACAAGATTTTTCCACGGTATAAGTTCTTTGGGCTTTTCTCGGTTGGTATAGGTAATCATCAAAGGGTGCAAGAAACTCTTGATTGGATTGATTCATATCTTCCAGCATCATCTCTTGAATAGATTGGCTTTTATTTCCCGACATGTTGGCGTCCCTTAACTTGTAGCGCACCTAATTTTTTTTTGATAAAACAAACAAAAAGAAAAGTTAGTAAAACTAATAGAAAAAAATGCAATAACAAAAACAACTAACATCAATTGCCAATCCTCGGCAACGGCGCCAAAAACTTGTTGCGTGTGATAAGTGCTACGCAATTGTGCAAGTATACACGTCGCAAGTAATAAAGTGATATGAGTATCGAGTATCGTCTCCACAGGGATTGGTTTGGACCACTTTGCTTAAGTTACTGCACTGTGAAAAGTAAAAACACAATTGATAATAGGAGTTATAATTAACGAGTAAACTAAGAGCAATAAACTAAAAGAATAGATTAAAGAAAAAGAGAGAAATAGGCCAGGTTATCGTGAGTTGAGGTGTGATAGCCGATTGGATCGTCTTGGTAAAAGAGTGCATGGGCAACTCGGTTGTCGTGGCAACTTGCACTGTGAGGTTGCCTTGGCAACTAATCGATGGTTGCCTGGGCAACTAGTTGGGCAACTACTTGGCGTCCGGGCAGCAACTTCAAGGTTCGGCAGAGCGTTCTTCAATGGTTTCTTCTTATCCCTATGTCGAAACTCTAGCTACTTGTGCATGCCTTGATAATATATCCTGCGTGAATCAAGGGTGAACAACAACCAATCTTGCGCTCCTCTTAGCCGTTGAAATCCTTAACTTATTCCTAAGCCGATTAATCTTCACCATCAATAGATTGAATAAAGACCATACTCATTCGTTTCTTGAATCTAACTCTCCCGATATTAGATAAATAGATGAAGTTACGAGATCCTCTCCCAATTCACTCACTAAACAAGAATAAGAACCAAGAATGAGTAAACCTTGAATAGAAAAGTGCAAACTCTTATTACCTAAACAAAATCCAATTGTTTCTCACAACAACAAAACACAATAACCCCAACCGATCAAGTTAGTTCATGGTTGGGTTCAAAAGATATACAAAGAATAATCCCAAACCATGAATCTAATGGAAGCAAAGAAGAAGAAGAAGTCAAATTTCCCTAATGCTCTCTATCGAAATTTCTCTATTTTTCTCTATGGAATTGTCGAAATCTCCTTGCTATTTATAGGGCTAGGCCAAAGTCCTTCTTTGAGGAGGAGTTTGAGTTGGAATTAAATTATCTTTAAAGAATATAATTCTTTATTATAATTTTATTCCTACTAGAACTTCTCCTATCTTTTTGGAATTTAATTCTTCTTTAATCTCTGCATGGAAATCAAATTCCTTTGGGTTTGGGCTTTGCTCCACGTCATCTTGGGCTTGTATAGTCATTAATTTCGACATCCATATTGCATTTTCTCTTTGTCGACAATTGCCATGGCAACTGGCTCGGCGTCTCCTTCATGCATTGCCCTGGCAACTAGCTCGGCGTCTCCTTCATGCATTGCCCTGGCAACTAGCACTAGCCTTGCTTTGGCAAGTGATCCTGCACACACACAAAAATACACCAAAGCAGCATCTTTTCCCACAAAAATCACCAAGTTATGTAATCAAGCTCAACGATGGAAGGAAACATGAATTAATGCATGAATAACTAATTATGCAACTAATATGAGCTTAAGTCTAACAATAATATGAGTAAAAAGGGTAATAAAAATAGTACTTTTGAACACTTATCACGCCCCCAAACTCGAACTATTGCTTTTCCTCAAGCAATGCAAACTAACAATTACCCTGCCAAGACTTTAATCATCAAAAACATGCTTCAAACTTGAATTCAAACCTCAAACCGTGTCACAAAGTATGATCACCCTTTTAATTTTTCGGATAGTACAAAAATTACCCGGAACCAAACTATAATGCTCGTGACAATGTGTGTGCGTAGTTGTGTACAAGTTGATTTTCAAGATTCTATGTGAATAATAGGCTTTTATCAATTTAAGTACCGAGGCATTTTTTTATTTTCACTAGAGCCAATTTCGGGCACCTCTAGCAAAGTAAGCAATTTCTCATTTTATTTTAGTCGACTAGAGCCAATTTCGGGCACCTCTAGCGATTCTTTAATGTGGATTAACTGCTAGAGCCAGTTTCGGGCACCTCTAGCAAGAAAGTGTATTTACTACTAGAGCCAGTTTTGGGCACCTCTAGCAAGAAATTAACTTTTAATTTTCAATTTTAAATTTACCCAAATTTTAAGCAACCTAAGTTCACTAAGTTTCTTTGAATCAACAACCCACAACCGTGTAAAAAAAATTCAGCATCATAGTAAAATTCTAAGTTCTTTTCATGTAATCCTAAAATTAAAGGTTTTTTCAATTAAGTGCGAGTGCAAAAATTCATCATTGGATATTCAACAAGTCTTAAGCAATTAAATCAAATTAAAGGCATGGCAAGTAACATATGCAACCTATATGTGATTGCTAAAGATGAATGAAACTAAACATGAAACTAACTAGAAACCAACACCCCCCAAACTCGAGAGAAGCATTGTCCTTAATGCGTAAAAGTGAAACAAAATTTAAAAGAAACTAAATGAAATGAGTTAGTCAGAGAGGTCGTCACCTCGAGTGATGAGTTTCCTTCGTGCCGTTTGCTTGATTCAATTTCCGGTCAATGGTTGAATGCTTGTGGCTGGTACCGCGTGAATAGCATTGCCTTGATTTGATCCATGTTTGCCGATGCAGGTTTACTTGCATGTGCATCAGTAGTTGCCGAAGCCATTGTTGTTGCCTGGGCATCGCCAGTTTCTCTTGTGGTTGCTGTGGCGAGTAGTCGGCAGTGAATTTCCTTAGCGTAGTAGTTGTGAGTCTTGTTGTGAAAAAGAAAACAAAGAAAACCTGAAAACTAAAGATAATGAAGAAAAATAAAATATCTCCTAAAAATAAAAATGAAAATAAAAAGAAAAATATATATTGAAAGGAGAGCATGCTCAGGCATCTCTTAAAGTGACCACTTCTAATGTTACTGCATATCTGAGAAAACTTGAGGAGAGACGTTTCCGATACTTCTTATAGTCCATCCGTACCCTCCATCGGGTGACAATATTGCCCAAAAAGAGTTGGGCCAATGTGCTCCCAGCTACTCCCTTTTGCATTACCATGGTGGAGGTGTCTTTCTTCTTTGTTAAACATAGTCCATGTATACTCTCCACCTTGCTACTATTCCTGAAGACACAAATATATTAATAGAAAAAATTATATCCATTCTCAACCATTCAATTACCTCATTCTTGTCGACTTCTATCATGGTTGGATGTAGCCTTTGTTGTCGTGGCAATTCTTGCTCAAGCCAATTGCCGTGGCAATCGATTGTCAAATTTTGCTTTAAGTCAAGGAAGAACCAATTTTACGAAGGGCTTTATGAATCCAAACACCTTTTTCTTTTGGCCTCTCAAACATCTCCATTAGTAGAGATTTTGATGACTTCAAATCTTCCAACCTCGGTTCCTCAAGACATACCTGCAATGGACGAGGTGAGTTTTTAAAGAATTCAAAAGGTTCAACTATTACCTGCTCATATTCCATTGGCAAAGTATTATCATCTCGTTGATCTTGTATGTGGTCGTGTAATTGTCGTGGCAATTGTAGATAAGAGCAATCTACACATTCCTGCTTCAACATCAACGTTGTAACTTTCTGGGCATCAGGTTCCTCAGAATTTGCTGTAGTATTCTTGTTCTCAGCTTCACTGAGTGTTGTCGCGGCATTGCTCTGTTCAGGCTCCTCAATCATTGCCGAGGTAATTTGTTGTTCAGGCTCATCATGTGTTGGACAGTCTCTTTCATTGGCATCATCTTGACTTTGAGGTTCTAGTTGTTCCTCACACATCGGAGAGGTTTCGTGCCTTGGGATGTCAGTATCCCTAGGAATGAATTGTTGGTGCATGTTATCTATGACATATGTGGATCTCCCCAATTGATCTTCTGAATCCCCTAAGGTTGCATCCCACTGAGCTATCCTCGTATCCATAGATTTTGATAGTTCTCGAATCTCTTCAATTGATTCGTCAAGTCTAGCCAAGGAAGCTAGTAACGTTTCCTCCAAGGAATTGGAATGCTCTTGAAAAGGACTACATTGCCATGGTATATCTGTTGCTGCGGCAAAATTGTTATGGTAAAAAAAATTTTGAGCTTTTTGACCATACCATGAAGAATTTTGTTGCTGGTTCCCTCTATGGTCCTCCATGTAGTTATATGCACCGAAAATGTGAGGGCAATTTTCAAACACATGATGTTCTCCACACATAGCACAAGATTTTTCCACGGTATAAGTTCTTTGGGCTTTTCTCGGTTGGTATAGGTAATCATCAAAGGGTGCAAGAAACTCTTGATTGGATTGATTCATATCTTCCAACATCATCTCTCGAATAGATTGGCTTTTATTTCCCGACATGTTGGCGTCCCTTAACTTGTAGCGCACCTAATTTTTTTTGATAAAACAAACAAAAAGAAAAGTTAGTAAAACTAATAGAAAAAAATGCAATAACAAAAACAACTAACATCAATTGCCAATCCCCGGCAACGGCGCCAAAAACTTGTTGCGTGTGATAAGTGCTACGCAATTGTGCAAGTATACACGTCGCAAGTAATAAAGTGATATGAGTATCGAGTATCGTCTCCACAGGGATTGGTTTGGGCCACTTTGCTTAAGTTACTGCACTGTGAAAAGTAAAAACACAATTGATAATAGGAGTTATAATTAACGAGTAAACTAAGAGCAATAAACTAAAAGAATAGATTAAAGAAAAAGAGAGAAATAGGCCAGGTTATCGTGAGTTGAGGTGTGATAGCCGATTGGATCGTCTTGGTAAAAGAGTGCATGGGCAACTCAGTTGTCGTGGCAACTTGCACAACGGGGTTGCCTTGGCAACTAATCGATGGTTGCCTGGGCAACTAGTTGGGCAACTACTTGGGCGTCTGGGCAGCAACTTCAAGGTTCGGCAGAGCGTTCTTCAATGGTTTCTTCTTATCCCTAAGTCGAAACTCTAGCTACTTGTGCATGCCTTGATAATACATCCCTGCGTGAATCAAGGGTGAACAACAACCAATCTTGCGCTCCTCTTAGCCGTTGAATTCCTTAACTTATTCCTAAGCCGGATTAATCTTCACCATCAATAGATTGAATAAAGACCATACTCATTCGTTTCTTGAATCTAACTCTCCCGATATTAGATAAATAGATGAAGTTACGAGATCCTCTCCCAATTCACTGCAAAACAAGAATAAGAACCAAGAATGAGTAAACCTTGAATAGAAAAGTGCAAACTCTTATTACCTAAACAAAATCCAATTGTTTCTCACAACAACAAAACACAATAACCCCAACCGATCAAGTTAGTTCATGGTTGGGTTCAAAAGATATACAAAGAATAATCCCCAAACCATGAATCTAATGGAAGCAAAGAAGAAGAAGAAGTCGAAATTTCCCCTAATGCTCTCTATCGAAATTTCTCTATTTTTCTCTATGGAATTGTCGAAATCTCCTTGCTATTTATAGGGCTAGGCCAAAGTCCTTCTTTGAGGAGGAGTTTGAGTTGGAATTAAATTATCTTTAAAGAATATAATTCTTTATTATAATTGTATTCCTACTAGAACTTCTCTATCTTCTTGGAATTTAATTCTTCTTTAATCTCTGCATGGAAATCAAATTCCTTTGGGTTTGGGCTTTGCTCCACGTCATCTTGGGCTTGTATAGTCATTAATTTCGACATCCCTATTGCATTTTCTCTTTGTCGACAATTGCCATGGCAACTGGCTCGGCGTCTCCTTCATGCATTGCCCTGGCAACTAGCTCGGCGTCTCCTTCATGCATTGCCACGGCAACTAGCACTAGCCTTGCTTTGGCAAGTGATCCCGCACACACAAAAAATACACCAAAGCAGCATCTTTTCCCACAAAAATCACCAAGTTATGTAATCAAGCTCAACGATGGAAGGAAACATGAATTAATGCATGAATAACTAATTATGCAACTAATATGAGCTTAAGTCTAACAATAATATGAGTAAAAAGGGTAATAAAAATAATACTTTTGAACACTTATCACTACGCTTGATACTAACCAAGCTTATCCTCGAATAAAAGAGCGCCGCATTGATAGTGTATATTCCGGATGCAACATAAAACAATCACATACATACAAAAGAAAAGCATAATTTAAAGCGTGAAAATTAGATAGCAATATACCATCAAGCAATAAATACATATCTATATATATCATGGTACCATACTATATATTATACATATATACTACACAAAATCATATATGTAATACGTGGGATATGTATTATGAAAACCAAGGCATGAAACTACCTATAAAATATAAGGGTATATAATATAACTTGTAATAAATAGCATATAATAAAACTATATAATAATAATAATAATAATAATAATAATAATAATAATAATAATAATAATAATAATAATAGCATACGTAGACTATATAATATATATATATGTAGACTACATAATATAACCGTAAATTTCATAATATATATATATGATATATAAAAAAACAAATAAATAAAAAAATTCAAACATAAAATAAAAGGACTGAAATATAAAGGAAATAAATGCAAGGCTGAAATTAAATATACAATGCAGGGACTAAAATGAAAACAAAACAAAATAGAAGGGAAAAGGGGGAATTTTGAAACTAGATTTTGGGCTAAACTAAAACCAAAATGAAGCTTTAAGGACTAAAAACGACATTTATCCATTGGAAAATCGGGTTTAAATGAAATAGGGACGAGATTGTAAAGCCATATAAAATTTAGAGGACATCGGGGCTAATTTCAAAAGACGAAAGGGTTTACGGGGTTAAGTTCAAAACGCGAAGGGAGCAAAGGTTAATAAACCCATTTTAAAAACCAAATCCGGCCTGAAGTGGGGTGAAATTGCTAAGCAATCAAAAGGTTTGAGGACCAGGGGCGTGGTTTAAAACGCGGGAGCCCTCCAGATGAGATATTTTGAAACGCGGAGGGACTTAATGATGTAAATAACCCGGATATTTTTTTGAAAGCACTATATAACACAAATTTTAAGAACAATTGGCCCTTTTTTAGTTTTGAAAACCCTATTATGAGATAACATGCCCCAAACTCTTTGTATTTTGAGTTTTGAACCCCAAAAAATCCAGAATCTGATGAACCTTCGCCGCATCGCCCACCATGCCAGCGTCGGTGACTGCCCAAAACTAAACCTAAAACCACCTTTTCGACCCCTTTAACCCAGATCCAAACCCACTTTTCAAAAGAAAACAAACAAAAACCCTCTTTTTTCTAAAAAAACCGAAGCAAAATCTCCATTTTTTATTAAAGACAGAACCTCTAACCCTTTTTTTGTTAAAAAAGAAGCCCTTTTGAGAGGATCTCAACCGATTCACCACTCACAGCCACTGAATGGAAGCCAGACGGTTTGTCTCTAGTGAGATTCAAAGGGCGAGGAGGAAGCCAAACGGCCGCTAGGGTGAGAATTCGAAAACCTAGCCTTTTGGACGCATGCATTGAAATTTAAGAATCAAATTACCTCAAAATCCCTTTTTTTGTTTCTATTGCTTTCTGAATAACTTTCCCCCCGTTTTTTGGATTCCCCCTCTTACAAAATGGTGTAGGGCTCTCATTTATAACCCTTGTATTACATGATATTCTAATTACATGAAAAATACAATAAAAAAAACTCATTGGTTGTCTCTGTTGATTTTGGAAGTATTCATGCATTGTTCCGATTCTTGTTGGCTTGCCGGCTTTGGATTTTTTACCATTTCTGAAATCTGGTAATCCTTTGCATTTTTTGAGATTCTTAGTTTTAACTTTGCATGTGAAACGGCCGGAGGAGGGGACCAGTGGGACTAGTGAGATGGCCGATGTGGCTTGATCTTCGGCCTGTGTGGCAATCTGAATAGTCGCAAGTGTAGCTGGGAAGTTGCTCGTGATCCTCACTCGCGGGTGAGAAGGATGGGAGTGCAATACACGCGCGCGTGTGGAATGGCAAAGGGCGTGCATGTTACGCGTTGGGAGCTGATGAGTCATCTCATATTTGCATATGGACCGTCAAATCCGATTTGGATTTGATGGCTGATAATTAACTGCGTAGAAACATAAGGGATAGTAGGTTATTTCAGATTACGGTTTTAGGGCAAATTAGGTTTCAAATGTGTAATTAGGATTTAGGATATTTGGGCTCCAATCGGGCTTTACGTAATATAATATTTTTTTGGATTTTTTTAATTGTATAATGGACATTAATTAATAAATGAGCTTCTTTATTTAATATCTAATATTAATGTAATAATAATTTTTTAATTGTTTTATGTACTAATATAATAATAAATAACAATAAATAATAATACTATTAAATAATAATTAGTAGTAGAAATAATATAAAAAATAATAATACTAATATTAGTTGTTGATAACACTAACATAAGTACACTAATAATAATAATAATAATAATATTTTTGGGGTTTTCAATAAGTAATAATAAGATAATAGTAATAAAGAAATATTACTAATAATAATCTTTTTGTTTTTGAGTTTTAATAATAATAAACATAGTTACTAATAATAAGTAATAATAATATAACATATAATAATAATAAAGTATTAATGAAAATAGATATTAATAATAACAAAAGCCCATTATTGCAAATATTAACAAAATATAAAAATTGATTAATATTCTGAATAAAAATTAGTGATTACAGTGACACGTTTTAACTAATCCATGAGATTTTTTTAACTAAGTTAATGGTTGGAGCAACTGGATAACAATTTAATCTTAAGGGGACAAGATATCCAAAAAATATTTTAAGGGGTAACTCGGTATAAAGTGCATAGTTTGTGAGTAATTGAGTCTTTAAGATAATAATAGTAATAGGTTTATGGGGTTTTCTATCTATGTAGAAATCTCTAATCAATAATTTTATATCTTATTTTTAATTTCATAATTTACTCTTGTAGTTGTTCAGAATCAATAATGTCACCTCTCATTTTTAATTTTATCAATTAGCCACCGAACTCTCCAAATTACATCAATTTTGTTATTTGACTGTCGTTGACTAACAAAGTCGTTATCAATTAAGTCCTTGAACTTTTTCACCTAATTAAGCTCATGAACCAATAAATTGGATCAATTAAGCCATTTTACTAACATTGATTGTTAAATCTAATAGTTTTTTGGATCAATTAGTGTAGCGCATTGTGTTACAGTATTGACACCTGACATTTTTAGAATTTTTATTTTATTTAAAAATTATTTAAAAGTTCTAAAAATTCTAAAAACTTATAATATATATAAATATTTTAAAAAACTGTTAATTCCATGTGAAAAAACTGTAGTGTATCATGTGACAGTAATATCTAAAGAAAAACTGTCAACATTTAATGGTCAAAATTGGTCAAAAGACGTAACTGATTCATTTTTTTGTTCAAAAGACTAATTTGGTGCAAAAAAACTCCAAGAGATTAATTGATTTTTTTTCAAAAGTTCAATGGCCTTTTATACCCTTTAGTCTAAGTAAATTAATGTTCCTCAATAAATTAATGTCCTCCAATAAAATGATACATGTAAATTAATATTCAAGGAAAAATCAAATAGAAGAAATAGATGGATGAGATTAAAAGGTTGAAAATAAGGTGATTTTTAAGGAGGAAAGATGAGTGTTTAATCTTATCCATCCATTTCACCCATCCAATGGCTATAAATTAGTGTAAAACTAATCAAGTTTTACACTATTTCATCCATCCATTTCACCCAAACCCAACGGAATAAGATCCACTTACACCATGTATAACTCAATTAGTTTTACACTAATTCATGACCATTAGAGGGATGAAATAGATGGATGAGATAAAAAATTTGAAAAGAATGGGATTTTTAAGAGAAAAAAGAAAGAGAAGTGTTTAATCTCATTCATGAGTTTCACCTATCCAATGACCATGAATTAGTGTAAAACTAATTGAGTTTTACATGGTGTACGTGAATCCTAACCCATATAAAAGATATAGAATCCACTTACACCATGGTCATTGTCCATTGGATAGGTGAAATAGATGGATATGATTAAAAGCTGAAAATAAGTATACTTGAAGGAGGAAAAACTCAAAAAAGAGACGAATGTTTAATCTCATTCATCCATTTCACCCATCCAACGGCCATGAATTAGTGTAAAACTACATAGTGTAAGTTGATCATAACCCATATAAAAAGGATAGGATCCACTTATATTATGGAAAACTCAATTAGTTTTACACTAATCCATGATTATTAGATGGATGAAATAGATTGATGAGATTAAAAGTTAAAAATAAGAAAAAAATTATGGCGAAAAAAAGAGGTGTTTAATCGCATCCATCTATTTTATTCATTCAATGGGAATAGAGGGTTTTATTTACAATTTTTTAAAAAAATTGGGGCATAATTAAAAATTTTGAAAATTTAAGAGACGTAGCGAGAACTTTTAAAATTTATGGGAAAAGTTTAATTAAAAAGTTCAAAAATTTTAAAACTTAATATGAATTTCAAAACATTTTGAGGTCAAATTAAATACTTTGAAAATTTAAGGATCTAAAATTTAGTTTTCTAAAATTTTGAAAGGCTGTGGCCCCATTGATGTTCACTGTGTTCCGCCCTTGCTTCTCAATATTGTCATCTTTAAAGTCCAAGCCTTTTTTAAATAAAACATGTCTTATTATTATACCCAACATTTCTCCATAATTTTTAATTTTTTACTCCATTTTGGAATTAAAATGTTATTGTTTCAGGGTCTCCGCCGTATTAAAGTGGAGGTTGACAATGGGGATGCGATTAATCTTCTAATCATGAAGTCAAGGAATGACAATTATAACTCCCTCGTTCATCAGATTGGATGATGATGGCTCGAGATTGAGAGGTTCGTTTTGTCCAGATCTATCGGGAGGCTAATATGGTGACGGATTTGTTGGCTAAGTATAATTTTCAGATGGGACAGGGGGAGATGGTTTTTGTACAACCACCAGATATAGTTGTTAATGCTTTACACGCAGATATTAGTGGTTTTGTGACTTGACTGGTTATATAGGTTATCAGGTGTACTCTTTTTCCTTCATTTAGGTTTAAGAAGGTTTTTTAACAAGGCACTTGTTAACCATTCTTTTTTTCATCAAAAAAGTTATTGTTTCATATATAATTGCCACTACTTATTTATAATCTAGTTAAATTTTTAAAATTGGTAATTTAGTACGAAGATCAATAATATGTGCACAGTTTTTATTTTATTTTTAAAAAATTAATATACAATTTGATATTTGAATTAATAAAAACAAATAACAAACTCAATACCAAGTTTATCTTGATTGTTTGTGAAACTCTTGTTTGTATAAAACTGCTCTATCTAATTTATATTGGGGCAAAAGTTCAAAATATGTCTAATACAGTAAACCTGTAAGAGACCCAAATCAAAGAAGAAAAGGCATGGAAATTATTCCGGTCCAAAACAATGTGTATTTTGGGTCTTGAAATTTGAGTGAGAGCCCAATAATACAATGGATAAATTGGAAATTTTTGGTTTACTTTTAGCAAAATAAAAGGATAACTACAAAACCCTTGTGTAAGTTAACTACATTCTTACATGATGAGCAACATTTCGGATTGCCGGAAAAAAATCAACGATGGGAGATCAGCTAAGAGAGATTGAAGTTCTCATAATCTCAGGTCAAGACCTCAAGAACGTGAAGCACTTGACCAAAATGAAAGCATACGCAGAAGTCTACGTGGAAAAAGACGTCCACGTGGCCAAAAATTACGTTGGTGAAGGTGAAGTTCCACGTGAAGCTGGCAGAGAAGGACGTGTTGGCAGCACTGAACGTCGACATATTCGCGCACTGCTGCGTGAGGGAGAAGTCAGTGGGGAGTGCGAGGGTTTTGCTTGACTATGTGTTGAAAGTAGGCGATGCTTCGTAGCCGGCCGATAACCCGATTTAGTGCTTGACGATGAAGATATGGAGAACTTCGGGTAGGCCACAAGGGTTGCTAAACCTGTGGGTTCCGCCAACCATGAGGTTCTTGATGAGGAGAGAGTCTTTTGTAGGGTTTCATAGGAAATAAACTGATCTACTCAGGCATATAAACACAGCGGAAAAATATCCTATGAAGAATTTTTAGGATCTCATGCAATATTAATGTACGAAAGAGGAAATCAAAAATTACCTTGATTTATGATTCATGAATCCGGTTGTGTTGAGGAGCCGCATTTCTGAAAGACGACCTCCATCTACAAGTATCCACACACGAATAGACGATGAACGGCTATCAGAATGCTAGTTCCAATCAAGATTTCGAAAAATCTAGTTTTTGTAGTTTTGGTGGTTATTTCGAAATCCCAAGATCCTTTACAAAACCCTTGGCATACATACATATATATATGACTTGAATAAGGTTAGGTTGAGTTCACTATTATAATATAATTAAAACTCTTTATAAATAAATTATAATTTAAAATGAATTCTTTTATCTTATAAAGAATTCAAATTCAACCAACTCTAGATAAAATGCTTTATTTAATAATATTATTTATTTAAAATAAATAAATAATATATTCTAAAATAGATTCCTTATCTGATAAGAAATTTAAATTCAATCAAATCTAGATAATGAGATTATTTGATAATATTATTTATTTATATTATTTTTGAAAAATAATAAAAAAATAAGATATTCTATTACGAATTTAACCTTTTAAATTCGAATAAATAATCTGTAATAATATAATTTAAAATAATCGCATTATCTTAAATTTATTATTAAAAGTAATAACCACAATCATTCTTAGTGTGCGATCCTATAGGTTCATTTAACGTTGGTAGTAGATAAAATCACATTTTATTCTACAAGTCGTAAGTGGCCTCTAGCAAGACATTATGACTACCCAAGTTAAATGAAAAGCTCATAAACCGAGACAACCTTAATTCAGTTTATGTCATAATCCTTTTATCTCACGATATCTTGATAGAATATAAGGCATGAAAAATGTTAACTTTATATCGTTTTATCTCTAGTTTCTCGATGCCCAATTGAACTGATTAAACAAATGACATTAATCTCTATCAACTCATTTGAGCACGGCCATGCATTTCTCAGTCCCAATCATCGAGGGGCTCAAAGATATCTTTCTTATGTTAAGAGGGATAAATTCCATCTTAATCACTCACATCTCACTGCATGATTCCTTATTATGTTCAAGCATAACCTTTATAATCATCAGATTAAAAACGATGTTTGACTATGTCCAAACATAATAGTTATCATGTTGAGAACTATAGCAATTTCATGTCTAAAGATTTAATGCCATAACTGTTTGAAGATTTATATATAACTTTAATACATGTATTAATCTTAAGACGAGTCGATCCTAATATTTGTTCTTAACAAATACATATGTAAATTTGATTTGAATCTCATTCACATATTCATCTTATGAATATCTATCAAACTTCATACTAATCTTATCTTATTATTGTTCCCACAATAATAACTGATTAGGGATATTTAGAATAATAATATTCAAGGATACAAAAGTATACAAATTTATCATAATAATAAATTCAATAATCAAAATATCATGTCCATACAATAGGCCTTAGGGCACTATCGTTAACATCTTTGTCCTTTAGCGTGAAGGAGGAGGAGGAGGAAGAGGTGGTGACGGTGGAGAGGAAGGGTGAATAGAGGCGGTGAGGTTGTTGCGGTTGTTTTACTTTAACGTGCATGTAAGGCGTGTGTCAAAATAAGGTTTTGGTGTTTAGTGTCACGAGGCTATTACCCTCTTCCCAAAAGACATGTTTGATAGGATGTGTAGCGCCATCGCTTAAATATCCTAAGACCTCCCTTTTCCTTTTCGATGTGGGATTATTATCCTTGCTCATTCTCAGACGTGACATTCTCTCCCACTCAACCTCGTGACACCCTTGTCACGAGTTAACCGCACTCATGATGGGCTAATTGTCAAGGTTGTCCACTCTGCCTACCCTGCTCATGGGCGCTCAGTGTGAAATCGGGAAGTCTAAGGGTTGCTCTGATACCACTAGGCAATAAGCTATTACCCTCTTCCCAAAAGACATGTCTGATAGGATATGCAGTGCCACCGTTTATATATTCCAAGACCTTTTTTTTCTTTTCGATGTGGGATTATTATTCCCGCCCCTTCTCAGGCGTGATATTAGTGATGGTACAATTATGTTTTGTGTTATCCAGGGACATTTAGTATTTCAAAGATTGAGTTAAGATATGTTTCAATGCAGTGAAGGACCTAGAGGGGGCTGGAGGGAGTGGTCGCCCACCCTAAAAATTTAAAATTCCTATATGATTTTGAAGTATTTTTAAAAAACTTCTATGTATTTCCTACTGAAAATCTATTTTTACCCCCTAAAATTTATAAGTTCGGCCCTTAGAATTTTATAAGTTCACCTCTCCAATATAAAGTTTTGCATCCGTCCCTGTTTGAATGTACAATTTTGAGATGGAAATTAACGAATGCTAAGGTTTCATGTGTAAGCCGTATGTTTTACATGGTTATAAAGCTTGTATTATCACATATGATATGAGTTGATGATGGGGCTCATGTTCATCCCATGTATCATCATTTTTTGAAGTTGCTGAATGAAGAGGTTAGAAATAAAAACACACAGAAGTAATATAATAATCAGGCGAAATTATATTGTCAATTGATTCTGTGGCCCAATGGATAAGGCGCTGGTCTACGGAACCACATTTTCTGTGTTTGATCCCCTGCAGAGTCGTTCTTTTTAATTTGAAAGACCATAATATAAATCAACGGAGAAGGCATATCCGTTAAATTTTTTTGCTTCTGTGGACCCTAATGGATGAATTTGGATTCGTTGTGTAACTGAGTTGATTTATCAACAAAAAAAATACAATTTATCTTCTTTTTACAGAGGCATTTGTTTTGTTTGTGAAGCTACAAAAAGGAAACTTGCTTTGGTGTGCGCCATTTCGATGTGCAGTGCAGGTGTTGATCCTTTTATGTACACAGATACAAGTCTGTTTTCTTATTCATTCTGAAGTTGTGTATTATTTATTTAAGAGGACGTTTGGTTCGTAAGAAAAACCGTTATTAGACTTAATAATATTTTTCGGAATCTTATTCTCACCTTGGTTTGGGAAAATTCCCTCTAAGTTAATACATACATACAACCTAGGAGTATTGCTATCAAACATGGATTGTGCATACTGGTCTTGCTATTTTCTAGTAAATTAACACTGAATCTCTTTCACTTGTCAGCTATTTCAGTTGTTTAGCTCCAAATTTAGACTCTTGCAAACTGGCATTATAGTTCCTTATTCTTATATTTAAACTGTAGTCTGTATGCGAGTGTGTCGGATATGTTTAAACTGTAGGAGAATACCTTCCAGTATTCGTAAGATTTCGGGTCCATGTATGTGTCGTTTAAATTAGACCTTTTATGCCAAAATAAACTGGCTGCTCTTGAGATTTCCTTACGTGCATTGCTTGTAATTCCAGTATCTGGAAAATAGTTTATGGTTCCATGGCGCCATCTCTCTCTCTCTCTCTCTTTGGTTTTTGTTCCTCTTACCTCCGAACTAGAAAATTTTGATTACAATATTAAAATTTTTAAAACTCTATAAAGATTTTTTTTGGTGGATGGGGTAAATTTCTTTTTTTCAAAGGGTAGTAACTATTTTTAAAGAGATGTTAATTTTTTTAAATAATTTTTATATAAAATTATAAAGGATTTTACATAGAAAATGTGATACTTTAGAATTCAACGAGTGATTTTAGTAGAAAATATGACGATGTTCATCTTAGAAGATCCATATTCGAGTAACTTTATCTGCAAGGTGTGTGTTATCAAAACGTTAAGAAAAAGTATGAACATATATGACATGTTTAGCAATTAGCGGATAGTTGATATTGGATTACATTAACTGATAGCGGATTGTAAAAAAATATTTGGTAAAATTAACTGATAACTATTTGATTATTTGAACAAGCAAAATGACATATAATGACATGATTATATTCAATACTTGTTTGAATAGTTTATTAGTTATTAATATTTTGTATCTATTAATATTAATTAGATTATGAAAATTATTTTTTTAATATATGTAGCGATAATTTTTCAAGTTCTTCGCTAAAAATGAGGTTTTAAGGTATTTGGGATCTTTTGGGTATTTTAAGAAATGTCTTCCATCGGGGTTTTAGAAAAAACCTTATTATTTTAAAAATGGAGTCGCCACCGGCCACTAAGGTAAGTCGTGCACCATAAAAACTAGAGATTTTAAAAATATCGGGTCCGGGAGTCGGTTACGGATGGGGAAGGATTAGCACTCCCACACCGCCCAAAATTGGTACTTTAATAATTACCGCTTTAATATTAAACTTTTCGGATTAAAGTGACGATTAAATTAAAATTTGGTTATAAGCGTGAGTATATTTTAAAGGCCCTGTTATTCAAGAGTAAACCGAAAGACTACCATCACTACGCTAGATACTGGCCACGTTTACGCTCGAATAAAAGGGCACCGCATTGACAATAATATATTCGAAATGCAACTTAAAACACGGCAAACATGAATAAATACAATGCGATAAACATATAAATAAATACTAACATAATAAAATACTAATCTAATAAAATATTAATCTGAAACATACATACATAAATATTAATCTAACACATAAATAAAAACGAATCTAACATAAATAAAATACTACTCTAAAGCATTCATAAATATTAATCTAACTTAAAAAAATAATAATTAAGGTAAAATATTTAATACTTATACCTATTAAAAATATCTAGATATATTTAAAGTTAACAGTTTATATATGTTATTATTATTTTTTAAAATGTATTTATTTATATTATATATGTAGTAATTAAATAAAATACTATACATATTTTTACAAATAAGCATGAAATCATATACATAATATAAAAAATAAAGTTATTATAAAAATATGACATAGATAAAAACATATATAATATATACACCTATATCTTATATCAATACATAATATGTACAAAATAAATTACTTTGTATAATAATATATTATATGCATATAATAATAATAATAAAAGTAACAACAACAATAATACATGTATTAAACATATAAAACATCATATAATTAAAGATTAAGGGAATGAATGCATGGATTAATAATTTACATGGCATGGAAAGATATAAAATAGGACTAAAATACAACAGATACGAAATATAAGGAAATAAGCATAAACTAAAAGAAATAACAAGCTGAAAATTAAACACTAAAATACAGTGACCAAATTGAAATAAAAGAGAAATAAATAGGCGAAATTAAAATGAAAAAGGGACGGAAACAGAGGCGGGAAAGATGAATAGGGACTGAAAGTGTAACACCATATTCTCGTATTTGTTACCAAACACGAGCTGGTGATGTCACAAAACAAAATTAAACAATTTTCACCATTTGAAACAAAACTAGTAGCTTGCACTGTCTCTAAACAAAAAAATTTATACATTTTTTTAAGCTTCAAAACTTCATTTGGAAAAATTCCTAGTAAACTAGATTCATCAAGCTATTAATCCATATAAATTAGAGTTCTTAACTCATGACACATAAGTGCAAAAAAATCGTTAAACATGCACTACAGTGCAGATCTGCTGTTTGGAAATTCTGACCTTTAATCGAATACAAATTCATAACTTTTTACATAGAACTCGAAATCATTCACCGTTTGTTTTAAAAGAAACTAGACTCAATTTGTAGTTCATACATACAAGTTTCATTTTCTAACTCAATCTATAGAATTTATGGCAATTTTTCAAACTTACTGCCTAAAACAGAGTTTCTGGACAGCTTCACCTTATTTTCAATATAAGTTCATTAACTAGTCAAAAATCATTCAAATTCACATACTAACAATACTAAACCATGTTTTAGTTAAAAACATAACCAACTAAGGAGTAGTTTAATGTCTCTTTTACACGTATTCATTGCTGAATAAAAGTTAGGAATGTCACATGATACTTGTAAAATAATTCTTTAAAATTAAGAAAATCTTATCTTTGACTGTAAAAATAATTAATCACGTAAAATTTAAACTTAATAATTTCACATTCAAATTTTGAACCTAGACTCAGGCAGCAACTTAACAGTTTGATCCATTAGCATATAAATAATAAAACTGCCTAATTTAAAATCATTCAGATTCTGAATAAAATACAATTCATATTAGAGCAGGCTTCACATTTTACTATACATGCCGACTAGTAAATATCAAACAACATAAAAAAAATTATAATACTGATACTGATGTACCTGTTTTCGATCAATGATGCTCGCTAATGCTCCTTACTCCCAACGATTCTTTTTTCCTACGCGTGGAACAGTCACACGCTAAGTATAACTTAGTGAGGCATTATAAATAAATCATAAAATAAGTATCAAAATAAATGAAAACATGGTTAAGCAAGATCATAATAAATCTTCTTTTAGTTCAAAACCATCGTATATAAGAAAATGGTGATTTTCAGATACTTTAGCTTTGTAATTAGCCCAAGAATTGTATAAAGAGAAACTAAAGTATGCAAGGTATGTACTCCTTGAGTACTGGTCACCAAAGTGACGATAAACATATAGACACGTAAGTGTCGGCATCATATAGGCACATAAGTGCTGATAAACATATAAGATTCGAAGATCGGTGTGTAGCTACACGTAGTCCTTGACTACTGGACCTTTAATGGCATGCCACTATACTGTAACTCTCTATCATTACTTGGGCAATAAATCCATATCATATATTTGTAAATCATCATGTATAAATAATTCATATATCACCATTATTCAATAACAATTTGCCATATCAAAACATAATAGAGCAGTTCATACCCTATTATGTACTAACATTTTTCTTTGCCTGTAAAATATCATATAACTTGTACAAAAACCATGTTATCCTTTCAATAAAATCAAGTAAATAGAATTCGTGAAATTAAACAAAACATATTTTGAAATATATGAATGCTCTCACCTGGGCCATTTATTTTCTTGCCTCACTAAGCTTACTCATTAATCTTTTCATTTCCTTGAATACTTGTACCTTCCCCAGTATTTCTTGCAACTGTAGAAATCAATCGAATATACTTATTGCTATACACTTACTTAATTCAATTCTAACATTGCCAAATAAAATACTATTGTTTGCCATGTATCTCATTTTAGATCCTTAGTGACCATTTTGAATATTTGGCAACTATCCATGCCTTAATTTTTAATTCTTCCATTTTAATCCCTTACTTTTTCATTCTTGCCAAAATGGTCCTTTTTCATCAATTCAAACTAATTTGATCATAATTTCAACGGTTTACAGATCAGTCTCCCTTCGAAACAAAATTTCCAAAACCATACCCTTATTTCTTCAAATAGCCGAATAGGTCCCTAAACTTTTTCAAATATTCAATTTGGTCCCAAAATGCTAAAATAAGCTTCTAATATAACAAGTCCACTATTTTCATCACCACAATAATTTTTGACAATTTAGTCCCTAATTTCTTTGAATTGCTGAAAAGATCCTTAACTTTTCAAATTTTACAATTTGGTCCTAAATTGTCAATTCAAGCTTGAAACATCATTTTCTACTCATTTCCATCATCAAATAAATTTCTCATCACAAATTCATCATTTTCCCCATCAAACTAAAATTCAAGAATAGTTCTCTTATTTTTCATCATCTTCGAAATGGTCACTAAATTCTTCCAAATATGAATTTTTCAATCTAGCATCAAAATCAAGCTTTTTGAATCACAAATACTTCAATTTCATCATTAATTTCCAATTCCCTAACAAAACCCTAAATTCAAGATTAGGGTTTATAACTTCCAACATGAAATTAACTTGTTTCAAGCAAAATTACACCTTTATAACATGAATTCTAACATAATCAAGCTTAAATCCCCTCTTTAATCTTCAAACCTTATTTTCTCTCTCTTCAAGAATATAAACAATTCTTCATAACCCTATGTAAAATTGCTATCAACATATAGAGAATGAAGAGAATAACATTTTATCTAACTTAAGCAAAATCAAAATCTAACTAGAAATGATAAAAAATGATCAAAATTTGGAAAAAGAAACCTTGTTCTTTTCTTCTCCCAAGCTCACAGCAATATGGCTGAAAATGGGATGATTTTTATCATCTTTTATCCTTATTAATACACTTGTAAAGTGTATTTGAATATAAAATTCAAATAATGCCAAATTACCAATTTAGCCTCCAACTAAATCTTTAATTTCTAGTTTGCCCTTCTAGTTCAATTCCAATCAGCCACTATTCACTTTCCATGTAACAATATTCAAAATTCCATTCATGTCCCCTTTAAGTGAAAAGACCAAAATACCCCTCACTATTCAACTTTTCCACAAATTTGCCATTTTACCACCTATATAAAATACTGAGTAGAATCGAATCTAAATAAATTAAAAACGATTCAAAACTTCAATGTCATGTTTATCGGGTCTTCCCAAGACTGCCTTCAAATTTCCATAACATTCCGAGCTCGACTGATCATCTGAATTCCAATTAAACTATAACCGTAATTTCCCAATAATAGAAACATCATATCAAACCATAATTTTTTATATTCGATCCACACCCTTAAGTGATCTATTTATTTATAGAATAAAAATAATTATTGGGAAAATTACATTGTTGGTCCTTGAACTTTTCTCAACTTTTCACTTTAGCCACTAAACTTTAAAATTTTACGTTTTAGTCACTAAACTAAAACCACCAAATTTTAATTCTTTGCAAAATAATAACTAACCAAAAATTGGGGTATTACAGAAAGGGGAATTATCCCACGGACAAGAGTAAAGGCGGGAGAAGAGTCTAGGGACCTAAAGCGTAATTTGTCATAAACAAAAAACGCGGATCCTCCCCGGGTCGGGTCACCACGTGAGTCGGGTTCGGTGAGCCTGAACGCGTTGTTTAGCGCTGGTCGATTTAAAAACAAATTATAACATTTTTACCAGATTAAAACCTAAACAAACCCTAATCTTCATTATTCTTTCAGCCTCTCATCCCTCTATACTTGAACCAGAGCGGCGGCCGCTCTTGCCGTCATTGTTCCGGTCATCAGCAGAATGGCCTCGCGGCAGAGGCGTCACGGCAACCTCACGGCGGCACTTCGACCGGCCTGGTAAGCTTCGACTTCTCTCATTTTTTCTTGTTTCGAAATGAGATTGGAAACCAAAAGAAATTTTTTTAAAAATTTAAAAAAAATAAGGAACTCCCTTTGATTTTGATGTTCGATTTGAAGAAAAGAAACACTGATTTTGGATCTAAATTTTTTTGTATTCGATTCCCTTTTTTTTAATAATCGAAAATCCCCTTTACAGATTTTTCATTCAAATCCTCATATCCTTTTTCACATTTGTTTCACTTTCGGTTTTATAACCCATTCAAGATAACAACTTTTATAACCCATTCAAGATAACAACTCCTAATTTTCTATTCTAGCAGATATGTGGCAGCTGAATTTTTGGGATGTGGTTGAAGGTATGGCCGGATATTGTAGGGATAGGGAATGGTTTTGGCAGAGGTATGGGTGAGGAAGTGGTTGGTTGTAATAGGGGTATGGGCTAGGTTTGATTTTTATGATTTTTTATTCAGTTTAGGGTTAATTAATTTAGGGTTTGTTTTAGGGTCAAATTAATTTAGGGATTAGGTTTACTTTAGGGTTTTGGGTGGTTTACTAGTGACGACGGCGGCGGTAGTAGAGGAAAGTAGCGGCGACGGTGCGACTGATTGGTGGCTTGGTTATTTTAGGGTTTTTGGTTTCCCGAGTCGAGTCGGGTTAGGTTATGGTTCTAAACCGGGTTTGGGTAACCCGGATGAAATGGGTTATTACAGTTGCCCCTCTTTGCTTGTTATTGTGTAACGACAACGAAACAAAGACTAAAAATGACTCATTTCATCCGGTCTAGCTGGTTATCTTCCCTTGACATATGTCTTTTTTCTTCAGTAAATCTTCTTTCTCTTTGATGCATGTCTTCTTTCTTGTCTTGGTTGATCCACCTTGTCACTCTTGGGGAAGCAAAATTTTCAAAATGGGAGTTGTCTCAATATACATATGCATACAATCTGAGACATGAAATGTGGTGTCATGCACCCATCTCCATACACCGTCCGAAGAGTAAGGTTCCCCAGAACCACTCTAACTACATCGTCACCATCCGAAGTGGAACGACCCAAAGGTGGAACCACTAATTCGAAGTGGAGTTCAGCCCAAAGGGTAAACCCGCTGAACTTCCACGTACATTTTCCCAACCCAAATGATATGACATGTTCCGATTTACATTTTTCGGATCCGAGAGTATATCTGATCTATTAATTTAATCCAAATGCATATGATAAATGTCTGATATTATTTTAGTCCAATTCTGATATCTGATGCGTGTCATGCCATCATACAAAACATACCAAAAATTACAAATCATTCAATCGGTCACATGTACAACATGCACGCATAGCATAGAGCACAGAAAAAGACACACCTTAGGCGGCTAGATAACTCAATGTTGAGAGTGACGTCTCCCACGCTCAGCTCTAGTATTCGGTCGGATAGAGTCAACACCTGCGAGGCCATCAAAACAGAATTATTTACTACTACTACTATGCCACACTAAAATAATCACTAAAGAAACCATACTCACGTGCAGAATTTGCAGGCTGTGTAGAATGAGGTCGAACATGTGGAGGATGAAGAAGATTCTCAGGTTCCGAGTCAATGTCAACTGAACACAATTATATCCGAGTCAGAATCTGATATTCAAAATTCTCAAAATACTGATTATAATTAAATGTAGATAGCAAAAAGGTCTTTCAAGTTTGAATTTGGAAAAACGGACAGCGAATTTGGAATCAAGACGCCGGAAAATGTAAAGTCAACTTGGATAAAAAAAAAGTCAACAATGATGTCATCAAAAGTCAACACCGACATCAGCCAAAAAGTCAAAACTGACGTCAGTCCGGGTCGGGTTAACGGGTCAGGTTAACGGTGAACGGGTCGGGTCAATATTTTGGGTTGGGTCACGGTTCGGTTCACACTGCCAGTTCAGCTTAGATGAACAGTTCACTGTAACAGTCCGGTTCGATTGCTTTCCCACAAATTGGACCCAAGTCGGGCTTTACTCTCACATTTGGGTTAAGCCCAAAACCACTCATTCACCCCACTCTCTCAAACACCGGCCCATACTCTCTCACACACCCACTGGCCCAAAGGCATCCACCCCTTGCAGCCCCTTTCCATGGCAACAGAAACCCTAGGCATACAATTCTTGACGGCGGCAGTGGTGCTACAACTCGGTGGCGAGTTGACGGCTCATCATTACGGCGGCGGCGACAGCACACATATAACCTAAATGGTCAAAATCGACCACCTCCACGAACCCATAACTTCCGGGAACACCCACGTATACACACGCACAAGAAAATAAGAGAACCCCTATGAAAGTTACCCAAAACACAAAACAGATCGACAGCGGCGAACGGAAAAACTAGAACGGTTACTTGCTATTTCCTGGGCAAGAAACAACGAACGGGGTGAACGGTGATAGGATTCTTGGTTAGAACGGAAAGGAGAGTAGGAGAGTGGTTTCAACTCAAAGAACTGACGGCTTTAAGGCCTCGATCGGAGCTAAATCAGAAATTGGGAGTGGGGGAGCTATTTGACGAGAGGGAAAAATTGAGGGAGAAGGGAAGTTGGTGCGGCTGCAATATCTCAAAAGTGAGATATGAAAGGTCGGCAGACAAAAGAAAATAGGGTAAAAGCATGGATTTTGGGTAAATTACATCTTAAGGGCCCCCAATTTCGCTCGCGTCACACTGTGACCACCAAAGTTCCCAATTTTACAAATTAGCCACTGAAATTCAATTAAGTATTCCGATTTTAATTTCCCAAAAGTTAGGGTTTCAAAATTAGGGATTTTAAGAATTGGGAATTTTAAAATTGGGGAAAATTAGGGTGTGACAAAATTGGTCTAGTTGTACCATCAACGGAGAAACGAGACTTTGACAAAAATTTGATCTGTTGCACCATCAACGGAGAAACGAGATCTTTTAAAATTTGATCTGCGACATCATCAAACGAAATCTGGAAGAAATGTTTGGGTCTGTTGCACCATCAGCGGAAAAACGAGATCTGGAAGAAATGTTTGGATCTGTTGCACCATCAATAGAGAAGCGAGATCTTCAAAATATCTAAACTGCCGCACCATCAACGGTAAAGAAAAATCCAAAAATGTTGGTCTATCACCAATGACGAAGGTAAGATCCGAAAAGTTACTTCTGCTGCTCTACTGGTGGAGAGGTGTGACCTGAAAATGGAAAAAAACATTAGTCAGAAAATGTTCAAAAATTTTGTTGCTGGTACCTTGTATTTAGACGTTTCAGCATTTTTTCTGTGTTTGGCCTCCTCCAATACTAAGGTTGGCCATCGTGATTGCCCCCACGTTGAGGATATTTTATCTCTTCTTTGAGGACCTGCTTATATGTACAAACAAAAATGCATGAATGCGTCTAATTTTATACCTAAATGTATGTCTCTATCCTAAATGCATGTGATTCTGGTGTATGTACTTAATCTAAATGTATAACGTATGCAAAAATGATTCAATGCAAGATGAATGCAACTAAATGCATGAATGTGACATGATTTTCTTTTCTGGCCCTAAAAGGGAACCCTTGACTTCTCACTGGTCCTGTCAGGATCTTGGTTTTTTTCATGTGGCGGTGCCCCGACTTTGTCCTGGGTTCAATCACCTTTCTTTGAATTAGCTTTTTATCTGGGAGCATACCCCAAAATTTTGTTTGTTTTATGCCATCGTCTGAGAATATTCTTGTAGCAAATTTGAAACCCTGGAGCACATTTTGTTTCCCCTTAAGTTGAGTTCATAAGTTGGTTCGTGGCAGCTCATCATTTTTTGGGATCAGGTGAAGTTTTGCAGACTGTGGTCGATGTAGACATTTCAGGGATGCAAAAGTTCGACTCGGCAACGAAGACTGGACTTTGGCAAAGAATGCCCCCAGACTGGGCCTTGTTAGAGGCACACTGTTTGTAAAAGATGTAGAGGGTACTTGTGGACATGCCCCAAGATTAGGCTCTTGTAAAAGGTTCTGTAAGGTGCTAGGTCGACCAACTTTGTTGTATCTAATGGGGTAACCCGGGGACCGACTTTAAAATTTTCAAAATGTATGCATGTAAATGCAAAATGCATGTCTTAGATGTGAAAGTACTGATTCAAAAATGGTTCTCGTGGCTCAACTTCCGAACTCACGGGATTCATTTGCAGCTTCAAATATTGCCTTGATATCTAGAGTGCTAGATTTTCTCCCGATGATAATTTTTTCAAATTGAGAACCAGTCGTGAATCAGCATTTCATGCTGGTAGAATGCAAAAATTAAAATGTTATGATATGACATATAGTTAATGCAAAGATGAATAGATTTAATTATGATATGATCACAAAAAAATGGGTCAGTTTGGAATTAAAATAATCAGATGAATAAATTAAATAGCAAATAAGGTAAAAATGAAATATTTCTGATCGAGCAAACCACTTGAACCAACACTTTATGTCATGCAATGCTAATGCAACAAAAGTATGTGTAAAGTAAAAAATAAAATAAAACAAAATAAGAAATGAGTTAGTACCGAATAAACTCAATAGATACATAAATAAAAAGCGAAGTAGATAAGGCAACAAGAAGAGCAATCTTATTTATCCCATCTAAAACACCTAAGTTATCTGCATGGCTCTAAAAGGGTGGGCTTTCTATATTCTCTACATGCAGTTTTGGTGCTAAGAGGTATCTGAATTGTCCTTGTTGTCCCCTACTAAGAGTAGCAAGGCCCCCGGTCATCACCCATTATAGGCTCCTTTCAACCGGGTTCAACTCAGGGGGACCCATTCGCTTATACTCATACGAAGGAACGATATCCTCACGAAAGCATAAGGTACTCGAGCCCTGAAGGTACTTGCTAGTCTCATACGGAGGAACAATATCCACACGAAAGCACTAGCATTTTCCCCCCACTTAAAAGGACGGGTTTATATGCCAAATTTTAAATACGTTAAAATAAACGCGCAATTATAACCAAATGTTAATTTAATAGTCACTTTAATCCAGAATTTCCAATATTAGTAAAGCGATAATTATTTAAAAAGCTCAATTCTCTTTTATTTTTGAAAACCAAAAAAATGTACCCCAGCGGAGTCTTTATCTGTAGCGATCATTTTTCGAGTGTCTTCGCCAAAAACGAGGTTTTAAGGTGTTTGGGGTCTTTTGGGTGTTTTAAGAAATGTCTTCCATTGGGGTTTTAAAAAACCGTATTATTTTAAAAATGGAGTCGCCACCGGCCACTAAGGTAGGCTGGGCACCATAAAAACTAGAGATTTTAAAAATATCGGGTTTAGGAGTCGGTTACGGATGGGGAAGGATTAGCACCCCCACACCGCCCAAAATTGGTACTTTAATAACTACCGCTTTAATATTAAACTTTCCTTATTAAAGTGATGATTAAATTAAAATTTGGTTATAAGCGTGAGTAGATTTTAAAGGCCCTGTTATTCGAGAGTAAACCGAAAGACCACCATCACTACGCTTGATATTGGCCATGTTTACGCTCGAATAAAAGGGCACCGCATTGACAATAATATATATGAAATGCAACTTAAAACACGGCAAACATGAATAAATACAATGCGATAAACATATAAATAAATACTAACATAATAAAATATTAATCTGAAACATACATACATAAATATTAATCTAACACATAAATAAAAACGAGTCTAATATAAATAAAATACTACTCTAAAGCATTCATAAATATTAATCTAACTTAAAAAAATAATTAAGGTAAAATATTTAATACTTATACCTATAAAAAAAATATCTAGATATATTTAAAGTTAATAGTTTATATATGTTATTATTTTTTAAAAAATAGGTATTTATTTATATTATATATGTAGTAATTAAATGAAATACTATACATATTTTTACAAATAAGCATGAAATCATATACATATATTAAAAAATAATAAAGTTATTATAAAAATATGACATAGATAAAACATATATAATATATACACCTATATCTTATATCAATATATAATATTACAAAATAAATTACTTTGTATAATAATATATTATATGCATATAATAATAATAATAACAACAATAATAATAATAAAAGTAACAACAACAATAATCCATGTATTAAACATATGAAACATCATATAATTAAAGATTAAGGGCTAGAATGCATGGATTAATAATTTACATGGCATGGAAAGATATAAAATATGACTAAAATGCAACAGATACGAAATATAAGGAAATAAGCATAAACTAAAAGAAATAACAAGCTAAAAATTAAACACTAAAATACAGTGACCAAATTGAAATAAAAGAGAAATAAAAAGGCGAAATTAAAATGAAAAATGGACTGAAAGGGGAATTATCCCCTGGACAGGAGTAAAGGCGAGAGAAGAGTCCAGGGACCTAAAGCGTAATTTGCCTATAAACAAAAAATGCGGATCCTCCCCGGGTCGAGTCACCGTGTGAGCCGGGTCTGGTGAGCCTGAATGGCGTTGTTTAGCGCTGGTCGATTTAAAAACAAATTATAACATTTTTTTACCAGATTAAAACCTAAACAAACCCTAATCTTCATTATTCTCTCAACCTCTCCTCCCTCTATACTTGAACCAGAGTGGCGGTCGCTCTTGTCGTCATCGTGCAGGTCATTGGTCGAATGGCCTCGCGGCGGAGGCGTCACGGCAACCTCATGGCGGCGCTTCGACCGGCCCGGTAAGCTTCGACTCTTCTCCTTTTTTCTTGTTTTGAAATGAGATTGGAAACCAAAAGAAAGATTTTAAAAAACTGAGGAACTCCCTTTGATTTTGATGTTCGATTTGAAGAAAAGAAACACTGATTTTGGATCTAATTTTTTTTATTCGATTCCTTTTTTTAATAATAAAAAATCCCCTTTATAGATTTTTTTCATTCGAATCCCCCTCTCCTTTTTCACATTTGTTTTCCTTTCAGTTTTATAACCCATTCAAGATAACAACTCTTAATTTTCTTTTCTAGCAGATATGTGGCAGCTGAATTTTTGGGCTGTGGTTGAAGGTATGGCCGGATATGGTGGGGATAAGGAATGGTTTTGGCAGAGGTATGGGTGAGGCAGTGGGTGGTTGTAATAGGGGTATGGATTAGGTTTGATTTTGATGATTTTTTATTCAGTTTAAGGTTAATTAATTTAGGGTTTGTTTAGGGTCAAATTAATTTAGGGATTAGGTTTACTCTAGGGTTTCAGGTGGTTTGCAGGTGACGGCGACGGCGATAGTGGAGGAAAGTGGCGGTGGCGGTGCGGCAGATTGGTGGCTTGGTTATTCAGAGTTTTTGGTTTCCCGGGTTGGGTCGGGTTAGGTTATGGTTCTGAACCTGGTTTTGGTCTTGGGTTTGGGTAACCCGGATGAAATGGGTAATTACAATATAACATAATCTTTTTAACACAATTTGATTATTTATTAAATTTAAATAATATTTGAAGTATATGTATTAATATTATATATTTGGAAAAAATGTATATTTAAATTATATATGAGAATATGTTTTCTTCAGAAGTATATTTTAGTTAAAAAATATGATAGTTCGAAAGTTATTTTAGCATAACAATTTATATAAACACATAATTGAATAAACTCATCGGTTAATTTTAACCATATTTAAATTAATTCAACTAGAACTAACTAGAGAATTCCCTAATAATTTAGGGTAAAATTTTAATTCACAAGTTGCATAAAAATTATTTACACAAACTTGTATATTTACATTATAAAATTCAAATTTTAAAATTTTAACCTTAAATCCTAAAAAATTAGTCCCTAAACTCTAATCCATATACCCTAAATTATAAACACTAACCTTAAATTTTAAACCCTAAATTAAATTCTTAATGTTTAAAATTAAAAGATTTGTATAACTAAAGTTTATACCGCTTGTATATCAAAGTTTTTTTAATAATTTATAAATATTGAAATTTGAATCTTAAACCTAAAAATTTAAGAGTATTAATCTTACTAATTCTATAAATTCTCATTAATCAAAATTGTTAGCCGATCTGTCTATCACCGCCATCCAAGAGATGACGAGGTTACTTTGTTCATTATTATGCTATTATTTTAGTCACATGATTTGGATAACATAATGAATTATGTATTTCCCATATTGGTCCTTAATACTTAAAACAGGATAAATCATGTCAGTTTGAAACCGACCAAGTTACTGAGAGCTTGAGCTTCTTTATTGTTTGGAAGGTCGTCTGTGTAAAATTGACATTTAAGTTTTGTGAGTTTCTGTCTTAAATTCCACACGCTGCTTCTTTTCCCTTTTTGTTCCATAGCTTGCATTATTGAATTATGGAGACTTTGAAAGCATGTATGATTAATTGATTGTTGCCATTTCTTTTCATACTTTTGGTGACAAATTGAAGACTACGAATAGCAACAATGGTGGGTTTAAGTGGTAAGCAATTTGATATCGTTTAAGTATATCAAGAATTCGAAATCTTGTATATGCATGAGATCTACATTGAGAGACTCATCCACCAAAACTAGGTATACAATGTTGAGTCAATCTTAATTAATCATAACAAAATCATAAAAAACCAGCAACAAAAAAATTAACTATGAATTGACACATCTCTTTTGATTAGTTTGTAGTTATGTCTGTCCATCGACATCCCAATTTGTCAACAAAAACAGCCCATTGAAAAACATTAATGTACATGGTAATTAAATCCTTTTGTCCTTTATCCTGCTGGACCAATGACGCATTAACAAGTAACAAACCATGTTATAATTTCATTTTTCAACCATGGTGCAATATAAGTTTCTTGGTATGCACATCAATGCAAGAACTTGTAAGGACGAAATGAGAATTAAATAATGAAAAGAGTTAAATTGTTTAACTTTAGATTTAATAGAAATTTAACAAATATTTAATATCAAAATTTGAGGACTAAAAATTAATTTTATAAATATTTATACTTAAATCAAAAAAATTGGGAGGGAGCAAGGACCCCTTCCACTCCCTTGCTAGTTCCGTCACTACAAATTAACTTAGAGCATGCAACATTTATATACTATGCAAAATTTTTAAATTCATGTGTCGGATACATATGTATAATACAACTATATAAACACGTATGTATTTAAAAGATTATTTTTTTAATACGTATGTATTTAAAAGATTATATATATATATAATCTTTTTCTATACAATTAAAAGAAAACAAACAAAGAAACATGGTTGGCCATGATCAGAAATAATTCACAATTCCAGATGAAATGGATTGAAAATGAGCAAAGAGAACGATGATTGTATTTAAGAGAAAGAAAGGGGATAAAGACGACAGAAAAAATAATCCTCAAACTGTCATACCCCATTCTGACTTAATTCCCCTATTTAAAACATATGAAATGACAGCATTTCAACAATAAAAATTAAACTCAACACACAGCAATTATTTATCTAAATTAATTGTCTTTAACTGTAACTAAAAGACTCAGTATCAATACTCCCTTCTCTGGGAAAATCCTTGTCCTCAAGGATTAAAGTGAGAAAAATCTGCTTGAAGCTTGTGAAAAAGTTCCCAAGTAGCATCTTCCGGGAAGGAGTTGGTCCATTCCACCAACACCTCGGTGACAGCTCTATTTCCCCTTTTAACCATTTTTCGATCCACGATTCTCAAAGTCTCCTTCACAATAGTTCCAGCATTCCCAACCACTGGCAAGTTTGATTGGACTGGGGCCGAACCAACATGTAAGTTGAGCTGTGAAACATGAAAAGTAGGGTGTACCTTGGAACCCACTGGAAGCTGTAATTTGTATACAACATTACCTACTTTTTTGATAATACGAAATGGTCCAAACCATTTGGGACTGAGTTTCTGATTATTTCTAGATTGTACCGAATGCTGCCTATAGGGCTGAAGCTTCAAATAGACCATTTCACCAACAACAAACTGCCTATCACTTTTATTCTTATCTGCTTGCTTTTTCATTCTCCCTTGTGCTCGTTGCAAGTAAAACTTTAACATCTTTATAGTCGATTTTCTGGCTTGTAAACTCTTGTTAACTGAGGCAACTAATGATTCACCAGCCAAGTAAGATAAATGAACAGTAGGTTTTTGTCCATACAGTGCCTGATAAGGGTTAGTGTTGATAGATGAGTGATGAGATGTGTTGTACCACCATTCCGCTAATGGAAGCCATTTAACCCAATCTCGAGGTGATTCTCCAGTCATACATCTCAAATAAGTTTCAAGGCACCTATTAACAACCTCAGTTTTTTCATCTATTTCTGGATGATAGGCTGTGAAATAAGTTAAGGTCACACCAAACTTACCAAACAATTCCCTTCAAAAAGTGCTCATAAACACTTTATCCCTATCGCAAACAATAACTTCAGGCAATCCATGTAATTTGAACATGTTATCCATAAACAACTGAGCCACAGTTAAAGCTGTAAATGAATGTGCTAATGATATAAAATGAGCTTATTTGGTAAATCTGTCTACCGCTACAAAAATTGTATCTTTAGCTTTCGAAAGGGGCAAACGTTCTACGAAATCCATGCTGATTGAAGACCATGTTATTTTTGGAATCGGCAGTGGTTGCAACAACCCTGGTTTTGCATGATTATCATATTTTTTTTGTTGACAAACTCTACATTCCCTCACCAATCTTCTTATAGCTTTCTTCATTTCCTTCCAATAAAGGCAGGTTGACATTCTTTTCCCAGTGACATCTGTTCCAAAGTGAACACCAAAGGGAGTTTGATGAAACAGTTCAATTAGGTTCCTTCTTAACTCATCATCATCACCAACAATCAACTTTCTCTTCCTTTTAATAATATGCCTTCCCATGAATATTTGAAATGTGATGTTGTATCTCTTTTTAACTCCTCAATAATTTTTTTTGCAGTTTCTCAGTTGTTGCCCACGTGTGACGTATTTTTTCAATCCAATCAGTATTAAAACTGCTAATGACCATCAACTTTCCACTACCAAATTTTGGATCTCTCGAAAAGACATCAGCCATCGTGTTACTAGTCCCTTTTCTGTAACAAATTTCAAAGTCAAACCCCATCATTTTGGCCACCCAAATTTGTTGCGAAGGTGTGGTGGCTTGATTCCCAGTCAAAAATCTTAAACTCTGATGGTCTGAATCTTGAAGTGCCTTCCCACAAGGTAAGGTGACCATTTCTTAACTGCAAGTAGAACCGCCAGCATCTCTTTTTCATAGATCGACAAGGCTTGATGCTTAATTCCCAACCCTTTACTAAAATAAGCCAGTGGTCTGCCCTCTTGTAACAATACAACCCCTACCCCATATGCAGATGCATCAGTTTCCAGAACAAATTCCTTACTAAAGTTGGGTAAAGCCAGAACAGAAGCTTTCACCATTGCAGATTTCAGCTTTAACATTGCAGATTCAGCTTCTAAATTCTAATTTCATGCATCCTTCTTTAATAGATCTGTAATACCCGTATTTTGTTTGAGGAAATTCGAATATATTAAAAATAAAGCCAAAAATATATAATGTAATAAATAAATAAATAAACAGCCCAAATAAATGTCAAAAAAATCAGTCCAAATGTCCATTTTTACACGCAAAGCCCACTATCAATTACAAGCCCAAAATCCCAATTCTTATAACTCCTATACAGCTCATTGCTAGCCCAACAAAACCATTTTAAGCCTTTTTCCTGCCCAAATTCTAATCAGAAAAGACATGTGGCAGCTCTTCATTGGCCCGAAATAATAACCACAGATTGTGGTTTTCTTTCTCCCGCTCAGCTAGCATCGCTGACGTCAGCGGTCTAACCCTTATATAAAGGCAGAGAGAGAAAATGTCAGTCAACAATAATTAGTCATTAGTAATATAATAAATAAAGTAATAATATAATAATAAATAAATACAATAATAATAGGGGAAAGAGCTTACCTCAGAAGCCAAACCGATACGGAAACTGAACCGCCGCGAAGCTTGCCCCGCTGGGAGATCATCGGACGCCGTAAAGAACGCCATAATGGCCATGGTCACCGTCAAAGAGGTATAATCTCTTTTATCCATTTCGATTACCTAAAAATCGACAAAACGTTAGTTTTGCATGTATAAAAAATAGAAATGAAAGGAAAATTAAAAGCCGAGGGGAAATTCTCTTATCTTGTGGCCGGAGAGATGAATGGCGAAGTCGAAGAGGGACGGTTCAGGTAGTTTAAGGCTTTAGGTGGTTGGAGTTGGGTGGTTCCATCGAACCGGGTTTAGATCTAGGCTTAGGGTTCAAAAATGAAGTTTTTTGGGGGTTATTTTAGGGTTCGATATAGCGGTTGACGGTGGCCGAAAATTGTCTCACGGTGGTCAAAAATCGCCTTGCGGCGGCCAGCCGAAGTGAGGTGGTGGCCGGAGTTCAAGAATGGTGGCCGGCAAACAGCTAAAGGTTGCTTGAGAGGGCGGTTGAGGATTTGATGATGGTCGGCATGGCCATTTTTGGCCGGAGGGTTTGATGTTCATTCGAAATTGGATGAACACGGGTGGACTTCAAACAAAACCCTAAGTTTTTATCTATAATTTTGGAAGTTCTGGGAATTTTGTGTTTAGGCTGAGAGGATTTGGGGAGAAATGCAAGAGAAGAGAGAGAATGGATTTTGGAAAATGGGGGGAAAGAGCCGGATTTGGCTTTGGAAAGGGGTTTATATACCATTTCCTAAACGGTGGCATTTTGTCAGTGTTGACCCGCGCGTTTTTGTGCAGATCGAGTATAACCCGCGAATTTTCATCCAGATACCCTTTGGTTTTGGCCCCAAAATCTGTTTCTTTTCAATTTGGTCCCTAATTCCCTTTAAATTGACCCCATACTTTGTAATTCATTCAATTTAGTCCCCATACTCCCATAATTGAATCCCTAGGTTTGAAATGTTTCAATTTAGTCACTTTGGGTCTTTGTAATTGGGCATTAGAGCTCTGTATCTTTTCAATTTAGTCCCTATAGTAATAAAAATAAGCTTTGTTTCAATTTGCTTTCAATTTAGTTATTTATTTAATTGTTTTATTTAAATGCAATTAATTTATATGTTTGAATGCACGATTTAAATTAATGCATATGGAAGTATTTGTTAGATGACTTAATCACATAGAATTAATTAATTACTAGAGCCTTTGGTTTAGGTTCTGTAATAGGATTCAATAATTAAAGTAATAGAAAATTGTAGTAATTGAGTGTATATTAAATATAATTTTAAATTTCAATTCGGATGATGTTCTATTATTTCCAATGAGGTGTTATCTCAACATGAATTTTAATAAATTATATTTAATATACATGACACTTATAATTGAATATTAACTTAGTTCTTTAATTGAAATTGAATAATTAATAAGGATACATTGTAGTTAAATAAATGTATATTAAATAGAATCTTTGAGGCCTAAATTTGGATGGTGTTCCATTGTTTACAATGGGGTGTTACCTCAACATTGGTTTTAAATATGTATATTTAATATACATTTCCACTTATAATATCGACTCAATTAGTTATTAGAGCCTTAATTAGGACTAGTACTTTAATTAATTAGAAAGATTAATTAATTAATTAATTAGGAATATAATTAATTTAAAGGCTTTAAATATATGGAGGTGTTCAAGCAATTGACATTTTCTCATAAAAGCCATTAAATTAATTAATATTTATAGTATAAATAATTAATTAATTAGAACCTTTTTAGGTTAGTACTTAAAACAAACAAGACAATAATAAGACATTTATTAAAAATCTTTTATGTTGGAAATTCATTTTTAAATATGAATAGGGGTGCCACTTAACAGGGTGTTTTTAATCTCATACTCGAACAAAATGAATTTCCTTATAAAAGGATATCTGCATTTGGAATTTAAATTCAATTAATAATTATGGGATAAATTAAATTCAAATAATTATTCGAAATACCAAAATGCCACGTAAAATTAAGGTATCGATAACGGGCGTTTGTGGGTGCTAATCCTTTCCCACACGTAACCGACTCCCGAACCTAATTATAAAGTAAAGAATCTCTGGTTTATTTTTTTGTGTCCGGTCTACCTCGAAATGATCAGTGGAGACTCCAAAATATTTTTTTAAGGATAAATAAAGGAAAATCCAATTTAATATGAAAAAAACCCTAAATTTTTAAGATTAAATTAAAAATGGTCAGAAAACTCTAATTTTCCAAAAGATCGATCGTCAAGCTATTTTTACACACCTGGTTTCAAAAATGGTCGCAACAAGATCCGTTAAGGTTTTACCATACCTCCATATCCCTTAATAAATCTCTTATAATAACTAGACAACCCTAAAACCCCTAAGCTTCTTTATATTCGAAGGGGGTACCCCAATCTAAAATGCATTGCACTTTATCCTTGTCCATCGAACTAAAACCTCCAGAAATTGTGTATCCCAAATACTTCATTTTAATTGCTCTAAAGGTATATTTACTTCTCTTTGCAAAAGGTTGGTGAAGTCTAAGCAATTCCAAAACTTCTCTTAGATGTTGTAAATGAGCCTCTCAAGTTTTAGAATAAACAAGAATATCGTCAAAGAAAACTAAAACAGATTTCCTCAATAACTGTTTAAAAATAGAGTTCATGAGACCTTGAAATGTTGTAGGAGCATTGGTTAGCCCAAAGGGCATGACCAAAAATTCATAGTGGCCCTTGTGTGTTTTAAAAGCAGTCGTATGTACATCTTTTTCCCACATGCGAATCTAATGATAACCCGAACGTAAATCCAGCTTAGAAAAATATTTGGCAGCCCCCAACTCATCTAACAGTTCCTCAATGATGGAAATGGGAAATTTGTCCTTCGAGGTTAACTGATTAAACTGCCTATTATCTACATAAAGCCTCCAAGTACCATCCTTCTTTCTAACCATCACAATAGGAGAAGCATATGAACTAACACTGTCTCTTATGATTCTAGCTTGTAACATTTTTTGTACCTATAAGGCCTAAGCTTCACCACAGATTTCTCATTCTGTAAAACAATCTTGTGCTCGTGTCCCCTGATGGGTGGCAGCCCCTTAGGATCTTGAAAAATATCTGTAAACTCATCTAATAACTGTTGCAGATCCTTAGGTAACACCTCCTTCTTAAGATGAACCTTCACTTGGCCATTGATGGTGAGTAATAAAATTCTAGGCACTATACTAGACTCTTTAAAAATTCTTGAACCTTTGTTGTCTTCTAATATCTAAATAGGACCAGGAGATACTCCTCTCCAATTAACCTCTCTTCCACAATATTCAAACTGTATTGTCAATCTTGAAAAGTTCTATTTAATGGAAATCAATGAAGCTAGCCAGTGAACTCCCAAAACTAAGTCACGTCCTTTGAGAGGAAGAACCAAAAAATCAGTAGTAAATGTATGTCTTTGAGCTTTCCATGTAACCTCCTGCATAATCCTTGTATTTGAAGGCAGTCCCCATCAGCAATAGTAACCTTCAACTGGTGTTTTTTCTCCACAGCTATCCCACAAGCTCTCACCAAACCTAAACTCAAAAAATTATGAGAACTACCTGAATCTACCAGGGCTATCCACTATTGTTTCTGAATAACTACCACAATTTTCATAGTATCATAACCTGTAGAATCCCACATTGTTTGTAAGGACAACATAGGAATATCAGGGTCCCATGTCTCCACATTATCTGCTTCAAGCTTCTTTATACAATCTACAAACTCTCCTTGGTCATTCTCCCCATCAGTGCCTTCCATTAGCAATTGATATAACTGTGACCTAGTGCATTTATAGCCTGGAAAAAACTTGGCTGGGCACCTATAGGCACAGGCTCTTCTCCTTTTTTTCTTCCATTTCAACTGCAGACAATCTGCCTGAACCATTACTCGTAGCTGGTACTCCCTTCTTGGGTGATAAAGCCTTACTAGTGAAAGTCGATGTTTGCCTCGAATTGTAAGAAGATGTACCACCCCCACCAAGGTTTTTCATTTTGGGCACATGAACAGATGTTCTCATCTTACTGGAACCAGAAGACAATCCAGAAGTGAAAGGCAAACTGTTGGTTTGGGGCTTAACATAGCTAGTACTACTTCTTTTAAAAATAATCTGTTCAAAATGTAAAGCTAAACGGAAAGCATCAAGTAGGTCTTGGGGTTGAAATACTTGAATATACTGCCCAATTTCCTCTTTCAGATTCTTAATAAAAATACTGAGGGCATACTCATTGGAAAGCTGGACCTGGTTTAGAAGACTTACAAATTCTGCATAATACTGTTCTACATAAACAACCTGGTGAAGAGTTACCAAGTCTCCCATCGGGTCATCCAATCCTTCCACAGCAAATAAGTCCTTCATTGATTTGAGATACACTTCCCACTTCAGCTTATCTATACCACCATTGTTACGTACCACGAAATGATACCGTTGTAGCACATCACCCTCCAAATGAAGCATAACGAGCTTAACTTTGACAATTTTAGGTACCCCCTCTGCTGCAAAGAACTATTCGAGCTTCGACCGCCAATCTCTAAAGTTAGACCCATCAAAAATTGGGCATTTGAGTCTGTAACCACGTGGATTGGATTCACCAACAGTTACCACTTCATCTTCTTTCGGTTTAGTGACCTCAAGTTCCATCCCAGAAGATAGAGTTGCCCTGATAATCCCAGTCGATGACCCAACTTTCCGTAACAATTTCTCAAGGAGATTTTTTACATCACGCATTTCAGAACGAATACCAGTAACCTCTACTCGGATTTCCTGTACCTTATCAGTCAAGGTCTTCTCAATCTTTTCCTCCAATCATTTCTCTAAGTCCTTGAATTCAGCTTGCATTCTAGACAATTCCTGTTGAGAACGTGTTTAAACCCCGTCAATCACAGCCAGGTTTTGTGGCTCTGATACCTTTGATGACAAACGATTCACAATTCCAGATGAAATAAGGAAGTAAAATGGATTGAAAATGAGAAAAAAGAACGATGATTGTATTCCAGAGAAAGGAAAGGGATAAAGACAATAGACAAAACAATCCTCAAAACAGACATACCCCATTCTGACCTAATTCCCCTATTTAAAACATAGGAAACGACAACGTTTCAACAACAAAAATTAAACTCAACACACATCAATTATTTATCTAAATTAGTATCAGGCCATTCCACAATCATTCGTGCAATCCAAATTAAATATGATATGGACGTATGCTTTTAGTGGGATTCATGAGCGCTTTCTATACTGTGAATTGGTATAACCACCTATATCTGATTTATTAGTTGATTAATTCTTATTAAGTATCACATAATTTCATTATAAGACGGTTATTTCAATCTAGTTTTCTTTCTTTGCAAGGTTAATATTCAAGACTTTGACATTATTTAAGAAGTATAACGTCTCATCTTACTAAAATAACCAATAATTAATCCTGCGCGCTTTAATGTAAAAACAAAATTATTTTTCTATTTTTCTTTGGAGGACAAAACAAAAGGCAATGAAGGAGATTTGAATTTGGTTCACGGTTTGATAGCGACTTGAGTTTGTTGGTTTTTATATTTAGGGGTGTTCTTCTTATTCGCAGGGATCAACCAGAATCTTGGTCGAGGGAGGGTGGTGGTGGTGCCGTAATCATTAAGCAGCTAGCTTTGACTCTTCCCTCGTAGGGGACCCCTATTTATAATTTTCCCTTCAAATTTATGTCCACTACAAACAAAGCCAATCAAATTATTCAAACACAGGGTTAATCCATTTTAAAGGTCAGAAAGGGATGGACTGGCACAGACTACCAAAGTCCATGGGCACATCAGTTCAATGCCTGGGACCAATTTGTACAAGGAGAAGATCCTACAGCGTCCCCATTATCTTTTCCATGCCAATTTACAGTCATTGTTTTATGAAACCAACCATCGGTTTTAGCCTAATTTAATGGCCACTCACTGTCTGGTTTTGATATCAGTAGCAACCTTGAGGATCAAACATTGTTGGTAGGGTCCAAGAACAGCTATGTCGAACGTACTATGATGGATTTTCTAACTTAAGAACTGGAGAAGATACTGTCGAAGTTGGTAACAAGCTTTTAAGAGCTTTAAAATCATGGTCAAACACCCCAAGGCTTTCGAATTTCAAATTCCGAACACCGAAGAAGACCATGGTCTCCCAAGTGATTGGCATTGCAGAGTTTCGGTACAAGTAGTCAATGGACTTCTGGGAGAGAGTGATTAATCCCCCATGTGAATAACAACAGTGGTGAGGCCAGAGATTATAGCTGTATATAGAGGTGTTCTTGAGGTGTCTATGCTCAATTTTAGCTCATGGTGGGACTTGAACCATGTCCAAGATTGAATTTTGCAGAAGTCTCTTATGTAGACAATCCTCCTAACTCAGCTTTTTTCATTCATAATGCCAGAATTCGAACCTACTTTACTTAAGGGAACTAAAGCCTTATCTCACTTGATCAAATAATATGCAATGATCCAACATTCATGGGGTCACTCACTCAAGACCCCACTACTATTTAATGTCACTCCTACTCTTAACTTCAGATTACAACCGTGGAACAGGAGAAGTTAAAACAGATAAATAATGGAACATGTACGCCCGTTTCACTTTTGGTTTAAAGAGTAATTTTAAGAGTATCTTCTTAAATGGACAAAAATTCTATGCCTCTTCAAGTGCTTTTTTTGTGCCCCAACGCTAAAAAAAGGGTTTTGGGGTGTTTGGGGGTCTTTCGGGTATTTAAAAATAATGTCTCCCGTGGGTTTTCATGAAAAATCGTACTTTATTTTAAAATTTGAGTCGCCACCGACCACTAAGGTAGGTCGGACACCATAAAACCAGAGATTTTAAAAATGTTGGGTTCGGGAGTCGGTTACGGATGGGGAAGGATTAGCACCCCACACCGCCCAAAATTGGTACTTTAATAATTATCGCTTTATTAACATTAAACTTTTCGGATTAAAGTGACGATTAAATTAAGATTTGATTATAAGTACGAGTAAATTTTAAGGGCCCCGTTATCCGAAAATAAACTGACAAACCACCATCACTACGCTTGATATTGGCCACGTTTATGCTCGGATAAAAGGGCACCGCATTGACAATTGATAATCCGTTATGTAATCCTAACACAAACATATATACAATACATGGTAACAATAAAATGCAACAAAGCATAAACATTACAATATTAAACTAAAGCTAAAACATAAACATGATGACAAAAATCATATAAATAGAAGCATACAAATAAACATGTAAAAAGGAAAAGAACATGCTTCACGGTTAAATTAACTAACTATAACATGCCTAAACACATAAAAAACTACAAAAAAAGGCAACATATGCGTGACATACATAAAATATGATACTAAATTAACAAAGCGACATTACCACAACATTACACTAAAACTTTAGCATATGACACAATTTACATGCATACATTAAAAACAAAATGGCATTACATGTAACAAATTTATCACCCATTTCTAACATGTAACCTAATATGCAAAATGATCATAATATACATGCTAAACATACAAACATATCATGAACAAACAAACTAAACATGATCCTATAAAAAACATATGCATCAACAACATTAATGAACCTAATATGCAAAGTAAAATACATAAACAATTAATCACATGAAGAACATCACCAATCATGCTAAAAAACATAATAGCAACACGCTTTCAAACATTATAACTTAAAATAAAACATGAATATATGACTGTAACAAAATAAAATAAAATCAGAAAGCCAGAAACGAAGGAAAAAAACACACATTTGGGGACTAAATTATAAACCGAAATAAACTTAAAAGGACTGGACATATAATAAAACCAAAGGGCTGACTCGAAATGAAAATGTCAAGGACGTGGAAGGACTAAGGGCGTGATTTCACCATTAAAATTCTAATTTAATTAGATCCAGGGACGACATTGAAATTCTTGAAAAATAAAGAAGGACTAAATGGGTGATTTACCTATACGGCAAGCCTAGAGTGAAAAAACTGAAAGGACGGAGGTCCTTATGTGGTAATTGTACCATTTTCTTTTTATTTTCAGTCTATAAAACAATCTATTTGGTTCCTATTCTCATTTTTTCCTTACATTTTTTAACCCTTTAAAATAACTCTCTCACCCTCTCTAAAACTCCCAAAAAACCACCCTCTAAAACCAAAACCTACCCCGGCCGCCGTGTTCAAACGATCTCAGGTGAGGCTTGGCCACGACGGCCGCCTCAAGCTGTCTTGGATCTTCACATTTCGGCCACCAAAAAAACCCCAAATGACCAGTTACCCCTCTGTTCTAAACCAAGAAAAAAACCTAAAATTTTTCCTATTTTGGACCCACAAAAACCTAGACCTCTACTGTTTCAAAGCGAAAAAAACACCCCTCAAACGGCTCACCCTTTCAGGGCTTGTCGCCGGTCATAAAAGGTTTTTGGACTCAGGTAAACTCTGCTTCTTTGTTATTTAGTTTTTTTTATTTACATGCATGAATGAGAGAGAAAAGAAGGCAAAAAAAGGTTACCCCGAAACTCTTTTTTTCTTTTGTATTTTTGGAAACTGGTATTTTTTACAAATATTTTGAGTTTGATACATATATGTGTTAACTGGTGATTTTTGGTAGAGATAATACATAAAATACACATTTTTTCGATTTGGTAACTGACAAATCTCTTTTTCTCTATTTTTGCACGTTTCTGAGCGCGGTGGTTGGAGATCTGGTAGGGGAAGCATGGTGGAGGCGTCCTTCTGGTCGGTTGCATCCTTAGCCATTGGATCAGATCTGATCCAACGACTGAGATGGCTTGATGCACGGACGGCCCAAATGGCATCTCGGCAATGGTATGACTACACGAGATGGTGACACGTGGCGTACAACAGTCAAGGGGTCTTGTGCGTGGACGTCACGCTCTAGTGGGAAGCTGAATGGCCTACGCGTGTACCACACGCGACAGCTGAAGAGGCTTCTTCCTTCGATCGTGGCCGTTGGATCAAGATTTGATCCAACGGCTCTTGGTTGGCTGCGCATAAAGAAGAGATTAGGGTTAGATATTTTTAGGGTTTAGTTTAGTTTGGTTCAGGCCGAAAGTGGGCCATATAATTACTTGGGTTTTGTAATATACATTGGACTATGGACTTTTAATATTATTTGGGTTTTAATATTTTTTTGGATTTCATTTTAATTTAGCCCAATACCAATAATAATAATAATAATAATAATAATAATACATGCACATATATATAACACAATAATAATTATAATAAAATATACAAGCAAGCCACGCATATACCATATATATATAAGATACACGTACATTCAAGCACATAATACAAACATATATATTTAATGTAACTATACACATATTGTACATATACAAACAATGCATACATAAAATATAAGCATACATATGACACACATATACCCTAATAATTATTAATACATACACATACATAATATATAATATATATGCACTTACATGCATCACACACATATTTTACGGACATATTAATCAAACGTACATACATATAATATATAACATATGTATACATGCAATAATAATATATATTAATAATTACATAATATTTGCAAACCAGATAAATATGAGTGATTAAAATTGCCCATCTTTGCTTGTTCTTGTGGAACAGCAACAAAGCAAGGATCATAAGCACTCATTTTTATCCGACTTCCCTATTTGTAGCTTCAGAATTACGTGTTCTTCTAGAACTTTTCACTTTTCCATAGCAGAATCTTCAGGTTCGTAAGTTTTTCCTATATAGAACTTCTTCACCTTCTGATCTTGGAGCTACAGGTCATTCCTATGTAGAACCTTTCGCTTTCTCGGGTGGATCCTTCAGACCAAAAGTTCTTCCTATATAGAACTTTTTATCTTGAAATTCTATAGCTAGGGTTCTTCCTATATAGAACCTTTCACTCTGAAGCTTCGAGTTACGAGTCCCTCCTATATAGAACTTTTCACTCTGAGAAAGTAAACCTTGAAGTCCTTCCTATGTAGAACTTTTCGCCTTCAACGCGGCGGGTTTTTCCTATATAAAACCTTTTGCGTCACGGATGGATTCTTTTGACTAGGAGTTCTTCCTATATAGAACTGCTAGTCTTCAAACCCTAGAGCCGCAAGTTCTTCCTATATAGAACTTTTAGCTTCTGAAATCTCAGAGTTACGGGTTCTTCCTATATAGAAACTTTCACTGCAGGGGCTCAAAAATATAGGTCCTTCTTATATAGAACCTTTATCTTTGAATTTGAGATTCACGCCAAAATGGATACCAATCTTTCTGGACTCACGCTACCAAGGTTGCCAAAATCTTTCTTCAAATTTGGGGATTTACACCAAAAATGGCCACTGATCTTTCTGGACTCACGCTACTAAGGGTGCCGAAATCTTCAAATGAATCCACCTCTTCAATACTAAATGGCAGATCAAAAGTCATTGGTAATCTATAAGTACCTACTTAAAATAGCCAAAATGTTATAATAAATGAGTTAGCATGCTCCTAATCCTAGGGATGCCTAACTATACATGATGCATGAGTTTCAATATCTCGATGCGCCTGCTTCCGCAGTCAGTCAATCTCGACCCTCTGCTTGCTTTCTCTTCCTTTTCCTCTTCTGGTGATGGTACCCCATCTCACTGTTGGGTTCAACCATTTCAGCCTTTCTTTTTTGAGTTTCCGGCTCTAAGTTCTAAAGTGCCCATTTGGGTTTTCGCTTTAGAGAGTTTTTTTAGGCGCCCTTACGGATTTTCACCTTGGAGATCTCTATTATCGTCTTGAATATTTTCTCAGACAAGTATGAATGGTGCATGACATTGGTTATCTTATTCTGATGCTCGAAGTCTTCCCCTCGTCGTGCTTTGACATACATTATGTAGAAAACTTGAGATCTAAGTTAATTCTATTTTCTAATCACCTGCATTCTCAGGGTTAGATCATAATAATGCTCAAAAATCTTTGGTTTATCATAAGTCTATGTTAACCTGTTTGTATGATGCTTATGAAAGCAATGAGAAGATAAGGAAGGGAATGTACAAAAACATGATCTTATTGATATCAAGGACTTGGAACAGTTTTAGAAAAGTCATGGAAAACATGAGGAAAGGGAAAGCAGAACATGAAATGCAAAACCCCAAATATCCACTGTATGAATAATGCGTGATCTCGTCAACCGAAATAGAATCTTTGCCTGGATTTCTTTCTTCTGGTACCTGTGAGGGTAATTCTTCTTGCCGGAGGCCCAATCTCAAAATTTATCTGAGCCGCCCTTAACGAGTTTTCAACTTAGATCCTTACTTTGCTTCAAGATGCCCTTTTTGGGTTTTTTGCCTTGAACCCCCATTTTTTACCTAAGGCGCCCTTTGTGGGTTTTCACCTTAGGTTTTCATCTTTTTTCATTTCATTTTTTTTCAAACATAATACTTCTTAACTGAATCGAAATTCACGGGATTTTTTAATTCTTCTTCATCCATTTCAGTTAAAATCAATGATCCTCCCGCAAAAACCTTCTTGACGACATATGGCCCTTCCCAATTAGGCATCCACTTCCCTCGAAAATCTTTCTGAATTGGGAGAATCTTCTTAAGCAGCAGGTCTCCCTCTCGAAATTCTCTTGGGCGCACTTTCGTATCATATGCCTTTATCATTCATTTTTGGTACATTTAACCATGGCATATGGCTTTCAACCTCTTTTCTTCGATGAGATTTAATTGGTCAAGCCTGGTTTGCACCCACTCTGATTCATCCAGTTTTACTTCATTTAGAACCTGGAGTTACGGAATCTCAACCTCAATGGGTAGTTCGCCTCTGTATCGTACACTAGAGAATAGGACGTTGCCTTTGTTGATGTGCGAACATATGTCTGATAGGCAAATAAAGCAAATGACAGCTTCTCATGCTAATCTTTGTAGGTGTCTGTTGTATTCGCAATAATTTTCTTTATGTTCTTGTTTGCCGTTTTTACTGCCTCATTCATCTTAGGACGGTAGGTCGTAGAATTATTGTCTGTTGTTTTAAAATGGTTGCACACCTTAGTCATCAATTTGTTATTCAGGTTGGAAGCGTTGTCGGTAATAATCCTTTCTAATGATCTCCTTCTTCAAGAACTTGTACACCGTTGTCCTTGTGATATTGGCGTAAGATGTTGCCTCCACCCATTTAGTGAAGTAATCAACGACAACCAAAATAAAATGATGTCCGTTGGAAGCCTTCGGGGGAATCTTTCCAATGACATCCATGTCTCATGCTATGAACGGTCAAGGCGAGTTCATGATGTATAAAGGTAAATGAGGAGCATAGATCTTGTTAGCGTATATTTGGTACTTATGACATTTCCTAGCGTAATCGATACAGTCTCCCTCCATAGTCAACCATAAATAGCCATATCTCATGATTTTTTGGGCTATTGACAGACCATGAGCGTGTGTTCCACACAAACCCTCATGCACTTCTACCAAAATTTCTTTCACCTCCCAGACATCTACACATCTCAACAATATTTGATCGTTGCCACTTTTGTACAGAATCTCTCCATTTAAAACATATCATATTGCCATCTTTCTAAGTGTTTTTTGATCATTTTTGTTTGCCCCATCGGGATATGTTTGAAACTTGATATATTGCAAGATATCGTAATACCAAGGGTTTCTATCTATTTCTTCTTGCACATTATAACAGTGAGCTGGCCTCTCAAAAGTCTGCATCTTAATTGGCTTCAATTCTACTTTCGTATTTGCTTTGAACATGGAGGCCATGGTTGCCAAGGCGTCTGCCATCTGGCTGTCTTCTCTATGAAAGTAGGTGAAACTGACCTTTTCAAATTCTTTAACGAGCTCTTGGATCAACTCGTAGTATTTGACTAGCTTCGGATCCCTAGTTTCCCATTCTCATCGTAACTGATAGATCACTAAGGACGAATCTCTGAATACCTGAAGTTCTTTGATCTTTCTTTTAATGGCTTCATTTAGTCCCATGGCACAGGCTTCGTATTTAGCTATGTTGTTTGTGCAAAATAATTCTAGTCTACTGGTGAAGGGATAGTAGACATCTTCTGGAGAAATTAGCACGGCTCCTATTCCGTGGCCAAGGGCATTGGAGGCTCCATCGAAGTAAAGCTTCCACGAGCCATCATCTGAAACAATGTCTTCCCCAGTTGTAATGCACATCAGGTCCTCATCAGGGAAATTGAAGTCCAAGGATTCATAATTATCTGAAGAACGGTTAGCCAAGAAATCTACTATAGCACTTTCTTTCACAGCTTTGTGGCTCACATATACAATGTCAAACTTGTATAACAGCATCTACCAGCGGGTCATCCTCTTCGTTAATGCCGGTGCTTCTATTAGAAACTTCAAGGGGTACAATTTGGATATCAACCATGTGGCATGGTATAACATGTACTGTCTAAGCTTTTTGGTAGTCCAAAACAAAGCACAACATAGCTTCTGAATTGGAAGGTATCGTGCTTCGCAATCAGTGAACTTCTTGCTTAGGTAATAGATGGATCTTTCCTTCTTCCTAGACTCATCATGTTGCCCTAACATGTAACCCATCGAGTTTTCAAAAACTGTCAGGTAAATGATCAAAGGCCGGTTTGGTACCGGTGCGACTAAAATTAGAGCATTCGTCAAGTACTTCTTAATCTTCTTTAGAGCTTCTTGACATTCTTCATCCCAAACCCCTGGGTTATTTTTCCTAAGTAGTCTGAAGACAGGGTCGCACTTATCTGTTAATTGGGAGATGAAATGGGAGATATAGTTTAACCTTTCCAGGAAACCTCAAACTTCTTTCTGGGTATGAGGTGATAAGAGGTCCTATATAGCCTTTACTTTTTCTGGATCGATCTCAATCCCCTTTCTACTCACTATAAACCCCAAGAGTTTTCCAGATGTGACTGCGAAGGTGCATTTGGTCGGGTTAAGCTTCAGCTGGTATTTTCATAGTCTTTGAAATAGTTTTCTCAGGTTTCAAATGTGCTCTTCCTCTATTCGGGACTTAACGATCATACCATCCATGTATACTTCTATCTCTTTGTGCATCATATCGTGGAAAAGAGTCACCATATCTCTTTGATAAGTCGCCCATGCATTCTTGAGTCCGAAAGGCATCACCTTATAACAAAACGTGCCCCACATGGTTACAAATGTGGTATTCTCCATGTCTTCTGGGTCAATCTTTATTTGGTTGTATCTTGAAAAACCATCCATGAATGAGAACAATGAGTGTCCCACGGTATTGTCCACCAATGTGTCAATATGTGACAAAGGAAAATTGTCTTTAGGGTTTACTCGATTGAGATCCCTGTAATCTATACACATACGGACCTTTCCATCATTCTTTGGCAGTGGTACGATGTTTGCAACCCATTCAGGGTATTTGGCAACTTCCAGAAAACCAGCATCAAACTACTTTTTTACCTCTTCTCTGATCTTTAACAGCATGTCAGTCCTCATTCTTCTGAGCTTTTGCTGGATTGGTTTGTATTTTGGCCTCGTTGGCAGCTTGTGCATCACTATGTCTGTAGTCAACCCCGGTATATCTTGATAAGTCCAAGCAAAGATGTCCATGAACTCTTAGAGTAGGACTATCAGTTCACGCCTGGTTTTTGAGGAAAATGTAGTCCCAATTTTCACTTCTTTCTCTCATCATTGGTTCTCAAGTTCACAATTTCTATTTCTTCTTGGTGGGCCACGATTGCCTTTCTTCATTGGCTGTCACCCTCACCAACTCCTCAGGAACCTCACATTCTGCCTTGTCGTCCTCCTTTTCAATTTCTGTCGAGATCTCAGGGTGCTCGAAATCTACCTCGAGATTGGATTCAGAATCATTCATATAGTTAATCATGGGGACCCTGCATGAAATGAGAACGAATGTATTGGGAAGAGAATGGTTTTAAATGAAGTGAATGAATATGAGTAAGAAATGAATGAATGGAGTAAATGAAATGTTTGCCATTTGAGAAAGCGAGGAAGACATTCTTTCATTGCAAACAAAAAGTTAACATAGATGCCCCATACAAAAGATCCTTATTACCTATGGTCAAAAACAAAAGGGTTAGTTCAGAGCATTACTCGGATCTGGCCCTAAAGACTACAGGTAGATCAATGTCACTCCAGTTATTGAGAGTTTCCCTGAGACGGTAAGGGTGGATGCTGGTCAACACGTTGTTGCCCTTGTCATCTTCAGCTATCATGTTGATGAACATCCCTTCGAGCGATTCATTGAACATCTCATTCTTGTTAAGTATGTCATTTTCTCGAATTGCTTCCTGTAATTTCTGTTTTGTATGGCCAATTCTTTCAAAGACAAAAATATCTTTTACATGAGGGAAAGACATCAGTCTCCATGGAAATCCTCTCATTTTAGTCTAGCCCTTCTTTGTTCTTTTTTTTTCTATATTCCTCTCTCTTTTACTGAATACTCGGTTTGTAGCCAAGCCCAAAATGATCTTTCTTGATGATGACACTTATGGGTCGTAGGCTTCCTTGTAATCTCCTTCCTAGCCCTCTTCCTGTTTTGGCTCATCGGCCTAAAGTTTTAGAAACGGTCATCTTGGTGCAGTTGGATAATCTGGGGCAGGGGATCCAACTACCTTCCACCACAAATGTAGTATTTACAAGTTCCAATGCTCGGAAAGAACATTCCATAGCATCTTCATCGTTCTGGATGTAGGGGGCATCTGATGTTACCGAGGCGATGATTTCTTGCTCAGCCTCTACAGTGACCAGCTTGCCTTCGATCACAAATTTTAATATCTAATGGAGTGATGAGGGAACAACTCTAGCCGAGTGAATCCATGGTCTTCCTAATAAGCAACTTTAGGTCGGGTTTATGTTCATTACCACGAAATCAATTGTGTACTCTGTCGGCCCAATCAACAAAGGTACCTCAATTTTTTCAAATGCTCCCCTTTGAGTACCGTCAAAGGCTTTCACGGAGTTATGGCAGGGTTTCATGTGGGAATCATCTACAGGTAGCTTTTGCAGAGTCACCATCGGTAGTACTTTTAACGCCGACCCATTATCAATCAGTACTCTTGGCAAAACAAACCCTTTGCAGTGGGTGGTAATGTTTAGAGCTTTGGTGGACCCCATACCTCCTTTCGGGATCTCATCATTGCTGAATATGATGTATTTATATACGGTGACATGCCCTACTATTCTGTCCAACTTAGATACAGAAATGTCACCGGATGTAAACGTTTGGTTTAGCACCTTTAACAATGCATCTCGATGCTTTTCTGAACTCAAAAGCAACTCCAACACCGTAATTCTTGCTGGTTGTTTTCGCAGCTATTCCACTACATTGTATTCATTGTGCCTCAAGAACTTTAGAAATTTATGTGCCTGAGTCTCAGTTACCGGTTCATTATATTTGGAAGGGGCTCATCGCCAAATACCTTCGCATGACCGGTTGATATACCTTCTCACTTATCCTTTGTAGGTTCAACGGATTTCAAAGCTTTCGAAGAGTAGCACCTGCCGCTCCTCGTGAAGTGGCCTACTTCGTTGACAATTTCATATTTCTTTGCCTGCTCATCTTTCTGTGTTGGCTCTTCTCTTACCATTTGTTCCTTCTCCTCACGAGGTTTAGACTTCTCTGGTATAGTCACATTGGCGGCATAATTCCAAGGGGTTCGCTGTGTATCTTTGAACTGAAACGGGGTTGGTGCTGAGATGATAATTTTAGGGGCCACCTTTACAGCTCCTCCTTGAGATGAACTTTCTTCTTTTGGTCTCAAGGAGACGACAAAGGGCATGTCTATTCCATACTTAATGTTGGGGCTATCTAATGCACATACAACTAACCCCTTCTTTCCTGCAACCTCTTCAAAGAATTTTATCTCTTTATTGTCCATCAGTTGTTGAATCAATCTCCTGAATTCTTCACATTGCTGGATATCGTGGCCTCCATCCTGGTGGAACTCGCAATAAGCTCTATATCCCTTCTGTACCACTATTATGCCTCTTTCAATCAAGCGGGCCATGTATAATTGTTGGAACACCTACCGTAAGGGAGACTTAATTTCTGACACATCTTCTTTAGCCTTCCTAGTAGAGTACTCTTCGATAGCGTTCACTCCGCAGTTCTCGTGATTAGGCAACGGGTTAATGGCCACGTTCGGTCCCTTAAACTTTAATACCCCAGAATTAATCAAACTTTGCACAAGTTTCTTGAATGCGAGGAAATTTTCTGTAGAGTGGCTGGGGGCACCGCCATGATAATCGCAATGTGCATTAGGATCATACCATGACGAAAAATGAGGTTTGAACAGAGTAACATAGTATGGACGGACCAAATCAGCTTTATACAAGTGAGAATAAAGCTCAGAGTACGAAACTGGCAACGGAGTAAAGGCTGCTTTCTCTTGTTCCTTTCTTGGAGCTCACTCTTCTCTTTGGTTTGGGTTCTGAGCCTTCCTCGTTGATGCTTGTGGCTGAGAGACCGTAAAGTTCTTTGGGACATTGTAAGTACTCGTAATATTTACCTCATTCTCTCTCTTCTTGTTGTACTTTCGAGAGTTATCCCCGCTGTCAATCCTGCCACTCTTAATTGCCAATTTGAGAGACTCCTCAGTCCTGATCAAATCAGAAAAGCTCCGAGTTGTATTATTAGTAAGGCGATCGAATAGTGTTCCCTTCAGAGTATTCACGAATAGGGGCGTAATCTCATGCTCAGGAATTGGTGGCTAGATTTGAGCGGACACCTCTTGCCACCTTTGGGCGTATTGTCGCAGACTCTCGTTAGACTTCTGTCCCATGTTTTCCAACATGATCCTACTGGGATCATATCTGTCACATGTTTGTACTGCTCAATGAACGCATTCGAAAGGTCCTTCCAAGACTTGATATTTACCCGGCTTAATTAGGTGTACCACCGGAGTGCTGCTCCAGTAAGACTATCCTGGAAACAATGGATTAAAAGTTTTCATCCTTGATAAACGCTGCCATCTTTCGACAATGCATGGTCACATGCGCGGACGGACATGAAGCTCTATCATACTTGTCAAATTCTGGGGTTTTGAATTTTGGTGGTAAAATAAGGTCGGATACTAGGCTCAAATCACTAGCCTCATTCCATGGTTCACATGTGGCTTGCAGTGCTCTAAATTTTTCTTCCACGAGGTGAAACCTTTCCTCCCATTTCTTTTCCACTTTCATTCTAATTTTCTCTACCAAATTCAAATCTGACACCTATTCTTCGTAGAATGTCTCTATATCAACGGGTTAGTTTTCAGATGCCTCCGCCTGAAGACTAGCAAATATCTCGACAGGGTCAATGTATACTCTTCTTGCCAGACTCGTCGTCTTTGATTGAACCTTGCTGTGTGATGCGATACCTTCTGGCTCCTGGGCGACTTCGTCTTTAACATTTTCTTTCCCATAGCTTTTTTCCAACATTGCAGTTAACTCGAATACTATCGTGGCTTGTGATTGAGCGATCTGCTCGTTGAGGCACTGTCTAGCTTCATCGAAACGTACTTCCAAATCTTTTTGCCCTTTTTCAAACTGACTATTCTGTCATCTATTAGTTTGCTTTGGAACCGAGTAAAGTATGGATGCAGAATGGTTGCGGGTTATCTTTTAGTTTCACACTGCCACAATATTTACATTATCAATATTATTGCATAGAAAGATGAATGCATGTATAATGATGCAAATTTCATGATGCAATGCAAGAATGTATGCAAATAAAGGTATTGATTCCGCTGGTAATCACCCTTTTGAACTACTTTCATGGGAATTAAAGAGTCCAAATTTCAAAATAGTGAATTAGAGTTCTACACATAAGCCCTAGCTCTAGCTCTTAACTTCTCGATAGCCCTGAGCATCTTGATGAACCTAGGCGCTGCTTTCATGTCCAAGGTTATGAAAGGTCAAAGAACTTCGGCTTCTGTAGCTAAATCCTTCATATGTCCCACAACTCGATGTATCTCCACCATTAAGGTCATGTAATACTGGTCTCTGTCTTGAATCATCTGGGAGGCATCACGAAGTCTTCGCCGCCAATAATTATCCCCACCTGCTGTAGCTTCTTCAAATACCCTAATTCTCCCCCTATAATCCTGAACGGTTGCCTCGAGTGACTCAATACGGGCTCGTAACATACCAATTTCACGCTATCTTTCTTGTAGTTCGATGAAGCCATTCCTTCAACGATAGGTCTGAAAAGAGTGTTCCATCTCTGCTAATCTCCCTTCTAACTCGGTATTCTGATCTTGGCTCTAATTCAGGCTTTGAACAGTGTCGTTGTACAAGTTTTGCATCTCTAGCAGTCTATTCATGCTCCCCATGGATTTCTTCTTCCAAACGGCAGTGTTCTCTCTTTCGCAGATGATTGCTTACTTGCATTTGTCAATCTATTGCCTAGATCTTTCTTTCTCTTGGTTAATGGCATCCAGAAAAGACCGTCTTTCACTCTCAATGGCTAACTTGCAGCTTTCTAACTCTTTCTCGATTGCTTGCTTACCTTTCTCTCGTTCTTCTTCAACTAAACGTATATCATTCATCATTTCCTTCTCCACGGCTAGGAATTGACTTCGGCTAGCATTTTGCACCTTTTCTTGTAACTGAAGAGTATCTTTCTGATAAAGAGCATTCTTCTCACTCAGATCTGCATTCAGCTTCTTCAATAGCCTAATGATCTTATCTCGTTCGTCGATATCTAAACTTACCTTGTAGAGCTCACTCGTATGCTGAGTTTGTAAAGCCTATATCTTTTTCTTAACCTCCTCGTGTTCATTTCACAAAATGTAGGCCTCAGACGGTACTATCCTCATATGTTCCTCAAGTGACAGGGTTGGTACTTGGTCGGGTTCTAGAATCTTGTCGTTAATCCTCAGACGCCTCCAAAGATCGTAATCCGGGGTGATCATGCACTCGGTATCTCATTCTACCCTTTATCTGATAACAGTGGTCCCAAGCTCTCATGATGGTCTGAACCTTCGTCCTGAACTCACCCTTGAAAGGAAACTCACTTCGACTTAAATTGGCGGTAACGAAAACAAACTGTCGCGATCTGAATTATCGGGACACCAAAAGCGGAGCACAAGCAATTTCGTCATGTAGCCCTAACATCATTAGCCAGTCATAATTGCCACAGCTGTATAGGAAGCAACTAACCCTGCCGAGCCAAGAGACTCTCCACACTATGTCTTCGTCTTGAATGTTCTTAAAGATCTGTGTCTATTTCTTCTTGTTCAAGTCTTCTCGCCATGTACTCTCACAAAGGCAAAAAGTCTCGGAATGATATTCCCGGTAAAACCTTCATTGATGTCTTCCACATATGGCTCTGAATCCAAACCTGTAGTAACTGTGCACACCCTCTGAAACGTCCCTCTTCATGCTTCCAGCTTGCATTCAAAGAAATGAAAGTTTCAGTTAAGATTGCCGGTACTGGATTCGTCTTCCGTTTTATACACTCAAATAGATCTAGGATGGCTACATTGATGTTTCCAAGGACCCTCAAAAAGATGACCAAACCGTATATCCCTAAGAGGAATAGGTCCATCTTCATCCCTCATCTAGGTACACGGGTATGATGTCTCGAATACTCTCCCATGCAAAGGCTAGGTTGTCTCCTCAATTTTGAATCAGGTCGTTAACCCAATCGTCACTCATCCCGGCAAAAGTTTTGAGCTTCGAAGAGTAATTCTGGTTCCTTGGCGGCTTCGTATAGATCCAATTTTTCTGGACGTTCTTCTGATTAAGTAAGGCTGTGTATTCCTCTACCGTAGGCATCATATCTTGCTCGTTGAAAGTAAAGCAGCAAAAAGCAAGATTCCAGAACTAGAAGATGGCTCAGAGTAAAAGCTGGTTGACTCGGACATAGATCAACTATGCTATGTCTCCATAACCATCGAAGAATAAGTCTTGTAGTCTTTGATCCCATCCTTCCCAAATCCTTTTAAATTCCCATAAGTCATTCTGTTGAAAGCTCATGTAAGTATACCCTGACACTATGCACTCAATCGGCAAACTATTGCCTTGGGTCCTATGATTGACTTCTGACCAATGTCTAACAGATGAGTTGAGGTCGTCCTTCTTAAGATACATTTTTTCCATGATAAAAGATTTTCTGATCAAGCAAACCACTCGATTCAATACCCTTATGTAATACAGATGCAGTGATATATGCAAAAAGCAAAACAAAAAAGAAAACAAGTCAGTACCAGATAAAATCAATAAATACATAAATAAAGGGCAAATTTAAACAAGATAAACAAACAGAACAACCCTATTTACATCCTGTCTAAAACACATAGGTTATTCGCATGGCTCTACAAAGGGTGGGTTTTTTATGTTCTCTACATGCAGTGTTGGTGCCAGAAGGTACCCGAATTGTCCTTGTTGTCCCTTACTAAGAGTAGTAAGGCCCCCGATCATCATCCATTATAGGCTCCTTTAAATTGGGTTCAATTCAGGGGGACTCATTCACTTATGCCCATACGAAGGAACGATATCCTCACGAAAGCATAAGGTACTTGAGCCCCGAAGGTACTTTGCTAGGCCCATACGGAGGAACGATATCATCACAAAAGCACTAGCGTTTTCCCCCACTTAAAATGATGGGTTTATATGCCAAATTTTAAATGCGTTAAAATAAACGCGCAATTATAACCAAATGTTAATTTAATAGTCACTTTAATCTGGAACTTCCAATATTAATAAAGCGGTAACTATTTAAAAAGCTTGACTCTCTTTTGTTGTTGAAAAACAAAAAATGTCCCCTGCGGAGTCGTCATCTGTAGCGATCCTTTTCTACGAGTATTCGCTAAAAAAGGGTTTTGGGGTGTTTGGGGGTCTTTCGGGTATTTAAAAAATATCTCCCATGGGGTTTCATGAAAAATCATACTTTATTTTAAAAATGGAGTCACCGCCGGCCACTAAGGTAGGCCGGACACCATAAAACCAGAGATTTTAAAAATGTTGGGTTCGGGAGTTGGTTACGGATGGGGAAGGATTAGCACTCCCACACCGCCCAAAATTGGTACTTTAATAATTACCGCTTTATTAACATTAAACTTTTCGGATTAAAGTGACGATTAAATTAAGATTTGGTTATAAGTGCGAGTAAATTTTAAGGGCCCCGTTATCCGAGAATAAACTGACAAACCACCATCACTACGCTTGATACTGGCCATGTTTACGCTCAGATAAAAGGGCACCGCATTGACAATTGATATTTTGTTATGTAATCCTAACACAAACATATATACAATACATGGTAACAATAAAATGCATCAAAGCATAAACATTACAATATTAAACTAAAGTTAAAACATAAACATGATGACAAAAATCATATAAATAGAAGCATACATATAAACATGTAAAAAGGAAAATAACATGCTTCACGGTTAAATTAACTAACTATAATATGCCTAAACACATAAAAAAAAACTACAAGAAAAGGCAACATATGCGTGACATACATAAAATATGATACTAAATTAACAAAGCGACATTACCACAACATTACACTAAAACTTTAGCATATGACACAATTTACATGCATACATTAAAAACAAAATGACATTACATGTAACAAATTTATCACCCATTTATAACATGTAACCTAATATGCAAAATGATCATAATATACATGCTAAACATACAAACATATCATGAACAAACAAACTAAACATGATCCTATAAAAAAACGTATGCATCAACAACATTAATAACCTAATATGCAAACTAAAATACATAAACAATTAATCACATGAAGAACATCACCAATCATGGTAAAAAAACATAATAGCAACATGCTTTCAAACATGATAACTTAAAATAAAACATGAATATAGGACTGTAACAAAATAAAATAAAATCAGAAGGCAAGAAACGAAGGGAAAAAAACACACATTTGGGGACTAAATTATAAACCAAAACAAACTTAAAGGACTGGACATGTAATAAAACCAAGGGGCAGACTCGAAATGAAAATGTCAAGGACGCAGAAGTACTAAGGGCGTGATTTCACCATTAAAATTTTGATTTAATTAGATCCAAGGACGAGATTGAAATTCTTGTAAAAGAAAGAATGACTAAATGGGTGATTTACCCATGCGGCAAGCCCATAGTGAAAAAACTAAAAGGACGGAGGTCCTTATGTGGTAATTTCACTATTTTTTTTATTTTCAGTCTATAAAACAATCTATTAGGCTTATATTCTCATTTTTTCCTTTCATTTTTAACCTTTTAAAATAACTCTATCATCCTCTCTAAAACTCCCGAAAAACCACCCTCTAAAAGCAAAACCTTCCCTGACCGCCGTGTTTAAACGATCTCAGGTGAGGCTCGGCCACGACGGCGGCCTCGAGCCATCTTGGATCTCTACATTTCGGCCACCAACCCCCCAAAGGACCAGTTACCCCTCTGTTTTAAGCCAAGAAAAAAACCTAAACCTTTTCCTATTTTGAACCCAAAAAAACCTAGACCTCTACTATTTCGAAGCGAAAAAAAACCCCCAAACGGCTCACCCTTTAAGGGCTTGTCGCAGGCCAGAAAGGGTTTTTGGACTCAGGTAAACTCTGCTTCTTTGTTATTTAGTTTTTTTTGTTTACATGTATGTATGAAAGAGAAAAGAATGGAGAAAAATGTTACCCCGAAACTCTTTTTTTCTTTTGTATTTTTGGAAACTGGTCCCCTTTACAAATATTTTGTGTTTGGTACATATATGTGTTCTCTGGTGATTTTTGGTAGAGATAATACATAAAATACACATATTTTTCGATTTGGTAACTGACAGATCTCTTTTTCTCTGTTTTTGCACATTTCTGAGCGCGGTAGTTGGAGATTTGGTGGGGGGAAGCATGGCGGAGGTGTCTTTCTGGCCGGTTGCATCCTTGGCCGTTAGATCAGATCTGATCCAACGACTGAGATAGCTTGATGCACGGACGGACCAGATGTGATCTCGGTAATGGCATGATTGCACGACATGGTGACACGTGGCGCACAGCAGTCGAGTGGTCTTGTGTGTGGACGTCACGCGCGAGTGGGGAGCTGAATGGCCCGCGCGTGTATCACGCGCGGCAGCTAAAGAGGCTTCTTCCTTCGATCGTGGCCGTTGGATCAAGATTTGATCCAAAGGCTCTTGGTTGGTTGTGCATAAAGAAGAGATTAGGGTTAGATATTTTTAGGATTTAGTTTAGTCTGGTTCAGGCCGAAAATGGGCCATGTAATTACTTGGGTTTTGTAATGCACATTGGACTGTGGACTTTTAATATTATTTGGGTTTTAATATTTTTTTGGATTTCATTTTAATTTAGCCCAATACCAATAATAATACATGCACATATATATAACACAATAATAATTATAATAACATATACAAGCAAGCCACGCATATACCATATATATATAACATACACATACATTCAAGCACATAATACAAACATATATATTTAATATAACTATACACATATTGTACATATACAAACAATGCATACATAAAATATAAACATACATATGACACACATATACCCTAATAAGTATTAATACGTACACATACATAATATATAATATATATACACTCACACACATATTTTACGGACATATTAATCAAGCGTACATAATAAACATATAATATATAACATATGTATACATGCAATAATAATATATATATTAATAATTACATAATATTTGCAAACCAGATAAAATGAGTGATTACATCAACCAACGGTAAATGGCTTAAAATGACGTGGCAAACCTACATGGTAGTGCACTCCGCGATAGCGTGTCATATAGACAAACATGCTGACTTTACAGAATACAAATTAGTCAAAAAAATAATTTTAAAAATTTGTATAAAATATAAAATAGTTTTTTCTTCTGACGTATCATTCTGCCAAGTCATTTCAAGTTGTTTATCGTCAGTTGACTAACAATTTCATCTGTAGAGGGGCTATTTTGACCCAAGATAAAATGTTAAGGGCTAAATTGCTTCAAAAAAGAATATGGGCCAAAATGACTATCCAGTCAAAAGTTAAGGGCTTCTTTTGGCATTATGCCAATTTTAAATCATAAACCCTGCACCCTAAAAATGTACCATACAACTAATACTCTAAACCCTAATCCTAAGTCATAACCTTAAACTATAATTCTAAATTCCAAAACCAACATTTTAATGACAATGAATAAGTAAAGACACCGAAAATGGACATATGATTTCTGCTTATCTTTCATTGTGTACATGGTAGCCAGCTTGTTGCTACATTGTTTTGGAAGTGATACATAGTTACCCTATTTGTAGCCCAACTATCACTTCCAACTTCCAAATATAAACATCTGAAACTCATGCAGGAAAAAAAAAAGAAAACAAAGGTATAGAGGCTATTGAATGAGGAGAGTAAAATTACATTCACTTTTTATTGAAAGGACAGCACCATAGATGCACACAGCCTGCTGTATTGTTACATTTATATACATGAATTGATGATAATCGGTTCCCTCATCAGCACCAATCGCTCTCTCTCTCTCTCAGAGCCAACTGGCAAATTTGATTGATTCACATCAGAAAAATCAAATGGTTGGAGAAAGGACAAAAATGGTCTAGGATTTGAGCCTGATTCTTTTGGTCTTATCCCACCATACCCTCTTTCTATTCTGTTTATATACACAACACCTTTCAAGGGTTTTTGCACACACACGTATATATATATATAAACCTTTCTTTCCTCTCCCATAGAAAAAAAAGTGTTTATAATGAATTTATCAGCTTCTCAATGTGGTAGCGGCTGTGAATCTGGCTGGACTTTCTACTTAGACCAATCCTCTTGTTCTCAAACTTGGTGTGGTGGGGGCTTTGCTGAGGATTATGGTGTGAAAGGAGCAAGATTTATGGTTGAAGATGAGGAGGAGAGCTTATCCATGGTGTCTGATGCATCTTCTGGCCCAAGACATTGTTATTGCCAAGAAAATGGGAGCATTTGTTCTCATCCTGCAACAACTGAACAACCAGACAAGAAAAGCAGCGGAAACAAGAGCAAGATCAAAGAAGATTGTAGTGATAATCAACAACACTCTTGTCTTGATGACACTGCCAGCTCCCCTGTAATAAGCTTTTCCGAGGCAAGTTCCACAATATATGACTATATGGGGTTCATTTGTGACAAAATTGAGTAACATTGGGTGTTTTTTTGGTGTGTTTTTACAGAAGAAGTTCAAGAGAGAAGCCTCAATAGAGTTGTTGGACTTTTCACAAGGTTTTTCTGGTACACATTTTAAGGTACTAAATACCAACTATTATTACCTTCTTTTAAAGCAATTTACCTTCCATTATGGATAATACATATAGTTTTCCCCCAGGGTAAACCAGCAGTCCAGAAAACACTTGGTTTCCTGAAATCTGGAAAAACAAGTTCAAAACATGCAGGTTAGTCTTTTGATTTCAACTTTGTCATAGAAATTTGATGTTACAGAACCTTAATTTGATATAAATCTCTTGGAACGGGTTGGTTTCCAGGAAAGAAGCAGGGGATGACAAGAGGGTAAGCTGTAACAGCTTTTGTCTCCACTACAACAGCTGTTCTGGAAAGAGAAATGGGAGGGAATGTTGTAAAAACAAAAAACAAAAAGGCCTTAGATCTCAGAGGGATCTTTTTTAATGTTTTTTTATCTGATCCTGTCAATGCAATGGGAAACAACATGAGAACAATAAAAAATAATTAAATTTCAATTTCTCTCTGTCAATAGGTTTTCTTTTCTCCAGTTTATTTTCTTGACATGGAATCTGGTTTTATTACCATGGAATCTATGTTCTTCAGGTTTGTGCACTGTGAAGTGTACAAGTTTAAAACTAGTAATACTCTAGAAAGAAAGCAGTGCCCACCATTGTTTGTTTTACCACTTGATTGCATGGAGGACTTGGGAATTTTGAATGGTGAGCCCACAAATAAATTTGCTATTCAAATTTGGTCACTGTCTCAAAGACTAGTCCCCATCTTTTGGCAGAATGATAATAAAGAAAAAGGGTTTGCATAGGGTTGAAAACAAAGAACAAAATTAACCTTGAAATCTTCATATTTAACCTGAAAAAGATGGGGAAAAAATTACAGACAAAAGTAAAAGGGTCACCCCATAGAATAGCTGTGGTCCTTGGATGGACACTGGATAGGGTGTCTGTATTTTGCCATTAATCAGGAGCGTACCTTTGTGTAGCCCATTTGTGCACATCCAGCCACACAGCCAACACAGAAAATTGAAGAGCCATTATAAAAGCATACCAATCCATAATGTACTACCTATATTCGAGCGTTAATATATGTGTCTCTACAAAAGATAATAATTTGTATATCTGAATCATCTGCATGCCTTTGTCACGGGGCCATTACCCTCTTCCCAAAAGACATGTCTGATAAGATGTGCAGCGCCACCGTATTTATATCCCAAGACCTCCCTTTTCCTTTCCAATGTGGGATTAATGACCCCGCTCTTCCTTTCCAATGTGGGATCGCTCTCGTGATGGGCCACATTGTCACAGTTGTCCACTCTGCCTCCCTTTTCCTTTCCAATGTGGGATTAATGACCCCGCATTTTCCTTTCCAATGTGGGATCGCTCTCGTGATGGGCTACCTTGTCACAGTTGTCCACCATGCCTTGTCACAGTTGTCCACCATGCCTTGTCACAGTTGTCCACCCTGCCTACCCCACTCATGGGCGCTCGGCGTGAAATCGGGCAATCAAAGGGTCGCTCTGATACCACTTGTCACAGGGTCATTACTCTCTTCCCAAAAGACATGTCTGATAAGATGTACAGCGCCACCGTATTTATATCCCAATACCTCCTTTTTCCTTTCTAATGTGGGATTAATGACCCCGCCTATTCTCAGGCGTGACACCTTGCTTAGATAATATGAATATACATATGATGAATACGACCATATAATTTGTGTATCCCAATCATCTGCATGCCTTGCATATTAGATAGCCGGATAATCTTATTCTGATTTTAGATTAAAGTTATGTATGATATGTTACATTTTGGTTGCTCAGGTGAAAGATTATTGTAGCACATTCATGTGTTACTATTTGTATTTTCTGTAGCATGCATACATACTGCAATATGTTTCGTTAATATGATTACATATTACTTTCTATTTGGATCCAAATTTTGATAAAAATCATTGATGGATATGTGTAGAGTATGGATAGATAGTTAGGGGCGAGTATGAATCTGTCATACTTTGCTTGTTTTTGGATAATTTCTATATATATCTTTTTATCTATAATTAAATATATTCTATAAATATTCTTTAGTTAATTTCTACACTTAAAAACCACAATAAGTTCTATAGTTCATTCTCTGTCTTATTTTTCCTACATATTGATTGCTCTTTCGTATTTTAATTACTTTTAGAACTGTGACTTTGACATTGATTTTGTATTTATATTAGACTTGTTCCTCGCATTTATAGCAGACCTTTTATTTATATTATATACATATATTTTAATTCAATTGTTCAATAGCACTTTTAATATGATCATAACATCTGAGTCGAGATTGGGTGTTAAAATTGTTAGATAAGGAGCATTAATCTAAGAAAATAAAATAAAATAAAATAAATAGTAAATTAAATATTGAATTTATTTATTATATCGAATAAAATACAAACAAAAATTACACGAAATTAAACCGAAAGCAAAAAATAACTAAAATCGTTTACTTGTTGAGGTTTATGTGCACACAACAAAATGAGCATAACAATAAGCAAGCCAGTTCAAACATTCACGTCGCTCAATACGTGTAAAGTTAAGGGCTCAACCTTTTATTTATAGCAGACCTTTTATTTATATTATATACATATATTTTAATTCAATTGTTCAATAGCACTTTTAATATGATCATAACATCTGAGTCGAGATTGGGTGTTAAAATTGTTAGATAAGGAGCATTAATCTAAGAAAATAAAATAAAATAAAATAAATAGTAAATTAAATATTGAATTTATTTATTATATCGAATAAAATACAAACAAAAATTACACGAAATTAAACCGAAAGCAAAAAATAACTAAAATCGTTTACTTGTTGAGGTTTATGTGCACACAACAAAATGAGCATAACAATAAGCAAGCCAGTTCAAACATTCACGTCGCTCAATACGTGTAAAGTTAAGGGCTCAACCTTACCTAATGGGTTTTACAAGCACCCCTACGCTTGTATACAAGCCATAATCTCAACCCAAGTCATTTAGTAACTAACAAGTGGGTTGGTGTATATAAACACTTCACATACTTGTTATCCTACCAATGAGAGATATGGGTTCTTCATTTTCTTACACAATTCACAAGTACCCAACTTTGAGCATCAATTTCTCATTCATCACTCAGCCATTTTGAGCATATGAGATACCATTGTAAAGATCTCATGGAGTAGAATATGAATCCATAAATTTATTATTCGAATCTCTATCTTTACTCATAGTAAATATGCCTCAAAGTTTTCAATTTTTCATGTTTTTCCAACAATAATTAATATATATATATATATATAAATTGAATCAAATATTTACAATTATATGAATTTGTACTCTCTATATTAATCCTAACCAAGTATGAAAGCAAGGCAAGAAAATTTGGTGACCTATGTTTATCCAGATCCAAAAATAACTTTTTAATTTTATAATGATGGCACCAATTCTAAGTTATTTAGAAAATTGACGTCCATTCGTTTTTATTTACGTATGTGTCTTTATTTTATGCAATATGTTCATTTAACACCCGAATCTATTTTAATTAGATGACATAGAAAATGCAATTGATGAAGTGTGTTTTTCATGGTTTTCTAAAAAACTGTAAAGTGTGTGTTTAAGTTGGATTTTATTATTTTACGGTTAATGTGGATTGATTATTTCAAATTTTAATTCATATAGTAATTAAATGAACATCAATATAAATCATTAAAAGTCTAATGAACTCGTTCTAGATTTGAGCAATATTTGTATTGTTTAGAATGACATTTTTTATATATAAAAAAAAAGAATGATATTTTTCTATGATATTTAGATCACTGTGAGTCATATTTTATGTCGAATGACCTTTTAGATCTATACAGAATTAAGGATCAGAAAGCACTGTAGGCACATATTCACCATAGAGATAACTCATGTTCGTATACCTTGAAGATTTGCGAAAGCTTGTATACATCATCCAAATATCTCTTGTATACATCATCGATTCTTACTCGGGTTCATGTAACATCAGGTCAGACTCGGTCGAATTTGGGTCATCATCACCTCGAGTTACAACCAATTCATACTCGAGTCACTTTTAGTCAAATTTCCATATTGGGCCATTTTTTACACCCTATTTTTTTTTACCAAAAGCTTTTTACACCCTATTGTAGAGATTGAAATCTAAAATTTTCATACAAACCAAACCAAGTAAAGAAGATAAAGCTAAAGTACACAAATGGTCACTAAATTACCCTAAAATATAAAAAGGTCACTAAACTTTTAAAAGTTACATAATGAGCATTAAACTTTAATTTGTTACGAAAAAGTCACTAAGTCGTTAAATGGATGACATAAAAGTTGAGAAAATTTGTATAATAACACATTTAATCCTCCATATTTAAATATTTAATCAATTTAGTCCTAATTTGAAAGTGTAGAAAATTTGGGGACTAACTCCCTAAATTTTCCATTTTTGTCTTAATCCTCCGTGTTCGTAATTTAATCCTTCACTTGAGAACATGTTAAGAAAAATTGAGCAGTGAGGGTTCAAGACTACTCATATGTGTAATTTCAATTAAAAAAGGTGTTACATGTTTCTCCATCCCCTTTCGTTTCAAACCCTTTCTTTTGCAAATGTGTAATTTCATTTAAAAAAATTGACACTACATACAATGTGTTTAATTGATGCCGATGTTTCTTTTCTTGAATTGTAGTCCAAATACCATGGCACAAATGGTCAAGGCAGTGCGTATGACTCTTGAGAGGGAATCATATAGCTCAAAGTCGAGGGTTTCAAATTAGGACTAAATTGATTAAATATTTAAATATCGAGAATTAAATATTTTATTATAAAAAAATTTAACTTTCACGTGATCCATTTAACGGCAGTTAACGGTTCAGTGATCATTTTATAACAAAAATTAAAATATAATGCCTATTATGTAACTTTTGAAAGTTCAGTGATCATTTTATAGTTTTAGAATAATTTAGTGACCATATACGTATTTTACCCCGTATTTTACCCCTAAGATAAAATAATGTATATAAACCAAATGTTTCCGCTTGATGGCGTTGAATTTGCTGTTCAAATTTCATCACCGTCAGAGGGATAAAATAGTTGTGGTCCTGGGATAGACTCTGTAGGTTGCCATTAATCATGCAAGTACCTTTTTGTAGCCCATTTGTGCATATCCAGAACACATAGTAATTAGATGGCAACTATAGGTGGAGTTCAAAAAATTTGATTTTAGAATTAAAATATTTAGAAAATTAAAACATTGATATAAATAACAAAAAGGAAAAGCAATTCAAAATCAAATAAATTATATGGATGTAATAAAACATGTGTATAATTTCTTGGAAGTTGAATGAACATTCACTTAATAAATGGATTTATAATATCATTTGGATGTCTTTTAATAAAATATGTATCTTGTTAAAATCTTATATAATTGTGGAAGAAAAAAACTAGTGAAGAAAAAACCAATATACCATATTTTAATAAGCATATCACTCTGTCCCATTGAAAACCTTGCTAAAAAATTTTAGCGGGACTTCAAATTTTTGTACCCTGTAACTTTTTTTCCTTTAGTTGGTGATCGGCAATTAATATTAGTATTGGTTGTCGACCACCGGGTATATTATTTTTTCTTATTTTAATAAAAAATTCCGCATTGTGGCACACGTTTTCCCTGTCCTTGTAACACGTTTTTCTTTGATTTTTTGTGGTTCGTTTTATCTGTCATTGTGACATGATTTCATCATACCTTAGCGGTCGATTGGTGCTCGTACAGAGATCTTCACAGTGCTACTCTCTTATTATAGTTCTATCGGTGGTCTTAGAAAGATGGATCCCCACCCGATTGATGGTTGGTTGCTAATGTAGTGAGACCTGGGTAGCAGAGCAATCTGCCTGATAGCTTGGTTCGCTCACCACTCCTTTTTCACTCCGTAAAATGTCTCGTTTGAATAGAGACAAGAAGGTTTCTAGATTTTAGTATGTTAATCTCGATGGAAGTGTCTGCTTTTCTTTGCATCATTGTAAGATACTTTTAGTGAACTTGTCTTTTTTTTCTCTTTTTAATATATTGTATTGTATTATCTTTTATGGTTATTAATAAAATTCAGATGACATTGTTAAAAAAAACTTTAGGAGAACAAAATCTTAGGCGTAAAAAGAATATAACGTGTATTTACTCTCCTCGTAACATCATTTAACATCCTGGAGTTAACGCATCTCAATATGGTACACTAGCCTTTCAAATGTCGAAGTTGAAAATACCTTTTCAATAAAATTTGTAACAATTGTCGTAGCTACAACAAGTCTTGTAAGTGGTCTAACAAATGATATTAAAGTGACAACTTTAATTGTAGCTACTAAAAAGTTGTGAAAGTTTTGGAGATTTTAACAAATTTGAACAATTTTTTCAATAACTATGATAATTGTTGAAAACCCTCCGACTTTTTCAGTTACTAATCAACCTTTCTCATAAATACTACAAACATTGATTCTATCAAACTTTTATAATAATTATATATATTTTTCTCATATGTTCATCAATTCTTTCAATTACATTATGAATACCTACTCACTGACACAAGGCGTGTTATCTCTCTTTAACTGTTAAAATTTTCTGCCATATTTCTAGTCTTTAAAAACACACACAAAAAAAGGAGATCAACTACCCTTCGGACAACGTCGGCTAACCTCCCTCCTCCTTGATCATTCTATTCCTTTTGTTTGTAGAGTTTGTCTCTCTTTCTCACTCTCCTTTTGTGTTTTGCTCTCATGTTTTTCTTTGGTCGACTCGTTGAAGAACTTTTCTCTGACAACCACGGTCAAGACACGAGAACTCTTTTACGAGGAGGAAGATGAGCCCTCCTCGCTAGCTTTGGTCAGTTGTTGTCCTCTATTTTTCTCAATCTTTTTCTTTTGTCTGCAAGTTTCTCGGCTTCTTTCGCTTGTGGAGCTGGACTTTTTTCTTTCCCTCTGATGGTTGTCTAATTGTGGAGCTCTTTCGATTTGCTTCTTCATCAGCGTTCTTCTTGGTGTTTGCATGCTACTCCGATGGTTGTTTCGCCGAGAAGGGAAAGCAACTTCATTAAACGGTCAATTGTAACCTTTTCTCTGTCGTCTTCGTCTGTCTAGTCTCTTAGAATATGTTTTGAACCGCCAACGCCCTTCCGTTTGGCGAACACAACAACCATACAATCGGCATCGTTCCTCCGTCGTCAGTTGTCTCTGCTTTTTATTTCGAGTTTTGGGCCTTGTCTTTTTGTTTTGAGCATGTTTGTATGTTGGCGCTTTTTTTTCTTATTGTTGTTTGAATCTTTTTATGAATGGAACTTTTTTTATTTTCTCGATTAAAAAAAGGAAAAAAATTATACATAGTCGTGTAAATTTTAGTTTAAACGTGTCTTTTAATTTTAGGGATTAAGGTTTTAGTTTAGGGTTTAAGGTTTAGGGGTTTAGGTTGTAGGGTTTATAATTTAATGTTAGTGTTTATAATTTAGGGTTTAGAGTGTGGGATTTAGTTTTTTAGCGTTAGAGTTAAAATTTTAAGATTTGGGTTTTATAGTATAAATACACATGCTTGTATAAAATTAATTTTACACAGCTTGTATATCAAAGTTTTACCCATAAAAAATGTATACCTACTAAGTATTTTTTTGGTTTAAAGGGGTAAACAGCCTTTAAATTTTGACAAAATAATATTAATTAAGTTCTTGAATTTTTTTACACTCAATTAAGCCTTTAAATCAAAAAATTAAATCAATTAAGTTTTTGAACAAAGAAATTAAATCAATTAAGCCATTTGACCAATTATAACCATTAAATCTTGACAGATTTTTCCTTTATATATTATTGGCACATGATACACTACAGTTTTATCATGTTGCATTATAGATTTTTTTTTAAAAAAATAATTTTCTAAATTTTCTAAATCTTTTAAAATTTTTAAAACTTTTAAAGATTTTTTTAAATAAAATTAAAAATTTTATAAAAATATCAAGTGGAAACACTATGATACGACGGATTTCACTAATAGATTCAAAATAAATTATTAAGATTTAATGATTAAAATTAATTAAAAGGCTTAATTAATTATATTTCTCGATTCAAACACTTAATTAAATGTAAAAAAATCAAAAAATTTAATTATTTTTTTAATTTAAAAGCTTTTTTATGCCCGTAAACTATATTCTTTTAACTCGTACATAATTTTTCTCCCTAAAACCTTTCAAGAAGCACCATCTCCATCACCGATATGTGATAGCAACCCACCAAAAATGAGGTTCATACACAAAATAGTGGAAGCAATTATTGAGTTCCGATGTTTTTTCCAATGCCATCCGGAGAATTAGGGAAACCAAATCTTGGATAAGGACTCGGATCTCAGGAAAAGGACAATACTCTCCATCTTTCTGGTTCTTATCCCTTAAGTTCTTGTCCTCCTTAACTTGGATAAAAATAAAAGTTTTGTTATACAGAGTCTTAAGTGCTGCATATAAGAACTATTAAATTTTTATTATTAATAATTATTTTATTTTTAATAAAATTTATTAGAATATAATTTATTATACTTCTAAAAAATTAAATACCATTAATTTAAAGTGTTTAATGTAATTAATAATTATGTAAAAAGTTTAGGGGTTTAGGGTTTATGAGTTTATGTGTATGGTTTAGGGTTTTAGGATTTATGGCTTATGATTTTATTAGTAATAGCTTTAAAGTTCATGGTTTTAAGGTTTAGAATTTAGTGTTTTAGGGTTTAAAGTTTAAGGTTTTATTGTTAGGATTTAGGGTTTTATGATTTAGAGTTTAGAGTTTTATGATTTTTAGTTTACGCTTATTGTTTAAGGTTTATAGTTTTGGATTAATAGTTTAATGTTTAAGGTTTATAGTTTAATTACATTAAACATCCTAAATTAACGATGCTTACTATTTTAGGAATATAATTAGTTATATTTTAATTGATTCCATTAAAAATAAAATAAACATTAATAATAAAAATTTAATAATTCTTATATGTAGTCCTTAATTTTTTATACAACAAAAACTCATAAAATAATAGCTGTATATTTTCACTTTTGAAGCTAATTGTCAACAGGATAACACAACGTGTTGCCTTCATTAATGACTCAAGCATTAGAGCATGGGGAATATGCAAGGTTATTTCTTCTTTTCCTACTTAAGAGTTTTTTTTTTTTCATCCTCTAATTAGGATTAAGATTAGAATTAAAATTTATCAAAATATTTTAAGTTTCAATACACATTTGATATTTAATCTTGATGTATTTTAAAAAAAATATTTCAAGTTGGTATCTAAATTTTTATTTCGTTTATTGTTTTGATATTTTTGTAACGGTGTAAACTAAGTCGCATGTTATCATCCACAATTTTAACATAATTTTTTTTGGAAAATCTTTAAAAATTTAAAAATGATAGAAACTAATAATATTTGAATTCTTAAAATATAAAAATTAAAAAAATACATAATCAAATAAATTAGTTAAAATTTAAAAATAATAAAAAGATGTATAAAAGTTCAATATATAAAATCTTAAGATTTTTTTATAAAAAAACTAGCCTTTGGTTTTCTATTTAATTGTAAGTTAAGTTGATTGATTTAATTGAAAAACAAATTAAAAAATACTTGTAATTTTAATAAATATCTAATGAAAATAAATTTTATTTAATGAAAATAACCAAAAAATTAATATAAAATTTACAAGTAAATTTTTAAATCTGATTATTTAAAAAATTGAAAAAAATCAAAATTGTTTTTTTTACCAGCTGAGTATTATATATATCTATATATTTAGATTTTGTAAAATTATAATTTTTTAAGAATTTAGATATATTAGAGTTATATTATTTTATTTTTATTAATTATATATATATATATATATATATATATAATGTTAAAACGATGAAAGTAGCACAACCATGAATTTCCATGTGTCACATACTTGAACACTTATGGAAAATTGCTAAAACGGTGGATGAAATGAAAATTCGAGTAAACAAAATAAATTAAATATCAATATAAAAATATGTTAAATTCAAATATCAAATACATATTCAAACCATTGTTATACAATAAGCATTAATCTAAGGACATAAAATGAACAATAAAATAAATATTAAATTTATTTATTGCATCAAACATAGTACAAAATAAAGTAACTCAAATTAAATTGAAAACAAAAGAAACCAAACTGAAACTATTAATTTGTTGAGGCCTATGTAGCACACAATTTTTTCAAGACAGATTCACTCGCTCCTATAGTGCTTGAGAAACGTCGGGCGTCTATCTTCCAGGATACAACAACAGAATGAGCACAACAATAACACGTCTGCAATGATCAGCAAATCGTAATCTCGTTTTCTTCTATTACCGAAAAATATTTTCGAAAATCACATAGTAAAAAGCAATTGGAAATTAGGGATTTCATGAGAATAATTGAAAGTAATATATTTTGAAATTAAGGTCATTGATATTGTATTCGAATAAATTTGAGACAATATCATCAAATAATATCCGACCACAATATCATCAAATAATATCCGACCATTAATATAGTATCTTACCATATATATTTTAATTTCATACAATCCAAACATATGGCATTGACCATGACATGCGAGTGCAATTTAATTTGAATAACTTTACGCCTACGCAAGGCACAAGCTTAACCCAATTCATTCAATATTAAACTAGTGGGTTAATGTATATAAACATTTTTCATACTTGATATCCTACCAATGTGGGATATGGGTTCTTCATTTTTCTTACACACAATTCACAAGTACCCTACTTTGAGCATTAATTTCTCATTCATCACTCAACCATTTCGAGCATATGAGATACAGTTATAAAGACCTCGTGGAGTAAAATATGAACCTACAAATTTATTATTCGAATCTATATCTTTATTCATAAAAAATATGCCTCAAAGTTTCTGATTTATCGTAATTTTCCAACCACCGTGTTTATGAAAACTTTAAACAGGATATGTTTTTTTTAAATGATAAACAGGATATGTTAAATCATACAAAAACACAAATTTTAAATATTAATCCAACTCAAAGATCATAGTTTTCTCATTATAAAAGTCAAGTGGTGTCAATTTTTTTACCAAAGAAATGTGTCAATTGGGTACGTAATAATATCATTTGGACATTTACATCCAAAAACAATTTATCCTATTAATAAACTTTGGAAAATTAAATAATGGTGATAAATATGATATTTTTGTGAACATATTGTAGCGATGTCCTTTTTTATCGCTAAAAAACGAGGTTTTTCGAAGATGTTGAGAGGCGTTCGAGATTTTTTGATATAAAACATTTATTCTGTGGGGTTTTTAAAAAACCGCATTTTTTTTAAAAAATGGAGTCGCCACCGGCCACTTAGGTAGGCCGGACACCATAAAACCAGAGATTCAAAAAGATTGGGTTCGGGAGTCGGTTACGGATGGGGAAGGATTAGCACCCCCACACCGCCCAAAATTGGTACTTTAATAATTACCGCTTTATTAATATTAGATTTTTCGGGTTAAAGTGACGATTAGTTTAAAATTCGGTTATGATTGCAAATAAATTTTAAAGGCCCCGTTATCCGAGGGTAAACGCCCAACCACTATCACTACGCCTGATACTGGCCCCGTTTACGCTCGGATAAAAGGGCAGCGCATTGACAATTTATATCTCGATATGCAATCTTAGTGGGCAAAATATAAAACATGGCAAATAATTTAAATGCAATAAATATTAACATAACAGGATACTAATCTAACATAAATAAAATGCTACATTAAAACATACATATATACATATTAATCTAACTCATAAATAAAAACATATCTAGCATAAACAAAATACTAATATTCATAAATATTAATCTAACATAAAAACAAATTCAACATAAAATATTATTCTAAAACATACATACATAAATATTAATCTAACTCATAAATAAAAACATATCTAACATAAATAAAATATTAATATAAAACACAAATTTAAAACATATTAAATATTAATCTAAAACATAAACATACAAAATAAAAAATAAGACCACAATTTTAAAATAACTAATACTTCATTAAATTATAAAAATTACAACACTAATAAAAAAGGGAAGAAAATATACCTAACTAGGAGCTCGAATGACGAACCCCGACTGAACCCCACCGAGATCTACCGCGACCCCTCCAAAAATATTAACTAGATCGGACCTAAAATAGGACCCCGATCGAATGTTGGATCGAACCAACTGGGTCGAGGGCACTGCCCCCAACCCCGCCAACCTTGCGGCCGGCCATGCCCCTATGAATTGATGGCAATTCAATTGCCAATTTCTCTTCAATTTTGGGCGTGATTTTGGAGTGAATTGGCTGCCTATTTATAGGCCAAATAGGGTGCGTTAAGGGTGACGTGGAGCACCCTGCTCCACGCAATTTTCTTTTTTTTTAATATATATTTTTATATTAATAATTTTATTATTATAATAACACTAATAACACTAAAACCCGGTCAAAAATGAGTGATTACAGTTGCCCCTCTTTGCTTGTTCTTGTGAAACGAGGACAAAACAAAGATCAAAAGCACTCATTTTTTACCTACTTTCTTGTCTTTGGCTTCGGAATCACTTGTTCTTCTGGAACTATACGCTCTTCCTTAGCTGAATCTTCAGGCTCGTAAGTTCTTCCTATATAGAGCTTCGTCACCTTCCGATCTTGGAGTTATAGGCTCTTTCGACATAGAACCCTTCACTCTGAAGCCTCGAGTTATGAGTCCCTCCTATATAGAACCTTTCATTCTGAGACGGTGCAGCTTGGAGTCCTTCCTATATAGAACTCTTCGCCTTCAACGCTGGTTTCTCCTATATAAAACCTTCTGCGTCACTGATGGATTCTTCCGACTGGGAGTTCCTCCTATATAGAACTGCTAGTCTTCACCTTGGAGCCGTCAGTCCTTCCTATATAGAACTTTTCATTTTGAGACGGTGCAGCTTGGAGTCCTTCCTATATAGAACTCTTCGCCTTCAATGCTGGTTTCTCCTATATAAAACCTTCAAGCATGATGGATTCTTCCGATTGTGAGTTCCTCCTATATAGAATCTGCTAGTCTTCAAACCTGAGCCGCCAAATCCTTCCTATATAGAACTTTTGGCGTCTCAAATCTCGAGCTACAGGTTTCTTCCTATATAGAACCTTTCACCCTAAGACATTGAAGCTCGGAGCCTTTCCTATATAGAACTCTTCGCTTTCGACACAACAGATTTCCTATATAATCTTGTGTGTCATGGGTGAATTCCTTCGATCGGGATTTCTTCCTATATAGAATCATGAGTCTTCACCTTGGAGCCGCTTGTCCTTCCTATATAGAACTTTTGGCTTCAAAATCTTGGAGTTATGGATTCTTCCTATATAGAATCTTTCACTCTAAGACATTGAAGCTCGGAGCCCTTCCTATATAGAACTCTTCGCTTTCGACACAAGAGATTTCCTATATAATCTTGCGTGTCATGGGTGAATTCTTCGATCGGGAGTCCTTCCTATATAGAACTGCTAGTCTTCACCCCGAGTCACAATCCTTCCTATATAGAACTTTCAGCTTCTGAAGCCTCGAAGCGGAGGATTCTTCCTATATAGAACCTTTCTCTGGAGCTTGAAAACATGTGCCTTTTGTATGTAAAAACATTGTCTTCTCATTCGGGATTCACACCACGATGGCCATCGATGTCTCTTCAGATTCGGGGATTCACACTGAAAATGGCTACCAATCTTCCAATTTTAGGGACTCACGCCGAAGGTGGCTGCCGAAACTTCTTCAAATTTAGGGACTCACGCCGAAAATGGCCGCCGAAACTTCTTCAAATTTAGGGACTCACGCCGAAAATGGCCGCCAAAACTTCTTCAAATTTATGGACTTACGCCGAAAATGGCCGCCAAAACTTCTTCAAATTTATGGACTTACGCCGAAAATGGCCGTCAAAACTTTTTCAGATTTAGGGACTCACGCCGAAAATGGCCGCCGAAACTTCTTCAGATTTTAGGGACTTACGCCGAAGGTGACTGCCAAACTTTTCAATGAAATCCACTTCTTAATGTTCTTTGATAATTCTTCAGGTACCTGTCCAAAATAAGCAAAAATTGATATGCCCCTATCTATATGATGCATGCAATGTAATGGTTTCTTTCTTTTCTTTTCTTTTCTCTCTTTTTCTTTAGCTTTTTTGTTCTAAAGTCTTACACCCTAAAAGGTCGCTCCTCAAATTTCTTCATCTCTCTACTGCTTTATTGTATGCTCTTAAATCCTTATTTGAACATGCTTTTATACCTTTTGTGCGAAAGGCTTTCTTGTCTTTAGAGTTATCACCCGCCTTCATAAATGATCTTCTGGTTCTTATATTATTCTTATAAGAACCCTTGTCATCTTCTTGGCTTGGCGTTGCCCCATTCAACCACGGGCTCCACTGCTTTGAATTTTCTGGCCTATCATATAGAGCCTTGATCTATTTCTAGTCACCAGGGTGAGCCAAAATGCTTCAATCCCTTGAGCTCTTCCTTGATCTTTTCGCAGCATTTCGATGGGAACTAACTTTCGGTCCCTATGCTTTAAATTTCATCATCATTCATTTTTAAAGTAAAGTAAAAGGTAATTTACTTGTGTATATTTCAAAAAAATAATGATTGTTTGAAAAGATAACAGTCATTTCGAAAATCACAACTTGGACATTTTGAAAACATTGTTTGGAACAAATGGTAAACATCATAACTTTGGGAGAAAATGTCAAACCTTTTAAAACATGTTTGCCCCCGAAATATCAAACACCATAGCGCATCTGTTTCAAGTTGCCAGAGACCAACTCTAATGAAGCGCATATTTAGAAAATCTTGACCATTGTGGAGATATATGCCAATGTATAGTTTCTTCTGGTCTAATAGGCTTTTGAGAGGAACAACCCTACCTAGTTTCTACCCGTTTAAGGTGGCTCTCTTAATCTCACTATCTCACCATGCCCCATCATTCCCTCATTTGGGTGTCGATCAAGCACTTCGAAGTTTGACGTTCCTTGAAGAAAAGTTAACCCTTATAGGCGGAATGAAATCTGAAGACATTCTCATTCAACTTGGATATTTATGGATGACCAGAATGGTCTTTGGGGCTTGTAATGTAGGCCTTTGGTTTATGGTTAAGTGAAACAATATTTATGTACTTGTGTAACTTGGATATGCCCATTATTCCTTTTCTTTTTTTGGATCACTCTAGACTGCCCGTTTTCGGGTTTTCACCCTAGAGTTTATTTCCTTTCTTTTTACTGTAGGTTGCCTTGCATTCTGGCTATATACTGATGTTCGTTTTTTATTCAATAATGTTTGATCCTTCAAAACTTCTCGAAACTGAGATTTCTTGAATGAAGGACTATGAATACATTTCTGGGAATTCTTGTGATTGGCCCGCCTAGATGAAATATTATTCTTTCTTTTTTCTTTTTTCTTTTTTCTTTTTTCTTTTCTTCTTTTTCACTTTTTCTCTTAGATCGCTCTAGACTGCCCATTTTTGGGTTTTCACCCTAGAGGTCACTTCCTTCTTTTGTACCTTCGGATCAATGTATTTTGGCTGGATATTGATGTCAGCATGCTCAGGCAGACTACTCTTTTTCTTCATTTTCAGGATCACTCTAGACTGCCCATTTTTGGGTTTTCACCCTAGAGGTCATTTCCTTTTTCAAAATTGGCAATCTTCGGGCCGACTTGGCTTCAATTTGAGCTTCTATACTAATTTTCAAAACTGTTGTTTACTTGAAATGTGGATTCCTTGTGTCTCTTGCACATAGTTGAAGTCTCGTTCTTGTATTGTTTGATCTGTGTGTGAAGCATAGACTGTATTCTTCATTTCTCTTCTTTTTTTTCTTTTTTTTAGGCTGTTCATTCTGGGTTTTTAGCATTGAATCTCTTTCTTCTTATTCGAGTCTATGAATGTATCCTCGAATCAACACGTATCTATACTGGGTATTGATGCTATCTTCCGCTCGAAGTTAATTGTCTTTCTGCAGCTTTTCTGATATTTACTCGATCTGGATTGCTTCAGCCTTCTGATTACCATTTATCTTCTTTTTGGCTTTTCGTTTGGACATATCTATGTTTTCAACCACTTTCTTCTGATGATTTTCTGATCTTCGTACCCAATCTGTATGGTTTCATCTGTGTCTTCTGGTAAAGTAAAAGAACACCATTCGTTGACATATTCACAAATGTCCTGAGAATGCCTTCAGGGGGTAGAGGTTTAGGGTCAACTTTCATTTCAAGGATCTTAAACGACAAGTGCCTGAGAAGATAAATTCTTAAAATAAGAACTGCCCCTTGTCTAAACACTCGTTTTGTTCCCCTGTTGGCCTAAGTAAACTAGCAGATACTCACATTTACAGTATCACCACAACATTCAATCTTTTCTAAATATATGCAACTTAGAGTTGATCTTTGGGTTTGAAGCAAATGTACTGTTGCATTCAAAATTCGAGGACCTGGTATAGAAATGATATATACATACGTCCATTAAAAAATGCATGTATATGCATATGGGAAAACTACCCCATAAAAATAAAATGTTTAAAGAACCAAGAATGTAAAAATGCTTTTCTAAAGGGAAATGTGATTTTTTAATTCTAATAAACAATGATTTTTTTGTTGAGAATTTCTTTGTGAAATGATTTTTTAATTCTAATAACCGAATGTTAATTTAATAGTCACTTTAACCCGGAATTTCTAATATTAATAAAGCGGTAATTATTTTAAAAGCTTGACTCTCATTTGTTTTTGAAAAACAAAAAATTATCCCCAGCGGAGTCGCCATCTGTAGCGATGTCCTTTTTTATCGCTAAAAAACGAGGTTTTTCGAAGATGTTGAGAGGCGTTCGAGATTTTTTGATATAAAACATTTATTCTGTGGGGTTTTTAAAAAACCGCATTTTTTTTAAAAATGGAGTCGCCACCGGCCACTTAGGTAGGCCGGACACCATAAAACCAGAGATTCAAAAAGATTGGGTTGGGAGTCGATTCACGGATGGGGAAGGATTAGCACCCCACACCGCCCAAAATTGGTACTTTAATAATTACCGCTTTATTAATATTAGATTTTTCGGTTAAAGTGACGATTAGTTTAAAATTCGGTTATGATTGCAAATAAATTTTAAAGGCCCGTTATCCGAGGGTAAACGCCAACCACTATCACTACGCCTCGACATCGCCCCCGCTTACGCTCGGATAAAAGGCAGCGCGCATTGACAATTTATATCTCGATATGCAATTTTAGTGGGCAAAATATAAAACATGGCAAATAATTTAAATGCAATAAATATTAACATAACAGATACTAATCTAACATAAATAAAATGCTACATTAAAACATACATATATACATATTAATCTAACTCATAAATAAAAACATATCTAGCATAAACAAAATACTAATATTCATAAATATTAATCTAACATAAAAACAAATTCAACATAAAATATTATTCTAAAACATACATACATAAATATTAATCTAACTCATAAATAAAAACATATCTAACATAAATAAAATATTAATATAAAACACAAATTTAAAACATATTAAATATTAATCTAAAACATAAACATACAAAATAAAAAATAAGACCACAATTTTAAAATAACTAATACTTCATTAAATTATAAAAATTACAACACTAATAAAAAAGGGAAGAAAATATACCTAACTAGGAGCTCGAATGACGAACCCCGACTGAACCCCACCGAGATCTACCGCGACTCCTCCAAAAATATTAACTAGATCGGACCTAAAATAGGATCTCGATCGAATGTTGGATCTAACCAACTGGGGTCGAGGGCACTGCCCCCAACCCCGCCAGCCTTGCGGCCGACCATGCCCCTATGAATTGATGGCAATTCAATTGCCAATTTCTCTTCAATTTTGGGCGTGATTTTGGAGTGAATTGGCTGCCTATTTATAGGCCAAAGAGGGTGGGTTAAGGTGAAGTGGAGTACCCTGCTCCACGCAATTTTTTTTAATATATATTTTTATATTAATAATTTTATTATTATAATAACATTAAAACCCGGTCAAAAATGAGTGATTACACATATGTAATGTTTAAAATTTTAATTATTAAATTTGGGGTTAAATTAAAGAGACAAATATTAAATTTATATATCTATTTTGATAAAAATATGTAATGATATATGAATTTTAATATTGTTTAGTTGTAAATATGGCGTTTTGATTTGATTCATTTTTCATACAGATAAACTACTTTTTTGGTCACTCAACTTTTCCATATTTATGTTTTGGTATTTCTAATTTAAAAAAATTCAATTTCATCACTAAATTTTTTTAAATGCTTATGTTTTGATCACTAGGACGTTAAGGGTCTAACGCCATTTAAATTTCTTTGGTAAATTTATGCAAAATGCCCTTGAAACTTTTCTCTAAAACCCAAATTTTCATACACTCTTTGATTCAATACTGTAATAGTATTTTCTTTCGTAACCGAATGGCGGAAAGATGAGAAAAGCAATATATATTTATATATGATTTGCAATATATATATTTTTGAATATAAAAAAGAAATATATTTTGATTCTTCATTGATCACATGATAGAAATTGTAGACTGGAGCATGATAAGCGAAACTTTAATTTGAGCGTTGTCAATTTTGAAAAAAAAAATCAATTTGAGAAAATGAAAAAGAGTATAAAGGGAACGTTTTAGTACCAATTACATTATAAATAATGGTTGTCGCTCATCAGTGATTTGATTATTATATATGAAAATTTTTAAATAGAAAGGCTCAATTGGGTACGAAAAATTCATGAGAATTCAATTATTATTGTTAGAACTTAAGTTTTAGAGTTGATGAGTTAATGTTTAAGATTTACCGTTAAAATTTTTAATTTTAATTTTTAAAGTGATATTAAACGTACCTGAATAATAACCCTTACTCAAACCACTCCTTGAGATGATGTTTCATTATTATTTTTAAATAATAAATTAAGGCACATGATCGGCCCAAGACCATTCAGGTTGGGTTTTGAGTGAGAAACCTTTTTAAAAAATCGGAGAATTACTTTCGTTTAGTTTTTTACTGTAGTTGGACTGAAAAAATATTTTTTTAAAAAATATTGTGAAAAATATAATTTGTTTTTTTTAAATAAAATTATTATCACATGCCTCGTTAAAAATGTATGTTGATTTAAGTGTTCAATAGTTTTAAAAAGTAATGTTAAAAATTAAAATGTATATTTTTTATAAAGAATAAATTATTATTATGTGTCTTGTTAAAAATCTTTTAAACCTTAATCGGAAGAAAAGAGTACATATAACCATAATAAAAGAATAAATGAGTGGTTTTTTATAATTTCATACTAAAAAGCATTTGTTTCAAAAATCAAAAGCCAATAAACTTTTTTTAGTTTTTGGTATTGAATCGAACAGTTTGTTTGAAAAATATAATTTTTTTTTATCTCAAAAGTACATTATTCTTCGTTGCTCATGGTGCTAAAAATATTTTAACTCAAAACAATTCTGAAAAAGTAATAAAGACCAAAGACATTAACCTCTCGACTAAAGAACTGAATTTCGCATCGGTACAATTGGTACCTGCAGCTGCTAGTATGCAACTCTTCCAACGTTAAATTAGAACATCAATCTGCAAATTACACCCAATATTTTGTTGGGTGCATTCCTTCCACGGACGGAGGGATATGGGGCCCGAGAGGGGCCATGCCCCCAACTCAATTTTTTTTAATTTACTATAATTTTATTTTAAAAATAGATTGTTTGCATATTTACCACCCTCGCTTTTTAAATATTTAAGTTTGTCCATTTTAACCCTAACTTTTAGCTTCGTTCTTAAATTTTCTTCTTAATTAAGATTACGGAGATGTATTACATGTTTGATAAATGTATTAACCCACATTCATGTATACCATTATTTAATGTTTTGTATTTTTTAAGTTCATTCTTTTATGATAAATTTATTTAAATGCCATGTATGATGACCTTTAGGGAACCCCATTGTTCTACTATAAATATAAATATGGGACTTTGAGAAGGCTAACAAATACAAGCAAATGTGAATCCAACAACATAGTTTAAAGAAGTATTCCTCCGCATGAAAAATTGTAAAAGAGAGTCACCTTTGTTGTGAGAATTGTAAACCATCCTTTTAAATAAGATATCGTTTGTAATCCTACTTAATAGTGAAAGGCAAATTTGTTCTGGACTAATGTCCTGCGATTTTTCCCGTTTAGATTTTTCACGTCACTAAAATTCTATGTGTTCTTCTTATTGCTTATTTTCTTCATTTTATCATTACCTTTGTCGTGCACTTTGTCATATATTTTTGTCTCGAGTCATTTAGTGTCCATTTTATCTTCATAAAGAGAGGGGAATATTTCCAACATATTTTAATTGGATTTGTTGAATGATAGATTATGTATGAAGTTTATTGATATGTATTTTTATTGGTTTAATTCAAAATTTATTGTCAAAAATAAGTCCTAAAGTATGTCTTTTCTTTTTGATTAGTCTTAAAGTGATTACAATGTAGTATTTGTTTATACATATTTATAATCCTTTGATAATGTACACATATGCTTTACAGACAAAGCGATTTGAACCGGATCTTTTAAGATAATTATCATCATCTTTTCTTCTGAGACCACTTGATTGAAGTTCTAAAGTATGTCTTATGATAACATTAGAAATCTGAAGTACTTTTTCTCAAACCAAATATCTAATATTACAATTCCCATATGAAATTGTTCACTATTCATAATAATGCTTGACGTTGGCCAAGTGGGTGGGGGGTAAACTATGCCTATGATTACACTTACTTTCTCCTTTGGGACGACTCATCATTATGCTCATTAAATTGAATTCGCACTCTTCACCTTATTATACCCATCATGCCATTCATTCCGTTTCTATGCTTCCAATTATTATTTTTGATCAACTAATTATGAAATATTAACATCTGAGTCCATACAAAATAAACTAATATAAACATTCTTGATCTTAATAAATCGCACACTTAATTTTAGTAGGTGAGTCTTCCAGCAAGGATTTTCTGCATACACAATGACTCGAACTCAATATCTGCTTAAACGATACCAAACTGCTTACCACTTGGATCGATATATTGATATTTATTACCATTGCTTTATAACTTGTTTAGTTGCTTTTCCTTTTTTGGAACAATTTTCTTATTCTTTTTTTTTTATCTCTCCTTGGTTACGTATTTGGTCTAGAATCGATTCTCTTTATATGAATAAGAAACAATCTTAAAATATCAGGAATTATGGAACTAATAATCATAATAAATTGAGATTGAAATTAAAATAAATTTGACGAGAATCTATAAAAAATGAGACTTAAGCATGAGATACTAATGTAGCAAATTTAGTGATTTTTTTAGTAGTTTAAGAGTGTTTACAAGGTATTATCTGTTCATAAATATTATTAACCATTTGACAATGCACATACACCTTGTTGACAAAGCAATTTGAACCCGTGTCTCTTAGGATGAACACCATCCGTCTTTTCAGTATGACACTTGTTGCGTTCAATGTTAGTGCATTTTTAAAAATTAAATTGATTCAATAATTTAAAATAGGGTAAACTACACATGTGACCATTGAACTATGAGATCGTTCCTAATTTGACGACCCAACTAAGAACTCGTCAATCAGACCATTAAACTTTTAAAGTGCTCTTATTTTGACCATTAGCCGTTAAAATTTAACGGTGGAGGTAACATGGCTGTTGACAAAAATTTGTATAATTACACATTGGGTCCCTGTTAGTTACCTATTATATCAATTTGATCCTAATTTTAATTTAATTAAATAAAATTAATCAACCAATCCAGTGTCCGATGAATTTACTCTAATTTTTAATTTATATTAGTTAATTGATTAAATAAAAATTAAATAGAAAATGATAACCTTGGCGTGAAAAGAACCTAAGACCTATAGGAGAAAAAGACAAGCCTTAACCACTACATCAACCAATCTTTAGTAATATGATATATATATATATATATATTATAATGCAGTAAATGCTAGAGATAAAAGAAGTAAAATTTTTTGATAGGGACTCAAACCTAGGCCACTTGGGATGTGTAAAAATATACAAACTACTTGATCAATTTAAATTATTAAGTAAAAATAAAAATATTTTAAATATATTTAAAGTATAGTTAAAATGAAAATAGATTTATGATTTTTATGATTTTAATTAAATTAAATATTTTTTCTTTTCACATTTATTTTAATAATTTAATATATATATATATATATATTGAATCAAGTTATTTAATTTATTTTATAATTTTAATTATTTTATTAAATATATTAATTCAATGATTTATTAAAAATTTTAAAAATAAAATTATATTACAATTTTAAAATTATATAAAAATAAAAATATCTTAATTCAAATATATCACATATTAACTATATTAAAAATTTTAAATTGTACTCAAAATTCATTGATTTAATATAATATATATATGAAATTATTAAAATAAATGTAAAAAGGAAAAATATTCAATTTAATTTAAAAATATAAAAATCATAAATCTATCTTCATTTTAAATATTGCTTTAACTATTCTTTAAATATATTTAAAATATTTTCACTTTTAGCTTAATTATTTGAATTGATTCATTAGTTTGTGTATTTTTACACATCCGAAGTGATCCAAGTTTAAATCTACGCGTTAGGGGAGTTCCAAAAAAATTAAATAATATTTTATTGAACTCTTCGGACATGAAAGGCAAGTTAAAAAAATTATGAACTCGCCTTACATGTTCGATGAGTTTAATAAAAAAAATAAAATTAGAGTTCAGCTCGTCGTGGTTTTGGTCTGAATTTGGTGTTTTTAAAACAACATCGTTTTGGTTTCGTATGCCATGTCATAACGTTGATAATTATTTATCGATGGAGTGACTAAAAGTGTTCAATGTTTAAAGTTCAGTGAGTAAATTGAACGTTTTAAAACTTTAGTAACTAAAATAAGTAAGAGAGTAAACTCGAGTGATAATTTATGTAATCTAACCTTAATTATAAGTAGATAGTTGGGGTAGAGAGAAAAAGATGAGACGAGACAACAATAATCATTATCTTTCTCTCTCCAACAGAAATTTTTGTTCCCTACACTCTCACTTTCTCTCTCTCTCTCTCTCTGTATCTTTATTCTGAGCAGAACAAGATAACAAGGATATGGAGTTTCAGATATTTAACTTTAATGAGGTAGAATCTTTAGACAACGTCAATGGTTTTATAGAGGGAAAGTAACAGCATAATGAAACAACAGTAAATTTTCCAAAGGTAATTAAGAATCAAATAAGAATCAAAATACCTCAAATTATTGGATAATCTAAAGCTAATTTTCTTTATTAATGTATTACTTTATAGGATAATCTAAAACTAATTTTCGTTGAAGCATATAATATGGCAAGAGCACCAATAAATGATATCCATTTATCTCTCTCCTATTTTTGTTTTGCCAAATTTTTACATCGTTTACTTCAATGCAAATGCCTTTACCTTAGGGAACATTTACATTTCCTTTTCTTATAGGTTTTCCTAAAATGGCATGCCATTTATCCTTGTATTGATAAAAAAAAATTGTTTACATTTCAGCAGGTGGATGTAGGAGTGAAATTTTAACCTCCGTTAACAAGAGATTATCAACCTCGACTAGATCAAATGAATGTCAATCCTGACACGATCGAACATAGAAATGTTGGCCATTAACTCTCACTCTTAGTAACTCTGTCTTTCTCTCTCTACATAGTCCCCTCGTATAGCCGTACTTCTCTGTTGATTCACAGCCTGTTATATTTTTCTCGTTCTTCTTCTTTTTCCATCTTTCTTTCTTTTACTTTGATTGGTCCCTAAGAAACAGCAAGACAATTTTCCCAATAAACAGTTCGAAAGGAAAATGGAGAAAACAAGCCATGAACGTGATGAAAGATCTGTTGCGTTGATCTTCTCTGTAATCTCTCTCCCTTCTTCGTTTCATTGATTGCATGAATTTTTTCCTCCGCTTTTAATTTTTGTTTTTTTCGTTAAACTTGGCGACCCCATTTTTTTCGGATCAAAATTGCTTTGGCCTTCAAAAGCTCATCAAACGGGTTGGGTATGATTGAAAATTTATAAAACTGGTTTGCTTCAAATTCGAGATCATTGTCAAGTTGCTACGAGTGAGGAAGATTATAGTATCTTACTACGCCCAAAATTAGTACCTAAAGATTTCGGTTGTCTAAAAATAGAATCTCAAAAAATGGGTTAATAGCAATACTAATAAAAAATAATTAAGTTGCTACATGTATGAAAAATGACGAATAATAAACACATGCTAAAAAAATGTATAAACTAAATCAATTCAATGAAATAAATCAAATCACAAAAAAAAGAAAAGAAAAATGAACTCAAACAAATAAATTCACATCAAAATATCAATCAAGTTCAAATTACGCACGTAATTAGACTAAAACAATTTTAATTAGAAACCAATTCACAAATTAAACTAATTTGGACTGGGACTAAATTAAAACAAAACTAAGACTAAAGACTAAAAAACCCCCCAAAAAGCTAAACGCCTAAAGAAAGAAGGAACTAAAGGTAAATAACCCCTAAACCTAAAGAAATGGACACTTCCCCAAATTGCATCGATCGACGTGAATTTAAAAACCTTTTTAATTATTACAGCCAACTTTTATTACATGCCCCTTTTATTTCCCTTTTTAAAACATTTTAACCTAAACCTAAAATAACTCTCACAAACATGCACACCGGCCGCCGCCACTCACCCTCATCGGCGATGGTCGAACCTGATTAACGAGGGCTCTAAAACACTCATTTTTTTTTTCCATTGAATATGAAAAACAAGTTGGTTTCAGTGAAATCAAAACAAAACGGGACGGATCTATAAAAAGGAGTTTGAAACTATACCTTGCTCGATCTCGAGGATACACCATCGGATCAAATTAGTTTCCAAATATGTTGCTCCTGGTGTCGGCACAAGTCCGTTCACCGTTCAAATCTCGCAAATATTGCTCCGGCCATCGAAAAAAGGGTAAGTGACGTTTCGGTTCTTTGCTTTTTCTTTCAATTTCAACACTGATTTACTTTGCTTTCTCGTAGGTTTTTTTCCTCTTAGTATTCGTGTGTCTTCATCAAGGATTTATGTAAGGTTTTATATTGGGCTCAAATCTTGCCGTTTGGGTGAAGTTCATGGTCGAATATTACGGGATATGGTGGAGTTTGAACGGGATTCGAATTCTTTGATTTTGAATGAATAGATGAAATTCATAGTTTATTATTTTTATTTTTATTTTTGATATGGATCTGATGATAGAGCCCTCAACGGTAAAGGATTCAGACGGCTGCATAAAGGGTTGCAACAAAGGGTTTAGATTGGGCTTTATTTTTTGTTCGAGCTTATGGGAGAAATTTTGGGGTGTTTAGGTGTGTTGTTTTTTTATTTTTAATTCAATATTCATTGGGTCCAAATTTGATGTGTGCAACTATCCCTCTTTGCTCATTGCTCGAGCAAGAGGAATAGAGCAAAGACTAAAACAACAATTTTTTTTCAATGAATATTAATGAATATTGAACCTACAAAGATGACGCCCTATGCTCTTCTTAAGGCGTTGAAGTTCGAGAACTCACTTCTTGATATAATATGCACCCCGCTCGTCTCAAGGGCATTGGATTTGAGAACTCATTTCTTGATGTAAGATATATCCAGCTCGTTTCAAGGGCACTAAAATTTGAGAACTCATTTCTCGATGTAAGATGTACCTCGCTCGTCTCAATGGCATTGGAATTTAAGAATTCATTTCCTAATATAATATACACCTCGCTCGTCTCGAGGGTGATGGATTTGAGAACTCTTTTCTCGATGTAAGATGTACCCTGCTTGTCTCAAAGGCACTAGAATTTAAGAGCTCATTTCTTGATGTAAGATACACTACGCTTGTCTTGAGGGCGCTTGGATTGTAGGATGGACCATGCTCGTCTCAAGGGTATTGAAATTCGATAACTCATTTCTTGATATAAAATGCACCCCGCTCGTATCGAGGGCCATAAAATTGTAAGATGTACCCCGCTCGTCTCGAGGGCACTAGAATTTGAGAACTCATTTCTTGATGTAAGATGCACCTCGTTCATCTTGAGGGCGCTGAGATTGTAAGATGTACCTTGCTCGTCTCAAGGGCACTAGAATTCGAGAACTCATTTCTCAATGTAAGATGTACCCTTCGCGTCTTAAGGGCACTGGAATTCAATAACTCATTTCTTGATGTAAGATGTACCCCGCTTGTCTCAAGGGTATTGGGATTCGAGAACTCATTTCTCAATGTAAGATATACCTCACTCGTCTTAAGGGTACTAGAATTTGACGTATCTTGTACACCTATTTTGGTGAAAATGTGAGGATGCACATGTTACTAATGCGCGTGTCTTTCATGCAGAATGCCTACATGCTCTTACCCTAAATGCATGGAACCTTTTCGCAAAACATATGTTTTTAATTTTGGGCTCTCATCTTTATTCGAGTCAACATTCTTGCGATCTTGCCCCTTATGCTTCTTTATCAGGATTCTTACATTAGGAGATTTCCCATTCATCAAAGAATGATGCTTAGGAGCATCTTGAATATCATTGATTTGTGTTTTTAAAACTTTCATCATTTGTGTAATGCGATGTATGCCGCATTAAGGTATTACAGACCCTATCGAATGAGGAATAAGTTTAACAATCATCAACAAAATGCACAAATGTTTAACGACAAGCATGTGAAACACAAGATAATAAAAGACTTCATTTTATTGAACAAAAATGGCCTAAGCCTCAAGAACGAAAAAATGTTAAAGAAAAGAGAAAGAAAAAAATCAAAGGAAAAAATAAATGCCCTTAGATATCAAATGTCGGGACTTCACAACCATTTCGTTCAAGAATCTTTTTTTATTGTGGCTTATGCTGAGTAGAGCTTGAATTCTTTGACTAACATCTAATAACTATGAACTGTCTCCGTTCTAAACAAGACTTTAAATAGGACCCATCAACTGTAATCAGGCTCGAACTATCTATTACGAATCATTTCTCCTTTTTACCAAGATGGCCCTTTCGAGTTTTCACCTATAATTTTTTCTTTTTCCTTCTTTTTTCTACCAAGAGGGCCTTTTTGGGTTTTTTACCTCTTAGTTCTTTTTCCTTTTTTTACCAAGAGGGCCCTTTAATTTTTTTTACCTTTTAGTTTTTATTTCTTTTTTACCAAGATGGCTCTTTCTGGTTTTCACATCTTAGTTTTTCTTTCTTTTTTACCAAGAGCGCCCTTTCAAGTTTTTACCTCTTAGTTTTCCAAAACCTCAGGCATAATACTTTTTTACTGTGTCAGAATTCATAGGATTTGGTAGCTCACTTCCATCCATCTCAGTTAAGATCAACGCCCCTCCAAAGAAGGTTTTTTTCATGACAAACGGGCCTTCTCAATTTGGCATCCATTCCCTTTGAAAATCTCTTTGCATGGGTAATAACTTTTTTAATACAAATATCCTTCGTGGAACTCTCTTGGTTGGGCATTTTTGTCATGAGCCCAGATCATTCATTTTTGGTACATTTGTCTACGACAAATATCTTTTAGTCTCTTTTCCTCAATCAAATTTAATTGATCATAACTGACTTGTAACCATTTGACTTCATCCAATTCGAGTTCCATTAACACACAAAGTGATAGGATCCCTACTTCAACAGGTAGGACTGCCTCTATTCCGTAAACCAGGAAAAATAGAGTTTCCCCTATAGATGCGCGTACCGAAGTGTGATATGCAAACAAAGCGAATGACAACTTCTCATGCTAGTATTTGTAAGTTACCGCCATTTTTAACAATTCTTTCGGCATTTTTGTTAGCTGCTTCGATGGCCCCATTTATTTTTGGGCGATAGGGTGCTGACTTGTGATGTTTGATCTTAAATTGTTCACATACCTCTGTCATCATTTTGTTGTTTAAATTTAGGGCATTATCAAAGATAATCATTTCCAGTAGATCGTACCCACAAATGATTTCCTTTTTAGGAACTTGCAAACTGTTGATCTGGTTACATTTGTATCGAAACAACTTCCACCCATTTTGTGAAGTAATCAATCATCACGAAAATGAAGCGGTGTCCATTTGATACCTTTAGTATAATTGGTCCGATCACATCCATGCCCCACATTGAAAATGGCCATGGACTTGTCATAACATGAAGGGGAGATTAGGCTACATGAATTTTATTTCTGTAGATTTGACATTTGTGGTATCTCTGAGCAAAATCGATACAATCTTTTGCCATAGATACCAAAAAATATCCTAACCTCATAATCTGTCGAGACATAGTGAGACGTTTGCATGAACTCCACAAATTCCCTTGTGGACTTCATTTAGTATCTTTTTTGCCTCGTGACTTTCTACATATCTGAGCAATGTTTGATCACTCGCTCTTCTATAAAGAGCTATTCTATAAAGAATTCTTCTATCTAAGACGTATCATGTAGCCATTCTTCTAATCATCTTTTTATCATTTTCAGTTGTTGCTTCAGGGTATTTCTGATACTTAATGTATTACAGAATATCGTAATACCATGGGCGATCATCCACCTCATCTTCAACGGCATAGCAACTGGCGGGTGAATCATAAATTCTCATTTGTATTGGTATTATATCAGCTTCTCTATTTGTCTTAAATGATACAGTTAGAGTCGCTAATGCGTTAGCTATTTGATTATCTTCTCGGGGGAAGTAATGTCTCAAAACCTTCTATTAATTCGAGAATGAGTTTGCGATACTTGACCAATTTTTCATCTTTCGTTTACCACTCTTTACGGAGTTGATAGATCACTAATGATGAATCTCTATACACTTCAAGAACTTTGATCTTTCGTTGAATGGCTGCACGCAGTGCCATGATACATGCTTCATATTTTGCCATATTATTGGTACATTTAAAGTTTAATTGACCAGTAAGGGGTAATGATTCCCTTTTAGAGAAATTAAGATTGTACCAACTCAACGTCCGAGTGCATTTGAAGCTCCGTTGAAGTTCACTCTCCATGAATTTTTAGTAGAAGATTCTTCCCCGCTAGCAGTTAAACACATTAAGTCCTCATCAGAAAAGTCAAAACTCAAGGGTTCATACTCTGCTGAAGTGCGACTTGCTAGAAAGTCTGCGATAGCGCTACGCTTGACGGCTTTCTGACTTGCGTATTCAATGTCATATTCAAAAAGCAAGATTTGCCATCAGTCCATTCTCCCTGATAAGGCCGGTGATTCTATCGTGTATTTTATGGGATATAACTTTGCAATCAACCATGTTCTATGGTATAACATATACTAACAAAAATTGCGAGCAGTTCGGACCAAGGCACAACATAACTTCTCGATGGAAGAGTATCTCGATTCATAATCAATAAACTTTTTGTTGAGGTAGTAGATAGCCTGCTCTTTTCTTTTGATTTCATATTGCTGGCCCAATACATAACCCATAGAGTTCTCAGATACATCTAAATACAGAATCAAGGGCTTACTCGGTACATGAGGAACCAATACATGAGGATTTGATAAGTACTGCTTAACCTTGTCAAAGGCTTCTTGACATGATGAATCCCACTATCCTGTATTATATTTTCTTAGGAGACGAAAGATGGGACCCATTTATCGGTTAATTGAGAGATGAATCGAGAAATGTAATTTAGTCTTCCTAAGACTTCATTTTGAGTGCTAAGAGGGGAAAGCTTTTGAATAGCCTTGATTTTATCAAGATTTGCCTCAATTCAGCGCTTACTGTTGCGTGTGATAAGTGCTACGCAATTGTGCAAGTATACACGTCGCAAGTAATAAAGTGATATGAGTATCGAGTATCGTCTCCACAGGGATTGGTTTGGGCCACTTTGCTTAAGTTACTGCACTGTGAAAAGTAAAAACACAATTAAAGGATTAAAGGAGTTTAACTAATAACTAAACTAGAAAGCAATAAAGTAAAAGAAAAGATGAGATCGATTGAGAGAGATAGGCTAGGTTATCGTGAGTTGAGGTGTGATAGCCGATTGGATTGTCTTGGTAAAGAGTTGAAGGGGAACTCAGGTTGCCGTGGCGACTTGCACAACGGGGTTGCCTTGGAAACTAATTGATGGTTGCCTGGGCGACTAGTTGGGCAACTACTTGGGCGACTGGGCAGCAACTTCAAGGTTCGGCGGAGCGTTCTTCAATGGTTTCTTCTTATCCCTAAGTCGAAACTCTAGCTACTTGTGCATGCCTTGATAATACATCCTGCGTGAATCAAGGGTGAACAACAACCAATCTTGCACTCCTCTTAGCCGTTGAAATCCTTAACTTATTCCTAAGCCGGATTAATCTTCACCATCATTGGATTGAATAAAGATCATATTCATTCGTTTCTTGAATCTAACTCTCCCGATATTAGATAAATGGATGAAATCACAAGATCCTCTCCCAATTCACTCAAAACAATAATAAGAATCAAGAATGAATAAACCTTGAAATAGAAAAGTGCAAACTCTTATTACCTAAACAAAAACCAATAGTTTCTCACAACCACAAAACACAATAACCATAGCCGATCAAGTTAGTTCATGGTTGGGTTCAAAAGATATACAAAGAATAATCCCCAAACCATGAATCTAATAGAAGCAAAGAAGAAGAAGTCGAAATTCCCTAATGCTCTCTTTGTCTAAATTTCCCCCTTTTTTTTCTATGGATTGTCGAAATCTCCTTGCTATTTATAGGGCTAGGCCAAAGTCCTTCTTTGAGGAGGAGTTTGAGTTGGAATTAAATTATCTTTAAAGAATATAATTCTTTATTATAATTTTATTCCTATTAGAACTTCTCCTATCTTCTTGGAATTTAATTCTTCTTTAATCTCTGCATGGCAATCAAATTCCTTTGGGCTTGGGCCTTGCTCCATGTCATCTTGGGCTTGTAAAGTCATTAATTTTGACATCCCTATTGCATTTTGTCTTTGTGTCGACAAATGCCATGACAACTGCTCGCCTCCTTCATGCATTGCCCTGGCAACTAGCTCGGCATATCCTTAATGCATTGCCCTGGCAACTAGCTCGACATTGCTTTGGCAAGTGATCCTGCACATACACACACAAAAACACACCAAAGCAGCATCTTTTTCCACAAAAATCACCAAGTTATGTAATCAAGCTCAACAGTGGAAAGAAACATGAATTAATGCATGAATAACTAATTATGCAACTAATATGAGCTTAAGTCTAACAATAATATGAGTAAAAATGGTAATAAAAATAGTACTTTTGAACACTTATCACGCCCCCAAACTCGAACTATTGCTTGTCCTCAAGCAATGCAAACTAACAATTACCTGCCAAGACTTTAATCATCAAAGACATGCTTCAAACTTGAATTCAAACCTCGGAACCATGGCACAAAGTATGATCACCTTTTAAATTTTTCAGATAGCACAAAAATTTCCCGGAACAAAACTATAATGCTCGTGACAATGTGTGTGCATAGTTGTGTACAAGTTGATTTTCAAGATTCTATGTGAACAATAGGCTTTTATCAATTTAATTGCCCGGGCATTTATTTTCATTTTCACTAGAGCCAATTTCGGGCACCTCTAGCAAAGTAAGCAATTTCTTATTTTATTTTAGTCGACTAGAGCCAATTTCGGGCACCTCTAGCGATTCTTTAATGTGCATTAACTACTAGAGCCAGTTTCGGGCACCTCTAGAAAGAAAGCGTATTTACTACTAGAGCCAGTTTTGGGCACCTCTAGCAAGAAATTAACTTTTAATTTTCAATTTTAAATTTATCCAAATTTTAAGCAACCTAAGTTCACTAAGTTTCTTTGAATCAACAACCCACAACCGTGTAAAAAAAATTTAGCATCATAGTAAAATTCTAAGTTCTTTTCATGCAATCCTAAAATTAAAGGTTATTTCAATTAAGTGCAGTGGCAAAAATTCATCATTGGATATTCAACAAGTCTTAAGCAATTATATCCAATTAAAGGCATGGCAAGTAACATATGCAACTTATATGTGATTGCTAACGATGAATACAACTAAACATGAAACTAACTAGAAACCAACACGCCCCCAAACTCGAGAGAAGCATTGTCCTCAATGCACATAAAAGTGAAACAAAATTTAAGAGAAACTAAATGAAATGAGTTAGTCAGAGAGGTCGTCACCTCGAGTGATGAGTTTCCTTCGTTCCGTTTGCTTGATTCAATTTCCGATCGGTGGTTGAATGCTTGTGGCTGGTACCGCGTGAATAGCATTGCTTTGGTTTGATCCATGTTTGCCGAGGCAGGTTTACTTGCATGTGCATCAGTAGTTGCCGAAGCCATTGTTGTTGCCTGGGCATCGCCAGTTTCTGTTGTGGTTGCTGTGGCGAGTAGTCGACAGTAAATTTCCTTATCATGGTGGTTGTGAGTCTTGTTGTGGAAAAGAAAATAAAGAAAACCTAGAAACTAAAGATAATGAAGAAAAATAAAATATCTCCTAAAAATAAAAATGAAAATAAAAAAAAAGAAAAAGAAAAAGAAAAAGAAAATATTGAAAGGAGAGCATGCTCAGGCATCTCCTAAAGTGACCGCTTCTAATGTTACTGCATATCTGAGGAAACTTGAGGAGAGTCGTTTCCGATACTTCTTATAGTCCATCCGTACCCTCCATCGGGTGACAATATTGCCCAAAAAGAGTTGGGCCAATGTGCTCCCAGCTACTCCCTTTTGCATTACCATGGTGGAGGTGTCTTTCTTCTTTGTTCGCTTGTAGTCCATGTATACTCTCCACCTTGCTACTATTCCTGAAGGCACAAATATATTAATAGGAAAAATTATATCCATTCTCAACCATTCAATTACCTCATTCTTGTCGACTTCTATCATGGTTGGATGTAGCCTTTGTTGTCGTGGCAATTGCTGCTCAAGCCAATTGCCGTGGCAATCAGTTGCCAAAATTTGCTGTAAGTCAAGGGAAGAACCAATTTTCTGAAAAGCTTTACGAATCCAAACACCGTTTTCTTTTGGCCTCTCAAAAATCTCCATCAGTAGAGATTTCGATGGCTTCAAATCTACCAATCTCGGTTCCTCAAGACATACCTGCAATGGACAATGTGAGTTTTTAAAGAATTCAAAAGGTTCAACTATTACCTGCTCATATTCCATTGGCAAAGTATTATCATCTCGTTGATCTTTTATGTGGTCGTGTAATTGTCGTGGCAATTGTAGATGAGAGCAATCTACAGATTCCTGTTTCAGCATCAACGTTGTAACCTTCTGGGCATCAGGTTCCTCAGAATTTGCTGTAGTATTGTTGTTCTCAGCTTCACTGAGTGTTGTCGCGGCATTGCTCGCTTCAGGCTCTCAATCATTGCCGAGGCAATTTGTTGTTCAGCCCCATCATGTGTTGGCAGCCTCTCTCATTGGCATCCTCTTGACTTTGAGGTTCTAGTTGTTCCTCACACATCGGAGAGATTTCTTTGTATTGCTCCTTATCCTCTTGCCTTGGGACGTCAGTATCCCTAGGAATGAATTGTTGGTGCATGTTATCCATGACATATGTGGATCTCCCCGATTGATCTTCTGAATCCCCTAAGGTTGCATCCCACTGAGCTATCCTCGTATCCATAGATTTTGATAGTTCTCGAATCTCTTCAATTGATTCGTCAAGTTTAGCCAAGGAAGCTAGTAACGTTTCCTCCAAGGAATTGGAATGCTCTTGAAAAGGACTACATTGCCATGGCATATCTGTTGTCGCGGCAAAATTGTTATGGTAAAAAAATTTTTGAGCTTTTTGACCATACCATGAAGAATTTTGCTGTTGGTTCCCTCTATGGTCCTCCATGTAGTTATATTTACCGAAAATGTGAGGGCAATTTTCAAACACATGATGTTCTCTACACATAGCACAAGATTTTTCCATGGTATAAGTTCTTTGGGCTTTTCTCGGTTCGTATGGGTAATCATCAAAGGGTGTAAGGAACTCTTGATTGGATTGATTCATATCTTCCAACATCATCTCTCGAATAGATTGGCTTTTATTTCCCGACATGTTGATGTCCCTTAACTTGTAGCGCACCTAATTTTTTTTAATAAAACAAACAAAAAGAAAAGTTAGTAAAACTAATAAAAAAAATGCAATAACAAAAACAACTAACACCAATTGCCAATCCCGCAACAACGGCGCCAAAAACTTGTTGCGTGTGATAAGTGCTACGCAATTGTGCAAGTATACACGTCGCAAGTAATAAAGTGATATGAGTATCGAGTATCGTCTCCACAGGGATTGGTTTGGGCCACTTTGCTTAAGTTACTGCACTGTGAAAAGTAAAAACACAATTAAAGGATTAAAGGAGTTTAACTAATAACTAAACTAGAAAGCAATAAAGTAAAAGAAAAGATGAGATCGATTGAGAGAGATAGGCTAGGTTATCGTGAGTTGAGGTGTGATAGCGATTGGATTGTCTTGGTAAAGAGTGCACGGGCAACTCGGTTGCCGTGGCGACTTGCACAACAACGGGTTGCCTTGGAAACTAATTGATGGTTGCCTCAGGCGACTAGTTGGGCAACTACTTGGGCGATCGGGCAGCAACTTCAAGGTTTGGCGGAGCGTTCTTCAATGGTTTCTTCTTATCCCTAAGTCGAAACTCTAGCTACTTGTGCATGCCTTGATAATACATCCTGCGTGAATCAAGGGTGAACAACAACCAATCTTGCACTCCTCTTAGCCGTTGAAATACTTAACTTATTCCTAAGCCGGATTAATCTTCACCATCATTGGATTGAATAAAGATCATATTCATTCGTTTCTTGAATCTAACTCTCCCGATATTAGATAAATGGATGAAATCACGAGATCCTCTCCCAATTCACTCAAAACAATAATAAGAATCAAGAATGAATAAACCTTGAAATAGAAAAGTGCAAACTCTTATTACCTAAACAAAAACCAATAGTTTCTCACAACCACAAAACACAATAACCATAGCCGATCAAGTTAGTTCATGGTTGGGTTCAAAAGATATACAAAGAATAATCCCCAAACCATGAATCTAATAGAAGCAAAGAAGAAGAAGAAGTCGAAATTCCCCTAATGCTCTCTTGTCGAAATTTCCCCCTTTTTCTCTCTATGGATTGTCGAAATCTCCTTGCTATTTATAGGGCTAGGCCAAAGTCCTTCTTTGAGGAGGAGTTTGAGTTGGAATTAAATTATCTTTAAAGAATATAATTCTTTATTATAATTTTATTCCTATTAGAACTTCTCCTATCTTCTTGGAATTTAATTCTTCTTTAATCTCTGCATGGCAATCAAATTCCTTTGGGCTTGGGCCTTGCTCCATGTCATCTTGGGCTTGTAAAGTCATTAATTTTGACATCCCTATTGCATTTTGTCTTTGTCGACAAATGCCATGGCAACTGGCTCGGCGTCTCCTTCATGCATTGCCCTGGCAACTAGCTCGGCATTGCTTTGGCAAGTGATCCTGCACATACACACACAAAAACACACCAAAGCAGCATCTTTTTCCACAAAAATCACCAAGTTATGTAATCAAGCTCAACAGTGGAAAGAAACATGAATTAATGCATGAATAACTAATTATGCAACTAATATGAGCTTAAGTCTAACAATAATATGAGTAAAAAGGGTAATAAAAATAGTACTTTTGAACACTTATCACTTACTAACAACAAAACCAATAATTTACATGAAGCAACTCTAAAGGTGCATTTTGCAGGATTAAGTTTCAACTGAAATTTCCTCAAGTGTTCAAAGAGTTTTCTGAGGTTTGTAATGTGATCTTCTTTCGTTTGAGACTTGGTGATCATATCATCCACATAAACTTCTATTTCTTTGTGCATCATGTCATGGAATAATGTCACCATGGCCCTCTGATACGTTACCCCTGTATTTTTCAGATCGAAAGACATCACTTTGTAGAAAAACGTGCCCCATTTTATCATAAATGTGGTTTTTTCTATATCTTTAAGAGCCATCTTGTTTTGATTGTAGCCTGAGAAGCCATCCATGAATGAGAACAAGTAATGCTTAGTAGTGTTGTCTACCAACGTGTCTATGTGTGGTAAAGGAAAGTTGTCTTTAGGACTGGTCCCATTCTTGATACTTGGCCACTTGTAAGAATCCAACATCGAATTGTTTCTAAACTTCCTTTCTTATCTAGAGTAACATTTCCGGCTTCATTCTTCTGAGCTTTTGTTGTACGGGCTTGCATTCTAACTTTAACAGAAGCTTGTGTGTCATAATGTTTGTATCTAGTCCAGACATATCTTTGTAGGTCCAAGCAAACACATCCTTTTAATCTTGCAATAAGGAAACAAGATTATCCCTAGCACTTGAAGAGATGAAAGTGCTAATATTCACTTCACTTTTTTCATACTCAGTTCCCAGATTCACTATTTCTATCTCTTATTGACGGGGAAGAATCTGCTTGTTCCTGTATTCAATCAATATGAGTAGATTTGAAGATAGCTCACACTTTTTCGTAGTTGTCGTCGGACTCATGCTCTCCTGAGCATACAACCTGCTCAAGACCAACTCTTGAGCTTATGGCAGTTTCATTCATGCAATTGATATCTGAGGACCTACAAACGTATAAGATGATATATATATATGGCACAAAAAATTGAAAAATACAAAATTCTTTATGACCAAGAGAGAGAAAAATAAGAAAAAAATAAATGGTGGAACTCTCACTGGAATAAAAATATGCATTCATTTATTTAATTAAAAAATTAATTCTTAAATGGAGGCCCTTACAATAAATTCTAATGCTTTGGGGCTCAAGTAAATGGGTAAGTTTCGAACATTACTCTTTCAATGTTTTAAAAATAATGAGGAGTTTTATAGTGGTCCAATTATTCAAGACAAACCTTGGTGGACATGGGTGAATCTTTGACCCATTTTTTGTGATTTCATCTTCATCCCTGACTGCGTTGATACTTAGCTCCTGGTTTCTTTCCAACGATATCATCAAAGCTTCTTTCTTCTTAGAATAAATGTGCCCATACCAAACACAAAGGTTTTAGAAATTTGGGGAAATTGCATCGGTTCATCTTCAATACTCTGGCCAATCAACTTGGCCCTTATTTGTTCTCTCTTCTTCTGAATCTGCTTCATCTTTTGGCACAGGTCGTGCTTGTATCCCACACCACTTATGTCATACTTCATAACTGGCTGGAGTGATGTGTGCATTCTCTGTAAGAATTTTCCAAGGCTTTTTCCTGATCTAGCTCATTTTCCAACTATGAGCTTTACTCTCATTATTGTATTCTTTGAGAGCTTGGGCTTCAGAATCTTTCTCCGTTCAACGATAAAAGTTGCATTAACAAATTTTAGTGATCAGAATGTACACTCGAATGTATTTTCATCAACATCAATGTAAGGTGCATCAGTTGACATGGATGCAATAATGTCTTCTTTAGAGCCCACACTCACAAGACTCCCATCAATCACAAAATCCACCTTCTAATAAAGAATAGAAGGTATCGCTCCAGCAGCTTGAGTCTACGGTCATCCTAATAAACAATTGTAGGTAGGTGTGATGTCCATAATTGTAAATTCTACATTGTAAGTAGCTGGTACGATTAAGAGTGGGTCATCAATTTTCCCAACAACCTCATTTCTTGCTCTGTCAAATGCCTTTACTAAAGTATGTGATGTGATCACATCTACTTCTGATCTGGAGACCTTGCCAACGGGACCAATCAATCGTTCTAAGGCTAAGTTATTTAGGGAAGTTCTTTCACTTAAATGCATTCAAGCTTCCCATTCATTTCTTAATGTTTCAGCCTTAGGCAATAAGCTATATATTGTGTTACATGCTGATATGTGACATAATATATAACTTATACTTAGTTTATATATATAAGTATTGAATATGCTAAGTTAAAGTATGTTTACTTGCGTGTTTATTTGTTTTTCGGGAAATAACAAGTGTGAACAACTTAAGGAAGCTAAGGCCAGCTCAAATGCAGCTCAACAATGAGTGTGTAGCTCAAAGCAGCTCAACACATTGTCACTCAGCTCATTTCAACTCAAGCAATCCTGATTCAACTCAATCTAGCTCACTCAGCTCACCTTCAGCTCACGTAGCTCAACGTCAGCTCACGAGTCCAGATGTAGCTCAAAGGTTCCAGGACATGTGCCTACACCTAGGGGAGTGTCCTACACTATGTGTGCAGTTAGCTCAAGCTCCAAGTCATCTTACATAAGTAACATGAAGATAAAACTACAAGGCATATTTGTAATTCAAAATTCCCGCTCTTCTAAGGCATGGGCGGCAATTGAAGATAAGGAAGAAAGGTTATGCATTTGAATTCAAACAATTCAGCCTGTGGAACACATGCATGACACCATTTGCATAAGGATAAGAAGAAGGAGTTCTTTTAATTTGAATTTAAATTCAAATTCATTTCCACATGTGCAAATTAACTCAAAAATCAGATTTTACATATGCTTGTAAGCAACATGGCGTCATAATGGATAGGGATAATAATAAGTTTGAATTATTTTTGTATGTGCAAATAATTCAAAATCTGATTTCAGCATGTGCCTTGTATTCTTCTTATAAATAGCCTTCTATGTTAATGTAAAATCGAGTTTTGATGAATGAAATTTACTTTGTGAGAATTTCTCTCAACTTCAGTTCTTCATTGAACTTTCATGTAACACCCTTACAAGTACTTAATTCTTAGTACTAGTAAGGAATGTCACCTAATATTTAACCGTATTTTATACTACTCAATTTGATCAAAAACGATAATTTTCAAAAATTTCAATTTATTGCGTATAACCAATTATTAATTTTTAACTCATCAAATATTTTCCATTTTCAGGCAGCAACTTGACAGTTTGTAACTACACATTTTAATTAAGAAAACTGTCTAAAAACTGCCTAAATTAAAAATGATCCTTTTACCCTTGCCTTATTTTAATAAAATATCTCCTAAAATATCTCATAAAAGATTTATCATTTATTCGATTAAATTCGATTATCCGGATTTTTCCCGAACTTTAAAGCTTTATAGCTCTTAATACAAACTCTGTATCAAAAATCCATGTATCACGAAAATGCCACTCTTGGGGGTGAACTATTCATTTATGAGACTAAATTACATAACTTATTAAAATTACAACTTAGTCCCTATATTTTTCAAAATTTACACTTTGGCACTAAACTTTTAGAATTTTACATTTTGGTCACCAAACTTTTCAAATTTTACATTTTGGTCACTGGCCAAAATTTTGAGGTATTACAATTCTCCCCTCCTTAAGAAAATTCGTCATCCGATTTTCCTAAGTACTAAGTTGAAAAAGATGCGGATATTGCTTTTTCATTGATTCCTTAGGTTTCCAAGTGGCTTCCTCTACTTTGTGATTTCTCCATAAAACTTTAACTAGAGGAATCTTTTTATTTCTTAGCTGTTTTTCTCTGTGAGCTAATATCCTCACAGGTTCTTCCTCGTATGTTAGATCATGTTGAATCTCGATTTCTTCCAGTGTAATGACATGCGAAGAATCTGATCGATACTTCCTCAGCATGGATACATGAAAAACATCATGGATCTTACTCATCTCGGGTGACAATGCTAACTGATATGCCACTGGACCAACCCTTTTTAGAATCTCATAAGGGCCGATAAATCTTGGACTAAGTTTGCCTTTTCGTCCAAAGCGTAACACTTTTTCCAGGGTGATACTTTTAAAAATACCTTATCTCCGACTTCAAACTCAATATCTTTCCTTTTTAGATCTGAATAAGATTTATGTCTGTCAGAGGCAGCTTTGAGATTGTTTTGAATGGTTCTTACCTTATCTTCCGCCTCTTGAACAAGATTCGGTCCAATAACCTTTCAATCCTCAAGTTCGAACCAATTTAATGGCATTCTGCATTTCCTCCCATATAATGTTTCGTAAGGAGCCATCTTTATGCTTGATTGATAACTATTGTTATATGCGAATTCTGCCAATGGAAGATACTTTTCCCAAGAACCTGCAACACACGCTCTAAGCATATCTTTCAATACTTGGATAGTTCTCTCCGACTGCCCGTCCTTTTGGGGATGAAAAGCAGTACTAAAATGTAATTTAGTTTCCAATGCCTCGTGTAAAGCACTCTAAAATCTTGAAGTGAACCTGGGATCCCTGTCCGATATAATAGACATAGGAACACCATGCAATCTAACAATCTCCTTGATATATAATTCTGCCAGCTTGTTCAAGGAATAATCCGTGCGAACTGGTATGAAGTGTGCCGATTTAGTCAATCGATCCACGATCACCCAGATTGCATCCTTTTTACATGGCGTTAAAGGCAAGCCCGTTACAAAATCTATAGTAATTCTTTCCCATTTCCACTGTGGAATCGAAATTGGTTGAAGTAATCCGGATGGTACCTGATGTTCTGCTTTTACTTGTTGACAAGTCAAACACTTGGCAACAAATTTTGTGATGACTCGCTTCATGCCAGGTAACCAAAATGACTTTTCGCATCTTGATACATTTTGTTACCACCTGGATGCATTGTTAAAGGGCTGTAATGAGCTTCATAAAGTATTTCTTTCTTCAGCTCATCATCCTCAGGAACGTATAAACGTCATTTATAATATAAGCACCCATTAGACTTTACTTTAAAGTCCTTGGATTCACCACTTTCTATTTGTTTTATTCTTTCCAAGAACCATTTATCTTTGGCTTGTAACTCTTTAATTCTCTCTATCAAAGTGGCTTGATTTGAAATTTCGCCACTAATGCACCATTTTCATGTATTTTCAACTGGGCATTCAGGGCTCTCAAGGCAGAAAATGTTTTTCGGCTAAGTGCGTCTGCTACCACATTAGCCTTTCTCGGATAATAATCAATAATTACATCATAATCCTTGATTAATTCTATCCATCTTCTCTGCCTCAAATTGAGCTCCTTTTGGGATAACAAGTACTTCAAACTTTTATGGTCAGTGAAAATATAGCATTTTTCACCATATAAGTAGTGTCGCCAAATTTTTAGAGCAAACACCACTGCAGCCAACTCTAAATCATGAGTGGGATAGTTTCTCTCATGAGTTTTAAACTGCCGTGAAGCATAAGCTACCACATTTCCTTCTTGCATCAGCATACATCCCAAACCATTATGGGAGGCATCGCTATATATTACAAATTCTTTTCCAGGTTCTGGTTGCACTAAAACATGAGCTTCTGTCAGAAACTTTTTTAATTGATCAAACCTTTCTTGACATTTTTCCGTCCAAATGAACGATACATCTTTTCTTAATAGCTTGGTTATCAGATAAGCAATCATTAAAAAATCTTTCACAAATCGCCGATAGTAACCAGCTAATCCCAAAAAGCTTCTCACTTCGGAGATATTCTTAGGAACTTTCCATTCAAGGATTGCTTGAACCTTCTTAGGATTAACTCGAATTCCTTCAGTTGAAACTATATGCCCAAGGAAATTTACTTCTGATAACCAAAATTCACACTTTGACAGCTTTGCGTACAACTTCTTTTCTCGTAAGATCTGGAGAACAACTCGAAAATGAGCATCATGCTCCTCATTAGTTTTAGAGTAAACCAATATGTCATCAATAAATGCTACCACGAATCGATCCAAATACGGCTAGATGATTCGATTCATTAAATCCATAAACGCCGGTGGTGCATTTGTAAGTTCGAATGACATTACTACAAACTTGCAATGTCCATATATGGTTTTAAAAGATGTCTTCGATATATCATTTTCCTTAATTTTTAATTGATGATACCCCGATCGAAGATCAATCTTAGAGAACACCGTTGCTCCCTTAAGTTGATCAAAAAGATCATCAATCCTCGGTAAAGGATATTTATTCTTTATCGTCACCTTATTAAGTTGACGATAATCCACATATAGTCTCATTGATTTGTCTTTCTTCTTTACAAACAAAACTAGAGCTCCCCAAGGTGATATACTAGGCCGTATAAAACCTCAGTCTGATAATTCTTTCAACTATGCTTTTAACTCTCTAAGCTCGATAGTAGCCATCCTATAAGGTGCTATTGATATTGGTGCTATTCCAAGAAGTACATCAATACCAATTTTACCTCTCGATCTGGAGGTAATCCTAGCAATTCATCTGGAAAAACATTTGGAAATTCTCGTACTATTGGTATGTTTTCCAGATCTTTGTCTCCGGATAACTTAACACATGAGCTAAATAAGCTTCATATTCACATGATAATAACTTTTCAGCAGCTACAGCTGCAATCTCATGGCTCAAATAATTCTACCTTTCTTCCTCAAATAATATTTCTGAACCCTCTGGTCCTTTTAAGACTACCCTTTTTAATCGGCATTCAACATAGCATCATATGTCGATAACCACTCCATTCCAAGAATAATTTCAAATTCTTGGAAAGGCAATTCCATAAGATCAGCAAGAAATTCTACTGCTTGAATTTTTAAAGGACATTTCCTGCATGTTTTACTCACTATGGCACTTTGTCCTATTGGGTTGACAGCAACTATCTCACTCGAAATTATTTCTACTGGATGTTTCTTTCAAGTATTGCTTTAGAACTAATGTATGAATGAGTAAAGCCCGAAACAATCAAGGTAAAAATAGGTCTGCCAAAGAGTTCGATCATACCTACAACGATCTCTGCATTATTTCGATCATCAACAGTTTTGATGTTGTATACCCGAGTTGTAGCTCTACTTTCTTGATTGGGTGTTGATGCAGATGTTCATGGTTTTCCACCTTTGTTTTCCTTGCCCCTTTGAGGCACTGCAGCAAACCGATGCGGATGAATCGCCGGACAATTTTTCATGAAATGCCCAGCTTGTACACAATGGAAACATGCCCCGATCAACCAGTATTGACCAGGATGCCTCTTGCCATAATGCTCACACTCTGTAATCGGGTGAATTTCAGAACCTCGAGTACCCACAATATTCATCTGAGACTGCTTCAATTTTTCTCATGTATACCCCTTTTTAACTAAAGAGGCTGATGCTGCAGGATGCTGCTGTGACATTCCTTTGCTGCGTTTAAACGATAATGCAACAAATGAACATCTAGAACTTTTCCCGGTCTGACTCTTCTTTTCTGCCTTCTCCTCAAGGTCCACTCTTTCTATAGCCTTGGCTCGGTTCACCATTTCTTGAAAAGTAGTAAAATTTCGGGAAACAAATATCCTCTTATATAGTGAATCCAAACCAGCAATAAATCTATCAATTCTAGACTTTTTTGTTGGAAAGAGCTCTATTGCAAACCGGCTTAATCTATTGAATTCGTATTCGTATTCATAAATCGATCTGCCATGCTGTTTTAACTGCAGAAATTGCTATCTCATATCTTCGACAAATACGCCTCCAATATACTTCTCTTTGAATTCTTGAAGGAAGGATTCCCAAGTAACTTGCTCCGGAGGTACTTGTACAGTTATCACATTCCACCATACACTGGCTTGTCCCATCAGAAGGGATATTACTTCTAATTTTCCTTGATTATCACAAGGGATTCTGCTTAACATGATCTTGACATCGTTTAACCAGTAATCAGCATCCATCGGATTTGCATCAGTATCACCTCGAAATTCTGGTGCTCTGATTTTCTTTAACTCTTTAGGGACTAATATTGGTGCTCGCTGATTTATGATCGCATCCAATGATTGCAGAAATAAGCATTGATCTTGCACCGGCATATTTCTTTGTTCCCGAGTCTGTTGCTTTACATTCTGCTGAACCTGAGGTGGATTATGATTCACCTCATTACTTCCGCTTTGAGAAGGCATATCCTGCTCAATAGCCTGTCGGGATTCCAGATAATCCGACATCTGTGCATGTCACGATTATCTAAAATAAGTAAGGAGTAATCTACCCAATATCATGCATCATCATAATCTTATACGATACCAATAATTTTAGATATCCTAGTTGTATGTATATAACTCTAACTTTCTACAGAGACTCATTTACTATCCAGAACCGGCTAAACTTGTAGCTCTGATACCAATAAATGTAACACCCTTACCAGTACTTAATTCTTAATACTAGTAAGGAATGTCACTTAATATTTAACCATATTTTATACTACTCAATTTGATCAAAAATGACAATTTTCAAAAATTTCAATCTATTGCGTAAAACTAATTACTAATTTTTAACTCATCAAATATTTTTTAATTTTCAGTCAGCAACTTGGCAGTTTGTAACTACATATTTTAATTAAGAAAACTGTTTAAAAACTGCCTAAATTAAAAATGATCCTTTAACCCTTGCCTTATTTTAATAAAATATCTCATAAAAGATTTCCCATTTATTCAATTAAATTCGATTATCCAGATTTTTCCCGAACTTTAAAGCTTTATAGCTCTTAATACAAACTTCGTATAAAAAATCCGTGTATCACGAAAATGCCACTCTTGGGGGTAAACTATTCATTTACGGGACTAAATTACATAACTTTTTAAAATTACAACTTAATCCATGTACTTTTCAAAATTTACACTTTGGCACAAAACTTTTAGAATTTTACATTTTGGTCACCAAACTTTTCAAATTTTATATTTTGGTCACTAACCAAAATTTTATGGTATTACATTTCAAGACTTATCAGGCTTTGTTGCTTGTGGCGTCTACATCAGATACTTGTGGTTCTTGATTCAATAATCAAAGGGTCCAAGTCTGTTTTGAACAAAGAACGTATAAGGTCCGGGTTTATACTCTTTATAGTATAGGTTCTTCTTTGTTCATTTACTTTGTTTCTTCATCTTTTAAACCAAATTTCCAGCAACCTTTCATCCATTCCTCACGCCAAACTTACACCAAATTTCCAGCAACATTTCATTATTTTCTTCACCACCCTATACGCCAAACTTTAGTCCAGATTTCCAGCAACCTTTTACCATCTTAAAAACCATCCTTATACATCATTTCAACACCAATTCATACCCTAAAAAACTTCCAAAAACCAGCCCCTAAAACACCATGTTATCTTCCAAAAACGTCTTCTTTTGCAGCCTTACTTTTGTGCATGAATTCTTACTTCTATCCTAGATCCGAAACAATCAAAGGAAGCCTTCATCAATGGGTAGCCTACTATTATATGGTAATCAGAGCTTAGGTTGAATTAAAATAAGAACAACATCCTTTGTGTGTGCAAAAGACAAAAAAACAACAAAAAAAGAAAACAAAAAAATAGATTTGAATATTCCAAAACCAAAATTCCAGATTTAAATATTCAACAACACATTTCCAGAATTGAGAAACATGAAAAGAGATGACAATAGCAATGCTCGCTACAACATCAAGCATTACAACATCAACCGAGCCTGAAGAACTTTGATTGTTCAGAGAGGAAAGTTGTAAGCATTTATGTGTAGTAAGTAATCAATTTTTCTTCTTTTCTTTCTAATTCTAAGCCTACCTTTACCTTATTTCCTTTTGTTTACTAACCATTTTTGTTATTTAGCTGACACACTTGAACAGGTTTGACAAAGTCTTAAGTTAGTTCCTTAAAGAACTAAACGCGAGAGAATGAGTGGAAAAAGGCATATTGAGCGTATGAGAACAGAAGGGGAAAGTAAAAGCCATATTTCCTGAGTGAAACACGAGCGTAGAGTGGAGTGCCATATTTACTTTCCTTGGAGAGAATTGTGAGGCTTTTGTGAGTGTGCAAGTGAGGTTTTATTTTTATCTTGCTAACAATGACAGGTTTTAGCGAAATCAATCAAGATGGAGGACAACCGAATCTGCAAATGCAGGCCATGATTCGAGAATTGCAGAAAATGTTGAGGGCTGAACTTGAGCCATTACATGGAAGATTAGACATACTTGAAGGGTCACAAGGCAACAACTGAGCAACCTAAGGCTCACAAAGGCAAAATCAGCCTAGAGATGATGAACATGATGAAGAGTATGCTGACAACAATGATGATGACAAGATGGACCCATCTTCAAGACAGAATGCCCCGAGACATCATGGAGGGCGTGCACAACTTGATGACAATTTTAGCAACATTCGAGTTACCATACCTCTTTTTCAAGGAAAACAAATCCGGATGCTTATCTAGCATGAAAAGGTAAGGTAGAACATGTGTTCGACTGTTACAACTATTCTGAACAAAAGAAAGTGTGATTGGCAACAATGGAGTTTGTGGGTTATGCATTAATTTGGTGGGACCAATTAAATAGTACACGAAAAAGAATAGGCGAAGGGCCAATCACAACATGGCTTAAAATGAAAAATTATGCGGAGGAGATTTGTACTGTCTCACTATCATCGAGACTTATTCTAGAAGTTACATAATTTAAAACAAGGCAATAGAAGCGTTAAAGATTATTTTAAAGAAATGGAGATGGCCATGATCCGTGCCAACATTGAAGAAGATCGAGAAGCAACAATGGTGCGTTTCTTAGCCGATCTTAACCAATAGACTGTCAATGTTGTAGAATTACAACATATGTTGAATTGGACGAGATGGTGCATATGGCGATCAAAGTTGAATGTCAACAAAGGAAGAAGTCCACTTTCTGAGGTAATAATACTTTTAGTAATGTTTTTAACCCTCATTTCAATCAACACAGTTTCAGGAAGTCTACGCCTCTTCAAATTAAAGAGAAGACTAAATCCAGCAAAACAAAGTAACCCGTTGTGGAAATTGGCAAAGGAAAGCAAGCGTCCACTCATGAGCGCACGAGGGACATCAAATGTTTCAAGTACCTTGGACGAGGTCACATAGCGAGTCGATGCCCAAACTGAAACATGATGCTTATGTTAGATAATGGTGAGATAGAATCGGATCACAGAGAAGATGAACTAGAACTTTGTGAGAAAGAAGAATAAGAGATTGAAATGCCATAAGATGGTGAGATCCTCGTTGTCAAACGAAGCCTAAATGTCCAGATGACACAAGACGATCAGCAACGCAAAAACATCTTTCATATGAGATGTCATGTGAATGATAATGTATGTGTTGTTATAATTGATGGTGGTAGTTGCACTAATGTTGCAAGTACTCTTATGGTTGACAGATTAGGTTTGAAAATGACGAAGTACCCCAATCCTTACAAATTACAGTGGTTGAATGATGGAGGAGAATTCAAAGTCACCAAACAAGTGACTATTCCATTCTCCATTGGAAAATACAAGGATAAGGTTCTTTGTGATGTGGTGTCCACTGATGCAAGTCATTTGTTACTTGGACGGTCGTGGCAGTTCGATAAGCGAGCAATACATGATGGATATACCAACCGATACTCTTTCTTGCATGAAGGTAAAAAGATCACTTTGGCACCTTTAACACCAAGCCAAGTGAATGAAGACCAGGCTTGTTTGAAAAAGAGTATAGAAGCAATGAAGGGGAAGAACAAAATAGAGGAGGATACACCAAAAGAAAAGAAAAAGATGAACATATTTGCTAGTAGAAAAAAATCAGGAAGAATCTTTTATCTCAGCAAACTTTACTTATTTTAATGTATAAAGAGAATTTACTTATGACTAACCCTCATGAAGACTTACCGGCTTATATTTATACTCTTTTGCAGGATTTTGAAGATGTATTTCCGGAAGAAACACCAAGTGGGTTGCCACCAATTTGTGGCATTGAACACCAAATTGACTTTATTTCGGGAGCAACCATTCCAAATCGACCAACCTATATAAGTAACCTTGAAGAGACGGAGAAACTTCAAAGGCAAATCAACGAGTTGTTGGAGAAAGGTTACATCCGAGAAAGCTTAAGTCCTTGTGTCGTACTAGTCTTGTTAGTGCCTAAAAAGGATGGAACTTGGAGAATGTGCGTTGATTGTCGAGCAGTGAACCATATCACTGTCAAGTACCGACATCCTATTTCTCACCTCGATGACATGTTGGATGAGCTGTGTGGTGCTAGTATTTTCTCCAAAGTTGATTTAAAGAGTAGTTATCATCAGATTCGAATGAAGGAATGAGATGAGTGGAAGACAACATTTAAAACTAAACAAGGTTTGTACGAATGGTTGGTAATGCCTTTTGGCTTAACCAATGCTCCTAGTACATTCATGAGATTGATAAATCACGTCTGAGAAATGCTCCTAGTATTTTGATGATATTTTAATTTATAGCAAGACATTGGAAGAACATGAACAAAATCTGAGAAATGTTCTTGGTACTTTGAGAAATGAATGACTTTTCGGCAATCTAAAGAAATGTGTTTTTTGTACTAACAAGCTTACTTTCTTAGGCTTTATTGTTAGTTCACAGGGATTGGAAGTCGATCCTGAAAATATTAAGGCAATTCAAGAATGGCCAAGACTGACATCCGTAAGCCAAGTGAGAAGTTTCCATGGGCTTGCAAGTTTTTATTAACAGTTTGTGCTGAACTTCAGTTCCATTATCGCCCCCTTAAATGGGATTATTAAGAAGAACTCCATCTTCAATTGGGGTAAGGAACAAGAAGATGCCTTTCTCGAGATTAAGGAATGTTTGACCAATGCACCTTTGTTAGCCTTGCCAAATTTTAACAAGATGTTCGAGGTTGAGTGTGATGCATCAAGCATTGAAATTTGGGCTGTTTTAAAACAAGAAAAATGACCAATTGCATACTTCAGTGAAAAGTTAAGTGGTGCTACGTTGAATTATCCGACATACGATAAAGAAATGTATGCACTTATTCGAGCCCTTGAGACATGGCAACACTACCTTTTGCCAAAGGAGTTTGTCATCCACACCGACCATGAGGCATTGAAACATATTTTCGGCCAACACAAGTTGAATAGGCGACATGCCAAGTGGGTAGAGTTTCTGGAATCTTTTCCTTATATTATACGTTACAAGAAAGGCAAGGATAACGTCGTGGCTGATGCTTTGTCCCGAAGGTATGTACTTCTTAATTCTTTGAATTCTTAATTAATTGGGTTTTCTTTTATTAAATACCTTTATGCCACTGATTGTGACTTTAGCGAAAAGTTTAGTTTGTGTGAAAAAGGTACAGATGAGAAGTATTACCGACATGATGGGTACCTTTTCAAGGAAGGATAAATTTGTATTCCTCAAAGATCCATTTGAGAAGTTCTTGTTAGAGAAGCACACGAAGGTGGACTTATGGGACATTTTGGGGTCACCAAGACCTTGCATATTCTAAAGGAACATCTCTTTTGGCCTAAGATGAGAAGGGACGTTGAACGGATATGTGAAGGTTATGTTACTTGCAAGAAAGCTAAGTCCAAAGTTCCGCCACATGGTATGTATATGCCTTTGCCTATTCCGAGTGAACCATGGGCATATATTTCTATGGATTTTGTGCTAGGCCTTCCAAGGATGAAGACCGGGCGAGATAGCATATTTGCTGTTGTGGACAGGTTTTCCAAGATGGCACATTTCATTGCTTGCCACAAGACGGACGATGCAACCAATGTGGCCAATTTGTTTTTCAAGGAAGTGGTTAAACTACATGGAGTTCCAAGGACGATTGTTTCTGATCGAGATGTTAAGTTTCTAAAACAATTTTGGAAGACTCTTTGGGGCAAAATAGGAACAAAGCTGATGTTTTCTACAACTTGCCATCCATAAACCGATGGCCAAACAGAAATTATGAACCGTGTTCTGTCCACACTACTAAGATCCATTATCCGCAAGAACATCAAGACTTGGGAAGAATGTTTGCCTCACGTTGAATTTGCCTACAATCATTCTGTTTATTTGGCAACCAAGCATTCACCGTTTGAAGTGGTATATGGATTTAATCCCTTGACTCATATTGATCTTTTGCCTTTGCCTCTTGAACAAGTTGTGAATAAAGACGACAAAAACAAGGCTGAATTCATAAAGTAACTACATCAACAAGTCAAGGAGAATATCGAGAAGAGAACCCAGCAACATGAATAACAAGCCAATAAGGGACGCAAATGTGTTACCTTTGAAGTTGGAGATTGGGTTTGGGTTTATTTCAGGAAAGAAATATTTTTGGCTCAACGGAGGTCTAAGCTGTTACCAAGAGGAGATGGTCCATTTTAGGTTTTAGAGAAAGTGAATGTCAACGCTTACAAGTTGGATTTACCGGATGAATATAATGTAAGTGCTACATTCAATGTTTCTGATCTTTCCCTATTTGAAGATAGTGCCGATTTGAGGACAAATCTCTTAAAAGAAGGGGGATGATGTGAGCACATCTACTTCTAATTTGGAGACCTTGCCAATGGGACCAATCACTCGTTCTAAGGCTAAGTTATTCAGGGAAGTTCTTTCACTTAAATGCATTCAAGCTTCCCATTTATTTCTTAATGTTTCAGCCTTAGACAATAAGCTATATACTGTTTTACATGCTGATATGTGACATAATATATAACTTATACTTAGTTTATATATATAAGTATTGAATATGCTAAGTTAAAGTGTGTTTACTTGTGTGTTTATTTGTTTTTCAGGAAATAACAAGTGTGGAAAACTTAAGAAAGCTAAGGCCAGCTCAAATGCAGCTCAACAATGAGTGTGCAACTTAAAGTAGCTCAACACATTGTCACTCAGCTTATTTCAACTCAAGCAATCCCGGTTCAGCTCAATCTAGCCCACCTTTAGCTCACTCAGCTCACGTAGCTCAACGTCAGCACACGAGTCCAGATGTAGCTCAAAGGTTCCAGGACATGTGCCTACACCTAGGGGAGTGTCCTACACTATGTGTGCAGCTAGCTCAAGCTCCAAGTCATCTTACATAGGCGGCATGAAGATAAAACTACAAGGTAGATTTGTAATTCAAAATTCCCACTCTTCTAAGGCATGAGCGACAATTGAAGATAAGGAAGAGAGGTTATGCATTTGAATTCAAATCCACATGCATGGCGCCATTTGCATAAGGATAAGAAGAATGAGTTCTTTTAATTTGAATTTAAATTCAAATTCATTTCCACATGTGCAAATTAACTCAAAAATCAGATTTTACATGTGCTTTTAAGCAACATGGCGTCATAATGGATAGGGATAATAATAAGTTTGAATTTTGAATTATTTTTGTATGTGCAAATTATTCAAAATCTGATTTCAGCATGTGCGTTGTATTCTTCTTATAAATAGCCTTCTATGTTAATGTAAAATCGAGTTTTGATGAATAAAATTTACTTTGTGAGAATTTCTCTCAACTTCAGTTCTTCATTGAACTTTCAAGACTTATCAGGCTTTATTGCTTGTGGTGTGTACATCAAATACTTGTGGTTCTTGATTCAATAATCAAAGGGTCCAAGTCCGTTTCGAACAAAAAACGTACAAGGTTTGGGTTTATACTCTTTATAGTATAGGTTCTTCCTTGTTCTTTTACTTTGTTTCTTCATCTTTTAAACCAAATTTCCAGCAACCTTTCATCCATTCCTCATGCCAAACTTACACCAAATTTCCCGCAACCTTTTACCATCTTAAAAACCATCCTTATACCATCATTTCCACACCAATTCATAACCTCAAAAAGTCCAAAACCCAGCCCTAAAACACCATGTTATCTTCCAAAAACGTCTTCTTTTGCAGCCTTGCTTCTGTGCATGAATTCTTACTTCTATTCTAGATCCGAAACAATCAAATAAAGCCTTCATCAACGGGCAGCCTACTATCATATGGCAAGGCCTCATGTGACTCTTGTCCACTGAAAGTCGATTTAATATGGTCATAGGAATGACATTTAAAGAAGACCTATTATCAACCAGGACATGTGGTAATATATGTCCATTGCAATACGTGGTTATATGCAGTACCTTGACAGATCTTATTCCATTTGGAGGTATCTTATCTTCACTACAGGAGATAAAATTATTTGCATGTAAGTTGTTCACCAATCTATCCAACTTTTTCACCAATACACCATTTGGGACAAATGTTTAATTCAGCACCTTTAAGAGAGTATTTTTGTGGAGTTCTGAACTTAGCAACAAAGTCAACACAGAAATACGAACTGGTTGTTTATGCAACTGTTCAACCATGCTATATTTACTGTGTTTGATAAACTTTAGGAACTCATGCAATTCTTTCTCTTTCATAGGTTGATTGATCTCTGGTTTTCCTTCATTCAACAAAAACTTGTTTTCTTTCCCGGCATCTTTTATTTCTACTGGTTTTGAAGCGTCAATAGAGTAACATCTCCAACAACGAGTGAAGTTTCCCACTCCTCTAATTCCTATAGCCGCAATTTCAGAATCCTTCTTTGGGATGGTCATGTTAGAACCGTAAACCCACAACACTTGATGGTTGTTCTAGTATGGAAAAAGAGATAGAGCCTCAATCACAATTTGAGGTGGGGTTTGCTTTGGTCCTTATTCCTTTATCAGTGGCTAATTGATGACAAAAGGTCGTACATAGCCCTTCTTGGACGACTGTTCTTCCAACACAACTCTATTTAAAGAACTCTATTTCTATATTTTCCATCAGATTCTGGATAATCATTCTAAACTATTCACATCATTGAATTTCAAGGCCTACTTTTCTATGATATTCACAAAAAACCTCTTCACTATTCATGAAAACTTCAGGCTTAGGATTCACCAATCCTCTTTCTGCCATTTTCTTCCAAACCCACTTTAATGGTGACAACATTCAGATAGGCTTCTCTTGATCCTGATCCCACCATGGTTCATCACTATATTAACCCTCGATTTATCATGAGTTGGTAAGGGGTTGTTAGGAACATTAGGTCCTTTTAGCTTATTGAATTGAATCACATTCTGATTTATTAACTGTTGAACTCTCCTTTTGAAAGATGTACAATTTTCAATCGAGTGCCCTTAGAGTCCAACGTGGTATTTGCAATGCGCAGAAGCATCATACCAGGATGGGTACAATGGTTGAAATGGTGTGAGAAAAATAAGAGACACCAATCACTCTTCCAACCGGTTAGCATATAGTTCTTGGTAAGATATTGGGATATACGTAAAAGATTTCTTCTCTATAGTGGTCTTTGATGACGTAGGGTCATGTTGTTAACTTTGTGATCCTGAGGACGTGTGAAATGCTTCGAATACCCTGTAGAATATGTGACTTGTGGAGAGGATTGATAGTTAGACTATGAACACCTATGCCCTACTATATTGACTTCAATTTTTCTTTTCTTAACATATGTTCTCTTAGAAGCTTCAAGATCATTAAGTTTCCCACTTTTGATAGTACGTTTAATCACTTCACCTGCTGCAACCATATCAGCAAAGTCTCTAGTGGTGCTACCAATAATCTTGGCATAGAACGTGAGTGCAATCTCCAAATATTTGTTGAAAACGGTTGTCGTTTCTTTCTCAAGTAATGATGGTTAAACCTATGCAGCCATGTTACTCCACCTTTGGGCATATTCGTGGAATGATTTATTTTTCTTCTTTTCTATACCTTGAAGTGACAAACGATCGAGCACCATGTCTAAGACATGTTTGTACTATTCTTTAAAAGTACATGCCAGATCTCTCCATGTGCTTACTTTCATCCTACTCAGTTGGTTATACCATCAAATGGCAGACCCAGTTAGGTTATCCTGAAAGTAGTGGATCAATAATTTATCATCATTTCCATGCCCCATCATTTTACCACAAAACATGATAAGGTGGGTGCTAGGGCAGCTTGTGCGATCAAACGTCGCGAACTCTGGCACTTTAAAATTTAGAGGTATGATCAAATCAGGGACCAGACTTAACTCTATCATATCGGTTCCAATGAGGTTAATATTTTTATTTTCAAGCTTCTTTGGATCATCCAGATTAGGCACCATGTAAGAATTGGTAGGATTCACCCCATGTTGGAGCTTGTTGCTCCCTAAAAATGGATCATTCATGTTAGATTGCAATCCACTAGTAAAGAATGTCACAGATGGATAAACCTCTTGCGGTCCTCGAGGTATAGGCGATAAATCTACTTCGTGAGTCTCATGCGCCTTTCCTTTTTCAGCACATGTCAACTTGGCAAATAAATATGATAATTTGTCGTCCATTTTGCTCAAGAGATCTTGTTGATTCCTGACCATATTGTCTTTCAAGTTTTGTATCTCTTGAGTGACTTTTTCGTTCTTTTAACTTTGAAACACGTGAAGTGTGGATGCTTGATTTGTTGATCCTCTTTTGATTGCTAAATTGTTGATATTGAACCCCCACAAGTCAATATTTTTATTTTTGTTTTATTAATGCACATGACATGTATGCAATGCAATGCAAAAATAAATAAATAAGTAATGATGATAAAAATAAACAAATATCAATGGAATAAATTAAATAAAAAAATATCCCAAACAACTAAACTAAATAAATAAATGTACAAGCGTTGGTCCATCAAACTGTTTTCCTAAAACAATCTCCACCTAAGAAAAAGAGTTCATCATATCAAATTAAAAAAAATAAAGATAAAGGCCAACTCTGACTCCTAGCTTCTCAATCTCATCCAAGAAACGAGTTAGCTCTTTCCCACAATGCGATGTAAAGCCAACTTTGAGCTTCAGAACTTCAGCTTCATCAGCCAGACCAGAAATCTTCTCGGCTACGGGCGTTACTCATCAAGTCATCTCTCTTGTTGACTTCACCTCTCATGATCTTCAATTTCAAGTTCCACTAGTCTTTATCAGTTTTGACGGCCTCTCGGAGATCAACATCAAGCTACTTGTATTCTTAAAGAGAATTCTCAAGTGCCACGAGTAGTTTTTGTAGTTTCGATTCTCCTCTTGAACGACCTTCAACTTCTTCGATGCACTTTGATATTGATTATGCAAGGACTCTTCCAATTTTTACACATCTTTCAGCTCATGATTCTCTACTTGACTTTTCACAAGATCGTCCTAAGTAGAATCGGAACGTCGCTGCAATCTTTGCATATCTTGCGAAAGAGACTTGAAATCTTTCTCCTTTTCCAGAAAGAGCTTCTTATATCTCCTAGCTTCCATTTCATTTTCTCTGAGCTCACGCTCTCACTATTCGGAGGTTTTCTACAATCTAGAAACTTTTAGCTTTCCTTGGATTTTCTTATATGAGGTATGTAAACCCGTAAAGTATTTTTTCTAGCTGATCTATTTCTTTTTCCGCATTTTCTAACCGCTTTTTGTAGTAAGTAGCATCCAAATCCAAATCACGTTTTTGCATTTTTAACTCTGTAATCCTCTTTTGCAGCTATTTTTTTCAGCCTCACATTTGTGGCGTACTATTTTGACTTCAGTCGAGGCTACCTTCAAATGCTCTTCAAAGGATAGAACATTCTTTTGACCAGGTAAAGGGATATTATCAAACTCACGTCTAGTCCTCCAAGCTTCATAATCTAGGGTGAACATGGGCCGATCTTTTTATGTTTCTTTGTCGGGGTTGGGTCTAAGCCTTTTGGATCTTTTTGACTTGCGCCCATAATTCTACCTTGTAAGAGAAGTCGGTAAGAGCTAAACCTATAGTTACTGGGATAAATTGCACAAATCCATACTACCGTTGAACCATCAAAGGGGCATAACCAATACCTCTCCAAATCCTAGACAAAGGCACCCAATCATATTCATCGCACCTGTACAATATGTCCAAGCTAGCTAGCCAAAGAACATACCATTTGACTTATTTATCTCTGAGATTATGAAGAATCGCAATCCACTTGTCTTTTGTAAAGTCAGGCAATTTCTTTTTCAAGAATTCTTCTAAAGGCGAATATTAATCTGTGAATGCGTATAGAGTTGGATTTAACTTCTTTCTATAGTGACTGTTAAACCATATTGTGAGTAGTTGAGCACAACTCATGAAGTGTCCTTTTTTTTCTGCAAACACTCAAGGACCTGAAAGTTTCTATGAGCATGGATGGTGCTGGATTGATCTTCCTTAACTCACCAAACAAATCAACAACAATTGCTTCAATGTAACCAAGAGATTTTGGAAAGATCACCAACCCATAAATGCCAACAGCAAGGATGTCCAAACTCTTATCTGGATCTAAATGAGACCAAAGTAAACTCTGAAGACTACTTCATGTGAAACTTTCACCATTTTCTCTTTTTTGTATTTGTTTTCCAGCCCAAGTCCTACCCATACCAGTAAGCTTCATGAGTTTTTCCACGAATGGATCTGGTTTATGAGCCTTTGTATACACCTGGTCAAGTTTGACGTCCTTGAGATGAAGCAATGTAGTGTATTCTTCGACAATGGGGGTCATGTCTAACTGGTTGAATGTAAAATAGTTATATGACGAGATTTAGAATTGTGTGAGTGCTCGAATCAATCCCAGATCCACTTTTACATTTAATAGATATGCTATATCACCATATATGCTGCATCACTATATTCAACATATCTGCAGATATACTGTCTCCTTTTTACTTTTGTGTGTCTTCAGACCACTTGCGGACCTACGAGTTATCTTCAGCCTTGATGATGGACCTCTTCCACATTGTATAAATCTTTTACTTATGTGAATAGTTTGTTTAGACCAACACCTATTATGAGTATGATGCATATGAAAATGGGTGAAAACAAAACATTGGTCAATACATCGTATAAACAAAAACAAAAGGAAGAAACGTGGTCAGCACAATATATAATAAACAAAATATATACAAGCATAAATTTAAAGCATTATGAAAAATGTGTGCGTGTACATAAATAGGTGACCACTAACAATTCAGGTTCGTTATGACTCTAATTATGTAAGCTCCTACGACTCATTATACGTGGTTCGTGGTTCTAAAAAAGTACCAAAGCTCTTCTTACTAACCTACGAAGGTCAATAAGAACCCCGATCCTCACCCATTATAGGCTCCTACAGACCGAGTTTAGTTTAGGGGGCTTACTCTTCTAAGCTTGTACTGAAGTTTTACATTTTGAAGACAAAGAGTATGTGAACCCCGGAAGCAACACATTGTCTTGTACGGAGGTTTTACCTCTCGAGGAGTAGCGATTGCAACTACTTAAATGGGACGAAGCTCAGTTGAGAGTTTATGATATGCTTGTGCGCAAAGAAACATTGAACACGAGGTGACCACGTATTGAACAATCTCTATAAAATACTAAAACCTTCAATTTTTGTTATCATCAATAGTTCAAATTCCTTTATTTCTTTTTTAAGACAACCTATACCTTTTTACGGCTCGACTCTCTAATATGGTCCTCAGAGAGTCGTCAAGCTGTCGACGTCATTTTTGTCCAGGCCGAAATTGATTCCGTCTTTAAAAACCCATCAAACGTTTGGATTCGCCATCGATAATTTTGGGTTGGGTACGACCGAAAACCCATAAGACTGGTCTGTATCAAATCTGAGATCATTGTCGAGTTCGAGAGTCGGTTACGAGTGAAGAAGGTTATAGCACCCCCACTACGCTCAAAATTGGTACCTAAGGATTTTAGTTATCTAAAATAAGAATCTCAAAGAAGGAGTTAATAGCACTACTATAAAAAATAATAACTATGCTGCAAAATGTATGAAAAATTACGCATAATAAACACATGCTAAAAAATGCATAAACTAAATCAATTCAATGAAATAAATCAAATCAAATCAAATAAAAAAGAATGAATTTGAACTAAAACAAATAAATTCACATCAAAATACAAATCAAGTTCAAATTACGCACTTAATTAGACTAAAACAATTTTAATTAGAAACCAATTCACAAATTGATCAAATTATTAAAGCCAATTAATTATCAAATCTTTATGTGAGGAGCAAATCAAATTTAAAACAAAATAAAAGGTTTAATTATTAATCAATTTTACGAAGGACAAACTAATTAGAAAAAAGAACCTAATCCTAAAGGCTAAAATCTAATTAAACTAATCTAGACTGGGAAATTAAAACAAAACTAAGATTAAAGACTAAAAAAACAAAAAAGCTAAATACCTAAAGAAAGAAGGACCTAAAGGGAAATAACCCCTAAAACTAAACTAACGGACATTCCCCCCAAATTGCATCAATCGGCGTGAATTTAAAAACCTTTTTAATTATTACAACGAACTTTTATTACACACCCCTTTTATTTCCTTTTTTTTTTAAAAACCATTTTAACCTAAACCTAAAATAACTACCCCTCTTTTCTCTCAACACACACATGCACACATCGGCCGCCGCCACTCACCCTCATTGGCGACGGTCGAACCTGATGAACGAGGGCTCTAAAACACTCATTTTCTTCCCTTGAATCTGAAAATGAAGTTGGTTTCAGCAAAATCAAAACAAAACGGGTTGAATTTGAAGAAAGGAGTTCGAAACTATACATTGCTCGATCTCAAAGATACACCGTCGGATCGGAGTAGTTTTCGAATATGTTATTCCTGGTGTCGCCACAAGTCTGTTCATCGTTCAAATCTCGTAAATATTGCTCTAACCATCGAAAAAAAGAGGTAAGTGACGTTTCAGTTTCTTACTTTTTCTTTCAATTTCAACACTGATTTACTTTGATTTCGTACAGGTTTTTCCATTTTTTTCCTCTCAGAACTCGTGTCTTCATCAAGGATTGGTGGAATGGTTTATAAAGGACTCAAATCTGGCTGTTTGGGTGAAATTCATGACCGGATATTATAGGATATGATGGATTTTAAATGAGGTTCGAATTCTTTTAAGTTTGAATGAATGGATAAAATTTATATTTTATTATTTTTATTTGAGAAAAATTTGATACACAGTTCGTTCGTGTAACTTAAAGTTTACACGTGCTTTTCAAATTTAGGGGCTAAGAGTTTTGTTTAGAATTTAAAGTTTAGGGGTTTAAATTGTAGGTTTAGAATTTAAGGTTTAAGGGTTAGAGTTTAGATTTAGAATTAGGGGTGTTAGGATTAGGATTAAGATTTTAGATTTTAAATTTTATATAAAGGTTGTGTAAAATTATTTTACATGAACTGTGTATCAAAATAAAACCTTTTTATTTTAGATATGGATCTGATAATATAGTCCTCAATGGTAAGGATTCTGTCGGCGTCAGAAAGGGTTGCAGCAAAGGGCTTAGATTGGGCTTTAATTTGGTTTCGGGCTTATGGGAGAAATTTTTGCCCTTTTAGGTGTGCTTTTTTATATATTTTTAATTCAATGTTCATTGGGTCCAAATTTGATGTGTACAAAACTTACTGTTGCCGCTGACATGCAAAACCCTTATGTTCATATTTTTCATCACGTTTTTTTGCAAATATCAGGATATTCGTTACTCGAACAGTCAAAGCTTAGCTTTGTCTGATCTAGTAGATAATTTTAGATTTGGGTCTTATTACGAGATTGATCATTCTAAAACCTCAAACCAACTCAAGTTAGTTCGTGTTATGAAGGTAATAAACCCTACTTCAAATGAATTATAAAGAAAAAGGAGCACATTTGGTTTTGAGTTTGCTTCTTGAATCTTAGTGATCGTAACTTATGTGTTTTTTAACTTTTGTTTGCGAGGTGCTTAATAAATCCAAGTCCAACGTATTGTTGAGTTATCTAAGCATGAATTCTCTTCGAGCACATTTCAGCTAGAGGAAAGTGAAGCTACCCGCTCTGGATGAACAGTATCTGATGGAATCAGAAATTGATGTGTATGTTTTATGTCGTAGGATCCCACAAGATGAACTTTCAACAAAAATAAATGAATGAAACTTTTGGGTGATGAATAAATTATGCTGGTTTGAGTTGATATCTGGAGGTTTAGTCCGATAAGGTCGGTGTAAGTTAAGAAGTATACAAGGAGAAAAGGAAAAGAAGGAAATGAAGAAGATGGTAAATAAAGCTTAAGAGCCCAGAGGTTCAAAAAAAGAAAATTCAAGAACTTCGGTAAAAGATGGTCTACTGAGAGGTGAACTATAATTTAATTATTTATTTAATGTTTGTTGAATTCATTTCTTTTTATAAAAATTTGGGTTTTCTAAGTTTGATGAAAGAATGTTAATGAAGGTATCGTTTAGCGGAAGAAAACATGCTCAAGATTATGAAGGAGAAGGGAGCAGTACTTGGCAACCCAATATTAAAGTCAGCACTGAAAGCTGAAGCTAAGAAGCTGGTTAAGAACATTTAATTGTTGGATTGTCTGCCGAAGGACATGGACTGTAAGGTGACTCCTGGAGGTGAAGAAAGGTTCATGAGTCGGCGTAATATTGATGGGACAATAGAGTATTAGTTGGAGAGTGCTAAGCTTGAATTTACTGATTAAATGGATATCGAGAAGGTATGGAGGTCTAAAGTGCCAATGATAACAACACTAAATGTAACACGACCAAAAACGTAGTCACAACCGTACTTTTAATCCTTGCTCTTGTCAGTAATATTGCGAAAACTGACATGATTGTGATTTCACTTTATTTTATAAATGATACATGTTACGAAATAGAAGAAGATGAGCCAATGGGACGCAGGGAATCGGCAGCAGCAAAGGGATACTCATCACCCAGCTCCTCTCCAAGAACCTGATTGGCTCTAATTTCTACTCCCAACTCTTAATCCTAGGCGATTCTAGAAGAAACCTACTATTATTATGTCGTTTAAACTATCAATTTATACGTACATACATACACTGAAATTTGGTAATACTGTTTGGAAATGCCGGTACACCCCATGGCGCAGCGAAAAAATTATCCGACGTATTTCGTTAGTGATCCAAGTACGAGGAACAAATCCGGGGTGAAAAGGGATGAAATGTTACCTTAAATAAATATGAAAAATTGCAGGGAGTTAGGAGAATTCAATTCTTCTAGCACGATATCGAATCCAAGTCGTCACAACACCGTTTCGACCTCTACTCAGTCCACCCGAATGAAACGAACAAGATTTTACTTCTCTGACTGTTAGAGAGGTATTTCACAAAAGGCATATTTCGGCTGCTAGACCTTGTGCATTTATATAGCATTCAAAAACCTAATTCTAATTAAATTCGAATTCATTAAATATACAATATATTTAACCGAATATAATTAAATATGTAGAATCTGATTCTACTTTAATTAGGTTTCTTTAGAGATATATATATTAATAGTATTTAATAATTACAATAATTATCTAGTATTAAAATATATAAACAAGATTATCTATAATTACAATAATTATAATAATCTTAGTTTTTTTACTTATTACGTGTACAACAAGTTTGTACACATGCTATCAAGTCGATATTTGTTCGTTTCAATTATAGGGTGTGACCTTTGTAGGTTTATGTAACGTTAGTAGTAATATATAGAACAATTATAATATTACAAGCAATGAGTGGCATCTAGCAATGCATCATTGCTACCTAAGTTACAGGAAGTCGTGGTTTGACATAACCTTCATGATTAAATATTTTCATGTATTACATCCTTTTGTCCTCATATCTGGATCGAACACAAGTCATGGAATAGTCACACTTGTATAGTTCATCTAATATTTCTTGATATCTTGAGTAGACTATTATAAACGAATAACAATGATATCTCATATCAATTTATTCGAGCATGACCATGCATTTTCTAGTCTCACTCAATCAAGTGGCTTATGATATTACTCTTATTATGTAGGAGGGACAAATCCTATATTGATCAACCATATTCCGCTACATAGATTGCAACATATCCAATATTAGTCTTTATAGTGTAGTCAGTTACGACACACGTTTGACCACATCAAAATATGTCACTCACGATGTTGAAATAATGATGATCTCAAGTCTGAGGATCATACGTGTAGTTATCACTATGAGCAATGTTGTGACTGTCACATAATAATCCAAGAAACATGCTCATAGCGGGTCAGTCCAATATGTCGTTCTCTAACACATACTTATGTATTGATTTTGACATCTTCATGTCAATGACAACACTTTGTTATCAATCAACTACACATTAGTCTTAATATACTATTGTTGTCCATGCCCACAATAATACTCGACTAAGGACATTCAAGAATAATTATATTATTCTAAGGACTTTATTATAATTCAGTTTATTTATAAATGCACAGAATAAGACTGAAAAATAATAATGACTTTATATTAATAAACATGATAAAATAAGTATGTCTTTTACAACTATCTCATAATTGGTTTTTAGGCATACTCCAACAAATACTACTGTTATGTTACGCACATTATAACATATTGTGGTTTCTCACGAAAATACCTATATTTAAATACTTTACAATCCTTTAAAATTGTCACCAAAAAGATAAAACTATTATTTAAACTGAAGTTGGCATCCTTAATTGTTATTATAATTATTATATATGTGTGGATTAGGATCCGCTGAGTGTTGACATAGTTAAACAAACCATTATTTAAACTGAAGTTGAACATTACTTTTGACTAAAACTGTATGCGAGAAATTTTAGAAAAGGAAAATAAAACTTCAATTCCTCAATTTTTCTTTTTGTAATAAGGGGAAAGTGTAGTCCTTTTTTTTGGTGCAGTCCTAAAATATACAATAAAAGCCAATAAAATCTTAAAAGAATCTGAAAAAATGTTGGAGAAAGTTCAGTCCTAAAACATACACAATCAAAGCCAATAATATATTAATGTTTAAGTTATTGATACGAACAACCTTAACAAATATGCTAAGTTGTAGAGCATGGCTTCACTATCTTAAAGGATTGTAAAGTATTTAATATAGATATTTTCCCGAGAAACCACATTATATTATAATGTGCATAACATAACAGTGGTATTACCAAATTTTAGTGTATGTATGTATATATAAACTGATAGCTTAGACGATATAATAATAGTAGGTTTCTTTTAGACTCGCCTAGGATTATTATTGATCCAATAGTTGGGAGTAAAATTAAAGCCAACGAGGTTCTTGGAGAGGAGCTGGGTGATGAGTATTCATTTGCTGCTGCCGATTTCCTGCGTCACATTGGCCCATCTCTTTCTATTTCTCAACATGTGTCATCTGTAAAGCAAAGTGAAATTACAATCATGTTAGTTGCCGAAATATTACCGTCAAGAGCAAGGATTAAAATTACAGTTGTGACTGCATTTTTAGTTGTGTTGTATTTAGTGTTGTTAACGCTGGACTTCCACTTTAGACCTTATACCTTCTCGATATCCATTAAATCAGCAGATTCAGGCTCAGCACTCTCCAACCAATACTCCGTTGGCCCATCAGTATTACGCCGACTATGGACCTTTCTTCACCTCCAGGAGTCACCTTACAGTCGATGTCCTTCAGCAGATAATCTAACAAACAAATGTCCTTAACCAACTTTCTAGCTTCAGCTTTCAGTGCTGGCCTTAGTATTGGATTGTCAAACACTGCTCTATTCTCTTTCATAATCTTGAGCATGTTTTCCTCCGTTAAACGATACCTTTATCAACATTCATTCGTCAAACTTAAAAAACCAAACTTTTTATAAAATAAATGAATTCAACAAACATTAAATAAATAATTAAATTATAGTTCACCTCTCAGCAGACCATCTTTTACTGGAGTTCTTGAATTTTCTTTTCTTGAACCTCTAGGCTCTCCAGCTTTCTTTATCATCTTCTTTATTTTCCTATTTTCCTTGTATACTTCTTAACTTACACCGACCTCATCGGATTAAATTTTCGGATATCAACTCAAACCAGTAAAACCCTTTTCTTAAAGTCCATAACAACAGCTAGGTTTGGTCCATTCATCACCCCAAAAGTTATATTCATTTCTTTTTGTTGAAAATTTATCTTGTGGGATCCTACGACATAAAACATACCCATCAATCTTCAATTCCATCAGGTATTGTTCATCTAGAATGGGTAACTTCACTTTCCTCTCGCTGAAATATGCTTGAAAAAAAATTATTCTTGGATAACTCAACACCAAACACGTTCCTTTTTTGAATTCATTTAAAGTAGGGTTTATTACCTTCATAAGACGATCTAACTTGAGTTGGCCAGGGGTTTTAGAATGATCAATCTCGTAGTAAGATTTAACTCTAATATTAGCAACTGGATCAAACAAGGTTGAGCTTTGACTGTTCGAGTAATCAATATCCTGATGTTTGCAACAACAAAAACGTGCGATGACAATAGTGAGTGTAACGAAAAGAATGAAAAAAAAGTATTGAAAGCGGAAGAAAAAATTCGTTCAATCAATAAAATGAAGAATTGTGAGAGATTACAATGAGAGTCATCGCAGAAGATGTTTCTTCCTCATGTTCAAGGCATATTTTCTCCATTTTTCTTGTAACCTATTTCTTGGAACCAGTCAAAGCAAAGTAAAATAAAGAAAGTGAAAAATAAGAAGAACGAGAAGAATATAACAGGTTGTGAATCAATAGAGAGGTACAAGAGAAAGACAATTACTGAGAGTGAGAGTTAATGGCCAATATTTTCATGTCTGATCGTGTCAGGATTGACATTCATTTAATCCAGCTGAGGTTGATCATCTTTTGTTAATGGAGATTGAAATTCCACTCCTACATTCACCTGTTGAAATGTAAACAATTTTTTATCAATACAAGAATAAATGGCATACCATCGTGGGAAAACTAGAAGAAAAGCAAATATTAATGTTCCTCAAGGAAAAGGTATTTGCACTGAAGTAAGTAATGTACAAATTTGAAAAAAAAAACATAAATATTAGGAAGAAAAATGGATATCATTTATTGGTGCTTTTAGCATATTGGATGCTTCAACGAAAATTAGCTTTGAATTATCCTATAAAGTAATACATTAATAAAGAAAATTAGCTTTAGACGATCCAATAATTTGAGGTATTTCGATTCTTATTTGATTCTTAATTTTCTTTGAGAAATTTGTTGTTTCATTATGCTGTTACTTTCCCTCCATAATATCATTGATGTTGTCCAAGAATTCTACCTTATTAAAGTTAAATAACTGAAACTCCATATCCTCGTTATCCTGTTCTGCTCAGAATAAAGATACGGAGAGAAAGAAAGAGAGTGGGAGTGAAAGGAACATAAATTTTTGTTGGAGAGAGAAAGGTAATGATTATTATTGTCTTGCTTCATCTTTTTCCTCTACCCCAACTATCTACTTATAATTAAGGGTAAATTGTATAAATCATCACTCAAATTTATTCTCTAACCTGTTTTGGTCACTGAAGATTTAAAACGTTCAATTTACTCACTTAACTTTAGACATTGAACGTTTGTAGTCACTCCATCGTTAAATAATTATTGGCGTTATGACATGGCATACGAAACCGGAACAATGTTGTTTTAAAATCACCAAATTCAGAACAAAAGAATGACAAGCTAAACTCTAATCTTAAATTTTTTATTAAACTCTTCGGGCATGTAAGGTGAGTTCAGAATTTTTTTAACTTGCCTCTCATGTCCAACGAGTTCAATAAAATATTTTTTTGGAACTCGCCTACCTTGTAGAATTAAAACTAGATCACTTGGGATGTGTAAAAATATACAAACTAATGAACCAATTCAAATAATTAAGCTAAAAGTGAAAATATTTTAAATATAGTTAAAACAATATTAAAATAAAAATAGATTTATGATTTTTATATTTTGAAATTAAATTGAATATTTTTTCACATTTGTTTTAATAATTTCATTATATAATATTGATTCGAGTTTTTTAATTTAATTAATAATTTTATTTTTTTATTGAATATGTTGAGATGATCAATCAATGATAAATGGCCAAGAGGGGGTGAATTGGCAAATAAAAAATTTGGTGGAAGCAATGGAAATGTAAAAAGATTGGGACACAAGAATTTATAGTGGTTCAACCTTCTAACAAGGTTTACATCCACTACCTTAGCTATCCACACTAAGAATTTTCTCAAATCCACTAGATTTGCTTTCCTTTTGAGGCCAAAGGAGATAACCTTACACTCCCTTAAGACTTATACCTTAAAGTCTTAAGAACCCTCACAAAGAGAATTACAAATGAAGCAAACTGAAAAATCCTCTCAAAGGTAAATTGTTTGTACAATTATAAGCTCTCTCGAACCCCAATACTTGAATAAAAAGATTACAAATAAGTTCACTCAAGTGGCTATACAAGATTTGACTCTAAAGGCTCAAAGATTGTTGGATGTGTGCTTGAATTGCTTTAGGCTTATTGAATAGTTGTTACTAAAGCTTTGGAGACTTGATTTTATACCCCCTCATTGATTTCTAGCCATTTGGGCAGTTGAGATATTGAATAGAGACGTTGGGCTGCATTTTTCCCGTAATAAATGTTGTTTGGTGGCCAGTGGTATCGGTACTCGAGCAAGCGCATCGGTACCTGCCAAAGAGGAAATAGTTGTTGCAACAAAGTGGTATCGATACGCGGGACGCCGTATCGATACGGAGTGTGTATTTTAAAAGGCGTATCAGTACCAGTTTTGCTCATTGGAATCATGATAAGTTGTGCAATAAAAAATCGTATCGATACGTCTATATGGGTATCGGTACGTGTTAACTGATTTTCAAACTTATGGTTCCAATAAAACTGACAAGGAAACGATCAAAAATAGAATGCAAAAGATTTGGAAAATCTTAACCCCGTAGCGGTACGCATAAAGTCACACCGATACTCATTGGCAATTTTGGTTACCAGGTTTGAATGGCATACCGATACGGCTATACGTGTATCGGTACCATATAGCCATCACGTATAAAAACAATTTTCCATTAGCTAAAAACCATACCAATACAGCCTTAGGCGTATCAGTACTCATGTACTAAAATGACTTTTTGAGTACCAAACACTTAGAAAATATTTGGGGTTCAAATTTTTTGACTTAGAAATAATTTGAAGTTCGAATCCTTGTCAATTAGTGAGTCTTTTAAAAGCCTTTAAAAATTTATTTCTTTTTTACAATTTAGTCATTGTTATATCAAAATCAAATTAAGTTTATCAGAATATATTTAATATATATAATATTTGAATTAAGATATTTTTATATAATTTTAAAATTGTAATATAATTTTATTTATAAATTTTTAATATAATCATTGAATTAATATATTTAATAAAAAATTATAAATTATAAATTAAATTAAAGAACTTAATTCAATATTATATATATTAAATTAAATGTGAAAAAGAAAAAATATTCAATTTAATTTAAAAATATAAAAATCATAAATCTTTTTTATTTTAAATTTTGCTTTAACTATACTTTAAATATGTTTCAAATATTTTTATTTTTACTTAATAATTTAAATTGATCCAGGGGTTTGTTTGTTTTTACACATCCCAAGTGACCCAAGTTCTAGTCCTCTCTCAACAATTTTTACTTCTTTAATCCCCTAACATTTACTGCATTATAAAATATATATATATAATGGTGCGATTCATATTATTAAGGACTGGTTGGTGTAGTGGCTAAGACTTAGGTTTTTCTCCTAGAGGTATTAGGTTCATTTCACGCCAAGGTTATCATTTTCTCTTTAATTTTCATTTAACCAAGTGGTGAAACATGTCACTACCTGATTGCAAGAAAATAAATATATTAAATAATATAAATTAAAAAATAGAGTAAATTCATCCGATACCCGATTGGTTGATTAATTTTATTTAATTAAATTAAAATTATGATCAAATTGATATAATAGGTAACTAACATAGACCAAATATGTAATTATACAAATTTCTGTCAACTGCCACGTCACCTCTTCCGTTAGATTTTAACGGCTGGTGGTCAAAATAGGAGCACTTTAAAAGTTTGATGGTCCAGTTGACTAGTTTCTTAGTTGGATAGTCAAAATAGAAACGATCTCATAGTTCTGTGATCACCTGTGTAGTTTACCCTTTTAAATAATACCGATTATTCATATACATTTTTTTAATTTTATTACTTTTACTATTTATTTATCCTAAATTAGAAAACACCCCCATATAGTTTTTGGTTTCTATGTCAATGGCGTCGAGCGCCAATCTTTAATATTCGAATTCTCAAAGAATCTTGAGCCAATTCTAACCACTATTACATTATTTAGTAAAAATCTAAGGGTGGTCACCACATAACTTACAATTTCATGCATTACCGTGTATATATATATATATATAGAGAGAGAGAGAGAGAGAGAGAGAGGAGGGAAAGAAAGAGAAAGAACTCCTAGTGGGTCTAGAACCCATGATCTAAGGGAATATGAGGGAACAAAGATAAACAGTTTAGCCAACAGGACAAATGTGCTTGCTCGTATAACTCAACTAGTTTTACACTAATTCAGGCCATTGGATAAGTGAAATGGATGGATGAGATTAGAAGTAGGACATGTGAAGATTATCACTTGAAAAAAAAGTAAGGAGTTAATCTCATCCATCCATTTCACCCATCTAATGGCCAAGAATTAGTGTAAAACTAGTTGAGTTTTACGTAGTATAATTGGATCTTAACCCTATATATATATTAATCATCTTTTTTGCTTCTAATTAAAATATAGATCAATTAGTATTTTAAAAAAATATTGATATGATTTTGATACTTGAATTTAGCTTCAAGGTTAAATTATACATAAACTTTGACTTCCTAAATTATTAATTGAAGATATGCCACGAAAACTTGAAGAACTACAGACGAATGTTCAAAAAGAACTTAATTGTATGAGTATCTATTGGAATTTGAATTTGAATTTGAATTCCAAAAAATCAAGTTCATGTATCAATTCGAATAAAAAAGTCAAGTTTATATACATAGTTAAACAAAAGAAATTTAAGTATCAAATTGAACTATGAAATCAATGTCAAACATCTGATTGGATAAAACAATATTTAGATACTAGAATATATATATGGGTAAAACTTTGATACACAGGCTGTGTAAAACTAATTTTACACAAGCCTGTGGATTTACATTATAAAAACTCAAATTCTAAATTCCTAACCTAACCCTAAAAAACTAAACCTTAAACCCTATACACTAAATTCTAAACACTAACCTTAAATTCTAAACCATACAACCTAAACCCCTAAACTTTAAACCTTAAACTAAAACTCTAACCCCTAAAACTAAAAAGCACGTGTAAACTAAAGTTTACACGGCCTGTGTATCAAAGTTTTTTTCCTATATATATATATATATATATATTTGAAGAAGAAATGGGTGGTAGGTTTGATCTGTTGCATCTCCAAAGACTAGCCTTAAAATTAAATTTGGATTGATGTCATGTTGTTAGTTGGACCCTTAAAAAAACACCTTCCTTTTTATTTATTTTAATATATATTTAATATTGAATTTTAAAAGAGAAGTAATTTAAGTGGTGCAATAGATTGTATGGATGACTCGAAAATCGATTTTTTAGTAAGGTTTTTTAATCATTGGTTTGATTAATATAGGTTTTGTTGGCGTTTACTAATAATGAAAGAATGAACTAAAATAGAAAAAAGTATATAAAAATAAAAATAATAATAAAAGAATGAAGTAACGAGAAAGGAAAAGTGATTGTGTACCGAGGCGGATGATAATGGGTCAGTTGGATCTTTGCTTTTGTGTATCTCATTAATAAATTTTCATTAACAATAGTTAGATCTTCCTTTCCATTTTGTTCTTCGCTTTTATTCTTATCAATTTCTTTATAATTAAACCTTCTAAATAAAGATAAAAAAAACTTCTAAATAAATTTAACTAAATATAGTTAAATAATTCTAAAAGATAATATATAATTAAATTGAATAAGTTTAGTAATGCTTAAATTTTACTTCAAGTAACATATACTTTGATTATAACTTAATTTTATAATATCTCAATGTAATTTCATTTTCTAATAAAAACAGAGAAAATAGATAGAAAATACATTATTAATAAAAATGATATGATTTTCCTAGAACTCAACTAGTGGTTTTAGTGAAAAAGAGGATAATGTTCATACTAGGAGACTCGGGTTCAATCAACTTTGTCTACAAGGTGTGTGCGTTGTCAAATGGTTTAAGAAAAAGTATAAACATATACTACCTTATAATCACCTTAAGACTATTAAAAATTAATTAAATAAATCTTAAAAAAATTATCTTAGTTCCTTGATTTTATCTAACCTTAAAAGGAACAAGCGGTACTTTTCGTATCATGGTAGTGTGAGTATTCGACTAAATCGAGTGAATTAGTTTTAATTAATCAAGTTCATGTGTTTTATTTCTCAATCCTATTTTAATTTGATTTTTTAATTGAGGCAAGTTTAATAAAATTTAAATTGGATATATTATTCGAGTTAATTTTTTATATAAAAAATTCCTACATATAGGAAAAATAGGCCTGTCTTATGTGCACCACTATTAACTTGTGTCAATTATAGTTTTAATTTCTTTAAGAACTCGGTGAATAGTGAACTGAATAAAAGAAAATAAAAAAGTAAAGATAAAACTTGAAATGATGTAGAAAAACTGAATATTAATTTGAGATGATTTGAACAATTTAAAATTTATTATTATTTTTTTATAATGAAAGAGATATTTTACGGGCCTCATTAAAATTTTTCCTAAACTTAAATGGGAAAAAGAGTACTCGTAGAATACTTAAAGAAAGCTAATCTTCAGACTAACCAAGCAAAACATACCTAAAATAACGTAATAACCAAAAGAAAAACAATAATAAAACTACTCTCAAACATTTCCAACCAAGAACTATCCACCAGGGTCCTCCTGTAGATGGTCTTGTCCACTCATAACATCCCCACCCGACACCAAACAACTTTGTTGTTCCTCCTGCACCAAACCCACAAGCGAAGTGTCACGGCCTTAGCCTTTAGTTCACTCGGTCGCTAAGCCGTGCGGCACTTGAAAATGACTCTTCCCGATCAAGTCGGCATTTTCTCTCGATTGATCTGCTCAAAATAAGCAAGCAACACATTAGTCCCGCGCCATAAAACCATTCTTCAAGCCATGGTCGAAACCGTGGGGCATAGCGGATGCACACAGTCGACCCCCAGCTTCCCCGTAGGAAAGAAAAACGGTTTTTATTTTATTAAAAAAAAGAAACATCGGGTTACATTAGAAAACTCACCCACACCATCGACTTGGGCGGTAGGGGCCGCCTCGATGGTGTGTAGGATACATACCTTTACCAGTGGATCAGCCCAAACTCTGCTGACTGTCCACCCCCTACATATATGCGAAAAAAACATCATAGAAATGACCCGAGTAAACATTCTATTGTTTGAAATGAGGACACTTTTTCCTAACTAAAGAAATAATTGAAAACAAAGACTCTTCTTCCTAAAACATTGATGTGCTTGAAAATGGGGCATGGTAGAAGTGACTCGGTTGTGGCCCCGAAACTCGGTTGTGACACCATGTGAGGGGATGGCCACAACATCCTCCCCCACCTAACTTGTCGACGCCCTCGTCGACTGAGCTGCAAGGAACTCCTCGATTTTCTGCTTGAACGCCTTTAGGTCATGATCTCTCTCCCAACTTGTCTCTTCAGCTCCGAGACCTTCCCACTTGACCAGGTACTCACGAACAGGCTTCTTCTTGGACACCGTAACAAACCTATCAGCAAGGATCTCCTCAACTCGACGTTCTGCTGGGGGTTTGGTACAAATGGGGCCCCGATCACTCTGTCATCGGCTAACATCTGAGGGGCTCGCATGAAAAGGCTTCAAGTTGCTCACATGGAACACAGGGTGAACTTTCATCCATGAGGGCGGCTTGATCTTGTATGAGTTATTTCCAACTTTGGCCACAATCGGTACTGGTCCTTCATACTTTCGCACCAATCGCCGATCTCTATTCCGTAAGAACCGCAACTGTTCTGCCATTAGCTTCACAAGCACTAGATCGCCAACTTTGAACTACTGGTCCCTTCGGCCACGATCCGCCCACTTCTTCATATGTTTTACAGCTTTCACTAGATAAACCCGAGCAATCTCTGTATTTTGGCGCCACTCCTTTGAGAAATTAAAAGCTCGGGGACACTTTCCTTTGTATGACTCTAGAGTGGTGTGTGGAAGCCGCGGCTGCTGACCTGTCACAATTTCAAAGGGGTTTTTATTAGTAGCAGAACTCTTTTGTGAATTAAAACAAAGTTGTGCCACATCCAACAAAGAAGGCCAATTTTTCTGGTTGGCCTGGATAAAATGCCTTAAGTACTCTTCTAACAACCCATTAAAGCGCTCCGTCTGCCCATCCGTCTGGGGATGATAACTTGATGACAAATTCAGTTTGGAACCCAACATCTTGAATAACTCTCTCCAGAAATTTCCAGTGAACCGACCATCCCTGTCACTAACAATATCTTGTGGGACGCCCCAATACTTTACCACATGTTTAAAGACTAACCGAGCTGTCTCCTCCGCCGAACAATATTTGGGGGCAGGGATAAATATAGCATATTTTGAGAACCGATCCACCACCACAATGACAGCTCCAAGATCCCTCACCCGAGGCAAGTTCACTATGAAGTCGAGTGAAATGCTCTCCCAAGGTCGTGCTGGCACTGACAATGGCTCCAACAATCCTGCAGTCTTTTGTCAATCCACTTTGTCTTGCTGGCAAATAAGGCAAGTCTTGGTATAGTCCATAATATCCTGTCGCATGTGCGCCAATAATATCCTTGTTCCAACAGGGCCAGAGTACGCCGCCAACCTTGGTGACCTGCACAGGGAGTGTCATGGCATTCACGTAGTAGTTTCTGTCTAAGTTCTCCCACTCTCGGGACATACATACGCGGACCTTTCGTCATTAGGATCTCATTCTCTACCCAAAAGGTCTTCGATTGGCCACTTTCCACCATCCTCAATATTGCCATCATCTGCGGATCCTTTCCCATATTCTCCATTATGAGTTCCCGGATGTCATTCGTCACCCTACTAGCTGACATAGGAGCAATCAATCTAAGGGTTGCCAGATCGGCCCTTCGACTCAACGCATCAGCTACCTGATTCTTCTTCCCAGCTTTATGCTCAAAACTGAAATCAAACTCCGCTAAGCGCTCTTGCCATCTTGCTTGCCTTGCCGACAGTTTTGGTTGTGTCAGGATATGACTAGCAGCTGTGTTGTCTGTTTTAACAACAAACTTTGAGCCCAACAAATAATGCCTCCAAGCCCTGAGACAATGGATCACAGCTAGAAGTTCATTTTCCTGAGTTGCATATCTCGTCTCGGCACCACTTAACTTCCGACTCTCAAAGGCCACAGAGTGACCACCCTGCATGAGTACTCCCCCTATGGCAAAGTCAGATGCATCAGTTTCAACTTCCATTGGTTTCTCAATGTCTGGTAATACTAGGACTGGGTCGTTCATCACAACAGTTTTTAGTCCCTCAAAAGCATCTTGACACTTTTTAGACCAGACCCACTTCTCACCTTTCTTTAACAAATTGGTAAGTATAGCTGTCCTCCGAGAGTAGCCTTCGACAAACCGTCTATAATAGTTAGCTAATCCCAAGAATGATCTGAGCTCACTGACACTCTTTGGAGTCGGCCATTCTTGGATTGCCTTCACTTTTTCCTCATCTATTCGAACATGTCCCTGTCCAACGAGGTGTCATAGGAACTTAATTTGAGTTTGGGCAAAAGCACATTTCTCCCTTTTAACAAATAGCTGATTATCTCTGAGTCTCTGCAACACTAACCGCAAATGGTTTTCATGATCTGTCAAAGAGGAACTATATACCATTATATCATCCAAGTATATCACCACAAACTTGTCCAGAAAATCATGGAACACCCGGTTCATCAAGGTGCAAAAGGTTGAAGGCGCATTGGTTAGCCCAAATGGCATCACAAGAAACTCAAATGCCTCATATCGAGTAACACAAGTTGTCTTCGATTCATCTCCCTCGGCCACTCTTACCTGATGATACCCCGATCGAAGATCCAGCTTTGTAAAATATTTCGCGCCACTTAGCTGATCGAACAAGTCCGCAACTAAGGGGATGGGATACTTGTTCCGGACAGTCACTTTGTTCAGGGCTCTATAGTCCACACACAATCTCAGGCTCCCATCATGTTTCTTCTGGAACAACACGGGCGCCCCAAATGGCGCTTTAGACGGTCGAATAAACCCAGCTTTTAACAGTTCATCGAGTTGTTTCCTCAATTCAGCTAATTCTAGAGGGGACATACGGTATGGGCATCTCGCAGGAGGTTTGGCACCGGGGACCAGTTCAATCTCATGATCCACCGTCCTTCGAGAAGGGAGCCCTTCTGGCAACTGATCTGGCATGACATCTTTATAGTCCTCCAACACTCTCAAAATCCCATTTGGTACCCCTTCAAGGGTTGACTCCCCATGTAGAATAGGTAATATGACAAAAGAAGGTTCCCCCTTCTTCACCCCTTTCTTAAATTGTATTGCTGACAGCATCTTTCCGCTTCTTGGTAGAATGGTAGCGGGTACCACCCCCGGGCAATCCCCTAGAAACAATAGGCAGCTCGCAGCAGGGACGGGGATGGCCTGGGCCTTTGTCATAAAATCCAGTCCCAACACAACATCAAAATCGTCCACAGCGGAAACAGTGAGATCCACGCTTCCCTCCCAGGACCCAAGCTTGGCCCTCACCCTCTTAACACTTCCACAAATTTCGGCGGCAACAGAATTAACTGCTTTCATCTGTCCCACATCTCTAGTAATTGTTAAACCGCATCTCTTGACTTCCTCAGGTGAGATAAAAGTATCTGTTGCTCCCGTGCCAACAAGAGCCCTAGTCGTCTTTCCATTTATCACCAAGTCCACGTACATCAAGCCCTTTCCCGGTTCTTTCTTTATGTTGTCCAATTGCGATTGTAATGCACTCAGAAAACGAATGGACCCAATCCTGGCCAAATCGGTCTCACTATTCTCTGTAGGAGGGTTAGGGAGTGTGTTTTCAGGCCGTGAAAGTTCCAAAGCACTCAATGCACCACTATGTGGGCACTCAGCCACGCGATGAGGCCCCTTACACAGGAAGCATGCTAGGGGTAGCCTATTTGGCCCATTCCTTGGCGTAAAGCCACCATTCCCCCTATTCTGCACTGGCTTCTTGTTTGGAAGTCCTCTCCCGGCTCCCCAAGTTATCGGCCTCTCCCCTCTAGCCGTCTTACTCCCATTACCTGCATGGTTATTGCTCCCACTAGTTGGGGCCTTGCGTTTGTTTGAGCCATCACTGTAATCGTTAAGCCACTCGGCAGCGACTGCATCCTGCACCTGTTGTCTTTGAATCTCAGTTCTAGCCCATGGCTTTAGCCCCTCAAGGAAAGCAAACATCTTGTCTTTCTCCGACATGTCCTTAATATCCAGCATCAATGCCGCAAACTCTCTCACATAATCACGAATAGTCCCAGTATGGGTCAAATCCCTCAACTTCTTCCGAGCATTATACTCCACATTCTCCGGAAAGAAAGTAGCTGTTAGTTCTCGTTTCAACTCGTCCCAACTTTTAATGGAACACACGCCATTTGTGAACTTGGACCTCCACCACAATTTGGCATCCCCTGACAAGTACATAAAAGCCATCGAGACCTTGTCTTCTTCTATAGAGGTGCGAGTAGCCCAAAAGTATTGTTCAATATCAAATAGGAAATTTTCAAGCTCTTTGGCATCCTTGTTCCCCTCATACCGCTGAGGCTCAAGGACCCTATTCCTCTGGCCCCTTTCCATGGTCACTGAATTTCCCACAACCACTTCAATCAAATTAATTTGAGCCTTAAGCTCCTCTATCTCATACTTCAGAGTACTCATTGCCTCCTTTGTCTCATCAGTGAGGTGTTTCACCATGTGAGCCAACTCCTGATGAGAAACTTCAATTGCTCGAACTCGTTCACTGGTCACCACATGAGCCCTCAGAGCCGCCACCGTGGCTTCTAGCTCCTCATACCTATCGGGGTCTATGGTCCTACCCCCTTGTGCAGGCACTCTAGCGCCATGTTGCGCCGAAGTACCTGCGCCCGCTGGCACCTCAGTTCTCGGGACGGCTCTTGGCCCCTGATGCTTACGTAGTCACCATCCTTGGGTTGACTCCTACCACACTAGTTCCTGCACAGGAAGAATAACAATCACCACAATGCCTATTAATAACTCAGCACCACTGTGCTTCAAGAAGGAGTAAGCACCACTGTGCTTTTCCACTCAAAAAAACTCGGCACCACTGTACACAAGAAGCAAGAGAGCACCACTGTGCATCAAGAGGGAATAAGCACCACTGTGCTTTCCCAATAAAGAAACTAGGCACCGTTGTGCACTAGCAACAAGGAAGCACCGCTGTGCTTGAATAAAAAAATTGAGCACCACTGTGCCACAATTATTAAAAAGCACATTTGTGCTATTGATTACGCACCTCTGTGCTTTTTACCGCAATGAACAGGCAACACCACACCCGAAATTGAGTGCAACAACCTTGCTCGGATACCACATGTCATGGCCTTAGCCTTTAGTTTACTCGGTCGCTAAGCCGTGCGGCACTTGAAAAGGACTCTTCCCGATCAAGTCAGCATTTTCTATCGATTGATCTGCTCAAAATAAGCAAGCAACACATTAGTCCCGCGCCACAAAACCATTCTTCAAGCCATGGTCAAAACCGTGGGGCATAGCGGATGCACACAGTCGACCCCAGCTTCCCCGTAGGAAAGAAAAACGGTTTTTATTTTATTAGAAAAAAAAGAACATCGGGTTACATTAGAAAACTCACCCACACCATCGACTTGGGCGGTAGGGGCTGCCTCGATGGTGTGTAGGATACATACCTTTACCAGTGGATCAACCCAAACTCTGCCGACAGTCCACCCCCTACATATATGCGAAAAAAACATCATAGAAATGACCCGAGTAAACATTCTATTGTTTGAAATGAGGATACTTTTTCCTAACTAAAGAAATAATTGAAAACAAACTCTTCTTCCTAAAACATTGATGTGCTTGAAAATGGGGTATGGTAGAAGTGACTCGGTTGTGGCCCCGGAACTCGGTTGTGACACCATGTGAGGGGATGGCCACAACATGAAGTAGGTGGAACCAGGAATGACAAGTAAGCCATAGGCATTGCACGGAACAACGATGCCAGCTTATTTGCGATCCGATTCTTCTCTCGGTTGACATGGCTGACTATCAGTCTCCATTCTCTCATAAATAGTTCCAAAATTGATGAGACTAACGCACTGCCCTCAAGCGCAATAGATGTACATTGAACAATCCGTACCGCCTTTAAGCAATCTGATTCTAACTAAATGCAACGGAAACCCTGCGCCCACGCATGAACAAGAGCATCATATATTGCCCACAACTCAGCTAGCATCACTAAGCACCGTCTTACAAAGCGCGAGTAACCATATAGCCAGGTACCCTGATTATCTCAAAACACCCCTCCTATCGTAGCCCGACCATCCGTGGTATTGACTTTCGCATCCACATTTACTTTAATCCACCCCAGTAGAGGGTTGAGCCACCGTTGTGCCGCCAGTAGAGTAGCAATATGGTCCATCGGATTAGTGAACGCGTGGATATATTCCTCGACGAGTTGAGTACCCCTAACCATCAATTCCTCATGTTATACATAACTCGTTTCCAGCAACAAACTACACCTATGTTTCCACAGTAACCAGCAAAGAACCGAGAATTTTATGGTCCAATCCCCCTCATGAGGGGCTATACTTTATGGACTAAAAAGATTATGCTGCAGCCACTCGTCAAACGACAATTGAAAAATTCACCCACATGAGCTGATCGTAGTACCTTCGCCCACAATCCCCTAGCAGCGACACAAAAACGTAAGACATGGTCTATGTCTTCAAGCCCTCTATAGTAAATCTCGTATAGAGCTAACTCTGCAAGATGTCATCGGACACGCTCAACATTTGTGAGATACCGCTTGTGAAGAGCTAACTACAAAAACACTCTCACTCTTTACAGAACTCACAACCTCTAAATCTTCCTTCACTTACTCTCACCCCGCGGGGAATCAACACTAACCAAATAATCGTAGGCCGTTTTAGTAGAAAAAATCTTCTTATCATCTCAACGCCAACCCAGTATATTCACACCCAAGAGAGCGTGAGGAGGCTTCACAACCGTAATTTTTTCTAAGACCTACTGCGAAAGTGAATTAGCAAGCCACCCCCAATCCCAATCGCCACTACTATCCACCATGTCTGAAACCATCATAGGGCAAGGAGCGTATGTCAAAGTACACACAAAAACTAATCGATCCTCTTGCCTGAGCCAATAATCGTACCAAAAGTCTGTATTTGTATCATCAAGTATGCTCCAAATCACACATTCTTTCACCTCATCCCAGATACTACTTAACCCTTTTCATAATCTTGAACATTTAGTCCGAAAAATCGACAGAGGAACCTCCTAATCCCATGTATACTTTGTCCTAAGGACTTGCACCCAAAGAGCCTCCTTGTTCAAGGTTAATTGATAACCAAGCTTCATAAGAAAAGCTTTGTTTTGGCTATGTAAATCTTTAACCCCTAGGTCGCCCGTATCAGTTGACTGCTTTACCAAATCCCATGATACCAAACTAAGGCCCGGCTTACCATCTCCTTAACCCCAAAAAAAACATCGAATTAGCTTTTCCATTTCTTCACAAGTGCCTTTTGAGATCCACGACGATTGCATACCATACACCAGAATCGCCTAAAGCACTACCTTGGCCAAAGTTATCCTTCTAGCAAGCAGAGCGATCTTGCTGCTCACTCTGTTAGACGTGCTCTCATATTCTCTGATAAATATGCATATGTGGCTTTAGTAACTCATCGATGCAACAAAGGTACCCAAGGTATTTGCCGAGATCTGTCACCTCCTCAAAGCCAAAGACTTGAGAAATCTGCGATTTAATTAAAGCTGGGCAATTATGCAAGAAACAAATTGGAGTTTTGGATACACTAACCTTATGATCGGACGCTTCACAGAACCTTTCCATAACTTCTCTAATAACTGACACTTATGACATTGACGCCTCATCAAATAATACCATATCATCAGCAAAGAAAAGATGGGATAAACCTGGCCCTCGCCTTCCAAGATGAATAGGTTTTGAAATCCCCGCAGAGACCTTCCTCGCAATATCCTAAGAAAGTCTATCCATACAAAGTACAAAAAAATAGGGTGAAAGAGGATCACCCTGACGGATACCTCTAGTCGGTTTGAATGAATCTGATAATTCACCATTTCATAGGATCTATGTAGATACCGAACAAACACAACACATGATAATATTAATAATTCTAATCGTAATACCCACAACATAAATATAGTCTCATTCTAGATGGTCATACGTTTTCTCCAAATCCACCTTTAGAATGATTCTGCAATCGCCATGGCTTTGGAGAGTTCCTTTATGTCTCTCCGTTCTAGCTCGGTGTTCGCCCATGGCTTTAGTCCATCCATGAACTGGAAAAGAGCATCATTCTCAGATAAGTCTGGATCTGAAGTTGAAGCTCGCTGAACTCTCAAACATAGTCTCGAAGGGTCCCAACATGCTTAAGAGCTCTAAGCTTCGATCTTGCCTCCTTCTCAGCATTGCCTGGGTAAAACTGCTCCTTTAATTCTGCTTGGAACTCAGCCCATGTTCCAACAGTGGTGCCCCTACGTTGCTCATCCGAGCGCCTACATCGCCATCACAACAGAGCGGTATCAGATAAATAAATCGAAGCAGTTGTTACCTTTTCGGTATCCTCAACGATACCCATTGCCTTGAAATACTGCTCAAGTCCCCACATGAAGTTCTCCATTTCCTGAGCAGATATGGTCCCCTTGAACGGCTTGAGCTTCGAGGCGTCGATCCTGGGCTTGGGCATAGTTGCTTCGGCCATCATGCCATTCAACATGGCATTCTTGTAGAGAAGTAGCTCGGCACTGAGCTTTTTCACCTCTTTCATCATCTCTTCCTTTACAGCTTCAACAGCAGCTTTGATGGAGAGATCTTGGTCGTTCAACGACTCATACAGGTTCTCGAGATTCTTGTTAACCTCCTTCATGATGTCTTCCTTCATGGAATCCATTTTCTCGAAGCGCTCGTCGGCTTCCTTATGGGCCCCTTGAAGCTCGACAATCGACTTTTCAAGCCTGACGACCCTCTTGTCCAAGGCAGCAACAATGTCCCTCGAACTCTCTCGCTTCTTCCCGGCAGCTGCAGCACGAGTCTCACGGTCAGATGCTGGGACCTCACTAGCGTTCTGTGGGGCCATTTCTCTCAACAAAATTTACTCTGATACCAACTGTCACGTCCGTAAATTCACTCAAACTAGGACGTGCGACCATGGGTGCTTTCTGGGCGGTCTAGCAACCAAGTAAGCCTAAATTGATCGAAGCTAGAATGCTTGGATCATCGCGGAAACGAAAGAAAAAAGAAAGGAAATGGCTAGCAAAGAAGACCGAGGGAAATGAGTGAATGCTCAATGTATTACTCAAATCAGAAGTGATGAAATGAGGTGGGGGTGAGCCTCTATTTATAGTTGAAGCCCCCTACATCCAACGGCTAAGATGAAAGTAAATCGACGAACAAGATTAAAGCTATACAATTATATCCCTTGATCATTGCTATTTGGATCAAACTTGCCAAAGATAAGGGATTACAACAGATATGAAAATATTCAAGATGATAAGACTTGTTGACTTGTGATACTTCCCATATCTGATGGCTCTTCAACCCCAAGTGATGGGCTAGCTCGGATGGGTATTGGCAAGCCCAAAATGGCGTGGAGGGCCTCCTCAGCTGCCTAGTACGCGTTGGGCTCGGACCCTAGGGTGCGGGCCGTGACAATCAACATTTACCACTTGCACCATTGTATGTTTATCTGGGTTAAAGGCTGACTTAGACACAACCAGCGTGTCTTATGACGCCACCATAGGCCCTATTGTTATCTTATTCACATCCTTACTAGCTGAACTATTCGATCCCTTCTGCATAGCTACCCTTATCCCTTCTCTGACTCCACTATTACCCGTCGATCTCCTACGCGAACCCTCACTCTTGTCCGTTTCAGACGATCCCACCACACCCAGCACTACCCTTGTCAAACTAGGACCCCCTGATTCCTTATCATTTCCTACAACTGTATTAACCGGTACTGAAGCATCTCGTTTCTTCCCTGACTCTTGCCCCTCAACAAGGACTGTAAACCGTGAACCATCGCTAATCTTCTATTTCCCATCACCATTTTCTCTACTGGAGGTTCCTTGATTAGTAGGGTTTCGTCTCCTTTTATTCACCACTTGTATCCATAGACCATAAAGTTCACTGGGATCTCTCTGATTTGCCTCACTCGCCTTGGTTCCTTCTGAGTTTTCCTGTACACTACACACCTCCTTAGAGTGACCATACTTACCACACTTAAAACATATTGAAGGCAAACCTTTATAATCAATATCTTGACGTTGCCCATCAATAATAATCCCATAGACCAATGGTTTCTTCAAGTTTACTATTATAGTAAGTTGGGCAAATCTAAACTTTTTCCCTTTCGTTGTTTTATAATCCACTCAAACTACCTTCCCAATAGCAGCATCAATATACTGAAATAGGCTTTTGGTATAATAGCGATACGGGAGTTTTGACAACCGAAACCAAACCATAATCTGCGAATGATGCTCTTCTATTGTCGAAAAGTAACGACTCCATGGTTGAATCGTAAGATAACTCCCATATATCACCCATGGCCCTCCCGCAAAAGCCTTATGAAAGTCCTCATTCGCAAAATGCACCAAAAAGTACTCATTATCAAGATCAATCAGGCTAACATCTCCAGATGGACTCCAAAGAGCCATTATTCGATTCCAAAGTGCTTTGTATCCAATCGACTTTCCTAGTAGTCGAATTATGACCGATTTGGCCAACTTTGCATCGATGGCATCGTAAACCATGTCCAAGAAATGAATTTCCGGTAGTTTACCCCCTCATCCTAGAAACACATCCTCATCTCTGACTTCCACATCCAAATCATCAATATGTTTTGAGCCTCTATTTTTTCCGGCACTACCCAGCAAAGTATCCCAAAACGATGACAGCGCAGACTTGTTTCCCTGATCCTCGTCAACCCCACATTCCTGACCTTCAGTAGTATCGTTGGAACTCATACCACCCACCTCCTCCATGGGAGTAGATACATCATCCGTAGATATGTCAATATTACGACCCTTCTTGACTACCGGTTGGATCTCCTCAGGCACCGAAGATCCTGGCCTCTCAAGCATTGTTGGGTTATCCACCAAAATCACGTCGTTAGGAGGACGGCCTCCCTGGTTTTCGGTTAAGAAGCCATCGACGGCTGCCGTGATTCCCACGCTAGGGTTTTGCGCTGCGCTAGGGTTTCCTTAGTGTAAAACTTTTGGTCTAAATTTTCTGTCATAAATTTGTTTTTCAGTTTATTGATTCAACCGAGTTTCGGCCACCTATTATTAGGATAAATGTATTTTTATATGAAAAATAAGAGATCTGTAAATTTTACCCATATTTTTAATATAATTTATAGCATTAAAAACAAGAGTAATCCCTGTAATATACCATCTTAAATTTAATTATTTTTTCGGAGGGCGGCGGAAATCATAGATCATTTTAAAGGCATTCACGCGAATAAGTCATGATCACATTTTTCGGACACATTTGTAATTTCGCAATGGATCAGGGGCAAATGTAGGAATTAAACATAGTATGGACTATAGTACAGCAACTATAATTCAAGTCTCTTTATTAACTCAAGCCCACACCCTGAAGAACTTAGCCAAACCTTCCCCCATCTCCCTTTTCTCTGCCTACTCCAAGTCTTTAACTTCTACACCAAATTCATGGCAGCCACCACCTCAACCACGAGTAGCTGCTCCGGCTTTTTCAGCCTCCGCTCGAATAACGATGAGCCGAGGGTGGTCCGATCCTCGTCGTCCTCCCACGGCTCGTTGGGTGCAGGTGGGAGCGGGAAGCTCGACGGTGTCGCCATGTGGTTCATCAACGGCGTAGCGACCGCATTCTTCGCATCACTACAACGGTGTTCGTGCATCCGTATAGCCACGGTGGAGGAGGATGACGGCGAGGAAGCCAACGACGTGCCGTTGATTCATAGTGATGGGAATTACGCGAGGCATGATGCCGGAACTATTAGCCGGAGGAGGAAGAAGATCATTTCTTGAAGATATATACAAGTGTTCTGGAGACTGGAAATATATTTTTCTTTTGCTTATTGCTTAATTTGGTAAGTTAAGTATGATGGGGGGTTTCTGGGGAATTTGTAAAAGTTTTAATGGGAATTTTCACCCTTATTTCGATCAAGTGATGAATATGACATGAAAAATAAGAAGATAAAATTTACTAAAATGCAAAATTTCAATCTTATAATATATATATTGTAAAAATTTTACAAGTCGATAGAAGATGACAAAAATTTCTCAATTATTAATCGAAGAAAATAATTGGAGTTTCATTTTCTTTTCATGTTCATTAATTCTTGGATTTTTCCTAGGCACATGGTGCCAAATCATACAGCATGTGAAAATGTTGTGCTTCATGTAAACAATTCCAGTTCCTCACTTAAACTCATTACAACCAGCCTGTATACATCTTTCCTAGGAGTTCCATTGTATATAAATACCGGGATTAATAATAAAGAATGAAATAAAATTCAATAATTTTTTTAAAGATGATCGAAATCTAAAGTAAATCTAAGAAACACAGACAAAAACAATCTGTTCTTTTCTTTTATATAATCAATATATTTTATATATCCGTTGATGGTTGTTTCTTAATGTAACCAGACATGGGTAGCGGAATAATCTGCCTGATAGTTTGGTTCACTCACCACTTCTTTTTTACCACGTAAAGCGTATCGTTTGGATAGAGACAAAAAAATTCAAGAAGACTTATAAATTTTGTCGATATGCCAATGTCTATAAAATTATGTACTTTTCTTTGCACCTTTGAGTTTTGTATGAAATATTTTATTTAATTATTAATAAAATCTAGTTATTATTGTCAAAAAAAAACTTCTACCTTTATTGAAAATAAAGCAAAAGCACTAATTATAGAAAGCATGCTAATTAGCTAATATTTTATTTCCTTTTAGAAAAATTCAAAGAGCAAAACAGGAACTAAAGGTGGTGCTATTAATATTAAAAACCGAGGTTGGTGTCTGGCATTTTAGGTATATATTTCATGATTTTGTTTGTTGGTTTGTGGGACAGAGTTGGTCACTTTTTTCTTCCTTTCAATTTTTCTCCTAACCCAACTCAGGTATCCCAAGTGATTTTTCTTTTTTAATTATAATTTTTTTGAATGATTCCTATTTAAATGGAAGGAAAAGAGAAATTTATTTTTACTGGGTCTATAACCCACAATTTAGGGGAGAAAAATATGTCAATCGAGAGCTTTGAACCACTTACTCTAAAGATTATTGACTTTAATTATAAGATTTTATATTTTATATTCTCTATATAAATTTATACACAGAAGATTGTTCAGGGGCGTTTGATCTACAAAATGTAATATTATCTCTAAGATAAGGTTACTAAAGTGTAAGGAAACTTGTCACTTTACTAAAAATGTTACATTATATCGTTTGGTTTATTTGTCCGCAAGGGCGGATCCAAAAATATAATTTTGATAGTTTACTGATTAGTGCAATAATTTAGAATCAATTTACATTGGTGCAATAATGTATTAATAAGGGATAATTGGTGTGAAAGCAAACACGATTTATAGTCAAAGATATATTGTCATTAAAAAACAAATCTATATTGTGTAAATATGTTTGATAAATTAGAACTATCTTACACCGGTGCTATTGTGTTTTAAATAGTACAAAAAATTACTCCAGTAAAATTAAGTATTGATAGTGACAATTATTGTCAAAGCAAACATAAGTTTTAGGGTAAAGTACTCAAATGGTCACTGAACTATACCCGAAAAACAAAATGGTAACCAAACTTTCAAAAGTTACAAAATGACAATTAAAGTTTATGTTTTGTTACAAAATGGTAACTGTGCCGTTAACCTCCGTTAAAGAAGTGGCGGGGATGTTAATTTTTTTGTTTAATAGCACATTTAGTCCTCGATCGTTACACATTCAATCAATTTAGTCATAATTCGAAAAAAAAATTAATAAATTTAACCCTCAATTTTTACACATTGTTATAATTAGTCCTAATTCTACAAAACTTATAACTAAGAACACCCGAACATGTAAAAAAAGAGTGGAGGGAGGGGGTGAAGCCTGAAGAAAATCTTATTCTTCAACAGTCCCTTCCACCGCACATGGAATGTGCATTCCAGTTAAAGTCCTCAACTAATTACTTCAGGAAGTTGAATATCAAATAAACTCTAGTTGCCAGGTGAAATCAGATAGATATGCCAAAGTACATATCATGCAACTAAATTTGAGCATGAAATCTCAAGCCTAAATTTTAGAATGCAACCGTATAGTACCTGAGTCCGAACAATGGGAAACTTTTTCAACAAGTTCTGCATTTGAAATATCAATTCCATTAAACCTCTATCTTGGTGTTGCATAAGCAGTTCATATGATGTTTGAATCAAAGCCTCTTCAATGGTAAAAAATATGAATAAACCAACTCACATTTAAGGAATTCTTTAATTGGAAAAAAAAGCTTCAGATGGTAATTCTTCAAAATCACGTTGTACCTATCAAACAAATGCACCATCACATGTACAGTAAAACCTTGATCTTGAAATGCATGTTCAAGTTACTTTGCTTCAAAGAGTCTGTGAACAAAATATTAGTCTCTGGATTGCTTGTGGCATCATGCAGCAAATTATCAGCAACCTGAAAGGAATAAGGTTAAAATTAAATAAAATAAAATAATAGCATATATTTATATAAAAGGGAAAAAGAGAAGTGGAAAATAATACTAGACATTTGGTGTTTAATAAAGCTTAGAAATGCTAATAAAGAAGATGCGACATAATGGAGAAAGACCATGTCAAAAGGAAGGAAAAGTCCAGAGAAATTATCATAAAGGACCGTGCTAATACCAATCTTACTTGGGGAGTGGTTTTAATAAGCAAACGATGCTGGCTATAAGTCATGGAGCTAATTTAAGAGAAAGGACTGTTCGTCACTTCTTGTAGCAGTTTACTGAATACATTTTAATTACACGGCTCACATGAATTATGGTGTAAATAAAGAAATAAATGTATATGAACTTGACTGTATTTTTAGTTCTCCAGACAACGCAAGGATAATTTTGTCTCATTCGAACCCTACACTTATCTACTGCTTCGTTTTCTAGCATCTTAATAGTAAGACTTCATTGATGCATGAATAGAAACATTGTGCTAAAGACAAACTCAAAGGGTGCAGTGCACCTACAACAAAAAGTTGTCCGTTGAGAATAAGATTCTCTTCAGGCTTCAGCCCCCTCCCTCCACCCTTTTCTTACATGTTCGGGGTTCTTAGTTATAACATTTTTAGAATTAGGACTCAATTATAACAATGTGTAAAAAATGAGGGTTAAATTTATTGAATTTCTTCGAATTATGACTAAATTGATTGAGTGCGTAAATATGGATGACTATATGTGCTATTATACTAAAAAATTTAACAGCCACGTCACTTCTTTAATGGAGGTTAACGACACAATTACCATTTTGTAACAAAACATAAAGTTTTATTATCATCCAATAACTTTTGAAAGTTTGGTTACCATTTTGTTTTTTCGGTTATAGTTTAGTGACCATTTGGGTACTTTACCTTAAGTTTTATATTTCAAAACCGATTTGAAGTTCTAAAATTTTTCAAAAAGATTACGGAATCAAAATTGTTTTAGATATCAAATACTCAAATCGTTTACAACTGTTCTAAAACAAAAAGGAAGAGGAATTTAGGTTTCAATACGGTTTGAACCAAAAGAGTTTTTCTAAATGAAGATGATTACACGATTAGAAGAAAAAAAACTGTTTTTGGAGATAAATATGTTTATTCGAGAACTAAAAATATTTTGCTAGTTTTTTAATTTTATTTAAACTAAATTGTAATTATTTTAAAAATTTTAAATCAGAATTTTAGTTATATTAGAGTGTTAGTGTATTTAACAAATATTTTTTGATGGACTAACAAATATATTTAAAATAGTTATAGAATGATAGTTTGGATATTTGTTTTGACCAAAAATAGTGTAGAAGCTCAAAACAAAAAAATATTAAAATAATTTAAGGGCTAATTTTTTATTTAAATAAAAAATAATTAATATTTTTAAGGTAAACTACATTGGCAATCACTAAACTTTTAAGGCCCTTTCGCTTTGGTCACTCAAACCGAAAAACTTTCATTACAACCAATAAACTTTTAATTCGATTTCATTACGACCACATTTATTACAAAATGCTGATGTAGCACGTTAAAGCCTTTTCTAAAAAAGAACCATAATTTTTTAAATTTACAATCGCCACCAATTCCAAAATTCTGATGAACGGAGATTTCGCCGATCAACCCCAACGGTGGGAAAGATTCGTTTGGCCAAAAGGTTAGTATAATTTGGTTTCAAGCTGATCTAATGGTTAACAATGGCAGACCAAAAAGTTAATTTTTAATTTCAATTGAGATTTTTAGTTATAATTCACCAATGTTAATCGTCATATCAACTTGAAACTAAATTATGTTAAACCTATGGCAAAAAAATCTTTTTCACCGTTGGAATTGATCAACGATTGTTCCGTTAATCAGAATTGTGACCTTAGCAATAGATGTAAATTTGGAAAATTGAGGTTTTTTCGGGAAGAAGTCTTTAACATGTCACGCCAACATTTCTTAACCGGGTCAATGATAGCAATCATAATGAAAGTAAATTAAAGATTTAGTGACTGCTATAAAAAAATTTCAATTTCAGTAACCAAAGTAAAAATCCCTAAAAATTTCGGTAATTATCAATGTCGCTTACTCTATTTTTAATGAGAGGTCACTAGACCTACCAGACACAACTACACAAGGGGGCATTCGCCCTTGTTTATCCAAAATGTAAGATTATGATATTTGGTTGATGGAATTAGGGGTGATAATGAGGCGAGCCCGAGAATACCCAGGCTCGGCTCGGAAATAGTATTTTTGGGCTTGGCTCGGGATCGAAGCTCGTCAAGCTCAAAATTTTAGGCTTGAGCTCGAATTGGACATTTTGAGCTAGACTTGGCTCGGCTCGAGTTCGGCTTGTTGCTTTCCTCAAATTACTTTTAAATATTTTTACTAAAGTTTTGAAAAATAACATGTGAAAACCTGTTTGGGAAACGATAATATTTATTTTTGAAGTCCACAAGTAACCATAGTACATTTTTTAAATTATACAAGTCCACAAGGAGAAGATGATTTAAAGTATTTAACCATGATAACAAATTAACAACACTGAAACCTACACGTGTGTGTATGTATATGTATATATATATAAGGTTAGGATCCACTTACACTATATAAAACTCAACTAGTTTTACACTAATTCATGGCCATTAGATGGGCAAAACGGATGAATGAGATTAACTCCTTACTTTTTTTTCAAGTGATAATCTTTACGTATCCTACTTTTAATCTTATCCATCCATTTCACCCATCCAATAGTCATGGATTAGTGTAAAACTAGTTGAGTTTTACATAGTATAACTAGATCACATCCCATATATATATATTTCGAGCATGTTCACGAGCTTTTCGAGCCAAGCCTGGGTCGGGTCGACTTGTTAAGGTCTCGAGACGAACTTTGACTGAGCTGAGCCCAAATAGCTTGCGAGCCGGTCAGGCTCATTATCACTCCTAGATAAAATGTATGATTATTTAATAATACATTTTATCAAATTATCCTTGTGGATTTTTTTAATAAGTCTAGCCTTCCATATTAATTTAGAAGATATTATTGTTAACGTTTATAGAATTCTTTCCATTACACTTTATTTAAAGTTTACATCTAATATAATATTGATATAATTAATATGTTAAATAATGTTTAAAAACAAATACACGTATTATTAACACAATTAATATATATATATATACATATATCATATATTTTTTTATGTAAGGTCTAATATTGTCATGACTATGTAAAAAAAACTATAAATAATCGTCACGGTGGACAATTGTTCCAAAGTAAATCAAACAAACATATACTCAAAAAAACATAAAAAGAAGATTTTTTTTTATGAATATAGGTGTTCAAATCATGGGCTGAAGCTTGATAAAAAAAATCCAATCCTAAGATTGACCCCTCCAATTATTATTTTTAATTTCTGAATAATCTAAAGGTGATTATAAGGTAGTATATGTTCATAAATATTTCTTAATCTAAGATAATGCACATACACCTTGCATACAAAGCGATTGAACCTGAGTCTCTTAGGATGAATATCGTCCGTTTTTTCACTAAAATCACTGTCATAACCATTTTTGGTACGGGCCTTTGAGCCCAATTAAAATACAATTACCCTTACCAAGCCCAAACTCGGTTTTAATACCCATTACAAAATAAACCCTAAATAACCCAAAAGCCCAAATTAAATACCCAATACCCATTTAATTAAAAAACCCTTAATATATCCCTAATTACAAAACTACCCCTAACCCTAATATCAAACCCTAACACCCACTTGCACTCTTAGCTGCCGCCGCCTTTGCCCTCCTACTTGCCCCTGTAGCCGCCGCCTAAGCCGGCCACCACGCCGCCAAGATCCACCGCCCCTGTCAAAAAAAAATCATATCAGATCTGATTTAGTATCAAGTTGCATGTTTTTTTATTTTAAATTTTCGGGTATTTAAACCCCGAAAAATCAGTTGTAATGGGACAGTGAGAATGAAATAAAATAGAGGATTCAAGTAAAAAACAGCTTTATCTCCTATTTATTATTCGAACAAACAAAAGCAAAAAAAGAGAGAAGAAACCAAATTAAAAAGGTAAAGAAATATACCAGTTTTTTCATCTTTCAACTCAGATCTACAAGTTTAGGGGTTTTTTCTTGAAAATCCGAGGTTAGATTTGAAACCGGGGCGTTGAATAGAGCCGGAAAGGTCACAATTTTTCGCATTCCGGCGACGGCGGTGCCACCACCGGCAGCCAAGCTCGGCCAAAGAGAGGGGGGAGTTGAGAGGATCATCTTTTTTTTTTTTTGAAATTTTCATCCAAATGATTTTTACCCAATTTTTAACTTATATACTAGAGTTAGATTAAGAGTAAATTACACACTAAACCCCTCCGCCCCTAGCCTATTTTTATATCTGCCTTGTCGCATGGTATAATTGCCCTTTTAGTCCATTTATGTTTTGTTTTTATTTTGGTCACTAAATTCAATTTATCCAGGTTTTTAATGGTTTAATTTCCGGATTAGTCCCTCCGCCCCATTTTTTCTATCTCCGTAAGCCTTCTTCTTTTATTTCCTTTCAATTTAGTCAATTTTTCATTCTTCAAAATTTTTTATTTAGTCATTGTTTTAATTATTATTATTATTATTATTATTATTATTATTATTATTATTATTATTATATTCATATAGTACTATTATTATTATATATATTTTTTCCTATTATATATTATATATTTGGTGTTTATATATGTATATTATTATTATTTTAATATTATATATATGTATATTACATAATATTATGTATATGTATAGTATATTATATATTATATAGTCTATTATCATTATATTTAATATTATATAGAACATATTAGTATTATTATATTTAACATATATAATATTTTACTTGTATTAGTATTATATTTGTGTATAATATATTTAGTATACATTATATATAACATAGTATTTTTATTTAGTCTTCTTTTTTGTTAATTATTCTTATTCTTATTATATTTATATTTACATATTATTACTATCATATATAAATATATTTTATTTTCCCATTATATGTTATGTATTTTATATATATATACGTTACTATTATTATCTTAATATTATATATTATATATAGTATATTATAATTATGTATATATTATTTTTTATATATATGGTTATTATTATTTTTATGATTATTTTTATTAATATATTTACTATAATATGTATATTACTTTATACTTAGTATATTTTAAAATATATATATACATCTTTATTATTATTTTTACGACATGATATATATGTTATATTTTTATACGAATATTATATTAGCATACTTACATATATTTTACCTCGTTTTGAATATTTTTTTTAATAAAGCTCGGTTAATATTAAGGGAATATTTTCCATTTTATTTCAAATAATGGCTTAGGAAGTGACATCCTGACTCATTCAGGTGTCATCCTCCTCGGTTTTCGTAAATAATGAAATATTCTCCTTAGACCATTTTTTGGGATTAAAATTTTAAATTTAAAAATTGCATTTTTGTTTTCTTGCAAAGACAATATCAGATCAACACGGTACCAATTCTGGGCGTTATGGGGGTGCTAATCCTTCGCCAAGCGTAGCCGATTCCCGAACCCAACTTTTTGAATCTCTGGTTATTTTTTTACGGTGTCTGGCCTACCAAAGTGGCCGGTGGCGACTCCACCTCTATTTTTTAAAATTTTCCATTTTTATCCATTTTTTATTTTACGGTATTCTGCTAGGAGCATCATCCCGGTCTTCGGATGACGCCTCTTTTGATGCTGTAAACATTTTTTTAAAGAAACATAATATTTTTTTAATATTATTTTCAATGGAGGGAAAAAATCGCTATCACAGCTTGGCGACTCTTCTAGGGATATTTTTTAAAGAGAATCAAGCCAATGTTGGTTTGTGTGGTCTTGCAAAAATCCTAAAATTCGATTTTATTTAATTTTTAATCCCCCAACATTCATGCATGTGCTTTCTACCCGAGCTCCTCACCATTAAGTGGGAGAGATTACTTCGCTCCGTGGGGTTTTCACCCCGTACAGTATTGTAACGTACGCCTGGAGTACTGGTCCTTATATTTCGTGGGGTTTTCACCCTCGTATGGCATAAGGGTCGTATTCCCCTGAATTGATGTCCTCGCGACAGTTCGGGTACCCTTTACCTTAGATCCGAACCTCATATAGTGAGACGTAGGAGCCACATTTTTAAAGCCATGCGAAACTCTATCCGTTTAGCAGTCACCCTTTTTAGGCTTTGGTGTCTTTATCAGTTTTTATATACAGTTTTTTATTTGTTATTTTTTTATTTAATTCGATCATTTTTATTCGAACTGACCTTATTTCCTTGTTTTGATCACATCATATTAAATTCACTCATTTTGCATTAATTGCATGATACCATCATTTTAATTTTTGCATTTCACCGACATGAAGTACTGATTCACGATCGGTTCCCAATTTGAAAAAGATTTATCATCAGGAGAAAATCTAGTGCTCTAGATATCAATGCGATATTCAAAGTTGTGAATAAATCCCGTAAATTCTGAAGTTGAGCCATGGGAACTACTTTTGATTCAGTACCTCTTCATTTAGAACATGCATGCTGCATTTACATGCATTCATTGTTAAAGGTTTTAAGGCTAATATTTAGGATGCCCCATGACAAAGATATCGGATAAATCGAAAGGTCAACCAATTCGAACCCATACGGAACTCGACTCAAGACCAAAATGACGAACGAAGATAGATTGGATCGCCTTGAACAAATTCAAAAGGACATACAAGCAGATTTAGCCAAGAAGTTTGAGGACCAGTTAGCTAAATCCCAGCAAGACATGGGGAACAAATCAAAAAATACCAACAAAACATGCTAGGCCAGATAACGCAAATGCTAGGACATAAACTCCCTTGGGAAGAAGAGACTTTTGTTGCAAACCCTAGAGAAAACCCTACCGATGTGAATGAGGGCCCTATGTATCCTCCGGGGTTTACTCCCCCAAGTGATGATGTTCGAATTAACCCTCAGATAAGGCTTTCTCGAGGGAAGTCACCGCTCTATCAGGCAGGTACCTCTTCTCCTATGAACATACCTACTGCGCCAAGATCTAAACCCGGGGGAAATCTAGTTGAAAACTTCATCACAAAAATGGATCGGTTGGTTGATATTGAGAAACCAAAAATAGAGACTTCAAAAGAGATCAATGATCGTTGCAAGCGACTCGAGGAAAAGATGGAAGCCATTGAGGTAGTAGACACCTTCATTGGATTTGATGCTAACGAACTCAGCCTCGTCCCAGACTTGGTACTGCCCCTAAGTTCAAGGCCCTTGAATTCAAAAAATACGATGGGACGAGTTGTCCTCGTGCTCACCTTACCATGTTTTGCCGAAGGATGATCAGATACGGTAAAGACGACAAGTTGTTAATCCATTGCTTTCAAGACAGCCTAACCGGATTTGTCACCAAGTGGTATAATCAATTGAGTCGTCAATAGATAAAATCGTGGAAATACTTGACCAAGGCTTTTCTAGAGCAATATCGGCACGTTAGTGATATGGTGCCAGACCGTTGGACCCTGCAACACATGAAGCAGAAGCCTAATAAGAGCTTTAGGCAATACGCACAACGCTGGAGAGATGTAGCTGCCCAAGTTCAACCCCCACTCGGTGAGAAGGAAACGGTGGTTATATTCATCCAAACATTGAAAGGCCCAATTCTGGATTGCCTCATAGGAAATGTAACTACCAATTTTTCCGATCTAGTCTTATCTGGTGAGCTTATTGAGAATGCTATTAAGAATGGCAAAATTGACATCGGTGGAAGTTCATCCCACAAGAAGACATCATATGGGAAGAAGGGTAACAAAGTGAACACTTCAGGTGTCCATAATGTTAATTATGCAAAGCCCACGATAGTGATACAACCCAAAGCTGTTGGTGCCCAAAGTTCTTCAAGCCAAGACTATACTCAAAGGAAGAACACCAAAGAGCATGAGTTACGCCGCTACCAATTTCCTATGGAGAACTATACAAACAACTGTATGACAGCCATTTGTTAGCACTTTTCCACCAAGCTCCAGTATAACCTCATTTCTCAGGATGGTACAACACCAACGCTAGATGTGACTATCATGCAGGGTAAGTAGGCCACTCGATCGAGAACTGCCAAGGCTTTAAAAAGCTGGTGGAAAAATTTATCAAGCTCAAACAGTAATAAGTTTTGAAGACACACGTTAGGCCATCCATAAGCAAGGATCCCCTACCGAAGCATGAAAATGCCTAAATATGTCAATGATGCCTTTTTTGTGTAAGAAAGACTTCCATGTCTAACAGGCCCAAATATTACAATGTTGTGACCATAGTAGGTCCTCTTATAGTTTTCATCTTTCTTAAAGTGATGTTCTTTTGTGTATCTTATTTGTCCAAGCCCAATGACAGTAGGATCTTTTTGTAAGGGCTAAAACTACAAGGTTCAATGGAAAATGCATTTTGTTTACCTTAATCGTACCCGTACATGATGTTAATCAAAATTTATATATGACCTACGAATGACCATGACATAAGGCATAATGAATTTCAAAGCTCGAATTTGCTACGAAGTATTTTTCGTAATGAGCATACACCTGAAAAGATAACTACAGAGAAAGATAATCAAAGCCAAGGAAGATTTGGGGCATCCTCACAAAATAAGATTAAGAACTCGATATCGACCAAACATGAAGTTAGGGGCATCCCTTTGAGGGGAAAAAATCATTTACACATCTATTAAGATCATTTGGCATAAAGTGAATACATCATACATTCATACGAGTTAACATGCATTGAACGTGCATTAGGCATAAAGTTAGGGGCATCCATCATGCATTCATTTTTGGCTGAAACATATAAACAGGGTCCAGGAAGGATACCGAAGAACCTCAATCACGGGGGCAACAACATGATGATCAACTTCTAACCCTGAAGAAGGCCGAATATGCAGACAAGCTCAAACATCCAGCTCAATGGCAAAATTTTGAACAATTACTAATTAATGTTCTCATTCACTTTCAGATCTCGCGCTACTGTTGATGGTGCAACATATTAAAGTTTTCTTTGGATCTCGACTCTTTGCCAGTGATGTAACAGATCCTAGTTTTATCCCGATCTCGCCTATCGGTCAATGGTGTTGCAATATCAAATTTTCCTTTGGATCTCATCTCTCCATCAGTGGTGTAGTGGGTCCCACTATTTCCAAATCTTGTCTTTCCGTCAGTGGTGTAGCAGATCAAACCCTTTTCCAGATCTTGCCTCTTCGTCGATGGTGTAACGAATCAACCATTTCATGGATCATGCCCTATCAGTGGTGGTAGTCCAACTTAGTTCAGATCCTGTCTTTCCGTCAGTGGTGTAGCGGATCAAACCCTATCCAGGTCTTACCTCTTCGCCAGTATTACAACTAGACCAAACTTCTTCCTCGGATATTATGTATTTCTTGTAGTTGTAGCTAAAAAAAGAAAAAATTCAAAAATTTAGAAAAAATCAAAAAATCAAAATTCAAAAATAAAAAAGAAAAAAATTAGAAAAATCCAAATTCAGGGAAAATCAAAGCTTCATTCTCCGATCATGCCTCTTCGTCAGTGTTGCAACTGGATCAAAATCTTCACCTTTAGACTGTGTCTCTTCGTCGGTGTTGTAGCTCGGTCAAATTCAGGTCTTGTCTCTTCATCGGTGTTGTAGTTGGACCAAATTTACTAACTTTCGATCCTGCGCTTCTTCGTCGATGCTATAGCTGGATCAACATTACTGACTTTAGACCATGTCTCTTCGTCGGTGTTGTAGCTGGGTCAACCTTTACTAACTTTCGGTCTTGCCTCTTCGTCAGTGCTGTAGCTGGACCAAATTTATTGACTTTCTATCCTGCCTCTTCGTCGGTGCTATAGCTGGATCAACCCATTTGACTTCAGACCTTGCCTCTTCATCAGGTGTTGTAGCTTGGTCAAACAATACTATTCTTCAGTCCTGCCTCTTCGTTAGGTGTTGTAACTGGGCCAAATTTACTATTTTAGATCATGTCTCTTCATCAGAGTCGTAGTTGGACTAGACATCAGAGCCTCAATCTTTCAATCATGTCTCTTCGTCAGTGTTGCAGCTGGATCAAAACTATTTTGACAAGTCTGACAGAAATGTTAGCACAAAATGCTTAAACACGGTAAAGTTTAAGACAATTGATAATTTAAATATCCATCGAAAATCTATTTTCACGAATGGTCGAGGGAAAATAAATCCTTTGGAAAATCCAATGTCATAATTGGTATCAACTGATTGTACCCAGGGGAATGGTACAACTAGCCTGGAGCAAACGACTACCTATAAAGGCAACTCAAAACCGTTGATCCCTGTGCAATTGGGAAAAATGCAAAAGAAGCTCTGCATCAAATTTACCAACTTCCGGTCCTGTCTCCTCGTCGGTGTTGTAGCTGGGCCAATCCTTCATCTTTCAATCCCGTGTCTTCGTCAATGTTGTAGCTGGATCAAGTTTTGCAGACCTTGTCTCTTCACTAGTGTTGCAGCTAGGTCAAATTTTCTCCAGGCATTACGTCATCGTCAGAGTCGTAGCAAGCTGAGCTCGTTTTGTCTCCTCTAACGGATCGCCTCAGATTTTTGTCTTCCCCTAATGAATCTTCTATTTTGAAGATTTTGCTTACAAGAGCGGTAAAAAAGATCAAGAGAAGCCCAAGGAAAAAGCGGTGGCTAGAGAAGAAACCCCGACTGGACAAAAATAGTTACTCTTTTATCTTTGCTCTGTTCCTGTTACATAACAATGCGCAAAGAGGGCATCTGTCATAACCATTTTTAGTCCGCCTTTGAGCCCAATTAAAATACAATTACCCTTACCAAGCCCAAACCCGATTTTAATACCCATTACAAAATAAACCCTAAATAACCCAAAAGCCCAAATTAAATATCCAATACCCATTTAATTAAAAAACCTAATATATCCCTAATTACAAAACTACCCTAACCCTAATATCAAACTCTAACACCCACTTTGCACCCTTAGCCGCCTCCGCTCTTGCCCTCCCACTTGCCCTCAGTAGCCGCCGCCTAAGCCGCCACCACGCCGCCAAGATCCACCGCCCTATAAAAAAAAAAAAATATCATATCAGTCCGATTTAGTATCAAGTTGCATGTTTTTTGTTTTTTTTTAAATTTTCGGGTATTTAAACCCCAAAAACCAATTGTAATGAGACACAAGAGAATGAAATAAAATAAAGGATTCAAGTAAAAACAAACTTATCTCCTTTTTTATTATTCGAACAAACAAAAGCAAAAAAAAGAGAAGAAACCAAATTAAAAAGGTAAAGAAATATACCATTTTTTCATTTTTTGACTAGATCTACAAGTTTAGGGGTTTTTTTATTGAAAATCCGAGGTTAGATTTGAAACAAGGTGTTGAATAGAGCCGGAAAAGTCGTGATTTTTTCCATTCCGGTGATTTACAACACCACCACCGGTGACCACCAGTGCCACCACCACCCAAATGACGCCACCACCGGCAGCCAAGCTCGACCAAGGAAAGAGGGGAGTTGAGATGATCCTCTTTTTTTTTAAATTTTCATACAAATGATTTTTTACCTAATTTTTAACTTATATACTAGAGTTAAATTAAGGGTAAATTACACACTAAACCCCTCCGCCCCTAGCCTATTTTTATATATGCCTTGTCGCATGGTATAATTGCCCTTTTAGTCCCTTTATGTTTTATTTTTATTTTAGTCACTAAATTCAATTTATCCAGTTTTTTAATGGTTTAATTTCCGATTAGTCCCTCCGCCCCATTTTTTCTATCTCCGTAAAGCCTTCTTCTTTTATTTCCTTTCAATTTAGTCAATTTTTTCATTCTTCAAAATTTTTTATTTAGTCATTGTTTTAATTATTATTATTATTATTATTATTTATATATTACTATTATTATATTCATATATTTTTTATTATATATATTTTTTTTCTATTATATATTATATATTTGGTATTTATATATGTATATTATTATTTTTTAATATTATATATATGTATATTACATAATATTATGTATATGTATAGTATATTATATTATATATATATAGTCTATTATCATTATATTTAATATTATATAGAACATATTAGTATTATTATATTTAACATAATAATTGTTTATTAATATTATATTTGTGTATAATATATTTAGTATACATTATATATAACATAGTATTTTTATTTAGTCTTCTTTTTTGTTAATTATTCTTATTCTTATTATATTTATATTTACATATTATTACTATCATATATAAATATATTTTATTTTCCCATTATATGTTATGTATTTTATATATATATACGTTATTATTATTATCTTAATATTATATATTATATATAGTATATTATAATTATGTATATATTATTTTTATATATATGGTTATTATTATTTTTATGATTATTTTTATTAATATATTTACTATAATATGTATATTACTTTATACTTAGTATATTTTAAAATATATATATACATCTTTATTATTATTTTTACGACATGATATATATGTTATATTTTTATACGAATATTATATTAGCAAACTTACATATATTTTACCTCGTTTTGAATATTTTTTTTAATAAAGCTCGGTTAATATTAAGGGAATATTTTCCATTTTATTTCAAATAATGGCTTAGGAAGTGACATCCTGACTCATTCAGGTGTCATCCTCCTCGGTTTTCGTAAATAATGAAATATTCTCCTTAGACCATTTTTTGGGATTAAAATTTTAAATTTAAAAATTGCATTTTTGTTTTCTTGCAAAGACAATATCAGATCAACACGGTACCAATTAAGGCGTTATGGGGTGCTAATCCTTCCCAAAGCGTAACGATTCCCAACCCAACTTTTTGAATCTCTGGTTATTTTTTTACGGTGTCTGGCCTACCAAAGTGGCCGGTGGCGACTCCACCTCTATTTTTTAAAATTTTCCATTTTTATCCATTTTTTATTTTACGGTATTCTGCTAGGAGCATCATCCCGGTCTTCGGATGACGCCTCTTTTGATGCTGTAAACATTTTTTTAAAGAAACATAATATTTTTTTAATATTATTTTCAATGGAGGGAAAAAATCGCTATCACAGCTTGGCGACTCTTCTAGGGATATTTTTTAAAGAGAATCAAGCCAATGTTGGTTTGTGTGGTCTTGCAAAAATCCTAAAATTCGATTTTATTTAATTTTAATCCCCAACATTCATGCATGTGCTTTCTACCCGAGCTCCTCACCATTAAGTGGGAGAGATTACTTATCAGTGGGGTTTTCACCCGTCTGATGTTGTAACGTGTCGCCCGAGTCTCTGGTCCTTATATTTCGTGGGGTTTTCACCCTCGTATGGCATAAGGGTCGTATTCCCCTGAATTGATGTCCTCGCGACAGTTCGGGTACCCTTTACCTTAGATCCGAACCTCATATAGTGAGACGTAGGAGCCACATTTTTAAAGCCATGCGAAACTCTATCCGTTTAGCAGTCACCCTTTTTAGGCTTTGGTGTCTTTATCAGTTTTTATATACAGTTTTTTATTTGTTATTTTTTTATTTAATTCGATCATTTTTATTCGAACTGACCTTATTTCCTTGTTTTGATCACATCATATTAAATTCACTCATTTTGCATTAATTGCATGATACCATCATTTTAATTTTTGCATTTCACCGACATGAAGTACTGATTCACGATCGGTTCCCAATTTGAAAAAGATTTATCATCAGGAGAAAATCTAGTGCTCTAGATATCAATGCGATATTCAAAGTTGTGAATAAATCCCGTAAATTCTGAAGTTGAGCCATGGGAACTACTTTTGATTCAGTACCTCTTCATTTAGAACATGCATGCTGCATTTACATGCATTCATTGTTAAAGGTTTTAAGGCTAATATTTAGGATGCCCCATGACAGTGATACTGGATAAATCGAAAGGTCAACCAATTCAGAACCCATACGGAACTCGACTCAAGACCAAAATGACGAACGAAGATAGATTGGATCGCCTTGAACAAATTCAAAAGGACATACAAGCAGATTTAGCCAAGAAGTTTGAGGACCAGTTAGCTAAATCCCAGCAAGACATGGGGAACAAATCAAAAAATACCAACAAAACATGCTAGGCCAGATAACGCAAATGCTAGGACATAAACTCCCTTGGGAAGAAGAGACTTTTGTTGCAAACCCTAGAGAAAACCCTACCGATGTGAATGAGGGCCCTATGTATCCTCCGGGGTTTACTCCCCCAAGTGATGATGTTCGAATTAACCCTCAGATAAGGCTTTCTCGAGGGAAGTCACCGCTCTATCAGCGGTACCTCTTCTCCTATGAACATACCTACTGCGCCAAGATCTAAACCCGGGGGAAATCTAGTTGAAAACTTCATCACAAAAATGGATCGGTTGGTTGATATTGAGAAACCAAAAATAGAGACTTCAAAAGAGATCAATGATCGTTGCAAGCGACTCGAGGAAAAGATGGAAGCCATTGAGGTAGTAGACACCTTCATTGGATTTGATGCTAACGAACTCAGCCTCGTCCCAGACTTGGTCCTGCCCCTAAGTTCAAGGCCCTTGAATTCAAAAAATACGATGGGACGAGTTGTCCTCGTGCTCACCTTACCATGTTTTGCCGAAGGATGATCGATATCTGGTAAAGACGACAAGTTGTTAATCCATTGCTTTCAAGACAGCCTAACCGGATTTGTCACCAAGTGGTATAATCAATTGAGTCGTCAATAGATAAAATCGTGGAAATACTTGACCAAGGCTTTTCTAGAGCAATATCGGCACGTTAGTGATATGGTGCCAGACCGTTGGACCCTGCAACACATGAAGCAGAAGCCTAATAAGAGCTTTAGGCAATACGCACAACGCTGGAGAGATGTAGCTGCCCAAGTTCAACCCCCACTCGGTGAGAAGGAAACGGTGGTTATATTCATCCAAACATTGAAAGGCCCAATTCTGGATTGCCTCATAGGAAATGTAACTACCAATTTTTCCGATCTAGTCTTATCTGGTGAGCTTATTGAGAATGCTATTAAGAATGGCAAAATTGACATCGGTGGAAGTTCATCCCACAAGAAGACATCATATGGGAAGAAGGGTAACAAAGTGAACACTTCAGGTGTCCATAATGTTAATTATGCAAAGCCCACGATAGTGATACAACCCAAAGCTGTTGGTGCCCAAAGTTCTTCAAGCCAAGACTATACTCAAAGGAAGAACACCAAAGAGCATGAGTTACGCCGCTACCAATTTCCTATGGAGAACTATACAAACAACTGTATGACAGCCATTTGTTAGCACTTTTCCACCAAGCTCCAGTATAACCTCATTTCTCAGGATGGTACAACACCAACGCTAGATGTGACTATCATGCAGGGTAAGTAGGCCACTCGATCGAGAACTGCCAAGGCTTTAAAAAGCTGGTGGAAAAATTTATCAAGCTCAGCGTAATAAGTTTTGAAGACACGGTTAGGCCATCCATAAGCAAGGATCCCCTACCGAAGCATGAAAATGCCTAAATATGTCAATGATGCCTTTTTTGTGTAAGAAAGACTTCCATGTCTAACAGGCCCAAATATTACAATGTTGTGACCATAGTAGGTCCTCTTATAGTTTTCATCTTTCTTAAAGTGATGTTCTTTTGTGTATCTTATTTGTCCAAGCCCAATGACAGTAGGATCTTTTTGTAAGGGCTAAAACTACAAGGTTCAATGGAAAATGCATTTTGTTTACCTTAATCGTACCCGTACATGATGTTAATCAAAATTTATATATGACCTACGAATGACCATGACATAAGGCATAATGAATTTCAAAGCTCGAATTTGCTACGAAGTATTTTTCGTAATGAGCATACACCTGAAAAGATAACTACAGAGAAAGATAATCAAAGCCAAGGAAGATTTGGGGCATCCTCACAAAATAAGATTAAGAACTCGATATCGACCAAACATGAAGTTAGGGGCATCCCTTTGAGGGGAAAAAATCATTTACACATCTATTAAGATCATTTGGCATAAAGTGAATACATCATACATTCATACGAGTTAACATGCATTGAACGTGCATTAGGCATAAAGTTAGGGGCATCCATCATGCATTCATTTTTGGCTGAAACATATAAACAGGTCCAGGAAGGATACCGAAGAACCTCAATCACGGGGGCAACAACATGATGATCAACTTCTAACCCTGAAGAAGGCCGAATATGCAGACAAGCTCAAACATCCAGCTCAATGGCAAAATTTTGAACAATTACTAATTAATGTTCTCATTCACTTTCAGATCTCGCGCTACTGTTGATGGTGCAACATATTAAAGTTTTCTTTGGATCTCGACTCTTTGCCAGTGATGTAACAGATCCTAGTTTTATCCCGATCTCGCCTATCGGTCAATGGTGTTGCAATATCAAATTTTCCTTTGGATCTCATCTCTCCATCAGTGGTGTAGTGGGTCCCACTATTTCCAAATCTTGTCTTTCCGCGGTGGTGTAGCGAGATCAAACCCTTTTCCAGATCTTGCCTCTTCGTCGATGGTGTAACGAATCAACCATTTCATGGATCATGCCCTATCAGTGGTGGTAGTCCAACTTAGTTCAGATCCTGTCTTTCCGTCAGTGGTGTAGCGGATCAAACCCTATCCAGGTCTTACCTCTTCGCCAGTATTACAACTAGACCAAACTTCTTCCTCGGATATTATGTATTTCTTGTAGTTGTAGCTAAAAAAAGAAAAAATTCAAAAATTTAGAAAAAATCAAAAAATCAAAATTCAAAAATAAAAAAGAAAAAAATTAGAAAAATCCAAATTCAGGGAAAATCAAAGCTTCATTCTCCGATCATGCCTCTTCGTCAGTGTTGCAGCTGGATCAAAATCTTCACCTTTAGACTGTGTCTCTTCGTCGGTGTTGTAGCTCGGTCAAATTCAGGTCTTGTCTCTTCATCGGTGTTGTAGTTGGACCAAATTTACTAACTTTCGATCCTGCCTCTTCGTCGATGCTATAGCTGGATCAACATTACTGACTTTAGACCATGTCTCTTCGTCGGTGTTGTAGCTGGGTCAACCTTTACTAACTTTCGGTCTTGCCTCTTCGTCAGTGCTGTAGCTGGACCAAATTTATTGACTTTCTATCCTGCCTCTTCGTCGGTGCTATAGCTGGATCAACCCATTTGACTTCAGACCTTGCCTCTTCATCAGGTGTTGTAGCTTGGTCAAACAATACTATTCTTCAGTCCTGCCTCTTCGTTAGGTGTTGTAACTGGGCCAAATTTACTATTTTAGATCATGTCTCTTCATCAGAGTCGTAGTTGGACTAGACATCAGAGCCTCAATCTTTCAATCATGTCTCTTCACGGTGTTGCACCGGATCAAAACTATTTTGACAAGTCCGATGAAAATGTTAGCACAAAATGCTTAAACACGGTAAAGTTTAAGACAATTGATAATTTAAATATCCATCGAAAATCTATTTTCACGAATGGTCGAGGGAAAATAAATCCTTTGGAAAATCCAATGTCATAATTGGTATCAACTGATTGTACCCAGGGGAATGGTACAACTAGCCTGGAGCAAACGACTACCTATAAAGGCAACTCAAAACCGTTGATCCCTGTGCAATTGGGAAAAATGCAAAAGAAGCTCGCATCAAATTTACCAACTTCCGTCCTGTCTCCTCTCGTCGGTGTTGTAGCTGGGCCAATCCTTCATCTTTCAATCCCGTGTCTTCGTCAATGTTGTAGCTGGATCAAGTTTTGCAGACCTTGTCTCTTCACTAGTGTTGCAGCTAGGTCAAATTTTCTCCAGGCATTACGTCATCGTCAGAGTCGTAGCAAGCTGAGCTCGTTTTGTCTCCTCTAACGGATCGCCTCAGATTTTTGTCTTCCCCTAATGAATCTTCTATTTTGAAGATTTTGCTTACAAGAGCGGTAAAAAAGATCAAGAGAAGCCCAAGGAAAAAGCGGTGGCTAGAGAAGAAACCCCGACTGGACAAAAATAGTTACTCTTTTATCTTTGCTCTGTTCCTGTTACATAACAATGCGCAAAGAGGGGCATCTGTCATAACCATTTTTAGTCCGGCCTTTGAGCCCAATTAAAATACAATTACCCTTACCAAGCCCAAACCCGATTTTAATACCCATTACAAAATAAACCCTAAATAACCCAAAAAGCCCAAATTAAATATCCAATACCCATTTAATTAAAAAAACCTAATATATCCCTAATTACAAAACTACCCTAACCCTAATATCAAACTCTAACACCCACTTTGCACCCTTAGCCGCCTCCGCTCTTGCCCTCCCACTTGCCCCTGTAGCCGCCGCCTAAGCCGGCCACCACGCTGCCAAGATCCACCGCCCCTATAAAAAAAAATCATATCAGGTCTGATTTAGTATCAAGTTGCATGTTTTTTTGTTTTTTTATTTTAAATTTTCGGGTATTTAAACCCCGAAAAACCAATTGTAATGAGACAGTAAGAATGAAATAAAAATAAAGGATTCGAGTAAAAAACAGCTTTATCTCCTTTTTGTTATTCGAACAAACAAAAGCAAAAAAAGGGGAGAAACCGAATTAAAAAGGTAAAGAAATATACCATTTTTTTCATTTTTTGACTAGATCTACGAGTTTAGGGGTTTTTATTGAAAATCCGAGGTCGGATTTAAAACAAGGTGTTGAATAGAGCCGGAAAAGTCGTGACTTTTCGCAATCCAGCCACCGGTGACGACAACACCACCACCGGTGACAGTAGTGCCACCACCAGCGACGCCACCACCGGCAGCCAAGCTCGACCAAGGAAAGAGGGGGAGTTGAGATGATCCTCTTATGTTTTTAAATTTTCATACAAATGATTTTTTACCTAATTTTTAACTTATATACTAGAGTTAAATTAAGGGTAAATTACACACTAAACCCCTCCGCCCCTAGCCTATTTTCATATATGCCTTGTCGCATGGTATAATTGCCCCTTTAGTCCCTTTATGTTTTATTTTTATTTTAGTCACTAAATTCAATTTATCCAGGTTTTTAATGGTTTAATTTCCGAATTAGTCCCTCCGCCCCATTTTTCTATCTCCGAAAGCCTTCTTCTTTTATTTCCTTTCAATTTAGTCTCTTTTTCATTCTTCAAATTTTTTTATTTAGTCATTGTTTTAATTATTATTATTATTATATTTATATAGTACTATTATTATATATATATTTTTTATTTTCCTATTATATATTATATATTTGGTATTTATATATGTATATTATTATTTTAATATTATATATATGTATATTACATAATATTATGTATATGTATAGTATATTATATTATATATTATATAGTCTATTATCATTATATTTAATATTATGTAGAACATATTAGTATTATTATATTTAACTTGTATTAATATTATATTTGTGTATAATATATTTAGTATACATTATATATAACATAGTATTTTTATTTAGTCTTCCTTTTTTGTTAATTATTCTTATTCTTATTATATTTATATTTACATATTATTACTATCATATATAAATATATTTTATTTTCCCATTATATGTTATGTATTTTATATGTATATACGTTATTATTATTATCTTAATATTATATATAGTAATTATAATTATGTATATATTATTTTGTATATATATGGTTATTATTATTTTTATGATTATTTTTATTAATATATTTACTATAATATGTATATTACTTTATACTTAGTATATTTTAAAATATATATATACATCTTTATTATTATTTTTACGACATGATATATATGTTATATTTTTATACGAATATTATATTAGCAAACTTACATATATTTTACCTCGTTTCGAATATTTTTAATAAAGCTCGGTTAATATAAAGGGAATGTTTTTCATTTTATTTCGAATAACGGTTAGGAAGTGACATCCTGACTCATTCATGTGTCATCCTCCTCGGTTTTCGTAAATAAAGAAATGTTCTCCTTAGACCATTTTTTGGGGATTAAAATTTTAAATTTAAAAATCGCATTTTTGTTTTCTTGCAAAGACAACATCAGATCAACGCGGTACCAATTCTGGGCGTTATGGGGGTGCTAATCCTTCCCCAAGCGTAACCGATTCCCGAACCCAACTTTTTGAATCTCTGGTTATGTTTTTATAGTGTCTGGCCTACCAAAGTGGCCGGTGTCGATTTCACCTCCATTTTTTTAAATTTTCCATTTCCATTTATTTTTTAATTTTACGGTATTCTGTTAGGAGCGTCATCCTGGTCTTCGGATGACGTCTCTTTTGATGCTGTAAACATTTTTTTTAAAGAAATATAACATTTTTAATATTATTTTCGATGGAGGAAAAAAACCGCTATCACAATTACTTATTAGGTTCAATTATTATTTTTAATTTAAATAATAAGAAACCTAAAGAGTGTAATCAAACGTACAAATTATACAAATTCTTATCCATTACACTAATTCAAGAAATAATAAACTATAAATGAAAGGATCTAACCGGCCCTTGAAATGACATGGGCTAATTGTAAGGTTCATAAAAATAGGGGCTGTGGATCGGGCCGCTACACCCCGTTTTATAGGGTCCGAATACCCACCCAATCATTGATTTTAAGGGGTATTTTCGTCAACTAACAACATTCAAATCCAATCCGTTCCCCTTGGATATAAATATCCCGCCTCATCTCCTTCTCTGCCAGTCAAAACGTTTTCAAAATAAAATGGAAAAGATCTGCGTTGCAGTGAGGGTAAGACCTCCAATTTCCCAGGAAAATCCTTCCGGAACCTTCTGGAAAGTCGAAGATAATCGGATCTCTCTTCACAAGCTTCAGGGCTCCCCAATTTCTTCTCTTTCTTATGCTTTCGGTGAGTTCTAAACTTCTAATCTCCCCTTTCTTTTCCCCTTTCCAAATCCAATTCTCACTCCTCGAAGTTTTGTTTGCTTGTTCGTAGATCATGTATTCGATGAGGATTGCTCCAATTCAGACGTTTACGAGCTTCTTACTAAGGATATTATTCATGCTGCTGTCGTCGGCTTTAACGGTTTAAATCACATCCCTCTTTCAGCCATAATTTTGATGATCTAGTTCAAGAAATGATCAATTTGTATAGTTTTTACAATTTCCTAAATGTTTTAGGGACTGCTTTTGCATACGGGCAAACGAGCAGTGGCAAGACCTTCACAATGAACGGTTCATCTAGCGATCCCGGAATTATTCATCGATCAGTTAACGATTTATTTCAGAAAATAAATACGGTAATTTAACGAAATTTATTCTTTCAAAAACTGTGAACTGTATATTTCAGAAGCTTTGAAATTGATCTTCTCGGTGTCGAATTAAATTGGTAGATATCTGATCGAGAGTTTCTCATCCGAATTTCATACATGGAAATTTATAATGAAGAAATTAACGACCTGTTCGCTGTCGAGAATCAGAAATTACAGATTCATGAGAGTTTGGAGGTCAGTAATTGAGTAAACTTTGAGAAAGTTTCAACTCTTAATTCATCATGCACAAAATTAACTGATTTTTCGTTTTTCTTTTAGCGTGGGATTTTCGTAGCGGGTCTTAGGGAAGAGATTGTGAACACTGCTGAACAAGTGATGAAGCTCTTAGAGTCAGGAGAAGGTCCTTTAAACCTCTTAGTTTTGCCCTTGGTTTATATGTTTTTTTAATTGTTTAAATTGGTTTTCTTAATAGGCATTTTGGCGAGACAAATATGAATGTACGAAGTAGTAGGTCTCATACAATATTCAGACTGGTGTGTTCTTTTAACTACTGTTGAACATGGAAACTACTCTATTTATTTGCTGAAGTTTAATTTTGACAATTATTATATTGAATATACATTACTAGGTGATTGAAAGCAAGGGGAAGGACACAGGCTCTTCTGATGATTATTCGAGCAGTGATGCCATACGTGTAGAAATATATGAGAAAAACAATGTGTTTTCTCTATTTTCACTTTCTTTTTTTGAATAAGATAGTTACAGATACTTTTCAAGGCTTAGGTACAAGAGTTAGACTAAGACTAGGAGTTTTACATAGTTACAAACTCTATCTCTAGGTAACCTGATAAAGATAGAACTCTAATTTAAATTACAGATACACGTAAAACACTAACTCTAATAATACTCTCTTAATTCAACTACAATTCACACTCCCCCTCAAGTCGAGTATATACATTGTATAGACCCCGACTTGGATAGAAATTTGTCAAACATCCGCTTGGATAGTGCCTTTGTGAATACGTCAACAAGTTGTTTCTCTGTAGGAACATAAGTCGGACTTGCTAAACCACCATTTATTTTCTCGGCTATAAAATGTCTATCAACTTCTACATGCTTGGTGCGATCATGATAAACTGGTTGTTTGCAATCAAATAGCATATTGATTATCACCGAGAATCTCAAAATTCTCACTTTCCATCATTCCTAATTCTTTCAACAATCTAAGTAACCATATTCCTTCACATATTCCCGATGCTAAGGCTCTAAATTCGCCTCAAAGACTACTTCTTGAAACTACAACTTGCTTCTTACTTCTCCAAGTCACCAAATTACCCCATACAAATGAGCAATACCCATTGGTTGACCTTCTATCAATGATCTCACTTGCCCAGCTTGAATCTGAATACCTTCACGCTTTTCTCTTATGTTTTCTTGAAAAACAATCCATGTCCAGTGTACCTTTTAGGTACCTCAAAAATTCTATTCGTAGCTTCCAAGTGTCTTTCCTTAGGATTAGTCATGTGTTGACTAATGATGTTTACAGAAAGGAGATGTCAGCCCGGTTAGGGAGAGATAAATAAGTTTCCCAACCAGCCTTTGAAACCGATTCTTGTCTACTTCAAATTTCCATTTCTTCTCCTCTCAATTTCATACCGTTTCCATTGGAGTATTAGCGGTTTACAGCCCAACATGCTTGTTTTTCTAGAGCAAATCAAGCACATACTTCCTCTGATTTATCACCAAGCCTCTCGCTTGATCTAGCCACCTCCATACCTAGGAAATACCTCGTTTTTCCTAAGTCCTTTGTCTCGAACTCCCCGCTCAACAGTCCCTTTAAATTCTGATTTCATCTTCATCATCTCTTGTGATCACAATATCATCGACATAAACAATTAGAATAACCTTCCTTTTACTAGCAATTATCTTAATAAACAAGGTGTGATCAGCTTGGCAATTGTTTGTAGCCATCTCCCATGAGAACCTTAGTGAACTCTGTTAAACCAGCCCTAGGAGACTGCTTTTAGGCCATAAAGAGATTTTTCAAGCTTACAAACATTCTGATTCTTCATCTCACCCTTCATACCTAGTGGCATCTTCATATATATTTCTTCTTCTAACTTATCATTCAAGAAGGCATTTTTATATTCAACTGATAAAGACTCAATCTTTATTTACAAATGAGACTTAAAAGTACTCTAACAAAGATTTAATTTTGCTATCAAAAGTGCGAAGTCTCATTATAATCAATACCATAGGTTTGAGTAAAACCTTGTGCCACAAGTCTAGCTTTGTACCTCTCTACACTCCCATCTGAATTATATTTTATTGCAAAAATCCACTTGCTGCCAATTGGTTTCTTGCCAAGTAGTAACTCAATAACAGTCCAAGTTCCATTTTTCTCAAGGGCTTGAATCTCTTCTTCCACAGCTTGCCTCCATTTTGGATCCTTCAAGGCCTCTTCAATGTTCCTAGGGATTTTTTCCTTGTCAATACAAGCTGTAAAAGCCTTAAATGAAGGCATTAGTTTGCCATAAGCAACATACTTCTGAATTGGATACTTAGTACATTGCCTTACCCCTTTCCTTTTAGCAATAGGTACATACTCCATATCACATGGAGAAGAAGAAAAATCATTACCTTCAACCTCTTCTAAAGCAAATGGATTCATTTCCAACTTTTGGCAAGTGTCAGACTGCAAAACTTCTTTTGGAATGATTTTTTGTTTCCTTCTAGTGTACACATTAAGTCATTTTAGAAATTTGTGTGTTCAAATGAATAGCCCGAGCAGGGGGATGTGAAGGGACTGTTTGGGGAAAAAAAAAGTGGTTGGAGTAGGAAAATTATTTACTGGTGTGGAAGAATTTTGAGGTTCAATCTGTTTAGGAAAATTATTTACTGGTGTAGAAGAATTTTGAGGTTCAATCTGTTTTGGTGAAGTTATAAATGTAGTTTGTTTATGTGTAGACATAGGTGTAGAAATGAATGGTTCTGAGGGTAAGGAAGAAATTGGAAATGGATGTACCTGATGAGTGAGAAGAGGCTGTAATTCCATGAAATTCTCCCCCTAAATTCCAACCTTAGAAAAATACGGTTCCTGCTCAAAGAAGTTGACATCCATAGAAACAAACAAATTTTTAGAAGGAGGATAGTAACACTTATAGCCCTTTTGGAGTGAAGAATACCCAACTAAAACACACTTAAAAGACCTGGGATCCAATTTAGACTTAGAAGGATTAGTGTTTTGAACAAAGGCAAGACAACCAAATATCTTTAGGGTCATTCAAAAGATAGAGGTTTGAAATTAGGTAACTCCTCAAAAAAAATAGATTGTGGAGTGTCAAACTTAAGAACTCTACTAGGCATTCGATTTATAAGGTATGTAGCTGTTAATAAAGCCTCTCCCCACAAATAAGAAGGTACATTACCCGAGAATAACAAGGACCTAGTAACCTCCAACAAATGCCTATTTTTCCTCTCTGCCACTCCATTTTGTTGTGGAGTATCCACGTAACTATTAATATGAACAATCCCTTTATTTTTGAAAAAACTACCCAAAGAATTAGCAAAATACTCTCCCCCATTGTCAGACTTAAAAATCTGTATTTTGGACTCAAATTGAGTTTCAACCATGGTGTAAAACCTCTCAAAGACGGAAACAAGTTCAGATTTTTCTCTCATAAGGTATGACCAAGTGGGTCTACTATGGTCATCTATAAATGTAATAAACTACCTATACCCATTGATATTCTTCAATCTAGAAGGACCCCAAATGTCGCTGTGAATTAATGAAAATGGTTTGGATGGTGTGTAAGTAGAAGGCAAGTAAGAACCTTTGGTTTGTTTAGCAATAGGACAAATATGGCATTGAAAAGAATTCAACTTTTTATTGATAAATAAATGGGGAAACAACTTAGCAAGATAAGAAAAATTGGGATGCCCTAATCTATAATGCCATAACATTATTTCATCAAAGGTTCCTAACTGAGGAATAGAACTAGAAAAAGCTGCGAGAATTAAGGGTTGAGGCGCCGAAAAAATGTAGAGTCCATTTTGCAGCCTAGCATTGCCAATCATCCTCTTGAATCCAAAGGCACGCAATACACACCATAGTCAGTGAACTTTAAACAACACCTCAAATCCTCGGACAATTTACTCACCGATAATAAGTTGCATGCCAAAGTAGGAACAAAGAGCACATCAAGAATCAATAAGTCTCTATGAATAAGAACTCAACCACCCTTTAATAGATAAAGACCCATCTGCAGCTCGAATAGATCTGCTTTAGAGCAAGAAGACACAAAATCACAGAATAAATCCATGTTACACCATATGGTCCGATGCTCCCGAATCAAGAATCCAATCAACCGTGTTTCATGGATAACAAGGATGTAGAGAAGCCATCTTGTATACCTTTTCCTTTTGTCATGACTACATTTGTCGCACTAGAACCACCCATCGTGCCAAATAGCTTCAAGTTTTGCAAGCGGTTTTTTGTAAAGTGATCGCTATTAATAGAATTGGCGAGAATTGCGATTTCAAAAACTCCTCAAAAACGTGTATGATCATCTACTACAAGGCTACAAGTTGGAGGATGTAGACATAAACTCCATCGAAGTAAATTAGGAATCGATTCCTAGTCTGATACCATGTAGAAATATATGAGAAAACAATGTGTTTTCTCTATTTTCACTTTCTTTTTTTGAATAAGATAGTTACAGATACTTTTAAAGGCTTAGGTACAAGAGTTAGACTAAGACTAGGAGTTTTACATAGTTACAAACTCTATCTCTAGGTAACCTGATAAAGATAGAACTCTAATTTAAATTACAGATACACATAAAACACTAACTCTAATAATACTCTCTTAATTCAACTACAATTCACAATACGTGTCTCAGTTTTGGTTTGTATCTTATATTTTGGTACATTATTGTTTCCTTTTAACTAGTTTTTAATTTGTTCCATTAATTTTATGAATGTTATTTTAATCCCTTTTTTTGAAAGTAGAATTTGGTAGATTTGGCTGGTTCTGAGCGGATTGCTAAGACTGGAGCTGGTGGAGTACGTTTGAAGGAAGGAAAGTATATTAATAAGAGCTTAATGGCTCTTGGTACTGTAATTAACAAACTTAGTGATGGTGCAAAACAAAGGTACTTGCTTTGCATATTATGTGAGAATTAACGTAATTTGTATAGAATAGAATAAATATATTCTATTGATATGAATGATTGACATGTACATGCCACATATTCCTTATCGCGATAGTAAATTAACCCGTATACTCCAACCTGCTCTAGGCGGGAATGCAAAAACTTCAATAATATGTACTGTAGCTCCTGAAGAGGTAGGCTTCCATTAAGTGTTTACATGGCTATTTCATGCAATATAAGAAAATGGCATTTTCAGCTGAGCATTTTGGTTAATTTTGATATTCTACGTTTAGATTCGCATTGAGGAGACAAAGGGAACTCTCCTTTTCGCTAGTAGAGCCAAGCGAGTTACTAATTGTGCTCAAGTGAATGAGGTTTGTTTTTTTTTCTTATATTGCTGCAGATTATCACCTAATACATGAATCTCCAATGCTAGCCTGTATTTATAAATCATGAAATATTATTATGTTATTACTTGACAGGGCAAGAATTCCATTTTTCTTCCTAGCATTTTTTGTTTTAATTGAGTTGATATGAATTGACATGATGCTAATTGTGATTTAACTTCATTCTAGATTTTGACGGATGCAGCCCTACTGAAAAGGAAAAAGTTAGAGATAGAAGAGCTACGCAGGAAGCTCCAGGTGAGGATCAGTTGACATAAACAAACATTAGACTTAAAAGGCAATATAATTTTTTTCAACTTTTTACAGGGATCTCATGCTGAGGTGCTGGAGCAAGAGATATTAAAACTGAGGAACGACATGCTTAAGGTTCATTATTTGTTTATTTCATAACATGGATTATCGTCTTGTATGACCAATTATTAACATACACATTTACATATATTTTTTATCTTCGTGTACTCCAACTTCAGTATGAATTAGAGAGTGAAAAGCTTGAAATGGAGCTAGAAGAAGAAAGAAGATCACATAAAGAGCGTGATCAGTACTTTAGAGACCAGCTGATGATGATGGAAAATCTAAGTAGTTTGGTTTCTGATGGTGATGGAAGTTCTAGTCAGGTATAACTTCTGCAAACTGCAAAATAGGAGTAGGGATTCCTGTTTCTTTTCATTGTTCCTCTAAATTTAGTTTGTGCTGCAATCTTATTGTGGTTCCTACTTGGCTACTTCCTTGACTAGAAGACCACTGCGTAGTTTGTGTATGTTATAGCAACATTACTTGGAGAACAATCCATCTATACATCTTTCGGAACACTTAATTTAGCTTTAAAAATTGTAATTTTGTTATTCTGCTTTCTTGGTTGATTCTTTCAGTAATGCACGTGTTTGCAAATGACAAATCTTAGGCTAATGAAGTACATGTATTCCTGCATTACATGTCCTATTATACCTTTGCCATATGTTCATCTACAGCAATGTGCAACTTTTCATGGACAAAATGTACATATGAAGGCTGTAACTGAATTGTGGCTGCAAATATAATTTTATTTTATCATCTGGAAATTAGTACAAGATAATATGATTTGTAAACTTAGTGTACAGAAAATAATGATTAATTGTCTCTAGGAATCCATTCTCTAATGCTGAAATTTGATATAAAAATTGAAGCTGACCGATCAAAGAATTAATCATCATTTTAGGGTCAATTTTTTTTCATGGCCACTGTTTTGTAGTAATCTTTATTATGATGATGATGATGTCTGTGGTGGGGAAAATTTATAAATTTAATTTTGGTGAGGGCGGGACTCCATGGAAAGCCCAATGGAAGAGTGTAATGATAAAGGAGATGGTTTTAAAACACCTTGTTTTAAAGCAGCTCCCCCTGCCTTCGTCGCCAAGAGATCGAATTATTCACAGTTGCCAGATTTCAGTCCTCTTCTAGATTCTTTTAGCGATGTAGCCGATGAAGACACTTGGTTCAAAATAAACAAGGGTTATATTACAAACCTTGATTCACTTCAAACAACTACTGCAAGAAAAGTTCAATCCTTTCCACCAGAAGATGCAACTCCTGTAAGTTATTATTTCAAAAGTCATTTTATCTTCTTCTTTCAATTGTTATTATATGTGTTTTTCAATATTTGTTCTTGCTAATGCCTTTCTCAGATAAATGATATTGATCATAATGGCTGCATAAGTTAAATTTAATAAATCGTTTCATTTTCAGAATTATTTGAATAAGAATTACAAAAAAGGAACTCCAAAATCTCAAAGACAGCTAGAACTTGTTACTGAAGAGAAGAATGAACTCCAGGTCGGTATATAGCTACTTATTTAAGTTGCAACATTTGACGTTAAACATTTTTATCACTCAATTTCTGGATGATTCATATTTGTATGTGTATTTTGATGCTGTAACTGTTTCAATTGCTATCACAGAGAAAGCTTGCAGAACATATACAATTGAATGATAGATTAAAGGGAGAAACATCCAAACTTAAACAAGAAGCATTGCTAGCTTGGGAAATGCCTCAAAGATTGTCTGAATGTGTGGCAAATTTTAAGGATACTTATGAGGAAGTTTTGTCAAAGATGCAGGTCAAAATGCATTACATTAGCCTCCTTCAGCTTTTTTATTCCGAATTGGTAATAAAATAAATATCAACATGCATGCTTCCATTCTTTTGAGCAATTACAGAGTTCCACATCTGATGGGAAACCTTCAACTGCAAAACTGCTCAGTGGCACAAGTAAAATGGGATCGGCCCTGTTCTCGACGTTGGAAACTTATATTTCAAATACAACAGATGGTCGCAGATATTTGTCTGGGATTAGTTCTCTAATACAAGAATGCAACGAAGCGCTTTCCGAAAAACTCGAAGCCACCATTTCATCCTTGATTCTATCTGAAGCCGCTGGCACCGATGATAAACAAGCGAAGCCCCCTTTATGCAGCTGCAACTTTAAGGTAGCCGCTTTGTCAAGATACCATTTATCAATTATGGTTTTATTTCTCGTTATGATTTTAGGATATTTGGTTTCATTCTTCAGGATCCTGATTTTCTGAAGTCTATTTGCCATACAGTCTATACATCTTGTTATATGTTGTGTCAATATAGTTTAGTAAGCACAAAAAAAAGGAACTCCAGATAATACCTTCAAATTTGTGCATTTTTCCTCTGGGGAGGAAAATTACTTTGTTGTACTCCATGATGCTATATAGTCCATTGAATAAATTCTAGTGATGTTTGTTTATGTTCTTTGGAATAATAGTTGTTTTATGTTTATTTAATTTGATATATTGACAGGTACAAAGTACAAAAATTAAAGGGATTAACATAATACTTTAAGCTTTCATTAGTCATGCTTGTATTTCTTCTTTCCTTCTTCATCGGGCTTAGCCGACCTATAAAGTGGTTACAAACAAGGGAAATTTAGAAGAATGAACAATGGTTGAACCAAGGTCATTCTTGTTATTCTCTGCTCTTGGACTGCTACCAGCACTGCTATTCGAATGCAAACCGAACGTAGTCTTCTGTAAGACCCCTGTAGGAGATGATCTAAGCTGAGGACTATGATCCCAGCTCTCTTTTGTAAGGTTAAGTGCAGATGAGTTCCTGCAGTCTGCGGTGTTAGTGCTATGCAATACCTCACCAAGAGGACCTCCCATGGAAATCTCCCAGGAGATGGGAATCCGATTAGCTTGCCTCCAGTTTGTTTCATTGCCATCGCTACCCACTTCTAATCCCATCAGTATAGGGTCTAGTTCACGCCATAATTGGAGAGGCGAATGAGTTACAGTTTCATTGTTGGGGGACGAAGTAGAGGACATGAAATCAGAGACCGCCATTGGTATTGACATGGAAAGCTGAGTCCTATGTGGTTGAACATTAACTTCAGGCCAGGAAATGGAAGAACGGTCACACTGTATTTTAGGCCAGCCATCGATGAACTGACGAAGGTAATGATGGGTTTCAGTTTCTTGACTACTAAGATCTTGAGCACAACCAAAATCAACGCACTTAACCAGGTAAGGACGTCTGTGGGAAGGGTTAAGGAGCGACTCTGAAGAAACAACTCCGAACTCATTCCCTGGTGCGGTATCATGTGTTCTTTCACCAATGGTTTCTTTATTCAGAAGCAACCTGCAGGAACAACAATAATCAATAGATTTAGAATCCATCAATGACTAGCTTGTCAAATACTAGTCTATGTTTGAATATGTCATACACAAGTGATCGATATGGTACTTTAGGACAAATAAACAGTCCAGCTAATGTACTCTAGGGGAAAATAATATCACCTGTTCATCGGAGATGACTCCGAAAGATTAGATTTTCCAGCAGGCTGCAAATTCTTGAATTGCTGCTGAGCAATGGTGAGGCTATTGGACTCACTGCTTCCACCGGTTGGCCCTACCACTGATGCTGAAGAGGATGAGACGGTATGCATCAGCTTGGCGGTAGTGGCAGTGGTGGCTGCAGCAGAACATCCAGATTGACCTTCCACAGGCTTTCTTGAACGATGACGGCCCCTATTAATATGCCGCTCACAGTACTTCTGGTCAACAACCGCATCTCTTGAGCACCGCCATTTCTTTCCATCTGTTCTACGACACCGTCCTGGCTCCGGATCGGTGTTTGAGAACCCAAGATGGAACCCTCCCCATCCCACTGTGGAAAACATCCTCAAAACAGAACAAAAATTAATGAAACACCCTTGTCAACAAAACAGATTAACAGGAAAAACAAAGTGAACATAGCTAATCCGTGTTAGGATCAAAACTTTTAAACTTTTTTGCATCTCTATGCTGATAAACATTGTTTACTTTAGAAAAGTAAGGAGCAGTTGCCTTGTGGCACATGGGTATGGGGACCAAAACAAATGTACAAATCTAGTAAGACAACTTGTCATGGATCAGGCTTAAATTCGAAGACACTGTGAGAATTCGAACCCTCAATAATGTAAGGTAAGTGTTGGAATTAAGGGCATCAAAGATTGGTTTTATCTCCATCATAGTTTAGTGCACTGTTTTCACCTTCCTCAACAGTACACTTTGCATAAAAAATACATTAAAAAAACAATGGCTTATACCTGATATCCTCATATAATCTTAGCATCAAAACTCAGTAGAAAGAACAGAAAGAAAAGTGCAGAACTTACATGTATTGTGTCTGATGAGTCCACCAGAAAAGCTAGAGAAACCAGCAGAATGAAGGGCTTTTCTTATAGGAATGAGAAGATTTGATGGTATTGGTGCATTTGCAGTCATATATTTGTAGATCAAAGCCTGGTGTTCTAGCTCCATCCATTGAGATGGTGTGAAGGGTCCTCCTGCTCCATTCATGTTTGCACCACTAAACCCTCCACTATTGTAGCCTGAAACATAAAACCCAGATCAAAAGAGGAAACGTTAAAAAGTGAAAAAGACTGGGAAATAAAAAAAAAAAAGTTTGTAGATTTTAGTCTTAAAAGTGAAAAGGGGGTGTTTTGGAAAGTGGTCAAGGCAAGTTAACCCAGAAATCACAGACTTGTCTGCAACACTTCGAGGTGTCTATACAATAATACAAGAGATATGGATTTGTTGCAACAGGAAACCACAACATAAGGAAGATAACAAAAGCATAACCCCCAAAAAATCAAAGGGATGGACCATTTGATTTTTCTTTCCTTCTACAAATTCTCTCCTTGTCTTCCCTATGCAATTGTTTGGTTTATTACCAAAAATATTTATGTCCCCTAAATCAGTTTCATGGAAAACCTCATCGACAAGACTTCAAAACGAAAAGAAAAAAACTTCAGAAGCATGCATTAAACCTTAACCTGTATGTTTAGTATAAGATGGTGATGTGAGATGATGGTAAGGGAATATGACATTCTGGGAGCTCCTGTCCATTGAAAGAGCTTCAGATTTGGGAGCAGAAAAGCTCAGCATTTGCTGCTGCTGTTGTTGTCCATCAAAGAAGACAGATGAATTACTGTTATCAGATTGAAATGAACCATTTCTCTGTTGGGAAAGCATTGACTTGGAGGCTGAGAAATCATCAAATTTGGCCAGCTTTGAACCCCTGGAGTCATCTTCACCATTGCCAGATCCCTCTTGCTTGAGAAACCCAGATCCATACAGCTTCTGCTTTGTCTCAGAATCAGAAGCAACCAAAGTAAAACCAGTACTTGTAGTAGTTTCTGAACCCACAACCCCCTCTAAACCAACAACCCCAAAATCCATATAGAAAAACAGCCCCCCACCCCACAACCAACCTAGAAAAACTCTAGAGTCAATAAATGAACCATTGGGTTATCATTAATAGTAAAAACAAGAGCTTCAGAGGGTGCAAAGAGGTTCATCTTAAGTGTTTAATAAAAAGGTGTTTAAAGGTTTAAGTTTTATCTCAAACTCAAAGCAAAGCGGTTTCCATTTAAAGATTTTAGGTTGAATAAAAGACAATAGCAGAGAGAGAAAGAGATTGCCTTAAATACACTCTCTATGGGAGAGAAATGATATATATATATTAATTCTATTTAGAGGGAGAGAAATGAGAAATTTAAAGAAAATAAAAAATAAAGATGAATAATTTGATCAACCAGTCAAATATAATTGTTCATATATATATATATATATTATAGTTTGATACACAAGTTGTATAAAAAAATTAAACAACCCTTTATATTTAAGTTATAAAATCTAAACTAAAGCCCTAATTTTAACACCCTAAAACCTAAACTCTAAATTCTAAATATGAACGTTAAATTCTACACTCTACAACCTAAACCTCTAAATCACAACCTAAAATTTTAAACCATAAAATTAAAAGGCTTGTGTAAACTTTTACACATGCTTGTGTATTAATGTATTTTGATATATATATATATATATATAACATATAGTATATAATAAGTATTATATTTTGATATACAAGCCGTGTAAAAAAAATTACACAACCCTTCATATTTGAGCTATAAAATCTAAAACCTAAACCCCTAGCCGTAACACCATAAAATCTAAACTTTAAACCCTAAATCCTAAACTCTAAAATCTATCCATAAACCTTAAATTCTACACATATAACCTAAAACCCTAAATCATAACTTAAATCTCAAAACCCTAAAATTAAAAGGCTCGTATAAACTAAAATTTACACAAATTTATATATCAGAGTACTTTCCATATAATAAATACATGGAGACAGTGGCAGATCCAAAAATATTTTTGAGGGTGGGCACATGTAATATTTTAAAATTTTAGGATGGACACAACACATTAAAATTAAAAAAATTAAAAGACTAAAAATTAAAAAAAATTGAACTTAAAAGTATGAAATTTAAAAAGTTAAAGGTGGGTCATGCTCATCTTAACATAGCCTTGCATCCGACGATGCATGGAGATTAGGAATATATGGGAGGTGCTGCTAGGTAAGGGTGTTCATGGTAGGTTAACCGTACCGTTTAGCCTAAACGGTCAGTTAACTGTTATAGCGGTTGTTGAATTTTGTTAACCGTAACCTAATCATTAAGAAACGATTAACTGTCAACGGTTAACCGTTAAGACGCGGTTAACCGAAGTTCGGTTATAGGTTAACCTGTAACCTATTACAATTTTTTCTCACATGTTCACTATTTTTTAGATAATAATATAATTATCTTTTCTATAAATATTATATTAAAATATTCATAAAAATACTTAAATAAAGATCTTCTAATTACTTACGCCATAATTAAAAAAATACTTACATACTATAAAGTTTCAACACAAGACAAAACACACAATCTTCATAATATTTTAAAGTTTAAAGCTTAAAAAGTTTGCAGCACATAACAATAACATTGTAGCAATACACCATCAAAGTTCAAGACATAAAAGGGTGAATTGAGTTTGATAACTTTAGAAATAGGGTTTAGAATTAAAAAATGGGCGTGTATATTTGTATCTGTGAGTTGATTTTTTTAAAAGTTATTTTATATTTTAAATATATATATATATAAATAATTTAAAACGGTTAACCTATAGGTTAATCATTAGTCAAAATTCGTAACCGAAACCGTAACCATTGACCATCATTTTTAACGGTTTAATTAACTAAAACTGTTTAACTTTAACAATTAAATTAATTAACCTGTAAAATATAGCAGTTATATCGATTAACGATTACAGTTAATTATGCACACCCTACTGCTAGGCGATAGCTTTACTTAAGGGAAACTTCTATCCAATATTTTTAAGCCTAGAGTACATAGAATATAGATTACTTTTTTTTTGAAACATTAGAACAATGATCGCTTTACCACGTTAAGTTGGTTTTTTCATGATAATTTTCTCTCGTGTCGGGAGTTGTAGAGTTACAGAAAGCTCCTTGAGGGGTCGGATGATTTACCCAAAAACAATCAAATTCATTTGCGGAATAGATAAAGGATTTATTTGTCATTTCGTCTACCTTTAATGTGCTGACTTTGTTACTTTCTAACTTCCCTCGGTTCATCTTTTAAGACTTCATTTTTAGTTCTGAGTTTTAAAGGTAGGGTGGTAAAAATGGTTAAATCATATAAATAGTTGTTGAATTTTTAGGTCTCTTATATTTTAGCCATCAAACTTTTAAAATTTGTGATATAGTCACTGAAGTTTTAATTTGCTTTCTTTAAGGTCCCTCAAAGCTCTCAAATTTGATATTTATCACCAAGAAGCAAAATGTTGTTAGAACCCCATAAGCAACACACTCCACTGATCATTCCCCAAACAAACTGAATTAATCTTCACTTGCTTAACAACAAGATTAAAGCTGAAGCAAAAACAATAAATGGTTTGTCTTAGTTTCCTTTTCCATGTGTTTGAAAATAAAGAAAGAAGGTAAAAAAAAATCTAGAAAAATACAAAGGGTCTAAGGACTATGTATTTTTTGTTATGTATTTCTTAATTATTAACTCATTGGTCTTCAGTTTCCTCAAATCTTAAGGCTCTATTTAGCAACACGTTTGGGGCAGTGTTCAGAGGAAAATCGGCTGCCAAACATAAAAGCGCCGCTAAACAGCTTGCGTTTGCCTCTCTCCACCATATTTTTGTGGCTGATTTTGATCTCAAACGTCCGTTTTGGAAAAGCTGAAATTTCCAGCTTCTCCAACGCCTGCTTCTTCACCGCAAATAGAGTTTGGGCAGTGAAGGTGAACGGGCCCTTAAGCTAGTTCAACGTGGAAGTGGTTGAAAGGAACCATCAACAATCCTCGAGTGCATAATTTGAAACATAGTCACGAAGGAAAAAGAGAGTAGAAAGAAGAAAAAAAAGCAAAACAGAAGAAGAAACAAAGTTAACATACCATGTCAGCGTTTTCTAACATCAATTAATAAGAGTGACAATAATGAAAATAGATTAAAATTTATTAACTATATTACAAATTTTAAAAGTTTAGGGACCAAAATGCAAACATTCTAAAAAATTAGTGACTATTTATGTATTACCCTAAAAAATAAAATATACATGTAGTCATTAAATTATGAAAAATAATAGTTTTAGCCATTGATTTTATAAAATTTATATTTTTATTAAATTTATTGAATTGCTATAAAATTGTTATTAGATATAATATTATAATATAATAATTTAATTAATGTAATAATTATTGAGAAAAAGTTCGATACACAGTCTGTGTAAATTAAAGTTTGCACATGCTTTTTAAATTTAAGGGTTAGGGATTTAGTTTAGGGTTTATAGTTTAAGGGTTTAGGTTATAGGGTTTAAAATTTAAGGTTTAAGGTTAGAGTTTAAAGTTCAGGGGTTAGAGTTTAGGGTTTAAAGGTTAGGGTTTTAGATTTTATAGAAAGATTGTGTAAAAATATTTTACACGGGCTGTGTATCAAAATAAAATCCATAATTATTTTATAATAATTTAATAAAAAATAATGACGCATTTGTAATTTTTCTATAAATTTAATGACTATGTAACAAATCGATAAATTTATGTCTATTTTGTAACTTTAAATGGTTAATCAAAACAATTATTCTTCAGAATTTAGTGACTACTTGAATAATTTACTTATAAAAAAGTTGGATTTATCCAAAATAAAATAATAAAATAAGATATTTAATGTATAGAATATTACGAATTAATATAAGGATCTTTATTTTTTGCCCTAAGAAAATATATTTATTAATGCATTGGATATAAGTTTTTACTTTTAAAATGTTTCTTATCTTGCAACTAAATAAAACAGCCTTGCCTTGCAAAGTATGCTAGCTAAGCCCAACGGTTTCTTTATTTTTAATTCTTTTAAGGGTAAAACTTTGATACAAAGGCTTTGTATTTATACTATAAATTAAAATTAAATTTAAATCCTAAAAAATTAAACCTCAAACCCCAAATCTTAAATTCTAAACACTAACATTAAATTTTAAACCTTACAACCCAAACCCTTAAACTCTAAAACCTAAACTAAATCCCTAATCTCTAAAACTAAAATATCTGTGTAAATTAAAATTTACACAGTCTGTATATTGAAGTTTTTCTCTTTTTTTAATACCTCATCTCATTCTTATCTTGAAGTTTTCGTCTTTTTGTTTTTAAAATTATAAGTATATAATACATATTCAAATAAAACTATAATTAATTATAACTGATTTTTATAACCACTAGTATTTAATTATTTTTTAATTAATTTAAATCGAGTACTGTAGCCGTATATAAGACGTCATTTTCAATTTAATTTATTTTATACACATAGTCAACATTCAAAATTATGATATTGTTTAAGATCTAATATCTCACCATTAGATCAATTGATTGTTAATAATTATTATAATTATATGCAATTTGATTATATGACTTAAAAAATATTAGAAAATATTTAGAGACAATTTAACGTAATAAAAATCAAATATAAATACTCAAAAACTTTTAATCACCACGTGACCACCAACTCTATTAAGGTTTTAGTTAATATTTAAAAATAATGTATATATACATTCAAAAAATAGGGTAAAGTACACAGATAGTCACTAAACTTTTAAAACACTTTTATTTTGGTCACCAAACCTATGAAAATTTTATTAGGATTATTCAACTTTTATTCAGTTTCATTTTCGTCCCTCAAGATAACTTTAGTTAGAAAATGATGACGCGGCAGTTAACTTTTTTCTCTCAACACTGTTACCCTCTTCCTCTCTCTCTTTCTTCTCCAGTTTCCGTCTTCTTCTCTATCCCCACAATCTGCATTCTCAAAGTCAAAATATACTAGAAAGCAAAGTCAGACACCACTCAGCCTGACCAAGCTGAGTTTGGAAAAGCTATAATGAGAGAAGGAAAGTGGCTATCAAATTCCAAGATGAATGAGAAAGTTTGGTAAAAAATCCAGCCGAGTTTATAGTGGGAAATTGATTTCCGGGCAATAGTGTTTTAAGGCCATTTATTTTCTTCATTACATGTTTATCGATTCAGCCACAAAAGATTCTTTCCAGATAATTAAAATGTATGCAGACTTTAGTTAATAAACAGTTGGTATTGATTTCCTTGTTTGATGGTATACATAAATTTCATCGTTAGTTCCCTCACTTCCGGTCACTGCCCTTCACGGTAATGGCAATAGAAGTTCACGGTTAGGTTGTGGGAACGTGGACACCAATGGTCGTAGCAAAGGAGTTTATATTGATTGATCAAGCGTGTTCTTGCCTGAACAAACCTTGTTGTCGATATCTTGAGGCTCGTCCTCTTCGGGAACGGCATGAAAACACGAGGAAGCTCTTAAAATGGCTATAGATTTCTCATATCCGATGCTTGTTTCAAACGGATCTGCTCTTCATGCCCTATTGTTGCAGAAGAACCATCATTCAATGGTAAAAACCCATTTGTGATTATGTTTGTACTGTTTTTGGGACATTGACATGCATGTATTTTAAAAATAGATGGATCTTTTTTTGTTGTCTGCAACAACAATAATCATCTACAGGGGTGTATCATCACGTAGAGTCCCCTTCAAGCCAAAAACCTTGTCATCACAACTACATATCTACATTGTTTCCTGTGGAAGACAAGACAAGTGCATGCAGGTTTAGTGTTTCGTTTTTATTTGTCATGTTTGCCTTAACCAGACATATAATTCTCCATCATTTACTTGACTGTTTTAATGAAACTAGAAATCTACAATGATTTCCTTTCCTTTTCTTCTTGTTAAATATACATAAATTTCCTTATTTGGAATTAGATAATGGGAATCAAGCGGCCAAGGCTTAGTTTTCCCATCGAGAACTAGCGGCCGACGCCTCCTCAAATGCGATTTCAACCTATCCGTCTTCAGATTTTCAGGCTCGGTCCTTTATATTCGTCTAGCAATAATGGTTTCCAGGCTTAGTTTCCTTGGCTCGCTTCTTAGTATATTTTTGACTTTAAGAATGCAGACTATGGGGATGGAGAAGAAGAAGGAACTGGAGAAGAAATAGAGAGAGATAGTAAGCGGGTAACAGTGTTGAGAGTAAAAAGTTAACTGCCACGTTAATATTTTATAATAGAAGGTAACGGGAGGAATCAAAATAAAAACGAAATAAAAGTCGAATGATCCAAATAAAAATTTTAAAGTTCAGTGATCAAAATGAAAACGTATTAAAAGTTCAGTGACTATCTGTGTACTTTATAAAAAATAATGTATATATAAATAGGAGGGTTTGGTATTTTTTTTTATCAGGAAAATAGAGTTGTTACTTACTCCACGTATACCACCAACTCAGATTCATGAAGTCACGTGACGACGATGTACTGCCACGTGACCGACAGTGGCCACGCAAAATATATAAAATTAAAAGTAAATTATATTTTCTTTTAACTTTAAAAACCTTTGTTCGTACTTGCTCTTTACTTTAGAGTTAAGACATCCTTCGCTCTTAAATTTCTACGAAATTTTTTCGTAACTTAATTTTGTTTGTGTTTTATTTTGTTCATTTAACATTAAAAATTTTAATTTCATCATTTAATTTTTACAATTTAATTCAATAATAATATGATGACGTGGATTGTTTTATGTTTACGTGAAATCCTTATGTTGTATGTTTAATTTTTATTTATCTTTTTATGTCTATTCAACGAGAAATTATTAGATAAATCTAGCTCACATCATTTGTAATCTTAACGAATAAAATTTATGCAGCTTAAATTAATTTTTAAATAACTACTAACTTCTTATTTATATGTAAAGAAAATGTGAAAATTCACTTAAAAAAGAAATAAATATATATTATTAACTAGAACCACAAATGACGTGGTGAGTCGGATCCAGATAAATTTTTTACTGTTCACATCATTTTCAAAAACAAAAAGCTCTGGGAGATTCATACCCATGCCACATTGTCGTCAAAACAGTTGATCTTTTCCACCGCTAGAGCTATTGTTATGCAACATCTTTTCTAATTATTATATACGCTGATGAACTCATCCCATCATCTATTATCATCCTTTTACTTTAGATTTTCTTAATATCTTATTAAATCTCATAAAACTTTACCTAAAACTCAATAAAAACAACTCTAATCTATAATCTCCTTCGTTTGATCAATATGAAGTTAGGATATATTGATCCTTTTCTTCTTCTCTATCTCCCTATCATTGAAATTTAAGCCCCGTTTTTTGTTGCTATCAGGGTTTCCCAACGCTCGTTTGCCCTATATTTTCCCGCCAAACAGTCATCGGTTTGGTCCCCAACACCTGTTTGCTCATCATTTTTAACGTCTAAATGGTCGTTTGGTGGCAGTTGAAAAATTCAGCTTTTGACCAACGAGCGTTTACCTCCCAATGTTTGTTTGCAACAACGATAACAAACGAAGCCTTAGAAAAAGATGCTCTAACATTAAAAAATCAATGTGAATTCGAAAAAATAGGTTTAAAACTTTGCAGGAAAATGTTTTATGGTTTTCACAAAATTAGAAGAAATTTTTGGGGCTTTTTCATAAATATTTTTTAAAAAATATGTCTTGTCATAGCATTGTTAAATAATTAAATGACATAAGACTTAAAAAATTAATTTCGAAAAGTTTAGTCACCACATGTGTAAAGTTGAGTAATTAAAAAATTGTTTATCCAATTCTAACCGTCACCTTCATGGATTTTTAAGATAATGCTTCAATTCAAACACGTCTCCTATAAAAAAAAAAAATTATAACCATCGGTATTTGATTAACCGATCGGCTAATCGATATAAATTACTATATAGATTCGTTATGGTGGCGATCATTCCAACCTATTTTGCTTCATTCACAAGAATATGATTTAAATCCGAGATCATAACTAAAAACATCTTTGTTCCCTCATATTCCCTTAGGATCCCACCCTACCCTCTAATCCATCCAACAATTGATGGGAGTTAACCGAAAGTAGTCGCTCTTTAGAATGGTGGAATGGAAGGCGACATGCAATCGACGAGTGTGGAGCCTTCACGTCCACAACATCGCCTCGCAATTATATTGGAAAGGACTTTGGCAATGCTTCGATCGGCGTGGTCAAGTGGCGGATGTCTTTATTCCAATCAAACGAGCGAGAAATGGATCACGTTTTGGTTTTGTTTTTATGCGATCTGAAATGAAGGCTAGAAGGGCGATGGGGAGATTGAATGGATTTCGATTGTATGGTTCGACAGTTTGGGTATCGTTTGTGAGCAGAGAGAGGCGACAATCTATTTAGATCCGCCGATAGGGCGATCCCTCTAATCGAAAGGGGAGCGGTGATTCCCATGGATTGACAAATCGTGTAATCCAATCGTTAAAACAGAAACATGTAATTTAGGGGGTGATTGATGAGGAAAAGGTTATCGTGTTACATAATTGTGCAATAGATTGGTGCAGTTGGCCGATGGGTACGACTGAATTGGCTAAGGAACTACATAGTGCTGGTCTCCGAAACTGTTCGATCATGCGTATTTCAGAAACGAGAATGTTACCGATTTTCACTATTGTAGAGTTACGAGCTAAAGACTTCAGCAAAGGGCTGTGGGATTTATGCTTTGAAAGGCTTCTCGAATGGTCTCTTGATATAGATAGGGGAAACAGATGGGTGTGGCTTACAGTTTCTGGGATTCCGATGCATGCCTAGTCACGAAATACGTTTGAGAACATAGCGACTCTGTGGGGAAAACTTGTGAGACTGGAAGAGGGGACATTAGAACCAGTCTCGTTTCATAGGGGACGTATGTTGGTAGAGACGGATCACTTGCAACATATAGACGAATCCATAGAGTTAGAGGTTAGGGGCAGACCTATCCTATCCGAGCGTGTGAAATGGATATAAGATGGGAAGATTGCCATCAATGTGGGTGTGAGGAAGAAGTTGCCTCTGACGATGTAGAAAGAAGTTGTGAGAACGAGTCTTTAAAGGGACAAAAGGGGAAAATAGGTGGTGACAATCTGGAGATGCAAGAAAAAGAATCAGTGATGAGGCTTGGGATTGAGGAAGGGGTCAACTAGTGTTGGTATCACGATTAGAGCATGATAGTTTGGTTCGGGAAAACTGGCATGGTAATGACATATGAGAGGATAAGAAGTATTTGGATGATAGGGTTCGTGAGTCCTCAAAGTATTTGAGGCAATTGGATGACCGAGTTCATGAATCCTCAAAGGGGTTGAGCAGTTGGATGAATGGCGAGGACGTAGGAATGGTACCGCGCGAGGATATAGTACAATCAAGAGCTTTGATCAGTGTTATGGATAATGGACTTATAGATTGTCATGTGGGCCAACTCTCGTGTACGGTGGCTTATGTATATCAAAACCGACTGCCAAACAAAAAAGCATGTGGGGGCATTTTGCCGGTCCTAATATTAAGACAGATGAAGGTTTCGAGTGTTGGATCGGAGACAAAAAAACTAGTTAAGCCCAAGATAGAATGGGACAACAATACCCCACGAGGAAACAAGAGTGCATAATGGAAAAGTATAGGAGCCAAAAATTTGTTTTCCCCAAGTTTTACGATTGAGCCCAGAAATGAAGGGTGAAATCAAAATGAGTTTAGAGAATTGAGGCGTTTTGCTCACCCTAATGATTAGAATAGCTGAAGACTCCGAGTGTTGGGGTCAAAGACGAAGAAAAATAGCTTAGCCCAGGATTGAATGGGGCAACGTTTAATAAGACAATGAAAGTCCCTACATAGGAGTGGTGTAGGGAGTAGAATGAGATTATTTGCGACATAAGTGTTGATCCTGAAGAAGAAGAAGGGTGTTCGCACAAGAGGATTGAAAGCATGGGTCCTGTCATATGTGAAATGAGTATTTCATTGATAAAGTGAAAATTGAAGAGCATACTGCAGAGAAATAAATGGAAGAAATTCGAAGAATGACCTTTCAGGGGATAGGATTCTAAAGTAGAAGAGAAAAAACGAAAAAGATAAAAAAGAAAAGAAAAGAAAAAATAGAGAAAAGAAGAAGAAAAAAGAGAGAAAAAAGAGAGAGAAAAGAAATAAGAAGAGAAAAGAAAAAAATAAAAAAGAAAATAAAAAGAAAAGAAAAGTATTACATCGCATGCATCATATAGATAGGGGCATGCTAATTTAAAAGCATTTTAATTGTTTTAAATAGATATTTGAAGAATACCAGAGATTTCGGTTTACAGCTTCATGTTGAAGGGGTAGATCCTTTTGAAGATTTCCATTGGTAGCCATTTTCGGCATGAATCCAGATCTTAAGTCCTTCGGGCCATCTGTAAGTCCTCTGGGCATGATGTTAACCTTATTTTGATGTCAAGGCTGGTAGAAACTGGGGCATCATTATAAGGGATTTTGGTAGCCATTTTCGGCGTGAATCCAGATCTTAAGTCCTCCAGGCCATCTATAAGTTCTCCGGGCATGATGTTAACCTTATTTTGATGTCAAGACTGGTAAAAATTGGGGCATCATTATAAGGAATTTTGGTAGCCATTTTCGGCGTAAATCTATTTTTTAAGTCTTCTGGGCCATTTGTAAATCCTTCGGGCATGATGCTAACCTTATTTTGATGTCAAGACTGGTAGAAAGCGGGGCATCACTTTAAGGGATTTTGGTAGCCATTTAGGATTAAATCCATTTCTTAAGTCCTTCGGGCCATCCATAAGTCCTCTGGGCATGATGCTAGCCTTATTTTGATGTCAAGACTGGTAGAAACTGGGACATCAATTTAAGGGATTTTGGTAGCCATTTTAGCGTGAATCCAGTTCTTAAGTCCTCCAGGCCATCTATAAGTCCTTCGGGCACGATGTTAACCTTATTTTGATGTCAAGACTGATAGAAATCGGGGCACCATTTAAAGGATTTTGGTAGCCATTTTTGGCTTGAACCCATTTAGTAAGACCTCCGGGCCATCAATAAGACCCTAGGCATGATGTTAACCTTATTTTGATGGCAAAACTGGTAGAAACCAGGACATCATTTTAAGGGATTTTGGTAGTCATTTTCGGCATGAATCCATTTAGTAAGACTTTCGGGCCATCAATAAGACCTTCGGGCATGATGATAAGCTTCTATTCGATGTCAAGACGAGTACAAATCGGGGCATTGAAGATTGAAGTTTGAAGAGTTGGCCAAGGAAGAGCGGAAAGTTCCAGAAGAACTCGTGGTTCCAAAGCCGAGGATAGGGAAGTAGGACAAAAATGAGTGCTTTTGATCTTTGCTTTGTTCTTGTTTCACAAGAACAAGAAAAGAGGGGCAGCTATAATCACTCATTTTTGTCCGGGTGTATATTATTATTATTATTTTTATTATTATAATATTAGTGTTGTTTATTAAGTATTAAGCCATTAATATGTATGCATGTATGTGTTTGTATGCATGTAATATTGTTACCATTAATATTATTATTATTATGTATGCCACTAATACATATATAAGTGTGAATATATGTGTGTATGCTTATATTTACATATGTATAAACATATATTGCATGTATATATGTGTATGAAAGTTTGTATATATGAGTGTATTAATATATTATATGTATGTCCGTATAGGAATATGTATTAATGTTTGTATGTGTATGTAAGTATGTATAAATGTATGTATATATTAATATTGCATGTATATGTTTATTATAATTATTATTAATGTTATTATTATTTGTTTATTAATTTTATTTTGTTAAATGGGTTATCAATTAAAAAATAGATTTGAAAATACCCAAATTATTATTAGACTCCAGTTCATTACATAACTTATAAAACACAAACAATTACATTAGGCCCAACCCGGCCAAGCCAATTTAATAACTAAAAAATAACCTAAAACATATCTGATATAAAAACCCTAATTTTATCTTTTTCTCTTGCAGCCGCATGATCTGAGCCGTTGGATCAAGATTTGATCCAACGGCCTAGATCAAAAGAATAAGGACTCCTCGGATGCTGCGTGTAGCGTACGCTCGGACCATTCAAACTCCCACGCGCGTGTAGCATGCACGCGCAAGGCCTTTTGGTTCTCGTACACCATGTGGCGTCGTCGATGGCTGCCACACCACCCTTCAGATCAAATCTGAGTCGTTCATTATTGAGATGATCTCAACCGTTGGATTAAATCTAATCCAACGGCCGAGATGAAAGATAATCGAATTGAGCCCTTTCATCTTCATCGGCTCTCATCGATGTGGCATGCTAAGTGTATAAAAGTACTATTTTATTCACCCTTTTTATTCATATTATTACTAAACTTAGGCTCATATTAGTTGCAGTATTAGCCATTCATGCATGTTTGCATTGTTTCCTTGGTGGACAAGCTTGATTTCATTTTTTGCTTAATTTTGTGGAAAATATACTACTTTGGTGTGTTTTTGTGTGTGTGCAGAATCACTTGCCAAAGCAAGGCTAGAACCAGTTGCCAGGGCAATGCATGAAGGAGATGCCGAGCTAGTTGCCAGGGCAATGCATGAAGGAGATGCCGAGCTAGTTGCCAGGGTAATTTTCAATAAGGGATAAGATGATATGGTAGTCAAAATTGATGATTAGATAAGTCCAAGATGACGTGGAGCAAAGTTAAATCCCAAAGGAGTTTGATTTCCATGAAGAGGTTAAAGAGAAATTAAATCCCAAGAAGATAGGAGAAGTTCTAGAAGGAATTTAAATATAATAAAGAATTATATTCTTTAAAGATATTTAATTCCAACTTAACTTCCTCCTTAAAAAAGACTTTGACCTAGCCCTATAAATTGAGGACCAAGCTGTCAATTCCAAAGGGAGAGAATAAAGAAATTTCGACAAAGAGAGGAGGGAGATTTCGACAAGAGCAATGAGAGATTTCGACAAGGCTTCAACCATTCTTCATCTTTTTCTTTCTTGTTCAATTAGGTTTATGCTAGGAATTCTTTGTCTTGTGTTTCTTTGGAACCTAGCCATGAACTAAATTTATTTGGCTAAGGTTATTGTGTTTTGTGGTTGTGAGAAACAATTGAATTTTGTTTAGGTAATAATAGTTTGCACTTTCAATTCAAGGTTTACACATTCTTGGTTTTTTTTATTGTTTGCGAGTGAATTGGGAGAGGATCTCGTAAATTCATCTATTTATCTAATATCGGGAGAGTTAGATTCAAGAAACGAATGAGTATGGTCTTTATTCAATCTATTGATGGTGAAGATTAATCCAGCTTAGGAATAAGTTAAGGATTTCAACGGCTAAGAGGAGCGCAAGATTGGTTGTTATTCACCCTTGATTCACGCAGGGATGTATTATCAAGGTATGCATAAATAGCTAAAGTTTCGACTTAGGTATAAGAAGAAACCATTGAAGAACGCTCCGTCGAACCTTGAAGTTACTGCCCAGCCAGCCAAGTAGTTGCCCAGCTAGTTGCCCATGCAACCGTCGATTAGCTACCAAGGCAACCCCGCTGCGCAAGTTGCCACGAAAACTGAGTTGCCCTTGCACTCTTTTACCAAGACGATCCAATCGGCTATCACTCCTCAACTCACGATAACCTGGCCTATTCTCTCTCATTTGATTACATATTCTTTTACTTTATTGCTTTCTAGTTTAGTTGCTAGTTAAACTCCTACAATTTTCTACTTGTGTTCTTTTACTTTTTACAATGTAAGAGATTAGATTCTTGAAGTGACACCAATCCCTATAGAGACGATATCTTTTATACTATATCTTGCAACGTGTACACTTGCACAATTGCAGAGCACTTATTACGCGCAACAAGTTTTTGGCGCCGTTGCTGGGGATTGGCAATAACAACTTTGTTTTTATTTTCTTGCACTTTTTATTTTTCTTGTTTAAGATTCAGAGGGTTAACAAACTTTGGTTTTGCATTGGTATATGACCAAGGCAAAACTGATTACACCAGAATATCCCTTTGATCCAGAAGTCGAACGAACCTTGCAAGGACTCAGACGGAGGTTAAGGGTAGCAATGGCTAATCAAGACGGCAATATGAATCAGGATGTTCCAACAGGAGGAGTGATTCTTGCACGAAACAGAACTATTCGAGACTATCTTGAAGAAGATCTTGAAGGACTTAATCCAGGAGTTGTCACACCTGAAATTGAAGCAGACCACTTTGAGTTGAAACCGGTGATGTTCAATATGATCAACACAATTGGTCAATTTGGTGGCTCAGCAACTGAAGATGCACGACAACATCTTAAATCTTTCCTTGAGATTTGCAATTCATTCAAAATACAAAGAGTCACCCCCGATGTTTTACGACTAAGATTATTCCCCTATTCACTGAGGGATAGGACGAAAGCATGGTTGAATAGTATTCCTGCCGAATCAATAGGATCTTGGACCGATCTTTGTCGTAATTTCCTTGCTCGATTTAATCCTACAAATTTGACTGATAAGCTTCGTAACGAAATTACTTCTTTTCGGCAGGCAGGTGATGAATCCATGTACGAGGCTTGGGAGCGATATAGACCATACACGGATTCCCAGCGTGGACACAAGTAACAATGTTTAACAACGCTGTAAATACACCAACAAGGATGATGTTAGATGCCTCGGTAAATGGCATACTCCTAGATAAGTCACCGGAAGAAGCAATGCAAATTCTAAACAAACTTGCCAAGAATGATTATCAATTCCCATCTGCTAGAAGAGGAGGAGTTAGACGCCAAGCCACAATACATGAACTGGGATCATCAGACTCAATTTCGGCACAATTGGCCGCTCTAACCAAGATGGTCCAGAACATGCAGAAACCAAACAACACACAGGAGGTCAAGGTAATGGATTCCTTTTGTGAGTTATGTAGTGCTAACCATGATTCTTCTGAATGTATGTAGAATTCGGAATCCAGCTTTTATGTGGGGAATTACAACCGGAACAATATTGTGATGTCCAACACATATAATCTAGCTTGGAAGAAGCACCCGAATTTTTCATGGAGTAATCCTAACAATGCTCTAAACCAGAACAATCAGAATGTACAAGCATCGGGATTCCAGCAAAATATGCCACGACAATAGTTGCCGCAGCAACAACCAAGAACATCTAGTTCTTTGGAAAATTCTCTCAATACTTTTATGTTGAAAACTGAATCTTATATGGCAGAGAATAGTAATTTCATAAAAAGAACTGATGCTTTTATTAACAGGACCGAGATGAGATTGCAAAACCAAGAGGCGGCAATCAAATCATTGGAAAATCAAGTCAGACAATTTACGAAAAACCTAAATACTAGACCGCAAGGAGGTTTACCTAGCGATACTAAAGTCGCAAGAGGAACTGGCCATGAGCAATATAAGGCGATCACCACTAGAAGTGGCCAACAACTTAAAGAGGCTCAAGCTCGCTCATCAAACAAAACTCCACAAAAAGAACAAGATGGCAAAGCCTCAGATGCTGAACCAAGAATTGCCGCGACAACTAGCGATAAGCATGCATCGGCAACCAGCGATAAGGATGCCGCAGCAACCAACGATAGGCACGCCACGACAACCCCAGTTGATAATGCCTCGGTAACTCCAGTTGCCCCGACAATGCCATCAATCAAGTTCCAGACCAATGAAAGGATCGAAGATATCCGACTTCCACCACCATTCCCACAAAGGTTGAAGCGACAAAAGAAAAAATATCAATTCAAGAAGTTTCTTGATATCCTAAAGCAAGTCCACATCAACTTGCCATTGGTTGACGCAATTGAACAAATGTCGAACTATGCCAAGTTTCTTAAAGACATTGTGTCCAAGAGAACAAGGCTAGTAGAGTTTGAAACAGTTTTCGCAACAGAGGGATGCATGGCCATGTTGCACAATCGCATGCCACCCAAGTTGAAGGATCCCAGAAGGTTCACAATACCCTGTTCAATTGGAAACCACTATGTCGGGAAAGCATTATGTGACCTTGGAGCAATCATAAACTTGATGCATAAATCGGTTTTCCAGAAACTAGGAATTGGGAAGGTAGGACCTACAACAATTATGCTATAGTTAGCCGACAGATCTTATGTGCATCCAGAGGGAAAAATCAAAGACATACTAGTAAAAGTTGATAAATTTATTTTCCCGCTGACTTTATTATTTTGGAGTGTAAAGCAGATGAACATGCACCTATCATTCTCGGGAGACCCTTCCTAGCAACAGGGAGAACCTTGATCGATATTGAAAATGGAGAACTCAAAATGAGGGTGAATGACCAGCAAGTTTAACTAAATGTGTTCCAAACACTAAGGCATGCCGATGATTCGGAAGAATGCCAACTTCTTCATGCCACGACAGTGTTTGACTTCGACGAGGAATTTAGTTGCCTCGGCAACTACATTACCAATCAAGAAGAACCTGAGGAGTATGAAGAACCGATTGATGAGGAACAACAAGAAGAGGCAAATTGGTTAGTCAATCAATCATGTACATACTTTGAACCACTAGATTACTCAGGTAAGGAATGTAAACTCGAAAAGCCCTCCATTGAACAACCACCGATTCTTGAGTTGAAATAGTTGCCAGGGCAACTAAATTATGCTTACTTGGGAACCGATAATACATTGCCCGTAATTATTTCCTCTGTGCAGGAAAAGAAGCTGATCAAAATGTTGATGCTACACAAGAAGGTAATAGAGTGGACAATTGCCGACTTAAAGGGAATTAGCCCGGCAGTGTGCATACACAAGATTTTGTTGGAAGATGATCACAAACCTTCGATTGAGGCCCAGAGAAGACTGAATCATGCCATAAATGGGGTTGTAATGAAATAAATCATCAAGTGGCTTGACGCCGGCATCATATACCCTATCTCGGATAGTATATGGGTAAGTTTGGTACAAAGTGTACCGAAAAAGAGAGGTATAATGGTGGTAAGTAATGAAAACAATGAACTCATTCCATCCAGGACTATGACCGGTTGGAGGGTTTGTATGGATTATCGGAAGCTAAACAAAGCCACTAGGAAATATCACTTCCCATTACCCTTTATTGATCAAATGCTTGACCGTTTTGCAGGTAAACCCTTTTATTGTTTTCTTGATGGTTATTCAGGTTACAATCAAATTGCCATAGCACCAGAAGATCAAGAAAAGACAACCTTCACATGCCCATACGGTACTTATGCTTTCCGAATGATGCCGTTCGGATTGTGTAATGCCACGGCAACCTTCCAAAGATGGATGATGGCACTCTTTTTAGACATGGTCGAAAACTTCCTTGAGATCTTCATGGATGGTTTTTTCATTTTTGGTAATGACTTCGACAGTTGCCTCGGCAATTTAGAGAATGTGTTGGCAAGATGTGAAAAAACCGATTTAGTCCTTAATTGGGAGAAGTTCCATTTTATGGTAGATGAAAGAATAGTGCTCAGCCACAAGATTTCATCCAAGGGAATTGAAGTAGACAAAGCCAAGGTGGACGTGATCGAGAGATTACCCCCACCATGTTCGGTTAAAGGAATCCGAAGTTTTCTTGGAGATGCAGGTTTTTGCAGGAGGTTCATTCATAAATTTTCTAAGATTACTAAACCCTTGTGAAATTTGCTTGAACATGATAAAGTGTTCAATTTTGATGATTCTTGCGCCCAATCATTCGGAACCCTAAAGGAAAAGCTTGCCTCGGCACCCATTGTTGTTCCACTCGATTAGACGCTACCTTTTGAGCTCATGTATGATGCAAGTGATTTCGCGGTAGGAGTAGTCCTAGGTCAACGCACAGGTAAGACCTTTTATGTGATATACTACGCTAGTAAAACTCTTAATAGTGCTCAAATGAATTACACAACAACGGAGAAAGAGTTATTAGCCGTAGTTTTTGCATTTGACAAGTTCTGATTCTATTTGATTGGTACAAAGGTAATTGTTCATACGGACCATTCGGTAATTAAGTATCTATTTGCTAAAAAGGACGCCAAACCTCATTTGATTCGTTGGATATTGCTTTTACAAGAGTTTGATATTGAAATTAAGGACATGAATGGAATAGAAAATCAAGTGACCGATCACTTATGATGCTTAGAACGCAATAGGGAGGAAGATGCGGATTTAGAGATATGTGATGCATTCCTGGATGAGCAACTGTTAGTTGCCTCGGCAACCATGGACGCGTATGCCTCGATAACCCCTAACGCCTCGACAACCATGGATGTGCATACCTCGGTAACCCTCGATGCCTCAGTAACCATTGACGCGCATGCCTCATAAATGCTTGACGCGCACGCCTCGGCAACTCCAGACGCGTACGCTTCGGCAACCACTGATACGCACGCCTCGGCAACCATGGACGCATATGCCTCAGTAACCCTTGACATACATGTCTAGGCAACCCTTGACGCGCATGCCACGACAACTCTAGACACACACACCTCGGCAACCATGGAAGCAGTTGCCACGACAACACATGCCTCGGTAATACCCTGGTACACGAATTTAGTTAATTTCCTTATTTGTGGTATTTTACCTTATGGCCTTACTCACCAAGGGAAGAAGCGGTTCTGCCATGATGCTAAGCATTACTTTTGGGACGAGCCTCTTTTGTTTAAACAATGTGCAGATCAGGTTATACGCCGATGTGTCCCTGAAGAGGAGCAGCATAATGTACTCCGACAATGTCATTCTTCACCCTATGGAAGACATTTTTGAGGAACTCGTACCGCGGCCAAAGTTTTGCAATCCAGTTTGTATTGGCCAACACTGTACAAAGATGTCCAAGAGTTTTACAAGCAATGAGATCGTTGCTAGAGGACGGACAATATCTCTAGACGACATGAGATGCCGCTCTAAAACATCATCGGGGTAGAAATGTTCGATGTATGGGGGATTGATTTTGTGGGACCTTTCCCATCTTTATTCGGCAACCTCTACATTCTACTTGCCATCGACTACGTGTCTAAATGGGTTGAGGCAGTTGTAGTTCCGACCAACGATTCTAAGACCGTGCAACAATTATTGCAGAAAAATATATTTACACGGTTTGGGATGCCGAGAGCAATTATCAGTGATGAAGGCAAGCACTTCGACAACAAACTCATCGCCAATATGTTACAATGCTTTAGTGTATCTCACAAGATTGCCATGACATATCACTCACAAACCAATGGGCAAGCAGAAATTTCCAACCGGGAATTGAAGGTATACTCGAGAAAGTTGTAAATCCCTCTAGGAAAGATTGGTCAGTAAGACTAGATGACGTACTTTGGGCATATCGCACTGCATTTAAAACACCCTTAGGTATGTCCCCCTTCCGACTTGTCTATGGCAAAACATGCCATCTACCGGTGGAAATTGAACACAAGGCATATTGGGCAATCAAGACCGTAAATATAGATTGGGAAAGTGCCGAGCAAAAGCGTTTGTTGGACCTCAACGAGATAGAAGAATTCTGTGTATTCGCCTATAACAATGCACGAATCTACAACGAGAAAACAAAGCAATGGCATGACAAGAAACTATTGTCGCGGCAATTCACGCCAGGGCAACTAGTTCTCTTATTCAATTCTCGGCTGAAACTTTTCCCGGGAAAACTGAAATCAAGATGGTCGGGACCATTCGAAGTTGTCAAACCATTCTCCCATGGTGTCGTGATAATCAATTCCATCACTGACGAACACGAATTCAAAGTTAACGGACAAAGATTGAAGCACTATAACGGTGCCCATGTGGAACGTAACAAAGAAGTGGTCACCTTAGGAGATGCATGAGCATGCTCTCCTTTCGACATTTTTATTTTATTTTTTTCAAACTATTTAATTTTTTTATTTTTGTTTATTACTTTCGATTATTTTTCTTTTTAGTATAGATTTATTTATTTTCTTTAAGATTAAGACTACATCTTTCTTTCATATTTATCTAATTATTTTTAAAAAGTTTAAGTTTAAGAATTTCTTTGCACATCTTTATTTATTTTCTTTTATTAGTTTATCTTTAATTTTAATCATTATATTATTTGTTTTTGAATTGTAGGAAAAGAGTTCAAGATAAAGAGGAATTTTGATTCAATAAGGAAACTTCTTCAACAAGGAAATTAATGGGCTGAATCTAAGGCTTATATTAAGCCTCCAATTTACCCTAAATAAACCCTACATAACCTGCCAAACCCTTCCCCTTCCCTAAACCCCCTAGCTGTCACCTTCCCCAATCTAAACCCTTGTTTTCTTTCTTTCAAAATTACGCCCACCCACCATATTTACTACATATCTTTTCTATTTAACCCATCACCCTTAACTTCCAAGAAATCTATTCCTACTTTTCACCTTGCAACTCTTTAGTTTCTTTTGCTTTCTTTTCTTTGTTTCTACCAAACTCACAACCAAGATCATCCATGGCATCCAAAATCGAATTTTTGGTTCGTCCAATTTCCTCCAAAGAACCAAGATACAAGAAGTTCCAACTCTCATCAAGATTTCGGCCTTGAACCATTCATCTTCGAAAGGATTGCACATCAAAGGTGGCAAATCTTTTGCCATCAGTCAGAACTGGGTAACATCTCATGGGTAAGAGAATTCTATGCTCACTCACCTAACCCAGATAATCCTTATGTTTTTGTTCGTGACAAGGCTATACTCATAAGCCCCGAAAACATCAACACCTTTTATGGGCTCTACGTTGAGAAGGATGGGCATCAAGCCTTTGTTGATCAACTCACGCCCAAGCAGCTCAACAATGTGCTTCAAGAAGTCACTCTACCGGGAACTCATTGGAACGACGGTAAATACAAGGGCACGGTAAATCATATTCGGCTTAAACCCGAGGTAAAATTATGGAATAAGTTTGTTAAAACTTCTTTAATGCCCACAACACACAATACCACCGTTGATGCACCTCGTCTTTTGCTCATACATTCTATCTTGCATAATCGCATCATTAACATTGGAAAAATTATTTGTGATGAGATTTTTTTATGTAGCACAAAAGAAAAGGGTTCTCTTTTCTTCCCGTGCTTAATTTCCAATCTTTGCAAGGAGATGCATGTCCCAAGTGAGTCCACTGATGAAAAGGCCTTACCAAAGTCTGGTTGTAATCGAGCACATATCCAAAAGCTAATGGGAGAGGCACCGGTAAAATCCCCAACGCCTTCAATTGCCGCGACAACTCTTGCCGTCTCGGCAACTCCTAATGCCCAAGCAACCGATGCCCGAGCAACTCGGCCAGCAACCCCGGGACAACTTGAAACATTCTTGCAACCGTTGGCGAACCGCCTTAGGCAAATTGAAGACCAGCAACTAATGTTCATGCGGTACATGAAGGATCACAACAATGCCATCACCCAAGTCATCCTGGAAAAGTACCCGGACAGCCGCGTGCCATTCCTCATCTTTTATGCCGAAATCCTTGCCATGGCAACCGCAACAGATGATGCCGTGGCAACCTACACTGCACCTGCCCAAGCAGTTGCCACGACAACCAACACTAAAGATGTCACGGAAACCAAAGCTAAAGATGCCCTGACAACCACTACAAAAGCCAAAGGTAAAACACCTATGCCCGAATCAACTCGTACTAAATCATTGTCTGATTTTTCAGATTCGGACGAGTCCTCCATTGTACCAACAAAGACCGCACCAATCGAATCCTCCAAGCCCAAGCAAAAAGCCAATGACATTGATGAAGAGGACGATGAGGACAACCCGGTACGAGGATCGATTCCACCATTGGCAACAAGGAAGCAACCACCGCGTTCAAGCAAAAAAATCAATACACTGACCAAAGGGAAACTAATCATCCACGACGACAAACTCTCGGAGTAAGTCATCGTTTGCATTTTACTTTTCTTTATTATTATTTTTGTTTTTTTATCTTTATTTTTCTTTGTTATGTGCATTGAGGACAATGCCTCACTCGAGTTTGGGGGGATTGTTATTAGTTAGTTACCATGTTTAGTTGCATTCATCTTAAGTATTGCATTTAAGATACATAAATTGCTTGCCATGCCTTTAGTTGGAACAAGAATTGCCTAGATTTGATGAATATCCGATGATGACTTTGCCAATATACTTAATTGATAGAACTTTTTATTCTAGGATAAACGTGGAAACACTTAGAATCGTACTATGATGCTAAACTTGATGAAACACTGTGTGGCTTGATTAATTTAAGGAATTCTAGCGAACTTAGGTTGATAGTTAAAAAGTTGGGGGATTAGAATAAAAATTGGATGAATGCTAGAGGTGCCTGAAATTGGCTTTAGTATGTGCTAAAATTGATCACTAGGGGTGCCCGAAATTGGCTTTAGTATGTGCTAAAAAATGATCGCTAGAGGTGCCCGAAACCGGCTCTAGTCGAATAAATTAATTAACTTAAGAAAAATAAAAACAAAACACTAGAGGTGCCCGATATTGGCTCTAGTTAAAACATGTTAAAAGAACCCAATGAAGTAATTTGAAAACCTCTTGTTTGCATAGAATCCGAAAAATCAACTTGCACACAACTCCGCACACATTCACAAGCATTATAGTTTGATTCCGAGTAACTCCTAAGTTTTCTGAAAAATGAAAAGCCAATCATACTTTGTGCCACGGTTCTGAGAATTAAAATCAAGTTCAAAGCTAAGTTTGTGAAAATTGAAGTCTTGGCGGGTAATTATTAGTTTGCATTGCTTGAGGACAAGCAATAGTTCGAGTTTGAGGGTGTGTTAAGTGTATAAAAGTACTATTTTATTCACCCATTTAATTCATATTATTGCTAGACTTAGGCTCATATTAGTTGCAATTTTAGCCATTCATGCATGTTTGCATTGTTTCCTTGGTGGAGAAGCTTGATTTCATATTTTGCTTAATTTTGTGGAAAAATATACTACTTTGGTGTGTTTTTGTGTGTGTGCAGAATCACTTGCCAAAGCAAGGAATTTAAATATAATAAAGAATTATATTCTTTAAAGATATTTAATTCCAACTTAACTTCCTCCTCAAAAAAGACTTTGACCTAGCCCTATAAATTGAGGACCAAGCCGTCAACTCCAAAGGGGGAGAAGAGAGAAATTTCGACAAAGAGAAGAGGGAGATTCAAGGAGAGATTTCGACAAGGCTTCAACCATTCTTCATCTTTTTCTTTCTTGTTCAATTAGGTTTATGCCAGGAATTATTTGTCTTGTGTTTCTTTGGAACCTAGCCATGAACTAAATCTATTTGGCTAAGGTTATTGTGTTTTGTGGTTGTGAGAAACAATTGGATTTTGTTTAGGTAATAAGAGTTTGCACTTTCAATTCAAGGTTTACTCATTCTTAGTTTTTCTTCTTGTTTGTGAGTGAATTGGGAGAGGATCTCGTAACTTCATCTATTTATCTAATAACGGGAGAGTTAGATTCAAGAAATGAATGAGTATGGTCTTTATTCAATCTATTGATGGTGAAGATTAATCTGGCTTAGGAATAAGTTAAGGATTTCAACGGCTAAGAGGAGCGCAAGATTGGTTATTGTTCACCCTTGATTCACGTAGGGATGTATTATCAAGGCATGCACAAATAGCTAGAGTTTCGACTTAGGGATAAGAAGAAACCATTGAGGAACGCTCCGCCGAACCTTGAAGTTGCTGCCCAGCCGGCCAAGTAGTTGCCCAACTAGTTGCCTAGGCAACCGTCGATTAGTTGCCAAGGCAACCCCGCTGCTCAAGTTTCCACGACAACTGAGTTGCCCTTGCACTCTTTTACCAAGACGATCCAATCGGCTATCACTCCACAAATCACGATAACCTAGCCTATTCTCTCTCATTTGATTAAATCTTCTTTTACTTTATTGCTTTCTAGTTTAGTTGTTAGTTAAACTCCTACAATTTTCTACTTGTGTTTTTTTACTTTTTACAGTGCAAGAGATTAGATTCTTGAAGTGGCACCAATCCCTGTGGAGGCGATATCTTTTATACTATAACTTGCGACGTGTACACTTGCACAATTGCAGAGCACTTAGTACGCGCAACATGGCACCTCCGCCAAAATTTTTGCGACCGTCGTACGATCTCCCTCACCGGCTCACCAACCGAACATGCAAAGAAAACATAAAAAATAGGAGAATGTCAGATTTAACTCATCCATAATAAAGTCATTTATTGGGTTGATTCTCATAAGCAAAAAAATTTGAAGCAAATATCAGGATATTTATGTTATGTAATCCCAACCATTTGTAGATAGAGAGTAGATTCGATATCAATAAAAAAAAGTTTAGAAAGGCATATCGCATTTCTTTTTCGGTTTTGTCATGCATATCAAGTAAAAAAGAAACAACATAAAAATAAAATGAGAAATCGGGGAAAGAATTTACCCTCGCCGTCGTATCAGTCTTGTGCCAGTGATAAACACTCGCTTTCAGTCGATTACGGTGAGCCTTCTATTTTTTTAAATAAAGGGGATGGAGCTCTAAAGTTTTTGGTTCGAATCTAAGGGGGTTTGATATGGTTTTGGTAATAAAAAAGGGTGGTTTTGGCTAGTGTTTCGGTGCTCGTCGGCGCCGACTAGCGGAGGCCGATGGTGGTCGACACGGCGGGGACTGGTCGATTTTTGGGAGAGGTTGAGCATTTAGAGAGGCTGATCTAAAAGGAATAAAGAGAGTGGGTTTTATTTTTTGGTTTGAATCAAAATGGAAAAAAGGGTTCTAATTAATATGATAGGTGATTTTAATAGTGTCTTTTAAATGGTATAATAGCTTAATAAGTCCCTCCGCACTACCCTAAATACACCCACAAGTCATTCCGCATTTTGAAATCACATCATTAGTCCCCAAATGTTTTTCAAAAATTGCAATTTCATCCCTCATCAGAGTTAATTGTTTTAAAAAATGGTTTATTTTCCTGAAGACTCTTCCGTGTTTCTAAGTTTGCAACCCCCATCCTTCCGCATTTCTAAATAACTGAGTTGGTCCATATTGGTTTTCAAAATATTTCAATTTCATCGTTGTTTATAATTTAAACCATTTTCAATGGGTTAATTCCCCTTTTGGTCCCCAAAATTCCAGTTTCTTTTTTAATTTAGCCCCAAATCCAGTGGTATATTTTTCTATTCAACCATTGTTCTTCATGCATATTTTAATTTCTGCACTGTTTATTTTATTTAATTTTATTCCTTTATTTTACATATTTTTGTTCGTGCTTTTATTTATTTGTTCGAAATATGTTGTTCTTTTTTGTTTACTTTCGTGGTTTATTCGTGCATATATATATAAATGTATATTTGTATATTAACTATGAGTATATGTGTTATATAGTGTGTTGGGCTCGATGAATCAACCGAAATTGCTTGTCAAGTGGTGGAGGAGTTGGTGTCAGGTATTTTTGTGGGAAGCAAAAATATAAAAATTAACACAAGAATTTTAAAGTGGTTCGGCTTTCTAACCAAAGCCTGCATCCACTACCTTAGCTTCCCCACTAAAGATTTCCCAAATTCACTATTGAATTTCTTCCCCTTTTCTAGGCTTAGGAGGCAACCGTTACACACTCAAAGCTTCTACCTCAAAGCTTGAGTAAACTCTATTTGAAAAAGAGAAAAACAAAGCAAACAATAAATCCTCTCTACAAGGTATGTGTTTGCACTCTCTAAGCTCTCACCCAAATCCTAATACACTTGAGCATACATAAATATTTTGCCTCACAAGTGTTTGTCTATACAAAGAATAGGAATTAAAGTACTATGACCCTTTTTGAATCATAGACATGTTGGCTTGTTGATCATTAGCTTCTTTAGATGCTTCTTGAGGCCTTTTATACTCCCAATTGAGTTTCTAGCCGTTGAAGACCGTTGGGGATGATTTGGAGCCGTTGGAGACTTTATTTTCCGTAATAAATAATGTCTGGTGACCAACTGTATCGGTACGCGAAGAGCCGTATCATTACCTGTAAAACGAAGAAAGAGCCGTTGTATAATAGCGTATCGATACACGTAAGGGCGTATCAAAATGAACATAGTGTAAAAATGGGGGCATATCGAAACGACAAAGCCTTATCGGTACGATATTTGATCACTGGAATCTGAGTTGAAAAATTGTATCGGTACGCCTAGGGCCGTATCGATACTGGTAACTAAAAATAAAAAAAATTATGATTCCAATAACTGACAAAGCAACGGTCAAAAAATTTAATGCAAAGATCTTGAAGATCTCGACATACCGTATCAAAACAGTAGTGACTGTATCAGTACGAGTAAGTAATAACTTAAACCCAAATAAATGTCGTATGAAACGGGTGTGACCGTATCGAAACGCATAGCTTAAAACAGGAGCCAATATGAAGGCCGTATCAAAACGGTTTGCAAAATAAAATTCCAGTAGCTAAAATTCGTATCGAAACGAGCATAGCCGTATCAATACGCATGGGCGTATTTGCTGAATTTGGCTAGAAATACTTAGAAACATTTTTGGGTTTAAGTCTTGGACTTAGAAAAACTTTTTCTTGTCATTTTGTGAGACTTTTGAATACTTATTTTTTTTACAATTTGGTCGTTAAACAATTTGTTATATCAAAATCGAATATAGGTTTTACAATATCCCCTTTTTTGATATAACAAAACCAAAGTAAAATTTTTAAGTATCTTTGAAAAGTTTGAAAAATATCCCCTTACTTTAAGCTTAACTTTGTAAAATTTTAAAAAATTTAGCTCAATTTCTTTCTTCTCCCCCTTTTTGTTAGATCAAAATCAACAGGATATAAATTTAAGGCAATGGATATAAGCAATGAATAAACTCCAAGCAATTTAAAGCAAACAACATATTCATTAAGCATAATTTAAAGCATAATGAAACAAATCCAACTTAGTTCCTAAAACATAAACCAAATAACATCAAAGCATAGGAGTCCAAAAACATAAAAACATAGGTACATAAACTAATCCTAATATGATATGAGATGAAGTGCAATATGCCTAAGGTGCGTCCCCATCGTCTTTATCCTCTTCATCTTCATCTCCATCTCCATCATTTGCATGGGTGCCAAGAGATTGACGCCACTCACCATGAAAAGCCTTAAGAGTGATATCCATTGAGTTTTGGCGATTTTCAATAGCCATCACTCTCTCCTCCAAGGATGTGAACCGAGTGTCAATCGCGGCAAACCCGAAATTCATGGTCATATTCAAAGAGGCAATAGAGGTACCCAAAGATGAAAATTGCTCATTGAGGTAGGCCATGAGAACATTGTGATTAGGTTAGGACATCGGAGCTTGTGGAACCGGAACCTCTTGAGGAGCCACCGCTTGTTCGGGTTGAACACCACCAGGAAGATCGACATTCCGAAACCATTCTCCATTGTAGTAGGCGAACTTTACTAGGTGAAGGGAGCGCTCATCAATAGGATCGGTGAGCGGTTCGGGAAACTCATAAGAACAATAAACTCTCATCTTATGAAAGATAAAGCTCAAGGTGATGCCATATGTGAAGGATGTAACAATAGTTGTGTGGCGATGTTGCACAAGGTAGACGATCTCCGTGAACATGATTTGAGCAAGGTTTGGTCGCTTAGGGGGGTGAATTAGCTAATTAAAATTTTGGAAGCAATTTAAGAAAGAATGGACAATGGGACACAAGGATTTATAGTGGTTCAACTTTCTAACAAGGTCTACGTCCACTACCTTAGCTTCCTACTAAGGATTTCAACAATTTCACTATGAAATCTTCCCCTTTTCTAGGCTTAGGAGGCAACCGTTACACACTCAAACTTCTACCTCAAAGCTTGAGTAAACCCTCTTTGAAAAAGACAAAAACAAAGAAAACAAGAAATCCTCTCTACAAGGTATGTGTTTGCACTCTTTAAGCTCTCACCCAAATCCTAATACACTTGAGCATGCATAAACATTTTGGCTTACAAGTGTTTGTCTATACAAAGAATTGGAATTAAAGTACTAAGACACTTTTTGAATCATAAACATGTTGGCTTGTTGATCATTAGCTTCTTCAGATGCTTCTTGAGGCCTTTTATACTCCCAATTGAATTTCTAGCCGTTAATGACCGTTGGGGATGATTTGGAGCTGTTGGAGACTTTATTTTCCGTAAAAATGTAGTTTTGGAGTCAATCGTATCGATACACAGTGTTGTCGTATCGATACATGTTCTTCAGAAACTAGCTATTAAAACTAGTTGTTGGGGGTTTAAAAGCATAAGGTATCGATACACGTATAGGCGTATCGATATGACCCTAACCGTATCGATATGCTGAGGAGCGTATCAGTACGGGTTTTTGGTTCTGGAAAATTCTTGTAGCTAAAAACCTAAAGTGTATCGATACGGTAGAGCTGAAAACTTGAGTTTGGATACTTTAAAACATTTTAAATACTTCCAAAACCTTTTGAAAACTCCTCAATCTTATTTTTCAAGTTGTTTGGACTTAAAAAAAATTGAAATCTTTTCAATTTAGTCCAAAACTATTTTCAATCATTATATCAAAATAAATATCCTAACATAGTGTTAAGTTATATTGCACAATTATATATAGGTAATATATCATATTACTTACTCTATACTTTATTATTTATTCTATATTGTATGTTATTATATTATGTAATACTTTGTTACATATTTACATACTTGTACTATATTCATTTTCATCGTTTATAATATACGTATATATATTATGTTTATCTTTTACATATACATACGCGTTTTTTATTATACTACCATGCCTTTATATATATTATCATATCTTATATATAGACCTGGCAAACTTGACCCGAGAATCAAAAACCGAACTAATTTACCCGAACCGAGACTCGATATGGATCCGAACAAGATGACCCAAACGTGACCCAAAACCCGAAATAAACCAAACCGAAACCGATCTAAATTCTAGAAGAACCGATATTGTCTCGTAACCGATTTGACCCGAACCGATTTGACCCGAATAGATTTTCACCCAAACCGATTTTTACCCGAACCGAAAGTAAATTGCTCAAAACCGATCTAAACCGAACATCAACCCGATTTTAACCCGAAATAATATGTCTTTTATTATTTTTTTGTATTATAATAGTACTAATTAATCACTACATTTGATAAAAAGTAGGAGGGAAAAGTAAAATCTTAATATACATATTCTAGTCAATTGCAAAGAAAGGGGGGAAGTAGGAGGGAAAAGTAAAATCCTAATATACATATTCTAGTCAAATTTGATAATATATATACACATATACTCGAGTAAAATATTTAGGTAATATTTCAAAATGCACATCATCTGTGCAACTATGGTTTAAGGTTTGATTCCATGCCCAAAAAATTCTCTCTTTTTTTACGTGTATTTCGAAAATATAAAAAATTCTATCGTACTAAAAACCAGCATCGAATATGAAATTAAAAAATATAGTTATAGGATTGGATCGGGATTCGTTAGGTTCAGGTTAAATGATTAATACAAATGATGGTTGATTTTGAAACATTGAATGATTGGAACTAAACCTAAATGATAGTATTAACAAATAAAAAGACGTGTTTTTACAATAATATATGATTAATTCTTTATATAATATACATGATTAGATTCACACCCAAGTCCAACTCAAAACGAACTGGCCCAAAAATTTAAAGATTGACCCGACCCGAACCGATCCGGACGACCCGATATTGACCCGACTCGAAAACGTCCGATTTGATATTGACCCGACCCAAAAACAATCGATCCGATATTGACCCGAATCACTGATCCAATACCCGAATTGACCCGAGTCATCATAGAACCGAACTAAAATTCGAACCAGACTTGAACTGATCCGATCCGAATCTAAACCGAATACAGACAGACCCGAACCGAAACGATCCGAACCGAACGACCCGTTTGCCACCTCTACTTATATTTATTTTAATATATTGCTATATGTATATGTATATTTATGTTATGTATCTATTAAATAATATTATATATTATATTACATATTATATTATTTATGTAATTTATATTATATGTATATGTTATAGATATCATGTTATTTCGCATATTAATGTATAATAATTATTATATGTTGTATATTATGTTTATACATTTGTGGATGATTTGTTCTAATTAAAATTATTTACTTTTCTATTTATGCACATGTGTTTTTATTTAATATTTGTTTATCTTTTAGTAATTTATGTTTTTTTATTTACATTATTTATACTTGTTGCATATAGTTTAGGCCTTTTATCCCGGTACTCTAGTGGGAGTGTCATCCCGGTCTCCGGGTGTCATCTCCTTTGGTACCGTGGATCGAGGTAAAATTAACATTCAAAATACGCATTTTAGGAATTAACTATGAAATTAAATCGAATCTTTTATTTTTCTTTATAAATACGATACGAATCTATTAGGTACCAATTTTGGGTGGTGTGGGGGTGCCAAACCTTCTCCATCCGTAACTAACTCCCGAACCCAAGTTTTTTTAAAAAAATCTTTAGTTTTGTTTTTGTGGTGTCCGGTCTACCGAAGTTGTCGGTGGCGACTCCATTTTTAAAATACGAGCTTTTCTAAAAAACCCCCTTTTAAATTATTTATAAAATACGAGTTTTTAAAAAATATTTTTTAAAAATAACTTTTCAATAATATGATAATTTTTTTTATTTTAGGAAAAATATTCGCTACATAGATAAATATAATTAAGTTATTCTCTTGAATATTATTATTTCTGATTAAGATGATAATCTATATTATTTTATGACAAATGAATTCTTTCTTTACTTTTATGAGGAAAAATGTGCTCTTTCCATAACATCATACATAGGTTTTCAAAATTTGAACTATGATTAATGTTAACCTTCGATACACCCACTCGTTTACCCGGCAATCATCTGCACACAAGCCTCTCAAGATAAGTGAACCACCGTTTCTTTCCCTTGAGCAGTTTGTTACATTGATTTAGCCTTCGAGTTGTCAATAGTGTTTACCCCAGTACTCTGTATTGAATGGAATGTCTTGGAATTACTTGAGGGATCAGCGTCCATCTGGGTATTTTAAGGATCATAGATCGATCGGGAATCCTTGTTTCCAATAGCTAAAGCTCGTACCGATACGGTACCCCATGTATCGATACGACATGTTAAAATTGAAGGGATCGTACCGGTACACAAACCCGTGTACCGACACCAGTGTGCATTTTCCCTCAAGGCATACCGATACGGTGGCTAAGCGTACCAGTACCCTATGCTTAAATCCAACGATTTGAGCCTCAACCAGACCCCGCGTACCGATCCTTGGGTACACGCACCGGTATGCAGAGGCCTGTAATGACCTCTAGGTCCAACATATGACACTTTGGCCCACTCCAAACAACATTAACACACATCAATACATCATGTAACATCATCAACATGCTTAAACATCAACATACCAGCATTTTAAGCTAACCTAGTAAGTCTAGCACAATCAACCACAAAGTCTATAGGCATGCCCCCTAGTCAACATCCAAAACATAAAACCAACCACATCTCAAGCACTTTAAGTCACTTACAAAACCAAACCAACAATTTCAACTTGCACCAATAGGGAGTTCATCAAAAAGCCTCCCAAATCAACATTTGACACATTGCCCTTATTACTACTATATAACGTTCAAACCATACTTTGAAAACAAGTCCTTGGAAATCCTTCCTTGCTTCTTCGATGCCCGCAACCTTTAATTATCTGCATTGATAGAAAAGAAGAGCGTAAGCACACTAGGCTTAGTGAGGAATGCTCAAAAACCAACCACCATCAATGCATTTTAAACCATTTCACAATCCTTTTGAAAACCACTTTCCAAAACGCTTTTAAACCAACATCACAACATCATGCCTTACCAAAACCATGCACTTAACATTTCCAAAATAGCATATTAAACCATATGCAACATGTATTATGGATTAAACAACAAAGTCCCATTTGCTACCCTCAATTTAAGCTTTCTCATGCATACTACCAATGCAAGGCTTGAAGAGTAAAACATGTTTAAACCATATTAAACAACATAATACATCTCATAATACATTATCAATTATATTGGCTTACAAGTAATCATTAACCAAGTTCCACTTTACAAAACATAACATCGGATACATGGATTCAACAAGTGTTCCCAACACTTCATGCCATCACAACTGGAATCATTGGTACATTACAACCGGGTACATTCACAACCCTACCCATCAGTTGGATGCATAACCCACTAACGAGAGTCTTCAGTACAAAGATCTAAACCCCTCAACCGTTAGGGTACTAAGATGAAGTTTTCGATACACGGTTCAAAACCCTCAACATCCAAAGTGACTTTTTATACTGCACTATCAATCCTATGGTCGGCCAACTATATCCAATAACATTTACAAACCATTTTCATACCATCACTTGCCAATAATTCATTTCATTAATAACAACTCACCGTTTTCATATGCATCATCAAAACCATTTAACCAATGCAATAAACCTTCCATTAACCAATGTTTATAAACATTAACAAAATGTGCATTACTTCCAAATGCATCAACATAATTATGTAATCAATTTTCAGCATTAAACCATGCTCAAAACATGCATATACAGTGAGTAATTAAACCATTTAAACAAGTGCATAGAATCCAATTGCCAAACTAAGCTTGAGAGAGAATTCATTTTTTACTTACTTCCAAGCTTAGACCAACGTTTCAAGCTTGATCTAAACTCCCAAACACAACTTTCAAACCTTTGAAAAGCTGTTAAACATGTTCTCACTCACCGACACACAAAGCTTCGCTTACCGATACGGTAACCTCGCCTACAAAGCTTTCAAAATAATCGTTCAAGTTTGAGGACCAACTTCCCCTATTTCATCCATACAAAAATAGAGGATACATTGCATCAAAATGCAATCGACAACACAACAACACAAATCCCCAACATCTACTACTCAATTCCACTCCAAAACAACCAAAATTAACAACAAACATCTTCCAAACTTAACCCAGCCGAAATCCAATGTTTCAACTCATCAATTAACACCAATTAAAATCTAAAAACACAACAACAACATCCTTATACCTGCAGCATTCATAAAACCTCCATAACACCTCAAGAACTCACAACTAACAACCTAACAAATTAGAGATTCACATAGTTTCGTGTTGGGATGATCAATCAATACTGAAAGTGGCCAAGAGGGGGTGAATTGGCAATTTAAAATTTTAGGAAGCAAATGAAAAGAGTTAGACAATGGAACACAAAGATTTGTAGTGGTTCAACCTTCTAACAAGGTCTACGTCCACTACCTTAGCTTCCTACTAAGGATTTCAACCAATTCACTATAGAATTCTTCCCCTTTTATAGGCTAAGGAAGCAATCGTTACAATCGATCAAAGCTTTCTACCCAAAGCTTGATCAAGGATCACTCTTTTACAAGAAGGAAAATGGCAAATGGATAATGTCCTCACAAGGTAAATATTTGCCCAAATTACAAGAACACTCAACCCAAACTTGAAATGAAAGATTACAATAAAATACACAAGTTAGGTACAAGGGTTTGACTCTAAAAGCACAAAGGATTGGATTTTAGCTTGGATGCTTGAATGTTGATCAATGTAGGTTCATTAGTTGTTGTAGTTGCACTTAAGGCTTGTATTTATACCCTTTCATTGAATTCTAGCCGTTTGGGTGGTTGGAGAATTGAATATAGGCGTTGAAGAGCAAGTTTTCTTGCAATAAATGCTATCTTCCAACCCCAGGTATCGGTACGCGTATCTGAGTATCGATACCTGCTAATATAGATATAGTTGTTACAAATCAGGGTGTACCAATACTTGAAGACGAGTATCGGTACCAAGAAAGGGGTACCAGTACGCCAAAGTCGTATCGGTACGTGAATTGCTCACTGGAAGATCTTGAGGCCATTCGGTATTGATACGCGTATAGCTGTACCGGTACGCATTTGAAAATTTTAGTTTTTGCATCAAGAAGTACCAGTACGGTTATGTCGTACCGGTACTCATTTTGCATTCGATGTATGAATAAAATCATAGCGTATCGGTGCGTATTGTAGCGTATCGGTATGTATTTGTCATTCGACCTTTTGAAATCAAATAGAAGTATTGGTACACATGTTGCTGTACCGGTACTGGTTTTACATTCGATGTTTTAAAATCAAGTACACGTATCGGTACGCCTATTGCCGTACCGGTACTGGTTTTACATTCGATGTAATTTGGAATCAAAGGGCGTACCGGTACTCATAATGTCGTATCAGTACGCATAGACTTTTAAGGCCATTTTAACTTAGAAAAAATGCATCGAATGTATTTTTAAAGTTCATCAAATGTTTGGTTAAGTTTAAGACAAGAATAGTTTTGTTTGAATGCATAGTGAGTAATTCATATGAATTATGTAAAATTTATATTAAAAGAATTTAATAGTTAGAACCATTTGTTATGTCAATATGAGTTAAAGCCATTTGTTATATCAAAATCAATATGAGTTCTACAATCTCTCCCTTTTTGATATAACAAAACTTAAAATAAATTTTCAAAACTTCTCTTTTGATTGTAAAATTTTGAACTTAAATATTTCTCCCTCTTTTTGTTAGATCAAAAGCAATATACGCAATAGGAGAAGATAAACAATTTAAAGCCAAAGCATAATATAGATCAAGTGTTCAAGGATAAACAAAGATCCAAATCCAAACATAATAGTCAAAGCGGGATGGAAACAATAAAAACAATCCGAAGAAAATAATCCAAACATCAAATCTAAAAGTATAGTCTAGGATGCATGCAATATGAAATGATAAAACAAAAGAGCTATGGGATATCCCCATCATCCTCATCCTCATCCTCATCATCTTCCTCCTCCGCGACGATGTCCCCAAAAGTATGTGTTTTCCACTCATAGTGAAAGGATGCCAAGTCGGTCTCGATGCTAGTCACACGCGCACTAAGAGAAGTGAAGCAATCATCCATGTGAGATGTAACCATAGATTGCATCTCAATGAATTTTCCATCGATATAGGACCGCATTTCATCAAACTTGCCATTAAAGTATGAACGCATGTTCATAAGTGTTCAAAAGTACTATTTTTCTTACCCTTTTTACTCATATTATTGTTAGACTTAGGCTCATATTAGTTGCATAATTAGCCATTCATGCATTAATCCATGTTTCCTTCCATCGTTGAGCTTGATTACATAACTTGGTAGTTTTCGTGGGAAAAGATGCTGCTTTGGTGTGTTTTGTGTGTATGTGCAGGATCACTTGCCAAAGCAAGGCTAGAGTTAGTTGCCAGGGCAATACATGAAGGATATGCCGAGCTAGTTGCCAGGGCAATACATGAAGGAGACGCCGAGCCAGTTGCCATGGCAATTGTCGACAAGAGCAAAGGTGATATGGTAGTTGAAATTGATGACTAGACAAGCCCAAGATAACGTGGAGCAAAGCCCAAACCCAAAGGAATTTGATTGCCATGCAGAGATTAAAGAAGAATTAAATTCCAAGAAGATAGGAGAAGTTCTAGTAGGAATACAACTATAATAAAGAATTATATTCTTTAAAGATAATTTAATTCCAACTTAAACTCCTCCTCAAAGAAGGACTTTGGCCTAGCCCTATAAATAAGATGGAGATTTCGACAATTCATAGAGAGCAAGAGAGGGGAATTTCGACAAGTCCAAGGATGGAAAGTGGAGAGAATTTTCGACAAGCATCTAGGGCAAGGAGGATTTCGACAAGCCCCATTCTTTATTTTTTCTTTCTTGTTCGATTGGGTTCTTGCTAGGGATTATTTATCTTGTGTTTCCTTAGAACCTAGCCATGAACTAAATCTACTTGGCTATGGTTATTGTGTTTTGTGGTTGTGAGAAACTATTGGTTTTTGTTTAGGTAATAAGAGTTTGCACTTTTCTATTTCAAGGTTTATTCATTCTTGGTTCTTATTCTTGTTTGCGAGTGAATTGGGAGAGGATCTCGTGATTTCATCTATTTATCTAATATCGGGAGAGTTAGATTCAAGAAACGAATAAATATGATCTTTATTCAATCTATTGATGGTGAAGATTAATCCAGCTTAGGAATAAGTTAAGGATTTCAACGGCTAAGAGGAGCGCAAGATTGGTTGTTGTTCACCCTTGATTCACGCAGGGATGTATTATCAAGGCATGCACAAGTAGCTAGAGTTTCGACTTAGGGATAAGAAGAAACCATTGAAGAACGCTCTGCCGAACCTTGAAGGTTGCTGCCCAGACGCCCAAGTAGTTGCCCAACTAGTTGCCCAGGCAACCATCGATTAGTTGCCAAGGCAACCCCGTTGTGCAAGTTGCCACGGCAACTGAGTTGCCCGTGCACTCTTTTACCAAAACGATCCAATCGGCTATCACACCTCAACTCACGATAACCTGGCCTATCTCTCTCTCATTTGATCTCATATTTTCTTTTACTCTATTGCTTTCTAGTTTAGTTATTAGTTAAACTCACATAATCCTTTATTTTTGTTTTTACTTTTTACAGTGCAAGAGACTAGATTCTTGAAGTAGCACAAATCCCTGTGGAGACGATATCTTTTATACTATAACTTGCGACGTGTATACTTGCACATTTGCGTAGCACTTATTACGCGCAACAAGTTTTTTGGCGCCGTTGCCGGTGATTGGCAATAGCGACTTTGTTTTTATTTTCTTGCACTTTCTTTTTACTTTTCTTGATTAAAATTCAAAGGGCTAACAAACTTTGGTTTTGCATTGGTATATGACCAGGGCGAGACCGAATTCACCAGAATATCCCTTTGATCCAGAAATCGAACGAACCTTACAAAGACTTAGACGAAGGATAAGAGTAGCAATGGCTAATCAAGACGGCAATATGAATCAAGATGTTCGAGCAGGAGGAGGAGTGATTCTTGTACGAAACAGAACTATTCGAGACTATCTTGAAGAAGATCTTGATGGACTTAATCCAGGAGTTGTCGCACCTGAAATTGAAGCCGACCACTTTGAGTTAAAACCGGTAATGCTTAATATGATCAACACAATTGGTCAATTTGGCGGCTCAGCAACTGAAGATGCACGACAACATCTAAAATCTTTCCTCGAGATTTGCAACTCGTTCAAAATACACGGAGTCACCCCCGATGTCTTACGATTAAGATTATTCCCCTATTCACTGAGGGATAGGGCGAAAGCATGGTTGAATAGCATTCATGCCGGATCAATAGCATCTTGGACTGATCTTTGTCGTGATTTCCTTGCTAGATTAATCCTACAAATTTGACTGATAAGCTTCGTAACGACATTACTTCTTTTCGACAGGCAGATGATGAATCCATGTATGAGGCTTGGGAGCGATATAGAGAACTTCTACACAAATGCCCCCTACACGGATTCCCGGTGTGGACTCAAGTAACAATGTTTTACAGCGCCGTGAATACACCAACAAGGATGATGCTAGATGCCTCGGCAAACGGCATACTCTTAGATAAGTCGCCGGAGGAAGCAATGCAAATTTTAAACAGGCTGGCTAAGAATGATTATCAAATCCCATCTACTAGAAGAGGAGGAGTTAGACGCCAAGTCACAATACATGAACTAGGATCATCAGATTCAATTTCGGCACAATTGGCCACTTTAACCAAGATGGTCCAGAACATGCAAAAACCAAACAACACACATGAGGTCAAGGTAATGGATTCTTTTTGTGAGTTATGTGGTGATAACCATAATTCTTCTGAATGTACGCAGAATCCGGAATCCAGCTTCTATGTGGGGAATTACAATCGGAACAACAATGTGATGTCCAATACATACAATCCAGCTTGGAAGAAGCACCCGAATTTTTCATGGAGTAATCCCAACAATGCTCTAAACCAGAACAATCAGAATGCACAAGCATCGAGATTCCAGCAGAATATGCCACGGCAACAGTTGCCGCAGCAACAACCGACGACATCTAGTTCTTTGGACAATTCTCTAAATGCTTTTATGATGAAAACTGAATCTTATATGGCTGAGAATAGTAATTTCATAAAAAGAACTGATGCTTTTATTAACAGGACCGAGATGAGATTGCAAAACCAAGAGGCGGCAATCAAATCATTGGAAAATCAAGTCGGACAGTTTGCTCAAAATCTGAATACTAGACCGCAAGGAGGTTTACCTAGTGATACTGAAGTCACAAGAGGAACTGGCCATGAGCAATGTAAGGCAATCACCACTAGAAGTGGCCAACAACTTAGAGAGGCTCAAACCCGCTCATCAAACAAAACTCCACAAAAAGATCAAGACGAACCTAGCGGCAAAGCCTCAGATGCTGAACCAGGAATTGCCGCGGCAACCAGCAATAAGCATGCCTCAGCAACCGACGATAAAGACGCCTCGGTAACTTGCGATAAGCATGCCTCGGCAACCCCAGTTGATAATGCCTTGGCAACTCTAGTTGTCCCGGCAATGCCGTCAATCAGGTTTCAAACCAATGAAAGGATCGAATATATCCGACTTCCACCACCATTCCCACAAAGGTTGAAGCGAAAAAAGCAAGAATACCAATTCAAGAAGTTTCTTGATATCCTAAAGCAAGTCCACATCAACTTGCCATTGGTGGAAGCAATTGAACAAATGCCAAACTATGCCAAGTTTCTTAAAGGCATTGTGTCCAAGAGAACAAGGCTAGGAGAGCTTGAAACAGTTGCCGCAACAGAGGGATGCATGGCAATGTTGCACAATCGTATGCCACCCAAGTTGAAGGATCCCGGAAGTTTCACAATACCCTGTTCTATTGGAAATCACTATGTCGGGAAAGCATTATGCGACCTTGGGGCTAGCATAAACTTGATGCCTAAATCGATTTTCCAGAAACTAGGAATCGGGAAGGCAAGACCTACAACATTCATGTTGTAGCTAGCCGGCAGATCCTATGTGCATCCAGAGGGAAAAATCGATGACATACTCGTAAAAGTTGATAAATTTATTTTTCCCGCTGACTTTATTGTTTTGGATTGTGAAGCAGATGAGCATGCACCTATCATTCTCGGGAGACCATTCCTAGCAACAGGGAGAACCTTGATCGATGTTGAAAAGGGAGAACTCATAATGAGGGTGAATGATCAACAAGTTAAACTAAATGTGTTCCAAACACTAAGGCATGCCGATGATCCAGAAGAATGTCAACTTCTTCATGCCACGACAGAGTTTAACTTCGATGAGGAATTTAGTTGCCTCGGCAACTACATTGCCAATCAAGAGAAACCTGAGGAGTATGAAGAAATGGTCGATGAGGAACAACAAGAAGAGGCAAATTGGCTAGTCAATCGACCAGGTACATACTTTGAACCACTGGATTACTCAGGTAAGGAAGGTAAGCTCGAAAAACCCTCTATTGAACAACCACCGATTCTTGAGTTGAAACAATTGCCAGAGCAACTAAAATATGCATACTTAGGAACCGATAATACATTACCTGTAATTATTTCTTCTAAGTTACAGCCTGAGCAGGAAAAGAAGCTGATCAAGATGCTGAAGCTACACAAAAATACAATAGGGTGGACAATTGCCGACTTGAAGGGAATTAGCCCGGCAGTGTGCATGCACAAGATTTTGTTGGAAGATGATCACAAACATTCAATTGAGGCCCAGAGGAGACTGAATCATGCCATGAAAGGGGTTGTAATGAAAGAAATCATCAAGTGGCTTGACGCCGGCATTATATACCCTATCTCTGATAGTACATGGGTAAGTCCGGTACAATGTGTACCGAAAAAGGGAGGTATAACAGTGGTAAGTAATGAAAATAATGAACTCATTCCAACCAGGACTATGACCGGTTGGAGGGTTTGTATGGATTATCGAAAGCTAAACAAAGCCACCAGGAAAGGTCACTTCCCATTACCCTTTATTGATCAAATGCTTGACCGTCTTGCAGGTAAACCCTTTTATTGTTTTCTTGATGGTTATTCAGGTTACAATCAATTTGCCATAGCACCAGAAGATCAAGAAAAGACAACCTTCACATGCCCATACGGTACTTATGCCTTCCGAAGGATGCCGTTCGGATTGTGTAACGCCCCGGCAACCTTCCAAAGATGCATGATGGCGCTCTTTTCAGACATGGTCGAAGACTTCCTTGAGATCTTCATGGATGATTTTTTTTATTTTTGGTAATGACTTCCGACAGCTGTCTCGGCAATTTAGAGAGGGTGTTGGCAAGATGTGAAGAAACGAATTTAGTCCTCAATTGGGAGAAATGCCATTTTATGGTAGATGAAGGAATAGTGCTCGGGCCACAAGATTTCATCCAAGGGAATTGAAGTAGACAAAGCCAAGGTGGACGTGATTGAGAGATTACCCCCACCAAGTTCGGTTAAAGGAATTCGAAGTTTTCTCGGACAAGCAGGTTTTTACAGGAGGTTCATTCATAATTTTTCTAAAATCACTAAACCCTTGTGTAATCTGCTTGAACAGGATAAAGTCTTCGATTTTGATGATTCTTGCACCCAAGCATTCGAAACCCTAAAGAAAAAGCTTACCTCGGCACCCATTGTCGTTCCACCAGATTGGACGCTACCTTTTGATCTCATGTGTGATGCAAGTGATTTCGCGGTAGGAGCAGTCCTAGGCCAACGCACAGGTAAGACCTTCCATGTAATATACTACGCTAGTAAAACTCTTAATAGTGCTCAAGTCAATTACACAACAACGGAGAAAGAGTTACTAGCTATAGTGTTCGCATTTGACAAGTTCTGATCCTATTTGATTGGTACAAAGGTAATTGTTCATACGGACCATTCGGCAATCAAATATCTATTTGCTAAAAAGGATGCTAAACCTCGTTTGATCCGTTGGATATTACTTTTACAAGAATTTTATATTGAAATTAAAGACAAGAAAGGAACAGAAAATCAAGTGGCCGATCACTTATCACGTTTGGAACGCAATAGGGAGGAGGACGTGGATCTAGAGATAGGCGATGCATTTCCGGATGAACAAATTTTGTTGCCTCGGCAACCCTCGACGCTGCAGCAGCCTTTGACGCGCGCGCCTCGGCAATTTTGGGAGCAGTCGCCACGGCAGCACATGCCTCGGTAATACCCTGGTAAGTGGATTTAGTTAATTTCCTTGTTTGTGGTATTTTACCTTATGGCATTACTCACCAAGGGAAGAAGCGGTTCCGCCATAATGCTAAGCATTACTTTTGGGACGAGCCTCTATTGTTTAAACAATGTGCAGATTAGGTTATAAGCCGATGTGTCCCTGAAGAAGAGCAATAGAATGTACTCCGGCAATGCCATTCTTCACCCTATGGAGGACATTTTGGAGGAACTCGTACCGCGGCCAAAGTTTTGCAATCCGGTTTGTATTGGCCAACATTGTACAAAGATGTCCAAGACTTTTACAAGCAATGTGATCGTTGCCAGAGGACGGGCAATATCTCTAGACGACATGAGATGCCGCTCCAGAACATTATCGAGGTGGAATTGTTCGATGTATGGGGGATCGATTTTATGGGACCTTTCCCATATTCATTCGGCAACCTCTACATCTTACTTGTCGTCGACTATGTGTCTAAATGGGTGGAGGCAGCTGCAGTTCCCAACAACGATTCCAAGACCGTGCAATGATTCTTGCAGAAAAACATGTTTACACGGTTTGGGATGCCAAAAGCAATTATCAGTGACGAAGGCAAGCATTTTGACAACAGACTAATTGCCAAGATGTTGCAACGCTTCGGCATATCACACAAGATCGCCACGGCATATCACCCACAAACCAACGGGCAAGCAGAAATTTCCAACCGGGAGTTGAAGGGAATACTCGAGAAAGTCGTAAATCCCTCAAGGAAGGATTGGTCATTAAGACTAGATGACGCACTTTGGGAATATCGCACTGCATTCAAAACACCCTTAGGTATGTCCCCCTTCCGACTTGTCTATGGCAAAACATGCCATCTACCGGTGGAAATCGAGCACAAGGCGTACTGGGCAATCAAGACCGTGAATATGGATTGGGAAAGTACCGGACAAAAGCATTTGATGGATCTCAATGAGATAGAAGAATTTCGTGCACTCGCCTATAACAATGCACGAATCTACAAGGAGAAAACAAAGCGATGGCACGACAAGAAACTATTGCCACGGCAATTCACGCCAGGGCAACTAGTTCTCCTATTCAATTCTCGGTTAAAACTTTTCCCGGGAAAGCTGAAATCAAGATGGTCGGGTCCATTCGAAGTCGTCAAACCATTCACCCATGGTGCTGTGATAATCAAGTCCATCTCTGACAACCATGAATTCAAAGTTAATGGACAAAGATTGAAGCACTACAATGGTGCCCATGTGGAACGTAACAAGGAAGTGGTCAACTTAGGAGATGCATGAGCATGCTCTCCCTTTTGATATTAGTAGTTTTATTTTATTTTTATTTATTTATTTTTATTTTCGATTAAGTATTTATTTTATTTTATTTCGAATTTTTTTTTTAATTTTTTTAATTTTTTTACTATTTCCGATTATTATATATATATTTTAGGATAGATTTTTTTTTAGAATCCCTTTAATCTAAGTAGGAAAACATCTTCAACAAGGAAACTAATGGGCTGATCTAAGGCTTATATAAAGTCTCCAATTCACCCTAACCACAACCCCTTGTCGACAACTTCTCCCTCACCCTAAACCCTTTTTCGTTTTCCCCTAATCCAACCCACCTATCTTTTCTATAAAACCCATCACCCTTAACCTATTCCTACTTTCTATCTTGCAACTTTTTTAGTTTCTTTTCTTTGTTTTTACAAAACTCACAACCAAGATCATCCATGGCATCCAAGATTAAACTTTTAGTTCATCCAAGTTCATTCAAAGAACCAAGATACAAGAAGTTTGCTACACCGGTGGTTCAAGAAAGATTTCAATCCAAGTTTAAAAGCCGGAAGATTCATGAAGAACAAGGCTTTGAATACTCCAACTCTCATCAAGATTTCGGCCTTGAACCATTCATCTTCGAGAGGATTGCACATCAAAAGTGGCAAATCTTTTGCCATCAACTGGAACCGGGTAACATCTCATGGGTAAGAGAATTCTATGCTCACTCACCTAACCCGGATAATCCTTATGTTTTTGTTTGTGACAAGGCCATACTCATAAGTCCAAGCGTCAACACCTTTTACGGGCTTTACATTGAGAAGGACGAGCATCAAGCCTTCGTTGATCAAATCACTCCCAAGCAACTCGACAAGGTGCTTCAAGAACTCACTCAATCGGGAACTCATTGGAACGACAATAAATACATGGGCACAGTAAATCGCCTTCGGCTTAAACCCGAGGCAAAACTATGGAATAAGTTTGTTAAAACTTCTTTAATGCCCACCACACACAATACTACCGTTGATATACCACGTCTTTTGCTCATACATTCTATTTTGCATAATCGCATCATTAACATTGGAAAAATTATTTGTGATGAGATTTTTGTATGCGGCTCAAAAGATAAGGGTTCTCTTTTCTTCCCTTGCTTAATTTCTAATCTTTGCAAGGAGATGCATGTCCCAAGTGAGCCCACCGATGAAAAGGCCCTACCCAAGTCTGGTTGGAATCAAGCACTAAACCGAAAGCTAATGGGAGAGGCACCGGGAGATTCTTCAATGCCTCCAATTGCCACGGCAACTCCTGCCGCCCTGGCAATCCATAATGCCCAAGCACCTAACGCCTGGGCAACTCGACCATCGACCCCGGGACACTTTGAAGCACTCTTGCACACATTGGCAAGCCACTTAAGGCAAATTGAAGACCGGCAACTAATGTTCATGCGGTACATGAAGGAGCACAACAATTCCATCACCCAAGTCATCCTAGAAAAGTACCCGGACAATCGCGTGCAGTTCCCGATCTTTCCCACCGAGATCCTTGACCCGGCAACCAATGAAGCAGTCGCCAAGGCAACCTCAACAGATGATGCCACGACAACCTACTTCGTGCATGCACAAGCTGACGCCACGGCAATCAACCCTGAAGATGCCACGACAACCAAAGCTAAAGACATCCCGGCAACCACTGCAAAAGCCAAAGGTAAAGCACCTATGCCCGAATCAACTCCTACGGAATCATTTTCTGATTTTTCAGATTCGGACGAGTCCTCCATTGAACCATCAAAGACCGCACCAATTGAATCATCCAAGCGAAAAGCCAATGACATTGATGAAGAGGACGATGAGGACAACCCCGTACGAGGATCGATTCCACCACCAGCAACAAAAAAACAACCATCGCGTTCAAGCAAGAGAATCAAGACACCGACCAAACCCAAAGGAATTTGATTGCCATGCAAAGATTAAAGAAGAATTAAATTCCAAGAAGATAGGAGAAGTTCTAGTAGGAATACAATTATAATAAAGAATTATATTCTTTAAAGATAATTTAATTCCAACTTAAACTCCTCCTCAAAGAAGGACTTTGGCCTAGCCCTATAAATAAGATGGAGATTTCGACAATTCATAGAGAGCAAGAGAGGGGAATTTCGACAAGTCCAAGGAGGGCAAGAGGAGAGAATTTTCGACAAGCATCTAGGGCAAGGAGGATTTCGACAAGCCTCCTTCTTCATTTTTTCTTTCTTGTTCGATTGGGTTCATGCTAGGGATTATTTATCTTGTGTTTCCTTGGAACCTAGCCATGAACTAAATCTACTTGGCTATGGTTATTGTGTTTTGTGGTTGTGAGAAACTATTGGTTTTTGTTTAGGTAATAAGAGTTTGCACTTTTATATTTCAAGGTTTATTCATTATTGGTTCTTATTCTTGTTTGCGAGTGAATTGGGAGAGGATCTCGTGATTTCATCTATTTATCTAATATCGGGAGAGTTAGATTCAAGAAACGAATGAATATGATCTTTATTCAATCTATTGATGGTGAAGATTCATCCGGCTTAGGAATAAGTTAAGGATTTCAACGGCTAAGAGGAGCGCAAGATTGGTTGTTGTTCACCCTTGATTCACGCATGGATGTATTATCAAGGCATGCACAAGTAGCTAGAGTTTCGACTTAGGGATAAGAAGAAACCATTGAAGAACGCTCTGCCGAACCTTGAAGGTTGTTGTCCAGATGCCCAAGTAGTTTCCCAACTAGTTGCCCAGGCAACCATCGATTAGTTGCCAAGGCAACCCCGTTGTGCAAGTTGCCACGGCAACTGAGTTGCCCATGCACTCTTTTACCAAAACGATCCAATCGGCTATCACACCTCAACTCACGATAACCTGGCCTATCTCTCTCTCATTTGATCTCATATTTTCTTTTACTTTATTGCTTTCTAGTTTAGTTTTTAGTTAAACTCCCATAATCCTTTATTTGTTTTTTTACTTTTTACAGTGCAAGAGACTAGATTCTTGAAGTAGCACCAATCCCTGTGGAGACGATATCTTTTATACTATAACTAGTGACGTGTATACTTGCACATTTGCGTAGCACTTATTACGCGCAACAAGTTTTGTGGCACCGTTGTCGGGGATTGGCAATAGCGACTTTGTTTTTATTTTCTTGCACTTTCTTTTTACTTTTCTTGATTAAAATTCAAAGGGCTAACAAACTTTGGTTTTGTATTGGTATATGACCAGGGCGAGACCGACTTCACTAGAATATCCCTTTGATCCAGAAATTGAACGAACCTTACAAAGACTTAGACGAAGGATAAGAGTAGCAATGGCTAATCAAGACGGCAATATGAATCAAGATGTTCGAGCAGGAGGAGGAGTGATTCTTGCACGAAACAGAACTATTCGAGACTATCTTGATGGACTTAATCCAGGAGTTGTCGCACCTGAAATTGAAGCTGACCACTTTGAGTTAAAATTGGTAATGTTTAATATGATCAACAAAATTGGTCAATTTGGCGGCTCAGCAACTGAAGATGCACGACAACATCTGAAATCTTTCCTCGAGATTTGAAACTCGTTCAAAATACACGGAGTCACCCCCGATGTCTTATGATTAATATTATTCCCTTATTCACTGAGGGATAGGGCGAAAGCATGGTTGAATAGCATTCCTGCCGGATCAATAGCATCTTGGACTGATCTTTGTCGTGATTTCCTTGCTAGATTTAATCCTACAAATTTGACTGATAAGCTTCGTAACGACATTACTTCTTTTCGGCAGGCAGATGATGAATCTATGTATGAGGCTTGGGAGCGATATAGAGAACTTTTACACAAATGCCCCCTACACGGATTCCCGGTGTGGACTCAAGTAACAATGTTTTACAACGTCGTAAATACACCAACAAGGATGATGCTAGATGCCTCGGCAAACGGCATACTCTTAGATAAGTCGCCGGAGGAAGCAATGCAAATTTTAAACAGGCTGGCCAAGAGTGATTATCAAATCTCATCTACTAGAAGAGGAGGAGTTAGATGCCAAGCCACAATACATGAACTAGGATCATCATATTCAATTTCGACACAATTGGCCACTTTAACCAAGATGGTCCAGAACATGCAAAAACCAAACAACACACATGAGGTCAAGGTAATGGATTCTTTTTGTGAAAACTGAATATGCCACGGCAACAGTTGTCGCAGCAACAACCGACGACATCTAGTTCTTTGGAAAATTCTCTAAATGCTTTTATGATGAAAACTGAATCTTATATGGCTGGGAATAGTAATTTCATAAAAAGAACTGATGCTTTTATTAACAGGACCGAGATGAGATTGCAAAACCAAGAGGCGGCAATCAAATCATTGGAAAATCAAGTCAGACAGTTTGCTCAAAATCTGAATACTAGACCGCAAGGAGGTTTACCTAGCGATACTGAAGTCGCAAGAGGAACTGGCCATGAGCAATGTAAGGCAATCACCACTAGAAGTGGCCAACAACTTAGAGAGGCTCAAACCCGCTCATCAAAAAAACTCCACAAAAAGATCAAGACGAACCTAGCGGCAAAGCCTCACATGCTGAACCAGGAATTGCCGCTGAAACCGGCAATAAGCATGCCTCAGCAACCGACGATAAAGACCCCTCGGTAACTTGCGATAAGCATGCCTCGGCAACCCCAGTTGATAACACCTCGGCAACTTCAGTTGTCCCGGCAATGCCGTCAATCAGGTTTCAAACCAATGAAAGGATCGAAGATATCCAACTTCCACCACCATTCCCACAAAGGTTGAAGCGACAAAAGCAAGAATACCAATTCAAGAAGTTTCTTGATATCCTAAAGCAAGTCCACATCAACTTGCCATTGGTGGAAGCAATTGAACAAATGCCAAACTATGCCAAGTTTCTTAAAGAATTGTGTCCAAGAGAACAAGGCTAGGAGAGTTTGAAACAGTTGCCGCAACAGAGGGATGCATAGAAATGTTGCACAATCGTATGCCACCCAAGTTGAAGGATCCCGAAAGTTTCACAATACCCTGTTCCATTGGAAATCACTATGTCGGGAAAGCATTATGCGACCTTGGGGCTAGCATAAACTTGATGCCAAAATCGGTTTTCCAGAAACTAGGAATCGGGAGGCAAGACCTACAACAGTCATGCTGCAGCTAGCCGACATATCCTATGTGCATCCAGAGGGAAAAATCGATGACATACTGGTAAAAGTTGATAAATTTATTTTTCCCGCTGACTTTATTGTTTTGGATTGTGAAGTAGATGAGCATGCACCCATCATTCTCGGGAGACCATTCCTAGCAACAGGGAGAACCTTGATCGATGTTGAAAAGGGAGAACTCACAATGAGGGTGAATGATCAACAAGTTAAACTAAATGTGCTCCAAACACTAAGGCATGCCGATGATCCAGAAGAATGCCAACTTCTTCATGCCACGGCAGAGTTTAACTTCGATGAGGAATTTAGTTGCCTCGGCAACTACATTGCCGATCAAGAGGAATCTGACGAGTATGAAGAACCGGTCGATGAGGAACAACAAGAAGAGGTAAATTGGCTAGTCAATCGACCAGGTACATACTTTGAACCACTGGATTACTCAGGTAAGGAAGGTAAGCTCGAAAAACCCTCTATTGAACAACCACCGATTCTTGAGTTGAAACAATTGCCAGAGCAACTAAAATATGCATACTTAGGAACCGATAATACATTACCTGTAATTATTTCTTCTAAGTTACAGCCTGAGCAGGAAAAGAAGCTGATCAAGATGTTGAAGCTACACAAAAAGGCAATAGGGTAGACAATTGCCGACTTGAAGGGAATTAGCCCGGCAGTGTGCATGCACAAGATTTTGTTGGAAGATGATCACAAACCTTCAATTGAGGCCCAGAGGAGACTGAATCATGCCATGAAAGGGTTGTAATGAAAGAAATCATTAAGTGGCTTGACGCCGACATTATATACCCTATCTCTGATAGTACATGGGTAAGTCCGGTACAATGTGTACCGAAAAAGGGAGGTATAACAGTGGTAAGTAATGAAAATAATGAACTCTTTCCAACCAGGACTGTGACTGGTTGGAGGGTTTGTATGGATTATCGAAAGCTAAACAAAGCCACCAGGAAAGATCACTTCCTATTACCCTTTATTGATCAAATGCTTGACCGTCTTGCAGGTAAACCCTTTTATTGTTTTCTTGATGGTTATTCAGGTTACAATCAAATTGCCATAGCACCAGAAGATCAAAAAAAGACAACCTTCACATGCCCATATGGTACTTATGCCTTCCGAAAGATGACTTTCGGATTGTGTAACACCCTGGCAACCTTCTAAAGATGCATGATGGCTCTCTTTTCAGACATGGTCGAAGTCTTTCTTGAGATCTTCATGGATGATTTTTCTGTTTTTGGTAATGACTTCGACAGCTGTCTCGGCAATTTAGAGAGGGTGTTGGCAAGATGTGAAGAAACGAATTTAGTCCTCAATTGGGAGAAATGCCATTTTATGGTAGATGAAGGAATAGTGCTCGGCCACAAGATTTCATCCAAGGGAATTGAAGTAGACAAAGCCAAGGTGGACGTGATCGAGAGATTACCCCCACCAAGTTCGGTTAAAGAAATTCGAAGTTTTCTCGGACATGCAAGTTTTTATAGGAGGTTCATTCATAATTTTTCTAAAATCACTAAACCCTCGTGTAATCTGCTTGAACAGGATAAAGTCTTCGATTTTGATGATTCTTGCACCCAAGCATTCGAAACCCTAAAGAAAAAGCTTGCCTCGGCACCCATTGTCGTTCCACCAGATTGGACGCTACCTTTTGAGCTCATGTGTGATGCAAGTGATTTCGCGGTAGGAGCAGTCCTAGGCCAACGCATAGGTAAGACCTTCCATGTGATATACTACGCTAGTAAAACTCTTAATAGTGCTCAAGTGAATTACACAACAACGGAGAAAGAGTTACTAGCTGTAGTGTTCGCATTTGACAAGTTCCGATCCTATTTGATTGGTACAAAGGTAATGGCTCATACGGACTATTCGGCAATCAAATATCTATTTGCTAAAAAGGATGCTAAACCTCGTTTGATCCGTTGGTTATTACTTTTACAAGAATTTGATATTGAAATTAAGGACAGTAAAGGAACAAAAAATCAAGTGGCCGATCACTTATCACGTTTGGAACGCAATAGGGAGGAGGACGCGGATCTAGAGATATGTGATGCATTCCCGGATTAATAACTTTTAGTTGCCTCGGCAACCATGGACGCGCAACCCTCGATGCCTCGGCAATTCTCGACGCCTCGGCAACCCTCGACGCTGCAGCAGCCTTTGACGTGCACGCCTCGGCAATTTTGGGAGCAGTCGCCACGGCAGCACATGCCTCGGCAATACCCTGGTACACGGATTTAGTTAATTTCCTTTTTTGTGGTATTTTACCTTATGGTATTACTCACCAAGGGAAGAAGCGGTTCCGCCATAATGCTAAGCATTACTTTTGGGACGAGCCTCTATTGTTTAAACAATGTGCAGATCAGGTTATACGCCGATGTGTCCCTGAAGAAGAGCAACAGAATATACTCCGGCAATGCCATTCTTCACCCTATGGAGGACATTTTGGAGGAACTCGTACCGCGGCCAAAGTTTTGCAATCCGGTTTGTATTGGCCAACATTGTAAAAAGATGCACAAGACTTTTACAAGCAATGTGGTCGTTGCCAGAGGACGGGCAATATCTCTAGACGACATGAGATGCCGCTCCAGAACATCATCGAGGTGGAATTGTTCGATGTATGGGGGATCGATTTTATGGGACCTTTCCCATCTTTATTCGGCAACCTCTACATCTTACTTGTCGTCGACTATGTGTCTAAATAGGTGGAGGCAGCTGCAGTTCCCGACAAGAAACTATTGCCACGGCAATTCACGCCAGGGTAACTAGTTCTCCTATTCAATTCTCGGCTAAAACTTTTCCCGGGAAAGCTGAAATCAAGATGGTCGAGACCATTCGAAGTCGTCAAACCATTCTCCCATGCAAGTCCATCTCTGACAACCATGAATTCAAAGTTAATGGACAAAGATTGAAGCACTACAATGGTGCCCATGTGGAACGTAACAAGGAAGTGGTCAACTTAGGAGATGCATGAGCATGCTCTCCCTTTTGATATTAGTAGTTTCATTTTATTTTTATTTATTTATTTTTATTTTCGATTAAGTATTTATTTTATTTTATTTCGAATTTTTTATTTTTTTATTTTTTTACTATTTCCGATTATTATATATATATATATTTAGGATAGATTTTTTTTAGAATCCCTTTATACATATTTATTTATTTTCTTTTATTAATTTAATTTTAATCCTTATTTGATTTGTCTTTGAATTGTAGGAAAAAAGTTCAAGATAAAGAGGAATTCTAATCCAAGTAGGAAAACATCTTCAACAAGAAAACTAATAGGCTGAATATAAGGCTTATATAAAGCCTCCAATTCACCCTAACCACAACCCCTTGTCGAAAACTTCTCCCTCACCCTAAACCCTTTTTCGTTTTCCCCTAATCTCACCCACCTATCTTTTCTATAAAACCCATCACCCTTAACCTATTTCTACTTTCTATCTTGCAACTTTTTTAGTTTCTTTTCTTTGTTTTTACAAAACTCACAACCAAGATCATCCATGGCATCCAAGATTAAACTTTTAGTTCATCCAAGTTCCTCCAAAGAACCAAGATACAAGAAGTTTGCTACACCGGTGGTTCAAGAAAGATTTCAATCCAAGTTTGAAAGCTGGAAGATTCATGAAGAACAAGGCTTTGAATACTCCAACTCTCATCAAGATTTCGGCCTTGAACCATTCATCTTCGAGAGGATTGCACATCAAAAATGGCAAATCTTTTGCCATCAACCGGAACCGGGTAACATCTCATGGGTAAGAGAATTCTATGCTCATTCACCTAACCCGGATAATCCTTATGTTTTTGTTCGTGACAAGGCCATACTCATAAGTCCAAGCGTCAACACCTTTTACGGGCTTTACATTGAGAAGGACAAGCATAAAGCCTTCGTTGATCAAATCACTCCCAAGCAACTCGACAAGGTGCTTCAAGAACTCACTCAACCGGGAACTCATTGGAACGACGGTAAATACAAGGGCACGGTAAATCGCCTTCGGCTTAAACCCGAGGCAAAACTATGGAATAAGATTGTTAAAACTTCTTTAATGCCCACCACACACAATACTACCGTTGATATACCACGTCTTTTGCTCATACATTCTATTTTGCATAATCGCATCATTAACATTGGAAAAATTATTTGTGATGAGATTTTTGTATGCAGCTCAAAAGATAAGGGTTCTATTTTCTTCCCTTGCTTAATTTCTAATCTTTGCAAGGAAATGCATGTCCCAAGTGAGTCCACCGATGAAAATGCCCTACCCAAGTCTGGTTGGAATCAAGCACTAATCTGAAAGCTAATGGGAGAGTCACCGGGAGATTCTTCAAGGCCTCCAATTGCCACGGCAACTCCTGCCGCCCCGGTAATCCATAATGCCCAAGCACCTAACGCCCAAGCAACTCGGCCATCGACCCCGGGACACTTTGAAGCACTCTTGCACACATTGGCAAGACACTTAAGGCAAATTGAAGACCGGCAACTAATGTTCATGCGTTACATGAAGGAGCACAACAATGCCATCACCCAAGTCATCCTAGAAAAGTACCCGGACAATCGCGTGCAGTTCCCAATCTTTCTCGCCGAGATCCTTGCCCCGGTAACCAATGAAGCAGTCGCCATGGCAACCTCAACAAATGATTCCACGGCAACCTACTTCGTGCATGTACAAGCTGACGCCACGACAATCAACCCTGAAGATGCCACGGCAACCAAAGCTAAAGACATCCCGGCAACCACTGCAAAAGCCAAAGGTAAAGCACCTATGCTCGAATCAACTCCTACGGAATCATTTTCTGATTTTTCAGATTCGGACGAGTCCTCCATTGAACCAACAAAGACCGCACCAATTGAATCCTCCAAGCGAAAAGCCAATGTCATTGATGAAGAGGACGATGAGGACAACCCCGTACGAGGATCGATTCCACCACCGGCAACAAGAAAACAACCATCGCGTTCAAGCAAGAGAATTAAGACACCGACCAAAAGGAAACTAATCATCTACAATGACGAACTCTCGGAGTAAGTCATCGTATGCAATTTTTTATTTTTTATTTTTCGTTATTTTTATGCATGCATTGAGGACAATGCCTCACTCGAGTTTGGGGGGGATTGTTATTAGTAGTTACCATGTTTAGTTACATTAATCTTAAGTATTACATTTAGGACACATAAATTGCTTGCCATGCCTTTAATTGAAACAAGAATTTCTTAGATTTGATGAATATCCGATGATGACTTTGCCAATGCACTTAATTGATAGAATTTTTATTCTAGGATAACCATGGAAAAACTTAGAATTTTACTATGATGCTAAATTTGATGAAACACTGTTGTAGTTTGATTGATTTAAGGAATTCTAGTAAACTTAGGTTGATAATTAACAAATTGGGGGATTAGAATAAAAATTGGATGAATGCTAGAGGTATCCGAAATTGGCTCTAGCATGTGCTAAAAATTTATCGCTAGAGGTGCCCGAAACTGGCCCTAGTATGTGTTAAAAATAATTGATCACTAGAGGTGCCCGAAACCGGCTCTAGTCGAATAAATTAACTTAAGGAAACTAAAAACAAAACACTAGAGGTGCCCAAAACTGGCTCTAGTTAAAACATGTTAAAAAGAACCCAATGAAGTAATTTGAAAACCTATTGTTTGCATAGAATCCGAAAAATCAACTTGCACACAACTCCGCACACACTCACAAGCATTATAGTTTGATTCCAAGTAACTCCTAAGTTTTCCGAAAAATAAAAAGCCAATCATACTTTGTGCTCTGGTTCAGAGAATTGAAATCAAGTTCAAAGCTAAGTTTGTGAAAATTGAAGTCATGGCAGGTAATTATGAGTTTGCATTGCTTGAGGACAAGCAATAGTTCGAGTTTGGGGGGTGTGATAAGTGTTCAAAAGTACTATTTTTCTTACCCTTTTTACTCATATTATTGTTAGACTTAGGCTCATATTAGTTGCATAATTAGCCATTCCTGCATTAATCCATGTTTCCTTCCATCGTTGAGCTTGATTACATAACTTGGTAGTTTTCGTGGGAAAAGATGCTGCTTTGGTGTGTTTTGTGTGTATGTGCAGGATCACTTCCCAAAGCAAGGCTAGAGTTAGTTGCCAGGGCAATACATGAAGGATATGCCGAGCTAGTTGCCAGGGCAATACATGAAGGAGACGCCGAGCCAGTTGCCATGGCAATTGTCGACAAGAGCAAAGGTGATATGGTAGTCGAAATTGATGACTAGACAAGCCCAAGATAACGTGGAGCAAAGCCCAAACCCAAAGGAATTTGATTGCCATGCAGAGATTAAAGAAGAATTAAATTCCAAGAAGATAGGAGAAGTTCTAGTAGGAATACAATTATAATAAAGAATTATATTCTTTAAAGATAATTTAATTCCAACTTAAACTCCTCCTCAAAGAAGGACTTTGGCCTAGCCCTATAAATAAGATGGAGATTCTGACAATTCATAGAGAGCAAGAAAGGGGAATTTCGACAAGTCCAAGGAGGGCAAGAGGAGAGAATTTTCGACAAGCATCTAGGGCAAGGAGGATTTCGACAAACCTCCTTCTTTATTTTTTTCTTTCTTGTTCGATTGGGTTCATGCTAGGGATTATTTATCTTGTGTTTCCTTGGAACCTAGCCATGAACTAAATCTACTTGGCTATGGTTATTGTGTTTTGTGGTTGTGAGAAACTATTAGTTTTTGTTTAGGTAATAAGAGTTTGCACTTTTCTATTTCAAGGTTTATTCATTCTTGGTTCTTATTCTTGTTTGCGAGTGAATTGGGAGAGGATCTCGTGATTTCATCTATTTATCTAATATCGGGAGAGTTAGATTCAAGAAACGAATGAATATGATCTTTATTCAATCTATTGATGGTGAAGATTAATCCGGCTTAGGAATAAGTTAAGGATTTCAACGGCTAAGAGGAGCGCAAGATTGGTTGTTGTTCACCCTTGATTCACGCAGGGATGTATTATCAAGGCATGCACAAGTAGCTTGAGTTTCGACTTAGGGATAAGAAGAAACCATTGAAGAACGCTCTGCCGAACCTTGAAGGTTGCTGCCCAGACGCCCAAGTAGTTGCCCAACTAGTTACCCAGGCAACCATCGATTAGTTGCCAAGGCAACCCCGTTGTGCAAGTTGCCACGGTAAGTGAGTTGCCCGTGAACTCTTTTACCAAAACGATCCAATCGGCTATCACACCTCAACTCACGATAACCTGGCCTATCTCTCTCTCATTTGATCTCATATTTTCTTTTACTTTATTGCTTTCTAGTTTAGTTATTAGTTAAACTCCCATAATCCTTTATTTGTGTTTTTACTTTTTACAGTGCAAGAGACTAGATTCTAGAAGTAGCGCCAATCCTTGTGGAGACGATATCTTTTATATTATAACTTGTGACGTGTATACTTGCACATTTGCGTAGCACTTATTACGCGTTACACATGTCATCACCAAAGGTCATTGAAGGCAGTGGAGGCGCAACCGGAGCTGGAACTGGAGGTGGAGCTGGCACATTTCCTTTACTATTCTAACCGGGTTCTTGTCGAATCCATTCACCATTAATAAATAGAAATTTGCTCTTTCGAAGAGATTTTTCATTAATGGAACCGGTAAGAGGGCAAGCAATATCATAAGAGGTGTCTATGTTTTCTTTGGCAAAGATGTGGCTCAAGACACAACTGTAGGTAAAAGATTTAACTTGAGTTTTATGACGGTTTTGGACAATATAAACAATTTCAGCAAAAATGATTTGAGCGAGGTTAAGGCGAATGTTATTTTGGAAGCAATGCAACCAAAAAGCATCTACCCCTCGAATGGTAGACCACTTACCCCCGGAAGGACGAAAGAACCAAGTAACTAAAAGATGAAAGAACCTATCATGAGTATTAAGGACAGATGCGGAAGTGCCCGAGGCATAAACAAAAGGAATAGGCTTGGTTTCATCATCTTCCCCGGTATCTTCTAATCCTAGATGAGAAGCAATAATAGAGGAGTCTAACCTAAAAACTTTACCCATAATATAGGACTCTATAGCAATGACCTCTTTTTGATCTTCACTAAGAATAGCTCTAGCATTAGAATAAAATACTCGACCTAGATTTTTAAATACTACTCAGGGTAAACGAAGAAAAGGTAGAAATTTTCATTCCCTAAGATTCTTAAGATAAGGGAACTTAAATTTTTCAGATACCATAAACTCATAATCAACAACCCTTTCTTTTCGAATGGGAAAATTTTCATACAACTGAAAATGCTCTAATTGATTTTGACGACCCGGTTCATTAAAACAAGAGTTCAAAATTAAGGAAAAATTCAAAGGATTAGAATTTTGATTAGAGGGACCGGATCTATGTCGTTTAGTTTTAGGGGCCATTAAAGCAAATTTGATTCGAAAGAGCAAAAATCACCCTACAAAAATTAAACAAGGCACAATGTATGCACTAATCAATAACTCAATCCAATATTTCCAACAGATTATTTCAAGATAATATGTATAATAATAAAAATTTTATTTAAATTAAAATAAATGAAAATAGATAAACTTAGTAAATAATATACATATACTATTCTCAAATAAACCTAAATCTAAATTCCATATGAGAAAATAAAATTTTAAAAAATAGAACAAAAAATACCTTAAAAATTGTTGGAATGGATGAGAGTGTTGATGGAAGTGCACAATCTTGATGGGTTGTTGAAGAAGTGCAAGAAACTTCAAAAAATTTGTGGAAATTTTGAGTGAAAAATAAGAGAAATTGAGAGAATTTTTTAGGGGGGTTTCGGCTAGGGTTGATAGAATAGTAATTTGGGGGGAAATTTTAATTTTAACAACCCTAAGAAGCACTTTCGTGTTTCGCGTACCGGTACCTTAAATCGCGTACCGCTACTACTAGACGTGTTTTGCGTACCGGTACGGTAACCCGAGTATCGGTACCTTGCATCGGTACTCTATATTGGTACCAACTATAGAGGTCGCGTATCGATACTGGTATACCAGTACCGATACCCTATGCACCAAATGGTCAAATTTGGCTGCAAAGAAGGTCATGGGAAAAAATGACTACCTCTATTATGCATGCATGATGTATGAGCAATAAAAATTAAAGCATACACCACGATATTAACATGCAAATCCTCCCCCTAGGAACAAGCATATATGCATATAGGAGCAAAATCACAAAAGTAATCAAACAAACAAATTTAAGCATGTTTTAAGACCAAAAGAGACTCTAAGGTTCAAGGAAGGTTGGTTAAACCTAACTCTCTCCTAAGAGACCAAAAACGCTCTTTGTCTAATAGTTTAGTAAAGATGTCCGCTAATTGGTTTAAGGTGTCTACATATTCTAGAACTACATTTTTTAAGACATGATCTCTAATGAAATGATGCCTTATTTCTATGTGTTTGGTTCTAGAATGTTGGATGAGATTCTTAGTGAGACAAATGGCACTAGTGTTGTTACACCTAATAGGGATGGTACCTACATTAATTCCATAATCTAAGAGTTATTACTTCATCCAAAGGACTTGAGCACAACAACTCCCTACCGATATATATTCTGCTTCGGTGGTAGATAATGCTACATTATTTTGCTTCTTAGAAAACCATGATATGAGCATACTACCTAGGAATTGACATGTACCGGAGGTACTCTTTCTATCTATCTTACAACCCTCATAATCCACATCCAAGAAGGCATGTAAACTAAAGGAAGAGTCTCTAGGATACCAAAGGCCTAAACAAGGTGTATCTCTAAAGTATCTAAAGATTCTCTTAACGGTTATAAGATGAGATTCTCTAGGAATAGCATGAAATCTAGCACACAAGCAAACACTAAACATGATATTCGGTCTACTTGCGGTAAGATAAAGCAAAGATCCTATCATAGAATGATAAAGCTTTGAATCTATACACTTACCTCATTCATCTTTGTCAAGCTTTGTGGAAAAACTCATTGGTGTGGCTTGAGGTTTCACATTCTCTAAGCCAAACTTTTTGAGCATGTCCTTGATGTACTTAGCTTGATTGATGAAGATGCCATCATTCCTTTGTTTAATTTGGAGCCCCAATAAGAATGAAAGCTCCCCCATCATGCTCATCTCAAATTCACCCTGCGTTAACTTAGCAAATTCTTGGCAAAACAATTCATTAGTAGAACCAAAAATAATATCATCAACATAAATTTGAACTACTAAAATGTCTTTGCCATTTCTTTTAATAAAGAGTGTAGTATCCACCTTTCCTTTGTTAAAACCTTTTTCAATTAAAAAGCTAGAGCTCTAAGAGCTTGTTTCAAACCATATAAAGCTTTTGAAAGTTTAAAAACGTGGTTTGGGTATTTTGGATCTTCAAAACCGGGTGGTTGTTCTACATACACTTCTTCTTTAATAAAACCATTTAAAAATGCAATTTTTACATCCATTTTAAAAAGCTTAAATTCGTGATAACATGCAAATACTAGAAGCATCCTAATGGCTTCCATTCTAGCTACGGGTGCATAGGTTTCATCAACATCGATTCCCTCTTCTTGTTTGTAACCTTGAGCAACAAGTCTAGCCTTGTTCCTCACTATGTTACCACTCTCATCTAGTTTGTTTCTAAAAACTCATTTAGTTCATATAGTAGATTTATTACTAGGCCTATCAACTAATGTCCAAACTTGACTTCTCTCAAATTGGTTTAATTCCTCTTGCATAGTCATTATCCAATAATCATCATTTAATGCTTCTTTGACATTTTTAGGCTCTATGCATGAGATAAAAGCAGCATTACATGCATTTTTAAGAGAAAGTCTAGTGGTTACCCCTTTGGATAGATCACCCAAAATCTCATCACCTTTGACATAGTTGTACTCTCTTGGGTGGCTTACTTTCTTTTCCTCTAGGCTCATGTCCTCCAAGGCTTCTAGAGGTGGATCTTGTGTTTCTTCTTCTTTGGTTGGAACTCCATTCACCTTTGATGATTGCCCACCATCATTGGCTTCAAAAATCCCTACATCATCATCATTACAAGAATCCTTCCTCGGAAGGAGGTTATCATCGAAAATCACATGTATCAACTCTTCAACAACTAAAGTTCTTTTATTAAATACTCGATAGGCTTTAGAGTTTAAAGAATACCCTAAGAAAATAGCTTCATTACTTTTAGAGTCAAATTTGCCTAAATTTTCTTTTCCATTGTTTAAAACGAAACACTTACAACCAAATGGATGAAAATAACTAATGTTAGGCTTTTTGGATTTTAAAATCTCATAAGAAGTTTTCTTTAAAATAGGCCTAATCATTACTCTATTTATGATATAGCAAGCTGTATTAGTGGCTTCCACCCAAAAATATTTTGGCAAATTGTTTTCACAAAGCATGGTTCTATCCATCTCCTCTAAAGTTCTATTTTTCCTTTCAACAACCCCATTTTGTTGAGGTGTTCTAGGAGCTGAAAAATTATGGCGAATACCATTTGAGTTACAAAAATCCTCAAAACCTAAATTTTGAAATTCAGTACCATGGTCACTTCGAATGTGAGAAATAGTTTGACCAAGGTCATTTTGAGTAATTTTTGAAAATGTGATGAATTTTTCTAAAGCCTTATCTTTGGTACTTAAGAATAAAACCCAAGTGTATCTAGAGTAATCATCAACTAAAACATATGCATATGATTTTCCACCCAAGCTAGTAGTTCTAATAGGACCAAAAAGATCTATGTGGATCAATTGTAAAACTCTACTAGTTGAAACATCATTAATAGGTTTGAAAGAAACTATTTTATGTTTGCCTTTTGCACAAGCATCACAAATTTTGTCAAGAGAAACTTTGATTTTAGGCAAACCTCTTACTAGATCTTTTGAAACCAATTTTTCTAAAACACTTTTGCTTGCATGCCCTAATTTCCTATGCCATAACCATGAATCATGCTCATTATTTGCAACAAAACATGCATGAGAAATGTGTATGTCATCTAGATGCACCATGTATATGTTTCTTATGCGATGACCAAAAAGCACAATTTTATTTGTTTCAATGTTTAAAATTTTGCAACCATTAGAATCAAAAATAACATTGAAACCTTTGTCACATAATTGACTAATACTTAAAAGATTAAGTTTTAGACTGTTGACATATAAAACATTATCAATGAGAATGGATGACTGATTACCAATAGAACCAATTCCTTTAGTGTTGCCTTTGGAATTATCACCAAATGTTATTACTCATCCACTCTTTGGCTTTAGTTCCAAGAATTGACTTTTTTCTCCGGTCATGTGTCTTGAGCATCCACTATCAAGGTACCATGAGTTTGCACTTGTAGCCTTGGCCTTGTAGCAATGCTCCCCCTACAAACATGGAATCAAACTTTGATTTTTGGTACCCAAATCGTTTTGGGTCCATTAGCATTAGTTCTCAAAATCTTGGTTCCCTTAGGAATCTAAGAAGCAATCTCATTAGCAATGTTAGAAGCTACAACATTCTTAGGAATCCAAATGCTTTTAACTTTCTTACCTAAATAGGGTCTTGAATACCCTCCATGTTTGTATCTATTAAAGTTTCTTTTAACATTGTTGGGTTTTGAAGATTTTTCTTTTTCAAAACTTGATTTCCCAACATTGCTTAAGGAAGCTTTGAGATTATTTACCTCCTTGAGGTAATGATCTTTTAACTCAGAAAGAAGGTTATTTAGATCAACATATTCCTTTTCAAAATATTTTTGACCATCTAGTAAATCATTAACCTTCTTTTCAAGTTTTGAATTAGTTTTGATCAAAGAATCATTTTGATTTTTCAAATCGAAAATTATTTTCTTGTTTTTTAAATGTGATTCTTTATACTTCGAAACTAATTCAGCGTAAGCCTCTTGCAACTCATTATAATCTTCAAATAATTCATCATAATTAAGATCATTAGATGAGCTGGAGGTTACCTTAGGATCCTCTTCATAGGCCATGAGACAAAGGTTAGCAACTTCTTGCTCCTCATCACTTGAAGACTCTTCATCACTTCAAGTGGCTACATGAGCCTTGTGCTTCTTTTTCTTCTCGAAGCCTTTCTTCTTGAGTTGGGGACAATCGATCTTGATGTGTCCCGGCTTCTTACATTCGTAGCACACGATAGGATCCTTTTCCTCTTCCTTATTTTTGTTCTTGAGATCCCTTCTTCTATTGAACTTTCTTCTTCGGTTGGATCTCATAAGCCGAGTGAATTGTTTGGCTATCATAGCCAACTCATCATCTTCCTCCTCACTTGAATCACTCTCTTCTTGTGAAGCTTTGACCTTTATTTCCTCACTTGAATCATCATCTTCACTTTCTTCTTTTCGACCTTTATTTCCTCATTCTTCTTTTCTTCTTCTCTTTCTTTCTTTATTATCTCATGGGTGAGAAGAGAGCCCATTAGAGCGTCGAGCTTTAGCGTCTTGAGATCCTTCGCTTCTATGATGGTCATTCTTTTACCGTTCCAAGACTCATGAAGTGAGTAGAGTAGTTCCTGAACTAGCTTCTCCTCTGGAATGATTTCTCCTAGACCCTTGAGGCTATTGATGATGATGGAGAATTGTTCGAACATTTTGGAGATGTCTTCATCTGGATCCATCTTGAAATTTTCATACCTCAAATTAAGAAGTCCTATCTTGGCCTCCTTAACTTTATTGGTGCCTTCGTATGTGATCCCTAGCTTATCCCAAATTTCTTTGGCACTTGAGCAAGATGACATCTTAGAGTACTCGTTCGGTCCAAGTGAGCAAAATAGCGTATGTATTACTTTATCATTGATTTGGATCTTTTTTTATCTTCATCGGTCATCTCATGCTTGAACTTTGGTACTAACCGATCACCTTCTCTCTTCATCGGGATTGTCGGTCCATCTTCCACTACATCCCATAGGAGGTAGTCATGGGATTTGGTGAAGAACTTCATACGATTTTTCCAATAGGGATAATTATCCCTATTGAAGTATGGAGGTTTGGTGATGGATTAAGACTCGTACAAGTTGTTGCTGGAGGTGGATACCATGGATTTGACTTCTATTGATTGAATCACCTTCTAGGATCGCCTCAACGGTTGTTAGACCTACGGTTGAGTGTGGCTCTGATACCAATTGTTAGGATGATCAATCAATACCGAAAGTGGCCAAGAATCGAGTGAATTGGCAATTTAAAATTTTAGGAAGCAAATGGAAAGAGTTAGACAATAGGACACAAAGATTTATAGTGGTTCAACCTTCTAACAAGGTCTACGTCCAATACTTTAGCTTCCTGCTAAGGATTTCAACCAATTCACTATAGAATTCTTCCCCCTTTTCTAGGCTAAAGAGGCAATCGTTACAATCGATCAAAGCTTTCTACCCAAAGTTTGATCAATAATTACTCTTTTACAAGAAGGAAAATGACAAATGGATAATGTCCTCACAAGGTAAATGTTTGCCCAAATTACAAGAACACTCAACCTTAAACTTGAAATGAAAGATTACAATGAAATACACAAGTTGGGTACAAGAGTTTGACTCTAAAAGCACAAAGGATTGGATTTTAGCTTGGATGCTTGAATGTTGATCAATGTAGGTTCATTAGTTGTTGTAGCTGCACTTAAGGCTTGTATTTATACCATTTCATTGAATTCTAGCCATTTGGGTGGTTGGAGAATTGAATATAGCCGTTGAAGAGCAAGTTTTCCCACAATAAATGTTGTTTGCCAACCCCAGGTATCGGTACGCGTATCCAAGTATCGGTACCTGCCCAATATAGAAATAGATGTTAAAAAGTAGGGTGTACATGTATGCCAAAGCTGTATCGGTACGTGAATTGCTCACTGGAAAATCTTGAGGCCATTCGATATCGGTACGCGTATAGCTGTACCGGTACGCATTTGAAAATTTTAGTTTTTGCCTCAATAAGTATCGGTACGGGTATGTCGTACCGGCACTCATTTTGCATTCAATGTATGAATAAAATCGTAGCATATCGGTACGCTTTGTAGTGTATCGGTACGTATTTGTCATTCGACCTTTTGAAATCAAATACAAGTATCGGTATGCATGTTGTCGTACCGGTACTGGTTTTACATTTGATGTTTTAAAATCAAGTACGTGTAACGGTACACCTACTGGCGTACTAGTACTGGTTTTACATTCGATGTAATTTGGAATCAAAGGTGTACCGGTACTCATAGTGCATTATCGGTACGCATAGACTTTTAAGGCCATTTTAACTTAGAAAAATTCATCCAATGTATTTTTAAAGTTCATCAAATGTTTGGTTAAGTTTAAGACAAGAATAATTTTGTTCGAATGCATAGTGAGTAATTCATATGAGTTATGTAAAATTTATTTTAAAAGAATTTAATAGTTAAAACCATTTGTTATATCAATATGAGTTAGAGCCATTTGTTATATCAAAATCAATATGAGTTCTACATTTCGGGATTCCAATTTTAAAGCTCATTTATTAACATAAACAAACATCAAAATCATGATTAAAATCAATCAAGAACTCAACAAAACAGAGACTATACGAAAATCCATCACTTAAACCAATTAAACCTCAATTTAACCAATATTTTTATAATTAAATCATCAAATTAAGTTAGAAAACATATGTAAAGGATCAATAGCTTGGGAATTTCAATAAAAAAACCTTGTATTAGAGGAGAAAAATGAACCTCACCTCTAATGGCTGCTTTTCCCCTTAATTGGATGTATTTACATAGCAAAACAATGAGAAACCATTTTGAAGAGAAAAGAAGTGTTTGGCTGGAGAGAATTGGAGAGAAAATCATGTTTGAGAAAAGTTAGTTACATCAAATTGTTTTAAAACTTTTAATTATCCAATTTATTCTCCAATCTTTTTATATTATTTTAAAATCATTAAAAATATCCAATTAAGGGGAAAAGTCTGATATTAGACTTTATGGTAAATAGCTCCGTAAAGATTCAAAGTTTTGACCCTTTTTCAAAACAGTCACTAAAAACAGTTTTGGAAACTTTACATTTTGGTCACTAACCAAAATGTCCAATTTCAAGACCCCTTTTTGTAAAATTGATTTTACCAAAATCATTTTCATATTAAATAGTGCAACATGATCAAAGGGATTCATTTTGGAAAAGAAAAAGGGATCAACTGCAGTAAAAGGCGAAGGGGAATACAACCCAACGCAATTCTACAGTGCAGAAGTAGTTTCCAATAGGCGCACAGGGAGTTATGTGTGACCAGCAGGACCCTAAATCGGTTGTCGGTGTAATGGGTGGGGACAAATAGGAATTACTTCAAACGTGTGCCTTAGGTTTCTGTAAACAACCCTGGAACATTAAGGTTTTGGCGCAAGAATTTAATAGAGCAAATCTGGTGGGTTTCTCGGTGATGCGAGTAGTAGGGTCTCTTGTGCTACTGATGTTTAAGGACAATGTGACAAGGAAGGAATTTCTGGAGGAGAATCGTTTTGATCATTGGTTAGAAAATGTAATGGAGTGGACGCCCACAATGGGCATTCCAAATTGTGGACTCTGGCTATCGGCTAGCGAAATTCATATTCACGCATGGTCGAAGGCAACCTTTAAAAACATTGCAGCAATTTGGGGTGAGTTAGTGCAGATTGACATTGAAACCTTATCGTCGTCGACTTTCGAGAGGAGTACATTCCAGATTGAGACAAATTGGGTGTCACATATTGATGAGAAAATTAACTTCCAAGTCGGTGATAATATGTTTCAAATTCGTGTGGTTGAGATGAATATTAACGATAAATTTGAGTAAACCCTAACGTATAGTATCCACAATTTTCATACCGAATGATTTATTCTATTTTAATAACTTAAGTTTGAGTAACTTTGTCTGTAGAGAACGGTAAAAAAAATAGATAGTTTAAGAAGTTTTAAAACAAAATTTACATAAAAAATTAAAACATTGCATCCAATATGTTATTTCTATACTTTTACATATTTTTTTCTAGTAAATTTGATTCAATAATGGACACATAATTTTTGTTCGATGAATAACGTGATTGAGATTTTTTTTGAATAAAGAGAAAGTTACATAAGGATAAATAAAGAACCAATTGTTCAAATGAAAAATAAAAACAGAGAAAATAAAAAAAATACGGTGAAGGGAATATTGTAGAAGAAGGATGAGGAGAGATAACAAAAGTTGGAAATTAAGAGAAGGATGATTTTGTATGGGCATGCATGCATGGTTTTGAAGCATCCTTGTCATGGTTTGAAATAGAAACACATATTCGAATTTATTATTATTCTTCAAAACACGTAGCATAAAATTATTAGTAAAATATATAAAAGAACGCGAAAAAGGGACAGATGAATTATACTTTTTTCTTGGAGTTTTCTTCGAATTCTCCCACTAATTTTGTACACTATTCATCTTTAGAGCTTTAGGGAATCATGAGATTCAATTATTTAACCCAAACTTAATATTAGACTATAGAGAAAATTAGAAAAGAAAATTAAGATTCAACATTCATACGTAGAAACTTATGAAGCATAAGTAGAAGATGTTCCATTATCATAAGCCCAAAAAGATTTTATCTACCACGACCTGTCGGATAATTTTTATTGTATTCTCGCAATTATTTTTATTTTAAATGGAAAATTGTAGGTAATTTAAATTTGTGCCCCAAGGATATAAAAGATTCTTTTTATATAGTGAAGATGATCTTTTAGTTAACTAGGTTCTATTCTTTTTTGCTCATTTCCTCCTTACAAATGTTGACTATGTATCAATTAATTATTGTATGAGCACTACTCCCTTAACCATGAATACTTTAATGTTTTAAGATAAAAAGTGGTATTGATAAAAGGAAGAGTACAAAAAATTAATATTTTCGGTTGTAATTTAGTGGGATTAAGAAGAATTTTGTTACGAATCCAACAAATATTTCAGTAGAAAAGCAGACGATGTTTAACCTAAAACACACGAATTTAAATCGTTTTGTCTAGAAGGTGAAAATGTATGAACAAATATATTTTATAATCAACTTTAGACTATTAAAAAAATATAAATTTCATTGCATATATTATGTTTTTGAAAAAATTTTGGTTATGTTACTATTAAGTAATTGTGGTTTATTGATATTTGATCACTATCATGATAAAATCATATTATAAGAAAAGCGTTACTATAAGAGGTTGTTTGATTCATATAACATAAGATTGTCCCAAATAATAGGATATAAAATATAAAATTACTGTAGCGATATAAAAAATGAGGTTTTAAGGTGACTTCAGGTATTCTTCGTATTTTAAAAAATGTCTTCCATTGGGATTTTAGAAGAAAAAAAACGTATTATTAAAAATGGAATCGCCACCGGCCACTAAGGTAGGTCGGGCACCATAAAAACCAGAGATTTTAAAAATGTTGGGTTCGGGAGTCGGTTACGGATGGGGAAGGATTAGCACCCCCACGCCGCCCAAAATTGGTACTTTAATAATTACCGCTTTAATATTAAACTTTCCGGATTAAAGTGACGATTAAATTAAAACTCAGTTATAAGTGCGAGTAAATTCTAAAGGCCCCGTTATTCGACAATAAACCGATAGACCACTGCGCTTGATACTGGCTACGTTTACGCTCGAATAAAAGGGCACCGCATTGACAATAATATATATCCGAAATGCAACTTAAAACATAGCAAACATGAATAAATACAATGAGATAATCATATAAATAAATACTAACATTATAAAATACTAATCTAACATAAATATAATAATTAAGGTAAAACAAATATTTAACATTTATATTTATCAAAAGAAATATACTTATATATATGTATACTATTTTTACATAAATAAATATTTAATATTATTTATATGTATATAGTAAAAATAATAATAATAATAATAATAATAATAATAATAATAATAATAAAGTGATGCATGGCATGAACTAATTTAATACATATAAAACAATATGAAATTAAATATTAAGGACTAAATGCATTAAAATTAAATTACATGGCAAAAATTAAGGGACTAAAATGCAACAATGCTAAAACTTAAAGAAATAAACACAAAATAACGAAAATAATATGCTAAAATTAAATAACAAAATATAGTGACTGAATTAAAATGAAATGGTAATTAAAAGCTAAAAAACACGAAAAAAATGACGAGGAAAAAAGGAAAAACAAATTACAGGGACTTAAAGCGTGATTATACCCCGGACAGAAGTGAAAACGGGAAAGAAAGCAGGGACTGACATGGTAATTTGACCATTTTCATAAAACACAGACACCAAACGGTGTCATTTTGGATGCTAGCTAAAATAAATAATGCTGGTTAATTTTTTGGTTAAGAACAGTTTATAACACACACAAAAAACCCTAAAACTATGCTTGCTCTCTCCTCCTCTACATGGGCCGACGGCGGCCATTCTTCATCATCACCGCGCCGCTCATCGGTCGAATGGCCTAACAGCGATCACACGGTGGCATTCCCGACAGTAGGTAAGATTCTAACCTTTTCTTAAATTCGGATTTCAAAAAAACTTTGGATTTGATATTAAAAAAAGTTGGTTTTCAAAAGGAAGGGGCAAATGGGATTCTCAAATTTTTTTTTTTTGATTCGAAGAATGAGGAACCCAGATTACAAATTCTTTTGGTCAAAAATCATTTTTCTTCCCTCTCATTTTTTACAACGGTTACATGTGGATTTTATATCCAACTCTATCTATTAAAATACTAACAACCCTCATATATTTTATTTTGTTGCAGATCTGAAAAAGACAAATTTAGGGGTGGATTTTTGGGGTATGGGTGAGATTTTGGCAGATGGTGGTTGGGAAATAGGGTATGGGTTAGTTTAGGGTAGGTTCAGGGTTGGTTTGGGGTTTATGGGTTCGATATTAATTTTAGGGTTTGGTGTAGTTTGGTTTAGGGTTTCAAATATGGGTGATTTGTTGCTGGTAATGGTAAACGGCGAGGAATGCGGCGGCTGAGACTGGCGGCGGTGGTGGTGGGATGAGAAGATGGTGGCGTCTGAAGGGTTAAAGGGGATTAAGGTTAGGGTTTTTATGGTTCAGGTCGGGTCATGGGTCTGAACCGAGTTTGGTTTGGGTTTTGGGTCGGGTTTGAACCGGGTTTTAAGTTTAGATTGAAAATGGTTCATTACAGCTGCCCCTCTTTGCTCATTGTTGTGTAACAGCAATAGAGCAAAAACTAAAAATGACCCGTTTTGTCAGGTCCGGCTGCGCTTCTTTCCTCTTGATACATGTCTTCATTCTTCAGTAGATCTTCTTTCTCTTTGACGCAGGTCTTCTCTCTTGACTTGATTGATCCACCTTGTCACTTTTGGGGAAGCAAAATCTTCAAAATAGAGAGTTGTCTGTTGGGGAGCAAAATGAGTTCAACTTGCTACATTATTGACGACGATAATACTTAAAGACAATTCGACCCAGCTGCAACACTAACGAAGCGACAAGATCGGTGGATGAAAGTTCGAATGACTGATCCAGCTACAACTCTGACGAAGAGGCTGGATTAGAAAATTGAAAACTTCTTCTTCTTTCTCTCTTTTTTCTTCTTTTTTTTGTTTTTGTTTTTTTTGTTTGCTTTTTTCAAATTTTCTCTTTTTTTAAGATACAACATTAATAAAACTTGAAAGTTGGTAAATTTTGACCAAGCTACAACACCGACGAAGAGGCATGGTCTAAAGTTAGTAATGTTGATCCAGCTACGACACCGACGAAGAGGCAAGATCAAAAGTTAATGAATTTGGTCTAGCTACAACATCGACGAAGAGGCAAGATCGAACGTTAGTGAATTTGGTTCAGCTACAACATCGACGAAGAGACAGAACCTAAAGTTAAATTTGACCAAGCTACAACACCGACGAAGAGGCAAGGTCTGAAGATTTGATCCAGCTACGACTCTAACGAAGAGGCATGATCGAAATTTGGAAAATTTGGTTCAGCTACATCACAGATGAAGAGGCAGAACCGAAAGTTATATTTGACCAGGCTACAACACCGACGAAGAGGCAAGGTCTGAAGATTTGGTCCAGCTACAACTCTGTCGAAGAGACATGATCAGAATTTGGCAAATTTGATTCAGCTACAACACCGACAAGGAGACAGAATCGGACGTTATATTTGACCATGCTACAACTCCGAGAAGAGGCAAGGTCTAAAGATTTGATCCAGCTATAACTCTAACGAAGAAACATGATCGGAATTTGGCAAATTTGGTTCAGCTACAACACCGACAAAGAGGCAGAACCGAAAGTTATATTTGTTGGATCTGTCCACACCATCAACGGAGAGATAAAATTGAATTTCAGCATTTGGACTCCACTAGACCATCAACGGAGAAGCAGAATCAGATGACATCAATTTGAATATGGCCACACCATCAACGGAGGGACATGATCAGATAACACTTGAAAATTTTTCGTCTTCTTTTTTTTCTTTTTTTTGAATTTTCTTCTTCTTCTTTTTTGACTTTTTCTATTTTTCTTTTTCTTTGAGTTTTTTTTTATTTTTTTCCTTTTCCTTTATTTTCTTTTTTCGCTATAAGTACAAGGAAAAGTGTGGTCTAGCTGCAACAGCGTTGAAGAGACAAGACCTGTATAGGATTTAATCTGCTATAATATTGACGGGAGACTAGACCAGCAAAATATGAGATCCACTACACCACCGATAGAGAGATAGGATCTGGATAGAAAATTTGATCTGCAACACCACTGACGGAGGCAAGATCTAGATAGGTTTGATCTGCTGCACCACTAACAGAGAGACTAGATCAGCAAAGTATAAGATCCACTACACCACCGACGGAGAGATAGGATATGGATGGAAAATTTGATCTGCAACACCACCGATGGAGGCAAGATCTACATTAAGTTGGTGTACCAACACTGACGAAGGCATGATTTGCAAGTTATTGAATTACTATTGACAGCGAGACTATGTCTGGAAAATTTTGCTCTACTTCTATCGGCAGAGGGTAAGATCTAGAATGAGTTATTTCTTTTGGCAAAAGTGATGATCTGGAAGATGTTGGCTTCTGCCACACTATCGTAGGAGGAATGAAATCCTGAAAAGGAGAAAAAAACATTTATTAGTAAATATTCAAAAAATTTGTCACTGGTACCTTTTATTTAGATATTTCAGCATCTTTTGTTTGGCCTCTTCCATGAATAAGGTTGGCTATCATGTTGTTGCCCCTATGTTGAGGATGTTCGATCTCTTCTTCGAACCTATTTTTTAAAAAATGCATGTATAAATTTTAGGCTTGAATGCATGTCTCTATCCTAAATGCATGGTAACTTCGGTGTATTCACTTAATCTAAATGTATGAAGTATGCAAAAATGATTTAATGCAAGATGAATGCAACTAAATGCAAGAATTTGATATGATTTTCTGGCCCTCAATGGGATGCCCTTGACTCCTCACTGGTCCTGTCAGGATCTTGGTCTTTTGTATGTAGCAGTGCCCCAGCCTGTTCTTAGGATCGATCACCTTTCTTTGGATCTTTCATCTAGGTGCATGCCCCAACATTTTTTTCGTTCTATGTCATCTTCTGAAAATGCTCTTGAAACTTTAAGGTGATGTCATTTATGCATTTTGTATGTTCAAGACTCAGATATGAACAAAATATATTTGCATTGCAACTTGTAGTTTTGATCCCTTACAAAATATTCCCACTACTATCGTACTTAAGTCTGTGAGAGTGGTTTACAAAAGCAGTACTCTGAAAGTGATAAAAACTACAAGGGGCCTACTATGGTCAAGACAATGCAATATTTAAGCTGGATAAACATGGTTCAGTTCAAAAAACCTTCGACACATCTCTGATTGGCATCTTCGTGCTTCGGCAAAGGGTCTTTGTTTGTAGCTGTTCCCGCCGAGTCGTCAAAGCTTACCACCCCAAGCTTAATAAATTTTTCCACCAACTTTTTGAAACCAAAGCAATTTTCAATTGTGTGGCCAACTTGTCCTGCGTGATAATCGCATTTTGCATTTGTATCATACCATTTTGGGAATGGAGGTTGTACCGGATCTCAGTAAAAATGTGCCACCATATAGATATCTTACAACTATTTGTACAATTCTCCATAAGAAACTGGTAATGGAGTAAACTCTATCTTTTCAGTATTCTTCCTCTGACCAGAATCTAGGCTCGAGTAACCGTGAGCACTTGGCACATCCTTAGTTGCACAACTGTGATAGGCTTAGAATAATTGGCATTATAAACTCCCGAAGAGTTTACTTCATGATCCTTCTTTGCATGGTAGGGATTTTTGTGGGACGGACTACCTTCATCATCGATTTTGCCAGTCTTGACAGCATTCTCAATGAGCTCACCAGATAACACGAGGTCAGAAAAGTTGGTAGTCACATTGCTTATCAAGCGACTCAAGATCGAACCCTCTAAAGTTTGGACAAATATGACCATCGTCTCTTTTTCACTGAGCGGGGGTTGAACTTGAGCTGCCATATCTCTCCAACGTTGGGCATACTGTCTGAAACTTTCATTTGACTTTTGTTTCATGTGTTGTAGGGTCCAACGGTCTGGCACCATGTCACTGACATGTCGGTACTGCTCTAAGAAAGCTTTGGCCAAGTCCTTCCATGACTTAATCTGATGTCGGCTCAATTGATTATACCAACGGGCAGCTAATCCTGATAGACTGTTCTGAAAACAATGAACTAACAGCTTGTTGTCTCGGTCGTATCCTGTCATCCTCCGACAGAACACAGTGAGGTGAGCGCGAGGGCAGCTAGTTCCGTCATACTTTTCGAACTCTGGGATCTTAAATTTTGGGGTAACACCAAGTTTGGGACAAGGCTGAGTTCACTGGCCTCAAATCCATTGAAGATATCCTCTACCTCCATAGCTTGTATCTTTTACTCGAGTCGTTTGCAACGCTTCTCGATCTCTTTCGATAGATCATTTCGTGATTTGTCAGATTCAATCAACTGGTCCATCTCGGAGACAAAATTTTTAGCCTGATTGCCCCTTAGCTTAGCTTCTGATGCGGTGGGCAAATTTGTCGGGATATGGGCCCTGGCCTAAACTGGTTGAGACTTTTCCATAGAAATTACCACTCGATGGTTTGTTTGACTTTTAGCTTAAGTAGGGGTGAACCCTGAAGGATATATAAGATCTTCATTTTCTTCCCCGGGACCTACCTAGGGTTGATATTAGAGGCCTCTCCTTGTTCAGGAAACTTGCATCCTAGCATCTGTGCCAATTTCACCAGTGTGTCCTACTGAGATCGTGTAAACCGATCCCTTATCTCTTGTTGAGCCTTGGCTAACTGGTCTTCTAATTTTTGGGTTAAATCTACCTGCAAAGTCTTCTGGTTCTGCTCAATCCTATCCAGTTTGTCTTCATTTGCCATCTTTGTCTTACTTCTGATTCTATATGGATGTTGAATCGATTGATCTTTTGTCTTTCCCAGTATTGCTATCACAGGGCATCCTGAGGATCCGTTTCAAAATGAATGCGTGTAAGAAACAAAGTATATGTCCTATATACAAATGCACCAATGCAAAAATCATGATATGTGATGCAGTGAATGCCAAAATGAATAGATATAATGTTATGCGATGATAATGCAACAAAAGTATGTGTAAAGTAAAAATAAAATAAGAAAAAAAAAGAAATAAGTTAGTATCGAATAAACTCAATAAAAAACTAAGTAGATAAGGCAACAAACCAAGCAATCATATTTATCCCATCTAAAACACCTAAGTTATCCGCATAGCTCTAAAATGGTGGGCTTTCTATATTCTCTATATGCAGTTTTGGTGCTAAGAGGTACCCTAATTGTCCTTGTTGTCCCCTACTAAGAGTAGCAAGGCCCCCGGTCATCATCCATTATAGGCTCTTTTCAACCGAGTTCAACTCAGGGAGACCCATTCGCTTATACCCATACGAAGGAACGATATCCTCACGAAAGCATAAGGTACTCGAGCCCCGAAGGTATTTGCTAGGCCCATACAGAGGAACGATATCCTCACGAAAGCATTAGCGTTTTCCCCCACTTAAAAGGATGGGTTTATATGCCAAATTTCAAATGCGTTAAAAAACGCGCAATTATAACCGAACGTTAATTTAATAGTCACTTTAATCCGGAACTTTCGATATTAGTAAAGCGATAATTATTTAAAAATCTTGACTCTCATTTGTTTTTGAAAAACAAAAATGGTCCCCAGTGGAGTCGCCATCTGTAGTGATCTAAAAAAATGAGGTTTTAAGGTGACTTCGGGTATTCTTCGTATTTTAAAAAATGTCTTCCATTGGGGTTTTAGAAAAAAATCGTATTATTAAAAATGGAGTCGCCAGAGGCCACTAAGGTAGGCCAGGCACCATAAAAACCAGAGATTTTAAAAATGTTGGGTTCGGGAGTCGGTTACGGATTGGGAAGGATTAACACCCTCACTCCGCCCAAAATTGGTACTTTAATAATTACCGCTTTAATATTAAACTTTCCGGATTAAAATGATGATTAAATTAAAAATCGGTTATAAGTGCGAGTAAATTCCAAAGGCCCCGTTATTCGAGAATAAACCGATAGACCACTGCGCTTGATATTGGCCACGTTTACGCTCGAATAAAAGGGCACCATATTGACAATAATATATATCTGAAATACAACTTAAAACATGGCAAACATGAATAAATACAATGCGATAATCATATAAATAAATACTAACATTATAAAATACTAATCTAACATAAATATAATAATTAAGGTAAAACAAATATTTAACATTTATATTTATCAAAAGAAATATACTTATATATATGTATACTATTTTTACATAAATAAAAATATAATATTATTTATATGTATATAGTAACAACAACAACAACAACAACAATAATAATAATAATAATAATAATAATAATAATAATAATAGTGATGCATGGCATGAACTAATTTAATACATATAAAACAATATGAAATTAAATGTTAAGGACTAAATGCATTAAAATTAAATTACATGGCAAAAATTAAGGGACTAAAATGCAACAATGCTAAAACTTAAAAGAAATAAACACAAAATAACGAAAATAATATGCTAAAATTAAATAACAAAATATAGTGACTGAATTAAAATGAAATGGAAATTAAAAGCTAAAAAAACACGAAAAAAATGACGAGGAAAAAAGGAAAAACAAATTATAGGGACTTAAAGCGTGATTATACCCCGGACAGAAGTGAAAAAGGGGAAAGAAAGCAGGGACTGGCATTGTAATTTGACCATTTTCATAAAACACAGGCACCAAACGGTGTCGGTTTGGATGCTAGCTTAAAGTAAATAATGCTGATTATTTTTTTGGTTAAGAACAGTTTATAACAAACACAAAAACCCTAAAACTATGCTTGCTCTCTCCTCCTCTACATAGGCTGACGGCGGCCATTCTTCGTCATCATCACGCCGCTCATCGGCCGAATGGCCTAACGGCGATCACACAGTGGCGTTCCTGATAGCAGGTAAGATTCTAACCTTTTCTTAAATTCGAATTTCAAAAAAACTTTGGATTTGATATTAAAAAAAACAAAGTTGGTTTTCAAAACGAAGAGGCAAATGGGATTCTCAAAATTTTTTGTTTTGATTCGAAGGAGGAACCCAGATTACAAATTCTTTTGGTCAAAAATCCCTTTTCTTCCGCCATCCTTTTTTACAGCGGTTACATGTGGATTTTATATCCAACTCTATCTATTAAAATACTAACAACCCTCATATATTTTATTTTGTTGCATATCTGAAAAAGACAGATTTGAGGGCGGATTTTTTGGGTATTGGTGAGATTTTGGCAGATTGTGGTTGGGAAATAGGGTATAGGTCAGTTTAGGGTTGGTTAAGTGTTGGTTTGGGGTTTACGGGTTAGATATTTATTTTAGGGTTTGGTGTAGTTTGGTTTAGGATTTCAGATATGGGTAATTTGTTGCTGGTAATGGTAAACGGCGAGGAATGCGGTGGCTGAAACTGACGGCGGTGGTGGTGGATGAAAAGATGGTGGCGGCTGAAGGGTTAAAGGGGATTAAGGTTAGGGTTTTTATGGTTCGGGTCGGGTCATGAGTCTGAACCAGGTTTGGTTTGGGTTTTGGATCAGGTCTAAATCGGGTTTTAAGTTTGGGTTGAAAACGGGTCATTACAATTACTTAGGACATTTTTAAGTATATTACAGTATCATGTTTGGTTCATTTGACTAGAATATTTGATTTTATTTTAATTGGTAAAATATAAAATTATCTAAAAACAAATTTTACTGAAATGTTATTATTATAGAATATGTTTTTAAGTAATCAGTATGGTTGTCAACACAACTCGGAACAGATGATTAAAGATACTTGTTGACATTTAATTTTTGTTCCTAAGTCTTTAGTTCTAGTCCCAATAGGACTAATTTCTCTTTTCATTTCCCTAGGTAAAAAATGTTCAAAAAAATAATCAGTATAGCTCATTATGTTTGTGCAGCCAGTGTTGTCTAGGGTAGTAATCACTCCCCACCTGCAACAGCAAGGGCGGATCGTTGAAGGGACTAGTGAGTAGGGGCATACATTTCGGATATCTAAAATTTTTGTATCATCAATTTAGTGATCCGTATTCGATCCAAAAAATCAGATATTCGAAATTTCAAATATTGGATTTTTGGATCGGATAATTGGATATCTGAATATCTGAATTTATGACCTAATTTAAGTATTTTTTTAATTTGACGATCCTATCCATAAAAATTTTACGTTTTCGAATATAACAATCAATAAATTATTGAATATTTGTATACATGAAAATTTTAAAATTTCATATATAACAAGTAAAATTATCGAATATAACAAGATTCATATCTATTAAAAAATTATTTTTTTAGAATTTGGATAATCGAATATCCGATTTGATTGTGAAATAACAATTCGTATTTGATCCGAAATTTTCGGATATCCAATCCGAATTATCTAAAAAATAAAAAAGGATCGGATATCCAAAATTTTAAATTCGATCAAAGGATAAACGGATCGGATCGATCGGATCGGATTTTTTTGCATACTCCTACTAGTGGGGCCACGACCCCTCAAAATTTTAGAAAATTTAAATTTTGCCCCTAAATTTTTTGAAAATTTTAATTTGACCTCCTCAAGATTTTTAAAAATTCATATTAGGTTTCAAAATTTTGAATGTTTTTAATTAAAGTTTCTTTCATTTTTTATAAATTTTTTGTTAAATATCTCCAAATTATTAAAAATTTTAGTTAAACCCTCAAAATTTTTGTTTGAACTTCTATTTTTTTTTTAAATTTAAATTAAGACCCTTAAATTTTTACTCAAAATTTCGCTACTGTGCGACAGAAATATTGCAATTCTTGTTTCGGGATAACCGTTGCGATAGAGATATTGATTTCAATGGTTCTTTCCTTCAAATTGAAGAATGAAGATAGAGACAGAAAACGAAAAATTGTTGACGATCCTTTCCATATTTACAACATCATTTGACCGTTTGAAGATTGTTTATAAAAAGGAGATTTTTTTTTTTAACAATGACATTTAAATTTTACTAATGGCCATAAAAGATAATATAATATAATTCATTAAAGAAAAAAATGACAAATTTTCTAAAAATCTTTTGCAATGGTGCAAAAAAGCTGACATTTTTATCGAGATTAACATATTAAAATTTAAAAACCTTCCTGAATTTTCTTATTTTTATCTAAACGAGACGCTTTACGCTGTGAAAAACGAGTGGTGAGCGAATCAAGCTATCAAGCAGATTGCTCCGCTACCCATATCTGATTATATCGGCAACCAACCATCAACCGAGTGGGGATTCATCTTTCTAAGGTCACCGATAGAACTATAATTAGATATTACCGTTGTAAATATCTCTGTACGAGCACCAACAGGCCGTTAAGGTATGCTAAAATCATGCCACAAGAACAAATGAAACAAACCACAAAAAATAAAAAAAAAACATGTCACAAGGACAGAAGAAACAGGTGCTACAAAGACAAAGATTCTAATTAAAATATGAAGAAAAAAATAAACTCGGTGGTCGACAACAAATACTAAGAGTGATTGTCGGCCACCAACCAAAATAAGAAAAATAAAGTTGCATACGGCAGAAATTTAAGAGAGCGACTAGATTAAAAATTTAAGAGATAACTGTTAGATTAAAAGATTTATATAAAAAAAAAGGAGAAACTTAGAAAGTTCTAATAATCGATTGAGCGAAAATGTTATTGCACTCTTACTAGTTTGTTAAGAAACATATATTCAACATGATTATGTGTGCTTAGAATGTCGACATTGTTCCTCTGCTATACATTTTTTATTTTGGGATAAATGGAGAATGTCGACATTGTTACTTTGTACCAAGTGTTTAGTAGGCAAAATCTTGATTATGCCTGCAATAAATTCTACTTTTTATTTATGGTGTTCGTGTGCAAACTGTATATTTAAGCATTAATAGAATGCAAATAGAGGTTTGTGTTAACCCAAAATATGTTACCAACGATTTTTTTTAATATTATTATCATGGACAGAGCCAAAATTCTAATTTAAAAAAATAAATTTTTTTTTTAAAATAAAAGACAATCTATAATTATTTATAATTTTTTATATAATCTAAAAGTAAAAAAAAAAAAAAAAAAAATCAGAGGTCGAAGGGGCAAGAGCCCTTCCCAGTTAAAGGGTACCTTAACAACTTCCGTTGTACTCTTGGAATTGTGATTTTTTTTTCATTGGACTCTTTTTATTTTGCAGGTACAAAATGATAAATATTTTATAACACAAACCATTTTTCAATTATACCGGTTAACAAGATGTTAGTCTCCATGGAAATGAGAATCAACATATAAATGTGTATATGAGAATTCAATTAATTGAAGCTCAATTATAAATGGTTGCTTTCACATTTTTTTTTGTTTTAAGGATTGCCTTTACAAGCTGTGTCGACATTGAATTTTAAGGAACTTGAAGGGAGCAAGTCATATAGCAGTCGCAGTACCGAACTAAATGTTATTTAGTGAGGATGTCATTTATAAATATTTAAATTTAAAGAGATTAACAATATAAATTATATATTTTTAAGAGATCGAAATACAATTTTATCATTATCTCAAATTATTTTTTTTATTTTAAAATTTAAAAAAAAACATGACCTGTCGATATCTATTACGTACCACCCCTAAAAGCAAAAGAATCCAAGCACGAAGAAGACATCTCCACCATTACGACACAGATTATAGGATTTAAGTAATATTTTAATTATGTTATGATTCTATATGTTATTATATATTTTTTACTTCGAGATATTTTTTATAAATAATGAAACTTACAGGAAAAGAGGGAGGGACAAACCAGAAATACGAAGCTCGTGAAAAAAAATAACACCAAATATAAACAACTCGATATTCATTTCTCCCATTCGTACAATAACGACTGTGGTAAGTATTTCAACCTTTTACAAAGCAAAAGTAACACATTTTGTTCAACAACATACACTTCTTGAAGTCACTAGATGGTCTTAGAAATCATGGACGGAACTATGATCCGCGGTTGAGGGGTAAATATAAATATTTAAAAGGTGAAAAATAAATTTATAAGTATTTTATTTTAAAAAATTATATATAATAAAGGTAAAAAAAAATTGCTGTACGGGCCTCCCACCCCTCAATACTTTCGTCTCTACTTGAAATTAATATCAAAATAAAAAGTTACTAAATAGAGATCTTTTAACTTTTAAAGGTTAATGTCAATATTAAAACCCGCACAATATGAGATAATATAAACATCTTTAATCACTCGATCAATTAATAGATCTCATAAAAATATATATTATTAATAAATCAAGAGTAATTATTCCATTCAAATGAAAACAAGAAGTTTCTCATATACTTTTTGCTTTTGTTTTTTTGAAAGATTTCTACCTAAGAGAGAAGGGAAATTTTGCTCATACTAGGTCTTGAACCCACAACCTAAAAGAAGGGGAAGGTGTCAACTTATAGCTTTAACTACATGCTCTAAAAATTGTTGACAAAAATCTAGTGTTTTGAATATAATTCCATAAATTAAATATACACCCAAATATAATTATTTAATATTTTAAAATTCAAAATAATTTCAAGAAGAAGAAAAGGAGATTTTGTTCGGATAATGTTATTATGTAAAATTTCGGACTAATATTATCTCGTTTAGTTTCACACAGCATTAACTAGCCAGAGTACTGTAAAATTGTCAATAGTAAAAAGTATTTGATAATATAGGGGAGAATGTCACCATCGTATGTTTCTTAAATAATTTAGATAGAATCAACAGAAAGAGTTCCATAAACTTTTACATTAATATATTTTAAATTAATATTAAAAGTTATTTTGTCTAAAAACAAATTACAATATTAATTTAATAAATATATATTAGATAATTGTATATCCTACTAACTAAACATCATAATAATATATTTTGACCAAATAAATTAATATAATATTATCAATAATTTATTGAATAAATTTATATTTCGAATGATCTTATTTACCTATAACTTGTTAGGATTTTGTTTTGATATAATAATTAAAAAATAGTTTTAGACTAAATTAAAAAGATTTCAAAAATGATTTTAAGTTCAAACAACTTGAAAATAAGTTTGAGATATTTTCAAAAGGTTTTGGAAGGGTTTAAAATGTTTTAAAGTAGCCAAACTCAAATTTTCAGCACGATCGTACTGATACGGTTACACCCCATATCGATACCCATTAGGGTTTTAGCTACAGTATTTTTCTAGAACCAAAAACCCGTACCGGTACAGGCTTATGCGTACCGATATGGAGAGGGTCGTACCGATACGCATGTACGCGTACCGATTCCTACTTTCAAAACCCCTAATGACTATTTTCATGTAGGTGTACCGATCCAGCGTACTGAAATAGAATGTGGCGTACCGATCCACCGTACCGATACACCCCTAGGCGTATCAATATGCGAAGCCTAGAGCGTGCACAACGGCTATTTCCATAAGTACCCGCGTACCAATACCGAAGCGCCCAAAAGAAAAAAATCAGCATAGAAATGTGTCCCCAGCGGCTCCAATCCCAACGGTCTCCAATGACTAGGAACTCAATTGGGAGGATAAAAAGACCCTTGAAGCACCAGCAACAACTAATGCTTGTATTGCCAACATCTATTATGATTGAAAAAAGTGTCTTAGTGCTTTAATTCTCATTCTTTGTATAGACAAACACTTGTGAGTCATTTTGTCAATGTATGCTCAAGTGTTCTAGGATTTAGGTGAGTGTTACGAGTGCAAACATCTACCTAAGAGAGGGATTTTCTGTTTGCTTTGATTTCTCTTGTTAGAGAGGGTTCTCAAAACTTAAGTTGTAAGCTTTGGATGCTAGGCTCGGAAATTGAGTCTAAGTTATAAAAGTTGCCTCCTAAGCCTTGAAAAAAGGGAAAATTCATAGTGAATTTGTGAAAAATCTTTAGTGGGGAAGCTAAGATAGTGAATGCAGGTTTTGATTAGAAAGTCGAACCACTCTAAATCATTGTGTAATTTTTCTTATCTTTTGCTTCCACCACCATCACCCAAGAAATGACTTCTCCAACACTTGGCGATATATTTTGGTTGATTTTTTGAGCCCAGCATAACTAATGGTACAAATAAAGCTCCCCTAACACATAAATAAAGGAGAGAAACAAATTAATGTAATCTTTATTATTTTTTCTCTATTATCATTTTTCCACTGTCGTCAAAGATATCAGTGATTTTTTTATTTTTAATAAAAAATTGTCTTGAATTCTTTTTTTCATAGATATTGTTATGTTTAGTTCGTCTGTCTTTATGACATAATTTCTCTATTTTATAGTATTGTTCTTATCTACCTTTTTAAGGTATTTTGGGGTTCGTATAGCTATTATTATAATGCACTTCTCTTATAAAAAAAATGTCAGGCGGTCTAGTATGAATTATTATTTTTGTATCAGTTTGCTAATATAATTAAAATTATTAACAGAACAAAACTACAATATTAATTATTTTTATTACCTTTTCTACATCGCTATTCACTATGTAAACGTTTAGCCGGAAAAAAACAATAATATTTTGATAATAATTGCTATTCACATCATTTAAATTTTCATATTTTATCATTTTCAGTAGAAACTTTTAGTAGACATAATCTTTAAGTTTTTATTCGGTATATATATAACATATTTATTCGGTATATCTTGTTGTATTTTTTACCTTTAATGAAATCCTAATTAAAAAACAAACGAATAAAATAGAGAGAGAACTGCAACGTTCTCTCATCAAATCATCTTGGATTCCTCACATTTTATTTTGTTTTGTTTTCTCTCTAAAAGAGATGAGCGGGGCTGGGTTTTGGTACAACGACGTTGACGTGTCCGTATAGAGAACGATCTTGATAATCCACGTGGGCCCAAGAAATGACATAATATGAAAAAATTATTCACCACATTACCTTTGGTTTCAGTTAATAAGATACATCCATGTTATTTTAACTTCTTAATAACCATCTATTTTTTATTGACAAATAAAAAAAGGTGAAAATTTACCTTAAGAAAAATTATATGAATAGATCTTATTGACTGAGATTACAAATAACGCAGTAAACCAGATTTATAGGATAATTTTTCATGATGTTCTTTATTTTCTTCGTTATTTTAATTAATAATGCAATAACATCTATCTCATCAAAAGTAAAAAAAGGATGAATGACAAGTGGGCATATGGTGTTGGGTATTGGAGAGGTTGGCCTCCCTTAGCCGACAGCCTTCCCTTGGCCCCAAACCACCCCTATTTCAAATTTCGTTGTACAAACTACGATATTTTATTACCAATAAGACCGAGTATAATAATAAGATATATTACTTTTTTTTAAAGAAAGAATAAGGGCTTTATGTCTCAAAATTTCTTTTGGGAATATTAATTGAATATCCACCCTCCTTTAAACATTTAGAAAAATATTTCCCATTCGGTATACGTAGGAACGACTCGCGTTCTACAAAGTGCGAATTCAGTACTTGCGTTACGCAAGACGCGAATTTCATCTGATGTGGCGTTCCTTATCCGTTGTGTCTTTTAAATATTCAGTTAATAGAGCTCGCGCTTGACATGACGCGAGTTCAGCGAGATAATCAGACGAAACGACGAAAATTTATCGCAGTAAAATCTGAACGGTTAAAAAACGGCCGCGTTGAAAATACAAAAGACTCGCGCTGCACAAAATGTGTTTTCTGCGGTAATTACTGAATTCACATTCTACAGGAAGCGAGTTTCCTTAATTACTCGCATTTGAACCGGTGCGAGTTCTACTATAAATTGACCCTACCCTACCCCTATTTTTCACACAAACAAACATTCTCTCTCAATTCATTCTCTAGTAAATTTTTCGTGAAAATATCTCGATTAATATCTCGAGTTTGAAGTAATGGAGGGCTGATAAGGTTGGATGAGAAACGTGTTTTTGATTATTGGATGAGAAATGTAAGTTTTATTTATTTATTTTAAATTACTAATTTTAGTTATTATTTTTTAAAATTTTATTTAAAAAATTGAATGGTAGTTTGAAAGTGAAATTAATTTGTTGTTGTTTACTTTTTTTGGGATGGGATGGAACGTCGTCTGGAAGTTTTTTACAATCGGATGACGAAAGAACTTGACCATCGTCTACAAAATTATATCTCGAGGGCCAAATTTCTACATGTATCGAAAATCATTGGAGGTGCGAAATTGGATGTTGATTTGATCAACGCACTTGTAGAGAGGTAGAGGCCGGAGACACACACATTCCACCTTCCGTGCGGTGAGGCGACTATAACCTTAGAGGACGTGTCGCATATACTCGATTTGTCGGTTGACGAAGAGGCTATTACCGATCATAGCAGTGATGATTGGCGTGGCCTATGTTTTAAGTTACTAGGAGCAGTGCCAGACAAGATGGATGGTGGCTCTGTGTTTCTGAGGTGGCTACGAGAAAATTATAGCCATTTACCGGATGACGCGAACGAAGAAGTGAAGATGATAAAGATTATTATTTTTTGGATATTAATGAAATAATTAAATTTTCATATGTTAATATACTTTTTCCTATTGTAGGCATATGATCGCTATCATATTCTTCAAATAACCGGTGGGATATTGGTGCCCAACAAATCTCGCAATAAAGTACACATGTTGTGGTTGCAGCATTTGTGAGGATTTTGATGATGCCGGTAGATTGAGCTGGGGATTGGCAGTACTGGTATTTATTTTTAGGGAGATGTGCAATACCACCAATCCAGAGAAGCACGACATTGGAGGTTGTCTTCTGTTGTTACAGTCTTGGGCGTGGTTCAGAATGTCGTTTTTACGCCCTGAACTGAGCGTTGCGAGTCCATATATTTTTCTACTATGCCGGAGGTAAGCAAAAAAAGTAAATATATTTGATTAAAAGTAAATATTTTTTAATAGCCATTTTTTTAATATGAAAGTTATGTTTGTTGTTATGTAAGTGGAGCGGTAATTTAAGTCATGTTGGTCTGGCCAAAGGTCTGAAGGCTATCATACAGTTAATTGAGACTGAATCCAGGAATCAGGTAAATATTTGTAGTTTGAATGTAATATTGAATTTGATGTATTTACTTAAAATAAAATTTATTAATTTCAGTTATAATTGTATATTGTACAGTTTTTGTAGACATCGTACGCGAATCTAAATATCCACGAATGCTTGCTAGAATTTTTAGAAGGGACAAAGATTGCTTGGATGACAAAGGTACCACTCATCTTTTACGCTATAGTTGAGTGGTATCCGAGCGATCGCGTCTTGGAGGGGATAATTCTGATGAGGAACCGCTCAGGGAGCTCGAGCCCGAAAGTGACGAGATAGGTTTATTTTCTGAAGAACCAACAGATCTTGACAAGCTCGTGAATGTGGATGATGGTGCAGGCACTGCTTCGGAGGATGACGCGGAGGAAGAACCTGTAGAAGTTACTGCCTCACGCAGTTTTACTAGACCATGCAACCGCTTAACGTATTACGATCCACCGTCCCACTTCACAGTAGTAGATATGGAAGGATTCTACGCTACAGAATTTCTAGAATTCCCACAGTTGGAGATGTTCAACGAACGGAATAATGGTAAACTCAAAACTGGAATGGTCTTCAGGACTAAAAAACTGGCGAAAGCTGCGATCAAGCATTACAACATACGCAACTCAGTTACTGCCACAGTGAAGAAAATTGAAGCCGATAAATGCATCGCTGAATGCCCTCACAAGCACGACGGATGTAAATGGAGGGTTCGTGTACCACGCTTGAAGAGGATGAACAACCTATGGCAGATAACAAGATACGACGGACCTCATACATACTTTGTGGCAAGCCTAAGTCAAGATCATCCTAACTTGGATGTGCACGTGCTTGCTAATAATATCCTCCCACTCATGAAAGCAAATATGCTCGTATTTGTGCCGGTATGTATAGCTTCAATTAAATCTTAATTCACGTACACGTTTAAATATGATAAGGCATGGTTTGCAAGATATCGTGTCGTCCAACAACTGTATGGGCAGTGGGAGGAACGTACAGCGAGCTGCAAACGTGGCTGAAGGTGATGCAGAAATACAACCCAAGAACGGTTGTGCAACTAGAGACAAAGCCAAGATACTACAATGATTGGTCGTAGCTGGGGAGTGCCAATTTTTTTATCTTTTCTGGATATTCCCGTAATGCGTTAAGGTTTTCTGCCACTGTAAGCCGATGCTATAAATCGATAGCACATTCTTGTATGGCAGATACACCTAGATCCTTCTACTAGCAGTTGTACAAGAAGGTAATAGAAAATGCATTATTATAGCATTCACAATCGTTAACAAGAAAGATATCCCTTCGTGGACGTTTTTTCTCACCAACCTGCGCATGCATGTCTTACGTCGGGTTCTGTGGTTAAGAGAATACAAGATTTGTATTATTTTAGACAGATTCGCAAAGATATAGGGATCAATCCAACGTTTGGGCCAGTCTTGGAAACCTCCGTATATTCATCACCAGTATTGTTTACGACACTTTATTGCGAATTACTACCAAAGATATAAGAATAACGATGAGCGTATAATGGTTCTTTGTATGGGTACGTCTTTCAATCTTAAAATCATTAATTAATATGGCTTTTACTATTATTTCTCGTTAAGTATTCTGTCTTTTATTGAATAGGCAATGCACACCGAGTAGATCAGTTTAGGAGCTCCTAGAAGAGTTGAGAGATAGAAATTTAGCTGGATATAACTATCTTGCTGATATCCCGAGAGAGAAATGGTTGTGATGTTATGATGGGGGTCGTCGATATGGTCATATAACAACAAATTTGGTTGAGGCGGTTAATTCATCTCTGAAGGGAACGCGTCATTTACCTATCACATTCTTTGTCAATGCGAGATATTATCGACTCGCTAAACGTTTTGCGAACCTCAGCAAACAAAAAACAAATTGGATGGCAGGTGGTCACACATTCCATCTAGAGCTCCAGCAAAAATTCCAAATATACAATGTGCATGCAAAACGCAATGGGTGAACCATGCTTCTCTCGTCACGAACATTGTTTTACGGTTACTGAATTATCCCAACCGCTTAAAGGAATATCACATAACAATTACGTTGTTAATCTAGAAGAGAGAATATGTGATTGCGGTGTCTTCTAGACATTCAAGTACCCATGTGCGCACATCTTTCCTGCATGTGCATCCATTCATTTCGACACAATGACACTCGTTGATCCTGTATACCGACTTGAAAAAGTATTCAAGGTATACCGAAACGAGTTCCCTCTAATCGAAAATAAACGTGATCGTGATGTGGTTGACAATAAACATAAGATAAGGCCAGATGAATCCCTGCGATGTAACAAAAAAAGTCGCTCAAAGTCAACTAAGATTCACTGTGCCGAGGATATAGTTCTTCGAGAACGGACTGGACAATCTAAGTTGTGCAGTAATTATAGGAACCCTGGACATGACATCAGAAAATATCCGTATAGGACCCGTCATCGATTAAACTAATTGTACTTCTAAGTGTATTGTTTTATTCATAATTATCATAAACAACCTTCCAACCTACGGTTTATTGTTTTAATAATATTTTTAACGATTTTTTAACTATTTCTGGTTTTTTGTTTTACCGTTATTTTCTCTTTTACCACCATTTTCAACAAAATCAACTTAAACATACTCATTAACCGGTGTTTGCTTGTCATTCATGGGAAAAAACATGGTTATATAGCATTTTTAACGCGGTTTCTACACCCTATAGGATGTCATATACACCCCAATTTTAGCACTATTGCAAACATATGCTTCACTACTATGACATGAAACCCAAACAACAACAAAAAATATCCCCCAACATCCTACAAAATAAACTTAAAACGCGATTTCTACACACTTTATAATGCCATATACACGCTAATTTTAGCACCATTGTAAACATATGTTTCAATACTACGACATGAAAGTTAAACAACAACAAAATAATCTACCAACATACCACAAAATACATTTAAACATGCCTACGGACACATGTTTGTTTTTGCTTCATGCAAAAAAATATGGTTAGATAGCATTTTAAACGCGATTTATACATAACCTAAGATGCCTTATACGCGCCAATCTTTACACCATTTTCAAGAGATGTTTCAATACTACAACGTGAAGTTCAAAAATATGAAATGATATCCCCTGACACCCCGTAATTTCACCTACAACATGCCTATCGAAGCTTGTCTTAACAACAACATTTAACAAAACTCGCGTTACCCTAGACGCGAGTTACATTCAAATCGACCGATAAATTGACACCATATCATCTGATTATCTCGCGGAACTCGCGTCCTGTCATGTGCGAGTTCCTTTAACTGAATATTTAAAAGACACCACAGATAAGAGACGCCACATCAGACGGAATACGCATTGTGCATAACGCGAGTATTGAATTCGCATTCTGTAGAACGCGAGTCGTTCCTACGTGTACCAAATAGGGGGTATTTTTCCAAATGTTGTTCAAAGGAGGTGAATATCCCATTAATATTCTCAAAGGGAATATTCAGCCAATATTGCCAAAAATAAGGCAGTTTTGGGAAAATAATTCAAATGGATTAAATATTTGAGAAAATAGGACACCTTAGGGGATATTTTGAAATCTATGGCAAATTTTACAGTGTAGGGGGAAGTCACCACCTATAGATGGCAACTTGAGAAAAGACGTCATCTGTAGGTGGCGACTTCCCCTTGATTTGTAATAGTTTAATATTTTTCTTTATTGATTCAAGACAAAATCAGGGGGAAGTTGCCACCTGCAGATGGCGTCTCTCCCCAAGTCTCCCTCTGCAGACGGCAATTTCCCCCTGCACTGTAGAATTTGCCGTAGATTTCAAAATATCCCTTAAGGTGCCAAAACCCAAAATGTTATTTGGGTTAGGATTATTCCCCAAAATACTTGAAAGAATAAATTTAAATTTTAAAGATAATATTATTAAAAAAAGAACCACACATTACAAAAAAAACCATAAAATAAAAAAAGTATTAAATAAAAAATATGATCTTTTATTTTTTTATAAAGAAATAATTAAAGCCAAAATCGTACAAGACTCTAATTACTCAAAACTTCATGTATCCATAAACTTTGAAAGCTTTTGTTAAGCTGCAAGCAAGTTGGTTACCTTCCCGAAACACATACTCAATTTTAACCTTCTAGATACGTCATAGAAAAAAATAAATATAAGAATTTCTTACAATTAATCATACCCACCTCGTGAAGAAAGGAAATACGATCCTTTTATTTAAACACAATATTAATGCAAAGTTCTCTTAATCATATGTATTTAATCTATCATTCAATTAATCTAAATCGAGTATCATTATAAAAAATAAAATTATTCTATAAAAGAAATTAGATTAGGTGCATGGCACAATGAATGTCAATATTATTTAATCACTTTATCTTTACATTTTATAAAAGAAATTATTCGAACTCAAAATCATGTACAGTAAACTAACATTTCTGTACTAAGGTGAAAGATTTTGCGGCACAAACACTGATATTTTAAAAAGCAATGGGCCAGGCGGAATAAAGTTTTCATATTTTTTTCCTTAAAAGATTTTGCACTTTAAATTATTATTTTTCAATTTTTCTTTTAAAATCTATTTTTATTTAATTCAAAGTAAAAAATATCAATAAAAACAAACATGTGCCATGCAATTATCAGACGTTGACAAATGAAAATAATAGCTTAAGCGTAAAGTTAAAAAATATAAGGTTAGAAAATATATAAGTTAAGGCAAAAATCATGAATCGATCCTTTATTATAAAAATATCAAAATTATATATTTTATAGTTATATTAAAATAAATAATTCTATAATTACAAAATACTCAATTTATTAAATAAAAAGTTAATATTTATGAAATATTATAATAAAGTGTTAATTTTTTTATTTTCTAAAAATATTAAACAACAATTATTTTAAAAAACTGCTTACATTTTTTTAAAAATTTAAGAACAATCAAAATTAAAAATAACTTTGTCCCTCGTATCTTTAGTAATTTTATTTATTTTTCTATTTTTCTTAACTTTCAGTTTACAATTCACATACTATCTAGACTCCTTTTCACCAATAAGCAGTGACGGACTTATATTGCTAATAGGAGGGGCTCTTCGTGTCAATTTTTTTTGTCTTTTATTTTAATATATTTATATATATATATATTAAAATAAATTAATTGTGAATTTGCCTCTTAAACTTTTTAACGTTTATGTTTTAACATTTAAATATGATCAATCTAACGTTCTCATATACTATTTTTTTTAGTTTTTTAAAAGTTAATAATTATATATTTTTAGTCACAATATGGTGTCACGTATGTCAACAATAATGTTTTTAAATAAATTTATGTCATTAGCTTAGATATTATTGGAAGGAGAAATTGACAAATTGTAGCGCGGTGGTTTAATGGGATGTGAGAAAGCATTAGCTGTATGCTTTTATATTTATTTGTGTGGGCTCTGTCACAAGTCATCTCATTTGTATGTATGAAAAAGACTACTATCAAAATATCAAGAGAAGGCGGTTCAATTCAATATCAAAATATCAAGAGAAGGCGGTTCAATTCAATATTAAATATCTCCAAAACTAATTTTGTTTTATCCACTTAAATCAATATCAAAATGTTTAAGAATTTGGTAAGATTTGAGAAATATTTATTAATATCTTAAATATTTTTCTTTAATCACAAATGGAAATTTCAATTTTGATACTACTTTAACAATATAAATATAATAAAAAACTAAAGTAAATTTCAAATTAATCTATATTTAAGATAGACACCGGTTTTTTAACATTCTTAATATGATCTTATAATAATATATAGTTTTTCAAGTTATAAGATTCATATATACCATACAATAAAAATTGCTCAAATTTAAGTCTCTTATAAAAAAATAATATTTTCTTTTCTATTATAACAATTTTATGAGTTTGGATAAGCACTCTTTTTTTTTTTGACAATGGCATCTAGAAGAGAAAAAGAAGTGGTAGATTGTTTCACTATCCAGGTCTGATTACATTTGCAAAAACAACCATCAACCGAGTATGGATTTATCTTTCTATGACCACAAACAAAATCATAATCATAGATTAGAGTCGTTGAAGATATTTGTACGAGCACCAAACGAGCGCTAAGGTATGCTGAAATCATGTCAAAACGAAAGATAAAATAAATAATAAAAAAAGTGTCACAAAGATAGAAGAAATGCGTGCCACAAAGGCATAATTTCTTATTAAAAATATAAAAAATAAGAAAATAATAAACCCGATAGTCGATAACCAATATTAAAATTAGTTACCGACCACCATCCAATAAAACTAAAGAAATAAGAGGCAGCCACGAGGCAGAGAAAAAAAACTAATGAAACTAGGGTAATTTAAGCACTCATTTTTATTAACATGTGGGTAATAACAATTTTAATTGGATTCATGCTTTCAATTGTCATCTTTGATGAGTTTAATGATGCTTCAGCAAGTTATTTTCCACGTCATATATAAGAATTTATTTATAACGTCATGAGGTATATAAATGGTCACTAAATTATATTAAAATAATTTTTCTGATTATTAAACATTTAAAAAATATAAAATAGTTATTAAACGTTTAATTTGATAATAAAATGATCCCTACTAATAATAATTTTTTTAATAAATTTTGATAAATTTAAAGATCATTTTATAACCTTTGAAATACTTTAATGATAATCTCGTGCTTGAATAAAAAATTTAATTAATATTTTGTAACATCCGAAAGAATTTATGACCTCTCTTTTAAAAAATCACTTGAACAATGCAAGTAGATATTGAATATGTAATATTTAAATTTTAAACACTCTACATTAGGTCCTCGTCAATGTGCCTTTACCGGGACCATTCTCTTAATTGGTAACTTAACTTTGTACTTGGGCTTATTGTAGAAGTGCCCAAATTTGTCCAGAATCATTCGAGCTTTTTCTTCGAAACGAACACGTGAGAAAGGGCCTATTCATTTCATCACTACTGCATCAAACTCCATTTTCTTTTTTGTCACTTATACTCGATTTATTAAACGACTAATTTAGATCAAAGTTTACAAACGTCAAATGTAGGAGAAATTATTAGATGGACTCGGCTCATCACGTCATCTATAGTCCACCTAATAATATTCATCCATTTCAGTCTAACTTCCAAATAACTACTCACTCATTTGAAAAAAAATGACATGGAAAATGTCATTAGATGAGACCATGGATGACATGGCGAGCCAAGTTCATCTAATATTTTTTCCAAATGTAGAGGCGATCCTTCTAACCTAATTTTCTCATTCACAATCTCTGGATTTGAACTCTAATCTTATCTAAAAAATCTAATATCTCATCCCGCTAAACCAACTGGCGGTTGGTTCAATATCTTTCTTTTTATTGTCATATTTTTTCATGTGCCCAACTTTTTGAATAAGAAAGGGAAGAAATATATACTAAAATCAAAATGCAAGCACCGGGGATTGAAAACTACCGAGCATCATGTGCCATATTTGAACAAGAAAGTGCCAATGCAGGCAAAATCATGCATGTCTTAGCCACACATTGGTCCTAATCATGGTGATCGGCCGAGGATTTGAGTGAGGACCACCACCTCCCTTTGAGGCTCCCAAAACGTCTACTCATAGTTTCCACACATTGGTTTTAATCATGTCTTAGAGTTCTTTTTAAGTGCCGAAACAGTTGTTTTTTCACCGTACACATTTGCAATCATGTCTCTTCATGTGTTCTTCGGGGCAACCTTTGCTAATATTTTTGTTTTTCTTAAGGAGAGAGACTAATAATTAACCAACATGAATGTTTTTCCAGCAACTAGAATTTGTGATACAATATATATTTTTAACTTTTAAATATTTATATATGATATTTATGTTCGATATATATAACGTGACTTCAAGCCACCTAGCACAACAGCATGGTGCCAGGATATTTTGAGTTTTCATGTTAGAGAAAAAGCAGCAAGCATAGACTAAGGTTGGGATAGGGTAAGATTATGGGAAGGAAGTGGAAGATATGAAATTATTTCTGACAAGAAATATATATTGTCATTATCGATGCATGACATTTAGAAATGTTTAAAAATGTGTAATATTTTCTTGAGATGTAATTACAAAATAATATCATTTATTAAATTTAGTATATTAATAACACGTACATTTGCAAATAATTTTTTAAATTTGAATTATTTAGACATTTTCTTTTTTATTAAGACCTTTTAATAAATTTAAAGATATACAATATCTAATCTTAGTCCTCATGTTAATAATTAATCTACTTTAATCATCAGGAAATCAAACACCAGATTTTCTTCCACCCTCTCAATTCATCATCTTGTCTATTTCTACATTCTTTTTCTTTTATTGCCCATACTTATAATTATGATTATTCCTTGAAGATTTTTTTTTATAATAATAGTTTATGAAAGTTGCCCTATTGCAAAAATTGTGAGTATAATCAGGGCGAACCTACACTATATGTGGGAGGGGTTTTAATTTCCACACCTACCCTAAAATTTTATTTTACCTTTATTTATATATTAAATTTTAAAATTTTATGAATATTTATAAATTGTTTCTCATTCTTTAAGTAAATTATACTTTGTCACCTTAAGCTGATATTCTGACTTTATTCTTAAATATAGTGGTATCGGTTTGCGAAACTGCTCTTTTACAAAATAGTGTGTAGTTTTATATTCGGGATAAAACTAAAAATTTTATGTTTGGATGTCGAAACAAAATTATGAAATTTTGGAGTGGTTAAAATTAAGGGTAAAGAACATAAATGGTCACCAAATTATCTTAAATATTATAAAATGATAATAAATTTTTTTAAAAAATTACATAATAGACATTAAACTTTAGTATTTGTTATAAAATAATCAATGAACTGTTAACTGGTGTTAAGGAAATGATGTGAAAGTTAAAAAACTAACGGTAAAGAACATAAATAGTCGGTAAATTATATATGTTATATTATTTTTTAATGTTGAAAATAAATGGAAGAAGAGAAGGATTGGGGGATTCAAATTAAAGAGCGAGAAGGGAGAGGAGGCACACTTAACTACTTGGATAAAAAAATCGTTGTTTTAAAATAACAACAATTTATTTTATATATATATATTAAAATTGTAGTTAATTGTATGATATTAAAATATATTTTAAATTTAATAGTAAAAATATTAATTATATATTATTATTTATTTTAATAGTAGTTGATATTGTAACAACCCTTTTTTCCTTCTTGGAAAAATTTAAACGTATTCGGGATTTGTGGTCGCTAGGAATGAAAAATATTTTTTGTTTTTTTTTTGTTTTGATTTTTCTTGTTGTTTTTGAAAAGTTATTGAGGATTGGAGAATTTGGTTTTAAAACATGTTTTGTTTAGAAAATGAAGAGTTGGAGTCGCTACCGGCCACTAAGGTAGGTCGGGTACCATAAAACCAGAGATTCTTTTGAAAACGGGTTCAGGAGTTGGTTACGTGTGGGGAAAGATTAGCACTCCCATCACCCTCAGAAATCGGTACCAAAACAGACGTCGCTTTTAATCGATGGAAATTACTGAAATTTAAAATTGGATTTAATTCATTATTCTTAATCGAATATAGGCTTTAATTGAACGGGCTTTAACAATTTAGTGGGTTCGAATTAATTATCCGTTTAATTAATAAGGATGATTGTACATCAGACCGTAGATTAAACCGACATCGAATAAGACCGACTATCGTGTTAATTTACGATTCGAATCGAGTACATCACCTTTATGCATGATGCAAATAGTTAAAAATGATGTTATGTGTTGGCAAAATTTTACCTACTTTAATATTTACCTTCAGACGATAAGAATTAATTCGAATGTTTGGTCTATATCCATTAAGCCAAGATTAAGACCAAAGTAATCGAGTTAATAAATATCTCTTTTTTATGAGTTAGATTAATTAATTAACATTGTGAGATTAAATTAAGGGTTAAATGAATACCAAATTAATATATGTCACAAAAAAATGCAAATAAATAAATAGAGAACAATAAATATAAATGCGAAAAATTAAAGAGCGAACAAAATAAATAAAGACGAAAATTGAAGGATCCGAAAAAAGACTAGATCGATCAAAAATAAAAGATGCTTAAAAGAAAATTTCCAAAAAAAGACCAGATCAAACATAAAAAGAAATGCAGAAATTAAATAGCGGAAAAGTAAATGCAGAATATAAATGCGAGAAATTAAAAGTTAGGTGTTAGTTGGCTATACTAAACGGGCCATAATAATACGGGTCATTCCTCGTTGCGGGTCACCGTACGGCCGATTCAAACAAAATTAAATAAAATATATAAACATATATATAAATAATAATATATAAAATAATATATAATACTACAATATAGATAGAATAATACTATAGTATATAACCTATCACATATAAATATAATATATAATATATATAATAAAATAATGCGTAACTATGTTATAACAATATATATAATATGATATAAGATAGTGTATAATATATAAATATGACATAATAATATATAAATATAATATATAAATTAAGGACTGGAATGTAAGAAATAATAAGAGGGGAAATTTAAAAAAAAATAGAATCTCCAAAAACTTCTAAATTCAAAAGGAAAATTATAAAGGAGGACTGATATGGGTATTAATCCATGGTTGAAAATGGAAGCGGGGAGAACTTGGAAGGATCAACATGGACATTATTCGAAAAAAATACGCGGGATCGGGTCACAGCGCAGATCCAATAGCTGCAAAATTGTGCAATGATTTTTTCAGTCTTCTTCAAGATCCCAATTAGCTTCAAATCGAAAAGGCACATAATTATTATTTCTCCTGGAATTTAGGGTAAACCTGGTGTCGAGAAGAATCGGACAGTGGTCAGAGAACGTATGGGACAAGTGCTACAAAGAAAAATCCGTAAAATTCTCCCACCAGGCTGAGTTAGCAACTCCTCTATCTAGCCTCTCTCGAATATTATTGGAAGAAAACCTTTTTTTTTTTTTCCCAGGTATACCATTTTCCAGAGAATTCGATATCAGCAAGATCACATTCATTTAGTGCGTCTCAGAAACCAGACATTTGCCTTTCAGAGCGAACCTCCCACCTTTCTTTCGGTAGATGCAACGATCTCATTAAAATCCCCCATGACCAGCCAAGGTAGAGATTGATCATTTCCTAATTGTTGCAAGAGTTCCCAAGAAGCATTGCGTTCACTTTCGACAGAGTTTCCATACAAATCAGTGAATCTCCATTGTGTTGGTGAATCCATCGAAGAAATTACAACATCGATATGGGATTGAGATTAGCTTCTTAGGGAAACAGACACATCACGATTTCATCCCAAGGATAAACCACCCCGAGAGCCATAGGCACCAACATCAAAACCCTCCATAAAATCGCATCTTCTACGGATGCGTTCCATCTTTTTAGCATTTACTTTTGTTTCCATGAGAAACAAGATTTGAGGGCCAATTGATCTCAATTTATTTTTGAATCGACGAACAGTCCGTATATTCCCCAACCCACGGACATTCTAACTCAATACTTTCATAACTTTCGTCTCAAAAGAACAGTAAAAGAACAAGGAGCAGCCCCCTTCACAGGAAATGAAACAGAAACTCATATCAAAGGAGTACACAGAAAGAGCTGAGGAAACCTTACAGGAGCAACACAAGAAAAAAGTAGCCACAAAGATGAGGACCCAGAGACCGAACCACAAGCTTGAAAGATACAACCGGGCCACTTAGCTGATTAGCAAAGAAAAGGGAACCCAGGAACAAGAGAGAGAACTGACATGAGAAGGCGCATCACCACTTCAAGAAGCAGCTGAGAAAACAGGAGCAAAGAGAGAAGTGAAGAAACCACTCCACCACCGTCGAGTATCAAAGAAAACTTCAACCGTCAAGGAAATCAGGGAAGCGCGACACGACCTGAGGGGAAATCACCAGCTCAGGGCAAGAAACTTGATCAACAACCCCCGAGACAAGAATCGAAAAGAAGAATCGAGAACCCTAGGATTTGGGACTGCCAGAGTAGTTAAGTCTGCCTTTTAAAAACATTCATTCATACATACATCTCACCCTTAAGCTTTCTCCAAGTTTCAATATTTTTCTTTTCTTTCTCTCTCTCTCTAGCCATATAGCTCAGTTGCATTTCTTAGGGTGTAAAACATAAAAATGTTGGAATTTGATGCTTCTTTTGGCGTTTTCTGCCAGTTCCAAATTGGTGAATTTGGTTTCTTGTTATACAAATTAATAGAGCTTTAGCATTTGATGCTTTTAAATTAGGGGGACTGTGAATGACACCATGCTTCATTTCAGTTCTTGCATAATTCAAATTAGAATTTGATGCTTTTTGCTCATTTTTTGGATCATCCATTTCTCCAAATCCCTTTTTGGGTTTAATTCAAAACTTGCAAAACATTTGGTTGTTTTCTTTGTTATAGATTTCTTTTCATTTTACATGAATTGATACTGAAAAAAAAAACATTGTTCTCTAAGCTAAAAGGAATACAAAAAGAATCTGTTTTCTTTTTTCTTACACTTGCAAGCTGTTACTTAACTGATGCCATTGTTATTCAATGTTCCACTTTATGCTCTGAAAGGTTCACTTTCTTGTCCTGTGGAAAGAATTTTCCTTTTTTTTTTGCCTTACAGCAGAATAGATTTGATCATAGGGTTTATTGGAACAAGAGGTAAATAGTTGGTCTTTATTTCTACTTTTCACTTTGTTTCTCCAAGATGCTGGAATGAGAGGTTTTTTTTTACTTTAACATTCTCTCTGTTCTATAAAGCTGCCAATGTTATTTGTTACTTGTTCAGTCTGCAAGATATCCCCAGAACTAAATTTGGTCAAACCAACTTGAGTTTGCTTAGAATTTGGGTTGTCCTTTTAGCTTTGGAATCTAGGAAAATGGCTAGTGAAAATGATGATGATATGGTATTGGCAATGAGTTCGATATCCATGTTCAACAAGCCTTCGAATACTTCAGATCCTTTCTTCAGTTCTGGTTGGGATCCAATTATTTCACAGGGTGAAAGCCTTGGAGGTTCTTCACTGGCTTCCCATTACCATCTTGTGATGAAAAATCAAGGAATTTGTGGGACTTCTCATGTTTCCCAATATCAATCTAATTCGAGCTTTGTTGAGCTGGTGTCGAAGCTTACTGGCTTTGCTGGTGAAAATTTGTCTCAAATGGTTGGTCCCATCGGTCTACCGCAATGCAACCATATTGCCGACAACCGGTGCTCCTCAAATTTTGCTCTAAACGCCGAGGGTGACAATAAAAGGGGTTCGACAAATGGTTTATGATCTCTTGATGAGCACCAAATCTCAAGAAAATCACTCATGGACTCTTCTCCTATTGGAAAGATCCGAAAACGAGCTCCTGAATCTGACCCTCAGTTAAGATTATTAAAGGTATATTTGTTGATATGAATCTATGTTTACAATAGTGTCAAAAAATGAAGCAATATGATAATCTATGACACCTCAGACATGGTAATTCGGCTTTGTTATTTGAACTAGAATGGCGATGATGAGCCTCGAATGGATCGGTCTAGTGAGGACTGTGATGGTCCGAAAGAACAGGACGGGAAGAAACAAAAAACCGAACAGAATATAGGTGGTAATTCGCGTGGTAAGCAATCTGCTAAACAAGATAAAGACGGTTCACAATCCGGAGAAGCTCCTAAAGAAAATTACAGCCATGTGAGAGCCAGAAGGGTCAGGCCACAAATTGTTATAGCCTGGCAGAAAGGGTAACTTCTCATTTCAATATCGAAGGAACAATATTTGTGTTCTTAACTTTGCAATGAATCTGGTAATTTTCATGTTTTCAGGTGAGAAGGGAGAAGATAAGTGAGAGAATGAAATTGCTTTAAGAACTTGTACCGGGATACAATAAGATAAACAGAAGTTGCAGAACATCTATGTTACTTTGATCGATATTCGTACAAGGGTATGGGAATATGATTTTCCCAGTATTTGGAAAATCTTGGCCCAATTTCTGAGTAACATTGCATAGCATTAAGATCTTTCAAAACGAAAGAGAATCTTGTTTATTTGTAGTGGTGTTAGATTACAGGGAAAGCTGTAATGCTTGATGAGATTATCAACTATGTCCAGTCATTGCAACAGCAGGTTGAGGTATGATACTATGATCGTAACCGAGTATTTGTTCTTTACATTGAAAAATATCATGCACTTGAGCTCCCTTTGATGTTATTGAGGTGTAGTTCTTTAGTCTACACTAAAGCAATCAAGTAGTGAAACGAGAACTTCGAATCAAAATCTCTTGCAAATTTTTCTTCCTTCGAAAAGTCTGCTTAATTTTGCTGTTCCACAATAAGAAATGGAAGTGTATAACTCATCTTTGACTGCAATTTTTGTGAGTTTGATCACTTTTTTTTCTGGCAACTTTATCTTGCCTTCGGCTTGTAACCAAATACGAACTCCTTCAGGACTTTACATTAAAGCTTTTGCAGTATACTACCTAGGTTTAGCACATGATTTCGAGAACTATGCCATATTTACAAACGTAAATGGATTTGAATGATGTGCATTTGAATCAGTGCTTGTAACATTGTTACTTGGCTCATAATATACTAAATTCCAATGATATAATTAACTTCGTTTTGCGGTGCAGTTTTTATCGATGAAACTCGTCACTGTCAACCCAGAGCTAAACCTTGAGTTAGAATATTATCCAAAGATGTAAGTTATGCTTCCATATGTCAATTATGATTGGATACATATGAAGCAACATGAATCCTGCCCCTCCTATACAGATTCTTCATACACGAAGTGAAAGTGCTGCAGCTCTCGGATTCGGTGGAGGGGCAAACTCCTCTCACGCTTTCTCCCCTGGCATCTTTCCCGGAACAACTTCAGGCATCCCGAATACAAATTCGCAATTCCCTCCATTGCCTCAGGTAGTAAAAGGGATGCCGAAGCATCGTTCTTTTCTAACCTCTTGGTCATTAGAATATTGATTCTAACACTATTCTATCTATCACCAGACTGTACTGGACAATGAGCTACAAAATCTTTTTGAAATGGAATTTTATTTCGGTTCGACCATGGACGGTTTTGGAACAAATGGTATTCATCAAAGTGAATATAGTTACATTTTCTAACTTAGTTTTCCATTGTCCAACCTTAATCCTCTTATCATTGTTCCGCAGGTCGATTAAAACCGGAGATGTGATATGGGGAAGAAACTAACATAAGAAAGAAGCTTAGTTCCTCCTAACCAAGCATTTCAAATGTTTCAAGTAGAAAGCAGATAAGTTCATATAGAAAAGAAAATTGGGGGAAAATAGAATTGCAAGGAGAATCTGTTAGGCTTGTAACACGCTCGAATCGATCTCCGAATACCGTCAAGAGTGTTGATTTTGCTTCCCGAATGAATTGGCTAAAATCGATAAAAATAGTAGACAATTTGCACAAGGATTTTAGAGTGATTTGACTACCCAACCGAGTCTACATCCACTACTTTAGCATACCACTAAGGATTTATCAATTCACTAAGAATTCTTCCCCTTTTCACAGGTTTAGGAGGCAACTTTTACAACCCTATCTTTTTCTTTGGCTAAGATAGAACCAGTCTAGTTTTTCACTAAGGCTAAACTAGAACATCTCCTTTTACAAGGGATTTTTTTGGTAAACTAAATACCTCACAAGGTGGGTGTTTACACAATTTAAGCTCATAAGAGTGTGCAAGGATAAAACAATTGAAGCACTCTCTTAAACACTATTTACAAGAGAAATGAAAGAATAAGACTTAGAGCTAATTTTTCTTGATCATATTGCTTGGATGTGTTTTCTAACCATCTTCAAATGTTCCAGCCTTTATTATATAGTTAGGAATGAGCTTGTGACCGTTAGGGTTCAATTAGAGCCGTTGGAGACTCTATTTCTTGCAATAAATGTAGTTTTACAACCTTCCATATCGATACGCATGTACCCGTATTGGTACTGGTACTAGCCGTTGTGCTCATTCTGGCTACGTATCGAAACGCCTTGGACCGTATCGATATAGTGTGTCAGTACGCCTTACCCCGTTTCGGTACGACCTGTAATTTAAAAGACAGTTGGGAAATAGTTGTTGGGGGTGGTTAAAAACGGGATCGGTACACCTTACGCTCGAATCGATCTCTAAATACCGTCAAGAGGGTTGATTTTGCTTCCCGAATGAATTGGCTAAAATCGATGAAAATAGTAGACAATTTGCATAAGGATCTTAGAGTGGTTCGACCATCCAACCGAGTCTACATCCACTACCTTAGCATACCACTAAGGATTTACCAATTCACTAAGAATTCTTTCCCTTTTCACAGGCTTAGGAGGCAACCTTTACACCCATATCTTTTTCTTTGGCTAAGATAGAACCACTCTAGTTTTTCACTAAGGCTAAACTAGAACCTTTCATTTTACAAGGGATTTGTTTGGTAAACTAAATAACTCACAAGGTGGGTGTTTACATAATTTAAGCTCACAATAGTGTACAAGGATAAAACAATTGAAGCACTATCTCAAACACTATTTACAAGAGAAATGAAAGAATAAGACTTAGAGCTAATTTCTCTTGATCATATTGCTTGGATATGTTCTTTAACCATCTTCAAGTGATCCAGCCTTCATTATATAGTTAGGAATGAGCTTATGGCCGTTTGTGACCGTTAGGGTTCAATTGGAGCCGTTGAAGACTCTATTTTCTACAATAAATGCAGTTCTGCAGCTTTTCGTATCGGTACGCGTGTACCCGTATCGGTACTGGTACTAGCTGTTATGCCCATTATGGTTGTGCGTATCGAAACGTCTTGGACCGTATTGGTACGATGTATCGGTATGCCTTACCCCGTTTCGGTACGACCTGCAATTTAAAAGACAGTTGGGAAATAGCCGTTGGGGTGGTTGAAAACAGGATCAGTACGATCTATCCGTATCGGTATGCCTAAGGGCGTATCGGTACAGTTTTTCAGTTCTGGAAAATTACTGTAGCTAAAACCCTTATCTGTATCGATACGGGGTATACCATATCGGTACAGACATGTTAAAAATATAAGTTTGGCTACATTAAAATGTTTGAAACCCTTCCAAAACCTTATGAAAACATCTCAAACTAATTTTCAAGTTGGTTGGTCTTAAAAACATTTTTGAAATCTTTTCAATTTAGTCCAAAACTATTTTTCAATTATTATATCAAAACAAATATCCTAACAATCTCCCCCTTTTTGATATGATAAAACCAACTTGAAAAATTATTTTTGAGATTCTCCCCCTTAGTAAAAATAAAATTTGAATAAGAGATTAATTGTTGAAAATCTTATAAGCTCCCCCTTATTCATTTGAAAATTCAATTTTTCAAAACATTCTCCCCCTTTTTGTTATATCAAAAATGGTTCAAGCTTCAAAGACCAATAACAATGGAGGGTTAAAAAAATTTGACAAAAATAAGTTTTGTTTTAAAATTGGCTCCCCCTTACTCAATGCATTCGAAAAATAATTGACACTTAGAAGATATAGAATTTCATAATTGGATCAAAATAAGTTCAAGAAATTAAATTATCCAAGACTTTAAATTAAAAGAATAGATAACCAAATAAATAAAGAATTAGCATAGAAGTTACCCATCTCCTTCATTTATGTGACTAAAGCATTTCCATATCTTTGCTTTGTTTGCCATTGCTCCAAACACACCTACAAAAGACATTTACTTGATTTTTGGTATCCAAATTGCTTTGGATCCATTTACATTAGTTACAATGTCTTTAGTTCCCTTAGGAACCCATACTTGTCTAATCCTATAAGTTTTTCTTTTCTTTATAGGACAAGTATGTATCGAATGACCATGATAATGGCAATGTGAGCATTTTGCCATTATGTGACAAAATGAATTATTAAAAATAATTTCCTTTTCTTTTGTTAAGCTTTCAAGCTTAACTTTCAAATCAAGATTTTCTTTTTCTAAAACTCCATTGCTTGTTTTTGAAAACTCTAAATCATTTTTTAAAATTTTATTTTGGTTTTCAAAATCCAATTTTGTTTTCAAAAGAAAATCGTTTTCAAATTCAAGTTTAGAAATTATTTTCTTAAATTTGGAATTCATGGTCTCAAATTCCAAAAATAATTCATCGAAAGCATCTTGTAATTCGTCAAATGTGTATGAATTTAAATCATTTGAGTTAGAAGATACCTTAGGTTCATCAAGAGCCACAACACTATCAACCTTGGGTGATTGGAGGAGGTTAGCACAAGATGGAACACAATCTTTCTTCTCTTCTTTGCCATAAAGTTTCTCAAGCTTTTCCCACATGTCTTTGGCATATTTGCATGTGGAGGCCTTCTTGGAAACATCTTCATTGAGGCCGCAAAGAAGAGTGCGCATGGCATTGGCGTTTAGCTTTGCCATTGTGTCATTTGCTCTCCTTTGATTCTTCTTCTTAGGAGCTTCCAAGTAACCATCTTCAATGATATCCCAAACTTCAAAATCAAGAGATTTGATGAAATACTTCATGACATTGCTCCATTGGAAGTATGCTTCTCCTGCGAAGAGCGGAGGACACGAGATAGAGCTGCATTCTTTAAATCTTGCCATTTTCTTGAACAGTAGATTTCGAGTAAAAGATTTTTACTCCCGGATGTTAGTCATTTGATGGAGATGAGGCTTTGATATCAATTGTTAGGCTTGTAACACGCACAAATCGATCTTCAAATACTGTCAAGATGGTTGATTTTGCTTCCCAAATGAATTAGCTAAAGTTGATGAAAATAGTAGACAATTTGCACAAGGATTTTAAAGTGGTTCGACTACCCAACCGAGTCTACATCCACTACCTTAGCATACCACTAAGTATTTACCAATTCACTAAGAATTCTTCCCCTTTTTCACAGGCTTAGGAGGTAACCTATACAACCCTATCTTTTTCTTTGGCTAAGATAGAACCACTCTACTTTTTCACTAAGGCTAAACTAGAACCTCTCCTTTTATAAGGGATTTGTTTGGTAAACTAAATACCTCACAAGGTGGGTGTTTGCACAATTTAAGCTCACAAGAGTGTACAAGGATAAAACAATTGAAGCACTCTCTTAAACACTATTTACAAGAGAAATGAAAGAATAAGACTTAGAGCTAATTTCTCTTGATCATATTGCTTGGATGTGTTCTCTAACCATCTTCAAGTGTTCCAACCTTCATTATATAGTTAGGAATGAGCTTATGGTCGTTTGTGATCGTTAGAGTTCAATTGGAGCCGTTAGAGACTATATTTCCTGTAATAAATGCAGTTCTACAGCCTTCCGTATCAGTACGCATGTACCTGTATCTGTACTGGTACTAGCCGATATGCCCATTTTGGCCGCGCGTATCGAAACGCCTTGGACCGTATCGGTACGCCTTACCCCGTTTCTGTACGACCTGCAATTTAAAAGATATTTGGGAAATAGCCGTTGGTGGTGGTTGAAAACATGATTGATACGCGTATAAGCGTATAGGTACACCTAAGGGCGTATCAGTACAATTTTTCAGTTTTGGAAAATTACTATAGCTAAAACTCTTATCTGTATTGATACGGGGTATACCGTATCGGTACGGGCATATTGAAAACATAAGTTTGGCTACATTAAAACGTTTGATACCCTTCCAAAACCTTATGAAAACATCTCAAACTAATTTTCAAGTTGTTTGGACTTAAATTTTTTGAAATCTTTTTAATTTAGTCCAAAACTATTTTTTAATTATTATATCAAAACAAATATCCTAACAGAATCCTAGATTATTTCAATTGTATAGTTTTTTTTTAAGTTTATAATTGTCTGTTGTTAGAATTACAAATCATGTATATTTAGAAAAACAAAGCAAGAGTTTGGTTGATGGAATTTTGATTTTTGATTGTTTTTTTTTGTGTGTGATGTTTTGTGAAATATAGTCTTGTAAATTGGATAAATTTTCTAAATTTAAGAAAATTTCATTTTTCCTTTGCTATTATCTGTATCTAACAGTACTCCATACGAAAAAAAATCTCCCTCTCTCTCTTCGATAAAAACTCTCTGCCCCCTCTCTTCCTTGTAAACCCTAATCGTGCTTTTCTTTCTAGACGATCACTAGTCATTGTCTAGTTTTTTCTTCGGCCAAATAAAAGCCCTTTGAGTGGATGGATCATCAGATCCCCTATGGAGCCGCGTCTCAATCGTTGTGTTGTCTTCTTCTTGCCCTTGAGTCAAATTTTTGGAGGGAGATCACCGTGTTTTGCTGGTGTTTTTTCGTCTCTTGGTGGTTATTTCATCTTGGTATCGTTTTAGGGGTTCGGCGGCATCTCTGACGATCATTGTTTTTGGTTTCTTTATTTCTCTTTTCGGTCTTTTCTTTTTCTTGGGTTTCTGCCCTTTATTTTGCAGGCGAATGTGCGGTGGTGGGGTTTCTGTGTTTTTGTCTCCTCTTTGTTCTGCCTCGTCGGTGGTGGTCGTGGGTTGTGCCTCTGCCTCTCCTCTAGTCGTTGACGACTCTAAATCTAACGTGACGGGCTGTTGAACGTCTCTCTACATTTCAAGTAACCTCTTAAACACTCCGGTGACTCCCAGAAAGACATGCAACTGGTGACAACGGATCTGCTGGCTTCGCGCTTCCATGGCTTTGGCCGATAGGTTTTCTTGGTCGTGTTTTGACCTTTCTCTATTTGTTTTTTGTTTCGTTTCTTATGTGGTTTTGTTGATTTTTTTCGTTTTGTGCTTTGTCTTGTTTTTTTATTGTTTTGTTCGATGTTGTTTATTCTTTGCTATGGGCTTTTTTGTCGGTTTATTCATTTTTTTTTGTTTTTTGGTATTTTTTGTATTTTCACTTGTGCTGAATGAAACCGTTGGTACCATTGTTAAAAAAACAGTACTCTATATGCTCAAAAGAATAGTTTCATTTGTAGCACTTTCATCGAATAAATAAATAGTCAAATTCTAGAGAAGGTCCTTGTACTATGTATTTTTATGGGCTTAATCCCTCTACTTATCATAATTTCATCGTTTCTAATAGTTTGCTTTTCCAAATGTATAATTTCAAACCTGAAGCTTACCTTTTTCTTTCTATCGATTTCATTTAAAATAATTTGATGTGGTCTATTTTTCAAAATATATAATTACATTTTTAAGGCAAATGTAATTATATATTTTTAACCATTCAGCCAAATAATGAATCTACATTAACATTTTTTTACAATTAGACAAATATTGTTATATCTTTTCTTTTATAGTTTTTTAACAATTTCTACTTAGGAAGAGGGGGAAGGAAAAATTTGTTTCTAATGAGTTCTGAACTCAAAACCTAGAAAAAAGAGGATGATGCCAACTAAGAGCTTTAACTACTTGCTCTAGAAATTGTTTTGTTGTTTTTCATTAAATTCTTACCATACTACAAATATATAGATATATATGTCATGTCTTTATATATATTTTTTGATATAGTACATGTCCATTTTATGATTTATATTCGGGATTTGTGGCTCTCCCTTCTAATAATTTCGTCTCTAAAATTCAAGCTCGAATCCTCTCCTTAAAATAACAATATGCCTTGCCATTGCACTAAACTCTTATTGGTCACATTGTTGCAGCCCATTTTGGTCCGGGCCTAGTACCCATTACATACCCAAAACCCTATACCCATTACATATCCCCATAAGCCCAATACAAATACCCACTAGCCCATTTTAAAATACCAAATAACCCATTACTCGGGCCAAAATAACCCATACCTGGTTACAGACCCGACCCGGATATTAAAATAACCTAAACTACCAAAATACCCCTAACCCTAATTAACCTAAAAAAACCATAACCCTTATCGCCAGCCGCCGCCGCCGGCCACTTGTTCAGCCGCCACCGCCCATCTGACGCCGGCAGCAACGCCGCACTGTCTTCACCGCTCAAGTCGTCATTGTCAGACCCGCAAAAAAAGAGAGCAAAACATTTATTAAAACTGTAAAATCAAAGATCAAGTGGTATGCTTTTTTCGGGTATTTAAACCCCCAAAATCTCATTGTAATAAAGAAGGGATTTTCGAAAGAAAAAAAAGAAGAAAACAGTTCGAAACAAAAAATATTCGAGACATCTCAGTCCAAAAAATCTGATCAAAGCAAAGAAAGGTAAAACCCTTTTTTAATTTCTTTTTTTAAACATATATACATAAAAAAGTTTTCGATCAAACCTAGATCAACGGGTTTTGGGACGTGTTTTGGGAAAACTAATACCAAATACGAGATCAGGGTAAAAAACTTACCTTGGGGGGCTTTTTTGGGCTTTTCGGCAGCCGGTGACGGCGGCGCTCCACCACCGAACTGTCGCGGTTCGCGGCCGGCGACCACCCGACACTCTGGCCGGCTAAGGGGAGTTGAAAGCATATAAGGGGCTGTTTTTTTTTAATCTGGTTAAAATGATTTTGAGGGTTAAAAAAACAAATATATAGGGTAATAAAACGACGTCATTTTGGGGCGTCTGAGTTTGGCCCAAAACAACGTCGTTTTGGTCGTTATCCGGGGCAAAATCCGACCCGATTCAAGGATCTGCACATAAATAATAAAGGGGAAATTGCAATTTTAATCCTTCTGCGTGGTTTAATCTCTCTTTAGGTCTCTGTGAGTTTTAAATGGTTTTCAATTTGGTCACTAATCTTAATTTAACTCAGATTTTAATGGGTAAATTGCAATACCAGTCCTTTCGCCCTAAAAATAATTACAAAATGGGGTTTTTGAATGATTTAATTATTTACGTAGTCCCTAGAAGTTTTCAATGCTTTGCAATTTGGTCATAAAATTCGATTTAATCAATATTTAATGGAATAATTACGCATCTGGTCCCTAGCTTTTGTAAATAAATAAATTTCGGCCCCAAATTTTATTTTTATTCATTTTTTTGCACTATTTTTATTTGCTTTAATTTCAGTACTTTTTATACATATTTGATGTATTTTATTTTTTATTTTTATTTGCGTATTTATCTTGTGTAACTTATGTACATAATATGTTGTATACATTTATGCATATGTGATAAGTATAATGTATATATATACATATATATATAATATATGATATCTTATAAGATATATAGTTTAAATTACATAGCATTTGTATAATATGTATATATTATATATTTATATGTATATAAGATATGACTACAATATTATATACTTATTTATAACTAATGTTTATATATAAATATTAATATATATATATGTATTAAATGGTATTTTCTTATTTGTTTATTTTCATTTACCCTAAACTTATATTATTTATATTACCTTTGTATTATTTAATATTTTTCTTTTAAATACCATACATAGTATTTTGGCCCCATTATTTCGATATTTCTATTGGGAGTGTCATCTCGGCCATCCGGGTGTTATCTCCTCTGAATATCATGGATACCAAGGCAAGTTTTGAAGTTTTCTATATTTAATGATCTAATATTTATATTACTCGTATTTTTATTTTATTTTTATTTTTTATATATTTTTGTTTATTTGTTCATACATAATAATTGTTGCATATAGTTTTAGGCCTTATTATTCCGATGTTTCTATTGGAAGTGTCATCCCGGCTTCCGGGTGTCATCTCTTTTGAACGTCGTGGATACCAAGGCAAATTTAAACTGTTGCACATGCATTTTGGAGATTAATTATTAAATTAAATCGAATTTTCGTTTTCCTTAATAAATATAATGCGAACTTTTAGGTACCAATTTTAGGAGTAGTGGGGTGTTAATCCTTCCCTACTCGTAACAAACTCCCGAATCCATCCCTGGTTTGCTTTTCTGATGTCTGGTCTACCTTATCCAAATGACCGGTGGCGACTCTATTTTTTATTATTTAAAACAGGAAGCCTCATTCCAAAAAACGGGTTTTCAAGTAAGCACAGACGAGAAGGTCGCTACACGCATCATTATATATTTAAAAATGTAAAATCGCATCAGCAATTTGATGAAATTAATGAAAAACATTGGACCGGAGACTGAATACACATTTCCTAAAATAGAGGAATAAAATGATTAAATAATTTAGCCAAAACAAATCTATTGGTGAATCAGAAGGTTAAATTGTATAAAGATCACAATAGCTAAATGTTAATAACACAACAGAAAATGGTTAATAATTTATATAAATGAACATCAGCTCCAGTACCATCCTCGTGAAAATTAGTGACTAAAGGAAAATGGATCAGTGTTCTACCCTATCCTTAAATGGTAGCTAAATCTTGTTTGATGTTCGAACAACTTTTGTTTCTTACGACCTAAACCTCTAAGCTAAAATCTAAACCTTAAAATTAACAAATTTGTGTATTAAATTTTTTTCTTATATTTTAATACACAATAGGTGTACAAAAATATTTCATAACCCTTCTTTAAACTCTAAACCTTGAACATTACTATAAGATTATATTTTGATACACGAACTGTGTAAAATAATTACACAATCATTCTTTAAAATCTAAAATATAAATCCTTAATACTAACACCCCAAATTCTAAACCCTAAACTATAGCCTTAAATTCTAAGCCCTAAATCCTAAACTAAACCCTTAACCCCTAAACTAAACCCTTAACTCCTAAATTTATTGAGCACGCATAAAGTTTTCACGAACTTATGTATCAATAGGCCTGTAAATGAACCGGACAAACACGAATGAGGGTATGTTCATGTTCGTTTGTTTAATTTTAACCGAAGAAATGAACGAACACGAACAACTAAACGAACATAATTTCTTTTTTGTGTCCGTTTATTAAAATAATAAACGAACACAAACGAACATTGAATATTGTTTAATTTTTTTCTTAAGAAATCTGTTATAATATTTTTATGAAAAATAATAAATATAAATAGATATAGGTGAATAAATTTAAACGAACATAAACAAATAAATTATCGAACGTTCGCGAAAGAACAAGCCCTTTGTTCATGTTCGTTCATTTAATTAAACGAACAAAAAATCTTGTTCATATCCGATCGTTTAATAAATAAACAAACATAAACAAATTTTCCGCCGAATAGTTCGTTAAACTTTTAGTACGTTTACAGCCTTGTGTATCAAAGTTTTTCTCACTACATAACCCTAAACTAACACTTAAACCTTAAGTTCAACAAACGTGTAAACTTACTGTATATTAAAGTTTTTCCTTTGAGTATATAATGTGAAATACGTTTGATTAAATTGGACCAACAATGATCCATGGGGTCAACAATTGATTAAATTCAGACACCACCACCGAGTCATTGAAGTATGGCTATAATTTTGTGACACTCGTGGAATATTTATAATGTTCCTATTTGCACTCTCCTAAAGTATCAAGAACTAACAGCTAAATCACCTGAATTACATCGCAAAGCTCATATCAAACCTCAATGAGATGCTGGAAATGTCACTATTTCTCACGGCAGGTTCATATAAAACAGATCCATTTTGTCAAGTCAGCTTTGAGGATAAACTGCAAGAAAGACACCCAGAATGTTTCCTTGCGCTTTAGCTCTGGTTTCCGACAATGCGATGAACCGGTAACACCGGATATGGACCAGCCCTTCAATAAAATTAGGTTATAACTCCTTTTTCAACACTAAAAAGGCCATAAATGTCGCTTGTCACGGCCACTGTGCTTGTCGAGACAGCAAGGAAGATCATCATCCATGATATTCGTCTATCATTCTTTGTTGCAATTCCATGGGTGTCCCTGCATATTAGAACCATTAATTACTCGATTACCACACTTCAAACAAGGTTGATGATAAAACCCCATGTCTGTTAATTGTAAATTTCATTATTTTCTTCAGTCGGGTTGTAGTTTCACCTGTGCTATCATATGGATATCAATATCTTACCCAACAAGCTCTACTTAGGGCAAACGAGCTTCATTATCTGATATAAACATAGTTCTCTACCATTTAACAAGCATTGCCATTGATAACACCGTATTCAACGGAAACGTGCTTATATAACTATTACTCACCGAAGGGTGATGGCAGCTGGAAAGATATAACTAACACAAACTGCGGAAGTTGCACCGGTGAACTGGAAAGCATCCCAAATGCTAGGAATAAAGTTGGCTCCCACAAAGATGAAACCCATTAGAGCTACTGTTAATGAGACAAACCTCCTTTTAGAAATGGCAATAGGAATAGCATACGGAAATAAGAGACCATCTACATTGAGACGGAGGGAGAAAAACACAATTGGGAAAACAAGCATCAAGTGAAGGCAATAGCTCAGTCTGATCAAATCATCAAGCAATGAACTATATGGAATCCCAAGATCAACATCGAAATTGGCAAGCACGTCATCCAAAATATGATCTCCAAACAGGACTCCAAAGAAGCTAGTAGCAATGTAGATAGCAGTGCAAACTACGAGGGACTTTCTAACAATTAACTTCATCTGTGTAGGATCTTTCAGTTCATTCTCTATTGGGAGTACTGCAAGTGTATCCAATACAAAAAAAGGGTTATCAATTGTCATGTATGCAAGCAATCATACATTAAGAAATTAACAATCTTTTCATAAGCAATAATATAGACTGAATCTCTCATCGTTTCATAAACAAAAATATTTGTTAAAGAATACATCATGTGATAGCTAACATTCTTTAAATGATAGTGCATCATATTTGTAATTATATGTAATGTTGAACCATAAATGGATCACTTGATCTTCGCGGAGTGTTTCATGCAAATTGGATGAAAAGTAACTTAAACCAACAATTGAACAAAAGCAAATCATGATAGTAAATGAATGATATCAGGACTTGGAAGTACCAAAGAATATAGAAACAAACAATCTGCCATGACTTACCATTATGATGGCATATATAAGCAGTGACTAGAACAGGAACAGTGGTGAAAAGCTTCCAAAACGATGCTTGATTATCAAGTTTTGGCATTAAACGAGGCATTCCAATGTTCCCTTCCATCAACTTAACAATGGTAACTCCCGCTGTTATTGACACAAACACAACTGCAAAACCAACTGATAATGCCGATGTGTACCTCAATGAATCTACAATCACCAAAATAAGAAAAATACTGTAACTATTTGACACCAGAAACTTAGAATGGGCCTAATTATGCCCTCAGACCCTGTACTATTTGAAATTTGGAAATATAGTCCTCTGCTTTAATTTTGTGAATTTGGTCTCTTCACCAGTCTGGTTTAAAAATCAAACGACAATCAATAACACTCAGAAGTTTAAATAAAACCCATTAATAATATTATTGGACATTAATTTTTAAATCAATCAGACAAATAGAAGGATTAAATTCTTGAAAGTGAAAGCAGAGGAACTAAATTTTCAGAAGTCTCAAAACTGCAGTGACTGGGGGAATAATTAAACCTTCAGAAGTTTGAGGAGCTAGTTACCAACGCGTTTGAATGAAATGAGTGGGGCGAAAACGAAGAGCGTGGTGAACAAGAGAACAGCCGAATGCGTGGTCCACCAATGTTCACCGAACCATTCTTCCATGAAACCATCCTCCCATTTTACCGATAACACATCACCTGCCATCAATTCAAAATCCACCGTTGATCAAACGGCTATTAATCGTTCCACGAACAGTAATGCGTAATTCTGTGTTCAAAGTTACCTATGATAATAATGTAAACCACGAGCATGCCCGTGTTGTTGATGACGATGCAAGCTTGAAGGATATTACGGCCGGCCCCACCGAAAGCGTCGGCGGCGATTTCTGAATACGTGGCGGTTTTGGAGGCTCGACTGAATCTGAGAATCTTATCGATGGATGATTCCGTTAACATAGAGACGAATATGATTACCACTAGACCGGGGATTAAGCCCAATTGATTGACGGTGGCTGGGAGCGCCATGATACCGGCTCCAATGACTGTAGTCGAGAGGTTGAAAACGTGTCCTGAAATTGACGCCCCATGGAAGCCGGCTTCGGTAGACTCCAATTCTCTGTAGCCGAGCTTTTGTGGGAGGAGAGCTGTTAGAGTCTAGGGTTTCGTATATTTGGGAAAAATACAGAGTCGAGTAAAAGGAAAGCAGATAAACTTTTTTATTATTTTAACAAATATAAAAAGGTCTTATTTATACAATAAAAGAAACGGTTAAAGAAGTCTAACTAATCCTAGCTGGTATAATTAACTTAATCCTAGCTGTAAACCAGAATTAATATTCTGTTAGCCCCTCAAGTTAGAGCATACAGATTTTGAATGCCCAACTTGACAACTAACTGTAAGAAAGTAGAAACTGGTAAAGCTTTGGTGAAGCAATCTGCCAACTGATTTGAGCTTGAAACAGGCACCAGGGTGATGAGTCCATTTTGAAGCTTTTCTCGGATTAGATGGCAGTCAATCTCAATGTGTTTGGTTCTTTCATGCTGGACTGGATTTTCTGCAATTCTTATAACAGATATTGTTGGTTGTTTCTTTGATTTCCAAGAAATCAAGGAAGAGCCAAGGAAAATGCAAAATCCAGATGTAGACCTTCTAGAATCAGGACAAGATGCCCAATCTGAATCAGAAAAAGCATTAAGCTGTAATTGATTATTAGTGGGAAAAAATAAACCCTGTCCAGGGGTTCCCTTTAGATATCTGAGAACTCTATGGGCAGCCATCATGTGAATATTAGTTGGAGCAGATATAAACTGAAAAAGCTGATGAACAGTAAATGTTATATCAGGCCTTGTAGTGGTTAAATAAATAAGTTTGCCTATTAATTTTCTATACGAAGTGATGTCGTTTAACAATTCTCCTTCTGTTTTAGATAATCTCTTAGTAGTTGTAATAGGAGTGGAAGCAGGCTTAGAACCAAGAAAACCAGTTTCATCCAATAAGTCTAAAGTGTATTTTCTTTGAAAAAGATTAATGCCTTTAGATGAGCGAGCAACTTCAAGACCTAAATTTTTTTTAAATCTCCTAAATCTTTTATTTGAAAAGTGAGGTGAAGAAAATGCTTTATAGAATTAATTTCATTCATACTAGGACTAGCTAGTACAATATCATCTACATAAACAACAAGGGCTACAAAAGTATTTCTTTCTCCCTTTGTAAATAAAGAAGTATCAGAATGTAACACCCTAATTTTTCCTCAAATTAAAAACTCCCAAATCATAAAACCCCCAATTGAATCCCTAATTTTTGGAAATTTAAAATTTGAATTTGTAATTGAATTTAGTGACCTAATTGTGAAAATTCAAATATGTTTGTGGCATGTGTGCAATGTGAAGGAAGTTATGGGCCTTTGGTGGTAATTTACCCTTTAGGCAAGGGTTTCCTACTCTAATTAAAAGCTTAAAATATTTTCGGCTTCTATTGGAGATTCAACAGCCACCCAAACTTCTTCTCTCCCTCAACATCTCTCTCTCTCGAATTTACAACCATTCCCCTTGCTCGGCCAAGCTCCGACGAGCCCCTAGACACCGTCCGTTTGTCGATCCGAAACCGTCAGCTTGCTCCCCCCATCATCGTGATCAAAACCCACCCATTGCCTGTTTATTCTTGCTCGGTGTTGGCGGCCAAACCACCTTGGGTCCGTTCAAAGTCGCCGTCTTTTCTGCCCGCTTTCGGGTTCGTTTGGGTAAGCCTTTGAGTGGGTGTGTGTTGGGTGCGTGTGTGTGTTACGTATGGTTGCCCAGAAACTGTGGTTGTGTGTGTGTTCGGAATGACCATTGGGGTCACGAGGGTGGTTGCCGGCGAGCTACGCCGTCAGGGGTGTAGAACCTTAGGTTACCAGGTTGCCTGGTTTGGGGAAAGGGGTTAGAGGTGATGGGCTCGGGTGTTGGGTAAAGAGAAATGGGTTGTTGTAGGTGGTTGTGTAGAGGACCCGTTTAGAAATATTTCAAAGGGTGTATTATGAGCCAGAGTTGTGGGAAGCCGAACCGGACCAATAACCCGAACTTGAGGGCAGCCTTAGGCTGAACCGGCTGAACTGTGTTGACCAACCTGACTTGTTGACTAACTTGACCCGTTGACCCGACCCATTGACCGGTCTGACCCGTTAACCGTCCAACTCGAGCTGACGTCAGCGTTGACTTTTTGGCTGACGCTAGCTTTACTTTTTGATGACGTCAACCTTGACTTTTTCAACCCAAGTTGACTATACATTTTTCGACGTTCTGATTCCAAATCCGCTGCCCGTTTTTCCAAATTCAAACCCGAAAGACCATTTTGCTATCTACAATTAATTATAGTCAGTATTTTGAGAATTTTGAATATCAGAATTTGATCGAATATTATTGTGTTCAGGTGACGTTGATTCGAAGCCTGAGAACCTTCCTCCTCCTCCACTTGTTCGACCTCCTTCTGCACAGCCTACGGGTTCTGCACGTGAGTATGGTTTCGTTTAGTAATTATGTTAGTGTGGCATAGTAGTAGTAAATAATTATGTTTTGTTGACCTCGTAGGTGTTGACTTTGTCTGACCTAATACTAGAGATGAGCGTGGGAGACGCCACTCTCGACGTTGAGTTATTAGCTGCCTAAGGTGTGTCTCTTCTTGTGCTATATCACTTATGTACTCTATGTTATGCGTGCATGTTGTATATGTGACTGATTGAATGATCTGTGAATTATGGTATGTTTGTATGATGGCGTGACATGCATCAGATATCAAAATCGAACTAAATTAATATCAGACATATATCGTATGCACTCGGATTAAATTAATAGATCAGATATACACTCAAATTCAGAAAATATAATCATAACATGTCATATCATTTGGGTTGGGAAATTGTACGGGGAAGTTCAGTGGGTTCACCCTTTGGGCTGAATTTTGCTTCAGATCAGTGGTTCCACCTTCGGTCGTTCCACTTTGGATGGTGACGATGTAGTTAGAGTGGTTTTTAGGAACCTTACTCTTCGGGCGGTGTATGAAGATGGGTGCTTGACATTACATTTTATGTCTCAGATTGTATGTATATGTATAATGTTATGACTGTGAGTTGTGCTTGTTGTTTAGATTTCTAATATGTGTTTTTATCTGCACTTTAGAGACACTGAGCATTATAGCTTACTCCCCCTTAGTTCCTCTTTCAGATTCTCAGGCTTAGGCGTACGGTACTTTGAGGATTTCGTTTCATCGGACTATATCTTTTTATTCAGTATGATTATTCGGACATTAGATTTTATACATTATTATTATTATTGATGATTTTGTATTTGGGACTTGGGACATTATTATTTTTGTTTTGAGACTTAATGGTTTGTCATGCATTATTTGAATTTCTTTCAGCTTTTGTAATAATTTTTGGGATTTTGCTAAACAGCTACGTTTTATTTAAATGATAAAATTTTGTGGTTTCGATCTTCTATAATTAAGTTGCAATTTGAATTAATAAACCTAAAAACCTTTCTTAAGGGACAAGATTTTTAAACTTAACTTTCAAGTTTTGACTTAAGAAATTAGGTCAAATTAGAAGGTTACATTTAGTGGTATCAGAACCAGGTTCAACCCTCGGACTGTGTGGCTTGCATAAAATTTTAAATCGAAAATGATTTTGCATGCATACTAAATATTTTTTGGCAAAATGGGATTTTAAAAAAAAATATTTGAAAGGATTATGTTTATTATGAATAGAACTACAGTAGCGACACTAACTTAGGATTATTTTTCTTTTTTGATAGACTACTATGCCAACTCGTAGGAGTTTTAGATTAGCGACCGGACGTGGTCGTGGCTGAGGCCGTGGCCGAGGTTGTTCTGCTGCTGTTGAGGGTGATGCTCCGCCTCCTACGAACCCGCTGCAGAATCAGAATGAGGTACATGATACCGAGGTTGAGGAACATCTTGTGAATCAACATGGAGCTCAGAATACACCACTTGCCCAGCAGACACAAAGTGTGGGTCCTCATGATTCTGGGGATAGTGAGACAGTGGGCATAGATTCTGTCACCATGCAGAGAGAGTTGCTTCGTTACCTCCTTTAGTGTGAAGGCGTGAGGAATCCTATATCTACTGAGTTCTTAGCTGCTGGGATGACCATGTTTGATGGCAAGTTGGGTACAAACCCGACTGATGCGGAGAATTGGCTGAAGAAACTTCAAAGTTTGTTTGTTGAGATGGAATATCCTGCTGACTAAAAATTGAGAGCTGTTGTATCATTGCTATAGGGTGAGGCCCAAAACTGGTGAGAGGTAGAAGAAAAAGTTGTTCCAGCCAGTCAGATTTCATGAGAGTTTTTCAGACAGTCATTTCAGAACCGGTATGTTATACCTGAGTAACTGGCAAAGTGCCGTGACGACTTTATGAATCTGAAGCAGAATGATATGAGTGTTAATGACTATGAGATAGATTTTTTGAGGCTTCTCCAGTATGTTCCAGGACTGGTTACTACAAAAAAAGAAGCGTGATTGGTTTCTGAGAGGGCTGCGCTTTTCTATCAAGATCGGGGTTGCTTTACATCAGGATAAGAAGTATAAGGAGATCACCCAATGGTCTAGAACTACTGAGCGGATTGAGTTAATGAAGAAACAACAAGAGTCTAAGGGTAATTATCGGGCCAGGAGGCAGTCGACCGCATCAGTCCAGCACAGTCAGGGGAATCAGTCTAGGAAGAGGAGTAGGGATTAGTACGACCATCAGAGTTACTCCAGAGCTAGACCAGTGACATCTACTATTTCGACCGCCAGTGTTGGAGGTTTGTCTAATTCTCGTGGGGTGCCGCAGTGTTCTTTTTGCAAGAAATGGCATCCGGGCGAGTGTAAGAGGCAGTCTAGGGCTTGTTTCTAATGTGATTCTTTTGAGCATCTTTTTAGAGATTGTTCGGTGTCACCTTCATCTGCCTATGTTACGAGTCAGTCTCAGCCATCTATTTAGACTCCTAGTAGAGGGAGAGGTCATGGTAGATCTGTTGTTTCGGGTACTGTTGGTAGGGGTAGGCCTGCTCAGAGTAGAGGATCAGCTGGTTCTGGGGTGAGACAGCCAGGGTTGGTTTATGCTACTAGGAGGCATAAGGATCGAGATGAGCCAGATGTTATTGCTGGTACCTTTTCTATTCACTCTATCTCTTATTTTGCACTGTTGGATAATGGTTCTACTCATTTGTATGTTGTGAGTTCTATATCTGGGGGTCTTGAAATTCCTATTGAAGATGTTGCTAATGTTGTTACCGTGCATGGACCAGTAGGTAATCCTATTGTGGTTTCTAAAGTGTATAAAAATTGTCCGCTTGAGATTCAAGGGGAAATCTTTCTGGCTAATTTGCTAGAGTTACCTTTTGGGGAGTTCGATCTAATTCTCAGCATGGACTGGTTGTCTACTCACCGAGTTAATCTGGATTGTGAGAAAAAAGAGCAACGCTAAAAACTTATAATGATCGGAGGTAGTTCTTTTTAGAGAACATCGGGATTTTTTATCTAAGATAATATTGGGTCTCAAAGTCGAGAAGATGATCAAGAAGGGGTCCATTGCCTACCTTGCTTACATTCTTGATCTGAGACACTCGACTGGAATGGATAAGATCTGGGTTGTGAGAGACTTTTCCAATGTATTCTTGGAAGAATTACCTGGTGTTCCGCCAAAGCTTGATGAGATTGAGTTTGGTATCAAAGTTTATCCGGGCACAACTCCTATGTGTATAACACCTTACCGGGTGGCACCGAAAGAACTTAAGAAGTTGAAGGTGCAGTTGCAAGAATTGTTAGACAGGGGATTTATCCGACCAGTGTTTCTCCTCGGGGAGCTCTTGTATTATTTGTCAAAAAGAATGATGGGACACTTCGGCTGTATATCTACTACCGACAGCTGAACAAGCTGACAATCAAGAATAAGTATCCCATTCCTCATATTGATGATCTCTTCAATCAGTTTAGGGAAGCTATGGTGTTCTCTAAGATAGACCTGAGATTTGGTTACTACCAACTCAAGGTTAAGGATTCTGGCGTATTCAAAATGGCTTTTTGGACACGTTACGGTTTGTGATACCCTTTGGGTACCGCCTTCATGGATATGATGAATAGAGTGTTTCAACCCTATCTCGACCAGTTTGTTGTGGTCTTTATAGACGATATTCTAGTTTACTCTAAATTTAAGGATGAGCATGAGGAACATCTCCGGATTATTGTACAGACTTTGAGGGAGAAACAACTTTATGCAAAATTTAGTAAGTGTGAATTCTGGATGTTAGAGGTGATGTTTTTTGGGGCATATCGTTTCTCTGAGGGTATTCAAGTTGATCCAAAGAAGATTGAGGCTATCATGAGCTAGAAGCAACCCAAGAATGTTCTTGAGATCCAAAGTTTCTTGGGTTTAGCCAGCTATTATCGGAGGTTTGTTGAGGGTTTCTCGATCATCGCAGCTCCGTTGACTAAACTTTTGAGAAAGAATGTTCCTTTTGTCTAGTCTGAGGCTCAGCAGACTAGTTTTGAGAAGCTTAAGACCGTGTTGACTGAAGCACCGTCCTAATTCAGCATGAGCCTAGAAAGGCTTACACCATTTACATCAATGCTTCTCACACCGGATTGGGGTATGTCCTGATGCAGGATGGTAAGGTAGTGGCTTATGCTTCCAGACAATTAAAACAACATGAGTGCAACTATCCTACCCATGACCTAGAGCTCACTGCTGTGATCTTTGCTCTCAAGATCTGGAAACACTATCTCTATGGAGAGAAGTGTTATATCTTCACAGACCATAAGAGTCTAAAATATCTTCTCACTCAGAAAGAGCTGAACCTAAGACAACGTTGTTGGTTAGAGCTTCTTAAAGACTATGACTGGGAAATTGAGTATCATCCAGGCAGGGCCAATGTTGTTACCGACGCCTTGAGTCGTATTGCCATTTCAGATTTGAGAGCTTTGTTTGCCCGGATGAGTTTGTTTGAGGATGGCAGTCTTTTGGTAGAACTTCGGGTTATTTCTACTCTGATTTCGGCTATTCGAGGTGAGCAGCCTAGTGATCTATTCTTGATGCACCTCATAAGAGAGGTTGATGATGGGACATCTTAGGATTATTAGATCGATCAGGATGGTGTTTTGTGTTTTTGGGGTCGGTATTGCATTCCTAGGAATTCTGGCTTGAAACAGGTCATCCTTCGTGAATCCCATGATAGTCCTTACTCTATGCATCTCGGTAGGGATAAGATGTATAATAATCTTTGAGAGAGATACTGGTGGAAGGGCTTGAAGAGGGATGTTGTTGGGTTCGTGTCGAAGTGTTTGACTTGTCAGAAGGTAAAAAAAGAGCATTAGCATTTGTCTGGGTTACTTCAGCACATTGAGATTCCTCAGTGGAAGTGGGAGCGTGTGACGATGGATTTTGTCAGTGGTCTTCCTTTGACTCCCTCAAAGAAAGACTCTATCTGGGTTATTTTTGATCGGTTGACTAAGTCTCGCACACTTCATTCCTGTTTGAGTTAACTATTCCTTGAGTAAGTTAGCTAAACTCTACATCTCGAAGATTGTTAGACTTCATGGGGTGCCTTTGTCTATCATTTCTGATTGGGACCCAAGGTTCATAGTGAAGTTCTGGAGGTCGTTTCACACTGCTTTGGATACTTGGTTGAATTTTAGCACTGCTTATCATCCGAGACCGATGGCCAGTCTAAGCCGGTAATCCAGATTCTTGAGGATATGTTGAGAGGTTTTGTTATGGATTATAGAGGCAGTTGGGAGGACTTCTTACCGCTTGTGGAGTTCACCTACAATAATAGCTACCAGGATAGTATCAAGATGGCACCGTATGAGGCTCTGTATGGGCGTAAGTGTCGTACACCTTTTAGCTGGACTGAACTTAATGAACACAGATTGTTGGGACCGGATATTGTTCATGAGGCTGAGTAGTCTGTTAGATTGATTCGAGATCGGCTTAAGGTTGCTTTTGATAGAAAAAAAGACTTGTACTAATTTGAGACGTTGGGATCTTGAGTTTGATGTGGGAGATGAAGTTTTCTTTAAAGGCAAACTGAATCCTCGTTTTATCGGCCTTTATCGTATCATTCGTCGGGTTGGACCAGTTGCCTATCAGCTTGAGTTACCACCTGAGCTTAATCGTATTCATGATGTCTTCCATGTCTCTGTGTTGAAACACTATCATGCTGATTCGTCTCATATTATTCCTGTGGAGGATATTGAGATTCTTCCCGACTTGCGTTTTGAGGAGGAGCCAGTTGAGATTCTTGCTCAAGACAAGAAAGTTCTCTGAAGGAAGACCATTAAGATGGTCAAGGTCTTGTGGCATAATCATGGTCATGATGAGGCTACATGGGAGCCCAAGGCCGTTGTCAAAGCTCAGTATCCACATCTCTTTGACCTAGGAAAATTTTGAGGCCAAAATTTCTTTTAAGGAGGGGAGAGTTATAACACCCCAATTTTTCCCGAAATTAAAAATCCCTAATTCTTAAACCTTAAATTTTTAGGGATTTAAATCAAAATTCCTAATTGAATTCAGTGACCTAATTGAGAAAATTGGAACTTTAGGGGCCACTGTGTAATGCGGGGGTAACTGGGGCCCTTTGTTGTTAATTTGCCCTTTTCTTTAGGGTATTTACACCCCCTTATAACACCAAAAACCTCTCAACTCCCATTTTGTAACCCTAGCCGCACCCTCCTTTTGAAATCCTCTAGTTTTTTTGCAAACCCTCACACCTTGCTCTGGCCAAGCTTCGATGAGCCTCTAGACACCGTCCGTTCGTCGATCTGAAACCATCAACTTACTCCCCTCTATGTCGCGATCGAAACCCATCCTTGTTTTTTTTGTTCGTGCTCAGCGTTGGCGGCTGAACCACCTTCAGATTATTTTGAAACACCTCAGCCGTCCACCTCCGATAAACAACCCTGCTCAGAAATTGGTGTTGGCAGTTCGAGTTATTCCATCCTCCACCGTCGTTCTGTTTTATGTTTGGGTAATCTTGTGTTTGAGTTCCTTTTCGTGCGAGTTATGCATGGTTGTACCAGAAATCATGGCTTCAGGGGTGGTCAGAATATGACCGTGGTACACATGGGTGCATTGCCGTAAGCTGCCGTCGCCGTTTTTCCTTTGGGCCACCGCTGTCAATGCGTGCAAACCCTAGCTGCCGAATGCAAACAGGAATGGGGGTGTTATCGGGTGTGGGTGAGTTGCATTGTTGGGCTGAATCCAAAGCCCGAGCTAGTCTAGCAAATCAGTGTGAAGGGGCCTAGTGAGATGGTGGCCAAACCAGGCCCAATACTTTGGGAAAGAGCCCGAACTAGGCCAATGACCCAAATCGGGTCAAATCTAGATCGAAGCAATAAACTGAACCGAATGTGTTGACCCGACTTGTTGACCAACCTGATCCGTTGACCGACTTGACCTTTTGACCGGATGATGTCAACATTGACTTTTTGGCTAACGTCAGCGTTAACTTTTTGATGACGTCAACGTTGACTTTTTTGGCCAAAGTTGACTTTACATTTTTCGACATTTTGATTCCAAATCCGCTGCTCGTTTTCCCAAATTCAAACCCGAAAGACTGTTTTGATATCTACATTTAATTATAGTCAATATTTTGAGAATTTTGAATATCAAAATCTGACTCAGATATAATTGTGTTCAGGTGACATTGACTCAGAGCCTAAGAATCTTCCTCATTCTCTACCAGTTCGACCTCCTTCTGCACGGCCTGCGAGTTATGCACGTGAGTATGGTTGCGTTTAGTAATTATGTTAGTGTGGCATAGTAATAGTGATTAATTATGTTTTGTTGACCTCGTAGGTGTTGACTACTCCGAGCTAATACTAGAGCTGAGCGTGGGAGACGTCACTCTCGACGTTTAGTTATTAGCTGCCTAAGGTGTGTCTCTTCTTATGCTATATCACTTCTGTGCTCTATGTTATGCGTGCATGTTGTATATGTGACTGATTGAATGATCTGTGAATTATGGTATGTTTTGTATGATGGCGTGACATGCATCAGATATCAAAATCGGACTAAAATAATATCGAACATATGTCGTATACACTCGGATTAAATTAATAGATCGGATATACACTCGAATTCAGAAAATATAATTGGAACATGTCATATCATTTGGGTTGGGAAATTGTACGGGGAAGTTTAGTGGGTTCACCTTTCGGGCTGAATTCTGCTTCGGATTAGTGGTTCCACCTTCGGGTCGTTCCACTTCAGATGGTGATGATGTAGTTAGAGTGGTTCTGGGGAACCTTACTCTTCGGACGGTGTATGGAGATGGGTGCATGACATTACATTTTATGTCTCAGATTGTATGCATATGTATAATGTGATGACTATTGAGCTGTGCTTGTTGTTCAGATTTCTGATATGTGTTTTTATCTGCACTTTAGAGACACACTGAGCTTCATAGCTTACTCCCCCCTTAGTTCCTTTTTCAGATACTCAGGCTTAGGCGTACGGTACTTTGAGGATTTAATATCATCTTATTTTTCAGTATTGTTATTCGGACATTTGATTTTATCTATTATTATTATTTCGGATATTTTGTATTTGGGACTCAGGACATTATAATTATTTGAGTCTTATTGGTTTGACATGCATTTATTATTTGAATTTTATAATGACTTTTGAAATTTTTCTAAACGACTACATTTTATTTAAATGATATAATTTTGTGGTTTTGATCTATTATAATTAAATTGTGATTTGATTTATTAAACCTAATATCCTTTCTTGAGGACAAGTTTTCAAACTTAACTTCCAAGATTCGACTTATGAAATTAGGTCAAATTTATTTTGTAGCAGAAACAGCCAATAAAGTTCTTATTGTAGTCATTTTGGCAACAGGACTAAAAGTATCAATAAAATCAACTCCTGGTTGTTGGGTATAACCCTTGGCAACTAACCTAGCCTTGTATCTTTCAAGTGTACCATCTGATTTTAATTTGGTTTTGTACACCCATTCACATCCTATTGTTTGTTTACCAGGTGGACGAGGAACAAGAGTCCAAGTATTATTTCTTTCCAAAGCATAATCTTCCCATTCATTGCATTTTTCCAACAATCATGTAATATAGCATGCTTAAAAGATTTAGGCTCACTCAAAACTTCTACATTATTAATATAAGATATATGCTTAGAGGAAAAATTCTGGTAAGAAAGCACCTGAGCAATGGTATGTGGAGTAGACCGAGAATTTGGCAAATTTACATGATAATCTTTGAATCTTTGTGGAAGTTGCTTGTTTCTAACTGGTCTTGATGAAACAATAGAAGAAGGTTTCTGGAAATCACTAGATGCATGGACAATAGGATTTATACCATAATCATTTGAATTCTGAATATCCAAATATGAGGAACTTAACAGTCCAGAAGCAGTTCCAGAAGAATTACCAGAAGCAGTATCAACAGTACCAGTTCTTGGTTTTATAGAAGTTTTAAGAATATTAGGATCCCTTGTATTAAGGGAATTTTTCTTTAAAAGATCTTCCATTAAAACATTGTTATCATACTTAGGAAAAACAAGCTTATTAGTAGAAGATGTGGAAGTTGAATGAAAAGGAAAAGTGTTTTCAGAAAAAAATACGTCTCTAGAAACAAGAACATTGTGGTTATGAAGATCAAACAACCTATAACCTTTAACATGCTTAGGAAAACCAATGAAAATACACTTCACAGCACGAGAATGTAACTTGGTCTCAGATTTTGGTAAAACAGAGGCATAGGCTAAACAACCAAAAGTTCTCAAATGTCCAAGTTTAGGCTTCTTTTGATACAGAACTTCAAAAGGAGTTTTATTATTTAAAATTGGTGTTGGTTTAATATTGATCAAATAAGAAGCATGTAAAATACAATCAACCCAAAAATGAAGAGGCAAATTGGCTTGAAGCCTTAAAAGATCTAGCAACAGTAAGTAAATGTTGGTGTTTCCTTTCTACTAAACTGTTTTGTTGTGGTGTATAAACACAAGATTGTTGATGTATTATACCTTTTGAATTATAAAACTCTTTCTTATCAAATTCTTTGGCATTATCCGATCTAATACACTTAATCTTTTTAGAAAACTGTGTTTCTATCATTTGAAAGAAAGTATAAATCAGATTCTTAACCTCAGACTTATTTTGGATAAATCCAAGTGAACCTACTTTTATCATCAACAATAGTTAAGAAGTAATAATGGCCATATATACTTTTAATGGGAAAAGGACCCCATACATCTACATGTATAAGATCAAACACAGAATCAGAAAAAGATATACAATGAGGAAAAGGTAAACGTTTATGTTTAGCTATGTGACAAACATCACATAAAGAACAAGATACAAAAGGAATATCAGAATGCAAAAACATAAAATGTTTCATCCTCTGTTTAGAGGGATGCCCTAATCGAAAATGCCAAAGATTAGAAGAACTAGAAATGTTACAAGCAACAGTCTTATTTAAAGTAGAAAAAGGCTGAACCTCAAGCTGATATAACCCATCACAAGCTTTAGCTGAACCAATCTTCTGCTTCAGTTTGTTGTCCTGCAAATAACAAAAATCAGATGTGAAAATTAAAGAAACATCATGTTTAGCAAGTTGAGAAACTGAAATAAGATTAAACTGAAATAAGATTAAACTGAAATAAAGGTATATGAAGGACATTGAACAATCTCAAATTAAGATTAAGCTGCACAATTCCTATGTGTAAGACTTTAATCATATTACCATTTGGTAATTTGACAAATTTATTAAAAACTTTCTTAAAATCCACAAATAAATCCAAGGAATTAACAATGTGACCAGTAGCACCTGAGTCAATAATCCAGGGACTACTAGAATATTCTATTTCAGTTGAACAATTTAGAACAACACTAGAAGATTCAATGAGCAATTGGAAATATTACCTGAAGCAGGAGTTGGTGTGAAATCGAAGGTGGAAGCAAGCATGTTCACCTTAGATTGCACAAGTTCTGAATTATTCCTTTCATTTATCATACGCAGCAGACTATCATACTGTTCTTTAGTAAAAGAAACAGTTTGCACAGGATCTTTAGGAACAAAATCTTGCACAGTTGCATCAGAAACAGACCCAACTTGATTGCCTTTACCCAACTGAAATCGATGCTTATAACCAGGGGGAAACCCATGTTTCCTATAGCATTTATCAACAGTGTGTCCAAAAAGACAACAATGAACACACACAGGCTTCTTATTGGCATTATTAAAGAATCTCTTATTAGAGGAAAACCTATTGTCTTGCTTATCCCCAAATTTTCCATTACTATGCCTATCAACCATAAAAATGTTCGAATAAGAACCTAAGACAGGATTACTAGCAGAAGTAATGGTTCTCTCATGTTGAACAACAAGGGCAAAAATTTGATTTATGGCAGGGAAGGGTTTCGTCATTAAAATTTGGGATTTTGGAACAACAAAATCATCATTTAAACCCCTAAGAAAACGAAGAGCAAAGTCTTGCTTTCTGTATTTCAAGGCTGAATAAGAACAAGACGATAAAGGGCGAAGATTGCAAATCTCATCCCACAAGGTTTTCAATTGAGTATGGAAAGAAGTTACAGAAAGATTACCTTGTTGTAACCCATAAAACTCTTGTTGCAAATCCGATAACCGAATAAGATCGCCTTGATTAAAACGATCAAATAAATTCGTCCAAAGCTCGTATGCCGTGTCAATCCATATAATACTCTGAGCTATGTTTGGATGAATCGCGCGCTGAAGCCAAGAAAGTACCAAGTTGTTGCATTTGACCCAAGCTTGTTACTTGGAATCATCTTCACCAGGATCTTTGATAGTGTCATCAATAAATCCGAATTTATTTTTGGAAATCAGGGACATTTTCATTGACCTTGCCCAACTATGATACTTGTTGCCGAGAAGAAGATTGGTCGTAAGAACGAGAGCCGGATTCACGTTGGGATGAATATAGAATTCGTCGGACGAATCATCAGACTTATAAACCCAATTAGACTCCGATGAACGGGAATCATCTTCTGATACTATGTTAGAGTCTAGGGTTTCGTATATTTGGAAAAAATACAGAGTCGAGTAAAAGGAAAGCAGATAAACTTTTTATTATTTTAACAAATATAAAAATGTCTTATTTATACAATAAAAGAAACAGTTAAAGAAGACTAACTAATCGTAGCTGGCATAATTAACTTAATCTTAGCTGTAAACCAGAATTAATATTCTGTTAAGAGCCGCTCGGGGACTCCGTCGGTATTTACGGTCAGACAGCGTGGGCAGAAAAGTCATTTCGAATCAGTTCGGGGATTAAAGCCGTTGAATGAGGTCGAAGAAGAGACCTGAAAGTCGGTGTATAGTATACAGTATACACTACGGACCTTTAGGAGGGTCTTCACGCGAGATGTGTTGACACGTGTAAATATCCAGAAATTGTCGGGAAGAAGTAATAAAACGTAGCCAGTGAGGAAGGGGACTTTGGGCTTTGAGGATTCCGTCGGTGAGGGCCTTTCTTTTTCGTGTTGTGTTTTTTTAGATAATAAAGATCAAAAGGGGACCGCTACAGTTACAATGTGGTTACGGGAACCAAAAACACCCGCTATTCATCAAAACCGCGCCATTCTTGTAAAATTAGTATTTCAGTTGGTTTCCGACGAAGATAAATTGGGAGTGCAGATATTAAAGAACAAGTATAAATGGGAAGAGACTCTACCTATTTCAATCCGCCGTCCCAATTGTTCTAGATTTTGGCGGGGTTTGGATAATATATGGGAGAAGCTTCAACAATGTTTATGTTGGAACGTACGTAATGGAGAATGGACTGATTTTTGGTACGATGTGTGGCTAGATAGTGATGATCCACTTGTTACACAGTGCTTATCGGAGACGGCTCCTTCACCAATCTCGGTGTCCTCTATGGTTGATGCTTCCGGTTATTGGCATTGGGCTCGTTTATCACAGGTGCTTCCTAATGCAGGTTTGCGTAAGATAGCTTCTATGATTCCACCAAATCCTATGTTAGGTAAGGACAAAGTAGGGTGGAGATGGGAGGTAAATAGAGCTTTTTCCATGCACTCGTCTTATCGCGTTCTCCATAATTCTAGTGGTGATAGCAGTGGTATTGAGTGGAAAGCTTTTTGGAAACTTGATATTGCACAACGTATCAAGGTTTTTCTATGGTTGATTTTGCGTAATGGTCTCCTAAATAATGCCGAACGTGTTCGCCGCCATATAACGTCTTCCGATTTATGTCAAATTTGTCACGATGGCGCTAAGGATATCCCTCATGTCCTTATCCGTTGTGCGCTAAGGATATCCCTCATGTCCTTATCCGTTGTGCTATGGCTAAGAGAAGTTGGTCGGTTGTAATCCCGAATGAAAAGTTGGGGAGCTTTTTAGAGATGCCTCTCCATAAATGGATCATGCCGAACTTACATGGGAAAGACAGGTTTGGGACGATCTTTCCCCACTGGCCGATCTTGTTCGCGATTCTCTGTTGGAAGTTATGAAAGCGTCGATGTTCACTCTTATTCGATGCTAATTTTGTTGAGCATGAGGATTTTTTACTGCATTGTTTTCGGATTGCTAATGATGTTGTGGATGAAAGGGAGTCTCGTCCCTCTCCTAGGGCATTGCCGCAGGTTACTTTTGTTTGGAGGACACTGCAAGAGGGCTGGGTGAAGGGCAATTCGAATGGGGCAGTCAATGTGCAGACTGGTGATGCTGCAATCGGAGGTGTGCTGCGCGACATAGAGGGGTGTGGCTTTTTGGCTTTTCATATAGTTTAGGAAGTTGTCCTGCTCTTGTGGCCAAGCTTTGGGCTTTGCATGATACCTTATTTCATGAGTGGAGACTCGATTATCGTCGTTTGGAGCTTAAAACGGATTCACTTGAAGCATCAAAGATTCTCCCGGGATCGTCCTCAACATTAGCAGGTTTTGCACTAGTTGACAGAATTCAGTACCTTCTTGCTCGTGATTGGGAGGTGGTTGTTCGTCATATTTCCCACCATCTGAATGGTGTTGCGGATTGCTTGGCTGCACTTAAGCATGGACATCATATTGGAGAGGCTAGTTTTGAGACACCCCCTACTGAAGTTGCTGATTTAATTGTTAAGGCAGATCTGCCCTTCGCCTAGACTCTGGTTCTTCTATCTGTATTAGCGAAAAAAATACTGCATTTTGTTTTACCAAGGAAAACGAAAATTTCATAGTGAAAGTTTGTTGTAAATTAGCCTTTCCTTTCAATTTGCAAACAGCTAAGGTAACCAAAGAGTCCATAAATAGATCATTGTCCTCCGGCCAACTCAGTCTGCTTGTGGGTTTAAAAGGCCTAAGGGCAAGATAGTCTGTCGACCCTTACAATGGTGCACAGTCGCATGTCGCTTGCTCTTTAATTAGCTGCGTCCACCCTCATTAATATGTAGTTTTCTGCAATGCTATAGTTTGAATCTAAAGCACATGCACTTCACAATTTGACCTCCAAATAAAATTTACCATCAGGAAAGTAGAGGTAAAAGAAAGGTGTCAAGCCTTTCATTAACTTCATCTTTGACATTTTTCTTGAATAATTTGGTACTAAAGTTACTCTGAATATCTTAACTAATATCAAAGGGTTAACCTTGACCATATCAACTCATACAAGAAATGAATTTACCAATTCATGGTCCTTCAGGCATCTATACCCCATATATTTTGGCTACATTCCATGTATGTATTGCCAGATAGGCACAACATTGCATTGATAAAGTGTTAGCATTAGGTAAACAAGACCAATAATTGAACAAGTTAGAACTTACAAAAGTTTCCATCATCCACCACATTGTGAAATCAATGTTTTCTCTTTCTTTTGTTGCTTCCCTTGATCTTGTTGTCCGGAATTGTCAGTGAAGATTGCAGCTTTACACCTACAGCTGAACTCCACAGAGCCCTTTCTACATCTGAAGGTGTGAAGGAGTCACCTTCAGAACTTAATTCCTGTAATAAAAACATAGACCCTCCTTTTCAGAAATGTATTCCATGGATCATGCGCACAAGAAAAGCTGCCTACGGACAATCAACTGATCTTTCTCCATGACAATATGCATTAGATCATGAGGAGTTATTCTCTTTTGCTCATGAATAGAGCCAACAAATAAGCCTAGAATGGGGACAGACTACGTACGACAGTAAAAAGGCTATCACACTCATGAACATCACGAATGAAGCATCTTTCATTGATCAATTTTCGGTAAATGCAGCATAACGAAATCTTCAATGTCTTCTATACTGATTGAATTAAGTACTTCAATCAGACACCCAATGGAGAAAAGTTTCCGATAAATAATACCAACTACAGAATAATAGAGTTGCCTTATTCCTTGAGACGTACGATGCTGTTACCCAATCAAAAAATATAATTAGCTAAGAATAAAACACAAGGAAGACTAGTGACGGACCAAATATCGCCTACCAACAACACTAAAAATTCAAAGGAAACAAAACATTTCCGCTAGCATCAGATAGTTAAAATGTCAGTGAAGCAATAACGAACCTTTTGAACAATATAAAACAACCATCGAACATCAGCCATCAACAAAACAAAGAAAGAACATTTGTGGTCCCAACTCCCCAAATCTAAATTTGTGTCAAGTAATTTCCACTATGCAAATACCATTCTGAGGGACCATGCAAAGAGGTGATCAATCAAAATAAGCTATGTAAATTAGAAAAGAACTTCATAAAATGAAAAAAGAAACATACTTTGTCAAAGAAAAAATAGCACACATTACCATACAAAACCAAGCAAGATATTGTAATAAGCTCCATATCAAATGTACAGAATTTAACTCCCAACAGTTCACCAGAATCAGAAAATTCATCACTCTGCCACAACCTTTTCAGGGAACTAAAACGGGTATAAGACAAGTATAGACATCATCTTAAATAGCAAAGGCAAACAATTTAAGCCCTATCAATTCTATCTACGATAGTTCATTACATTGAAGTGTTACTCATTAAACAAACATTATACTAACAGGAAAACTACTGACATATTTTACTTGTACAATCTTTATCAATGATTAAGAGCTATAATCATCAAAGTTAAATACATGTAAGGATCATGCCCCAAAAATAATAATAATAACTCTACTGGAAGAGAAAGGAATCTCACCAACCTTAGATTTGCTCTGGAGTTTTTCCACGAATAACAAGTATTGTTTTAACGAATAATCTTTCGAGTTTCCAAGCGCAGCCACCATAGCCTTGAATATAAATTGAACTCAACTCAAATCAAAAGAACCTATAAATAACCAAAAATACAAAAATAATGTGTGGAAAAAAGATTGGAGAAGCATTTACCTCGTCGGACATAAACGGCGCCGTTTCAGGAGCGTACGCAGCGAGAACGGCGGAGGCACTAGCGGGGCCGACTCCTTTCAAAACCGTAAGCTCGGAGATGGCTTTGGAGATGTCGGGAAGGGACTGGAAAGCCTTTTGAGAAGCGGATTTTACTGAAGATTCGTCCAAAGAGGAGACGAAATCCAACAAGCGGGGCCTCCATTTGCCGCGCGTGAGCTTCCATTGCATGAGGGAGTTCGGATGTGGTAATGAAAGGGTTAGGGATCCGTTGGTGGAGAAGAGAGGGAAGTTCGTCACTGTAAAATTCGTGGAGAGAAATCAAGTTCGGCTTGTTTAGAGATTCGATTCGAGATTTGTATGTGGAGAGAGCTTCTTTCCAAACACTCAAATCCGTGCGCTCAAAATGAAGTTCCATTTCAACCTCTTTTGCTTCTTCTCTGTCTTTTGATTTGGCCGGGAAAATAATTTGAGGATTTTAGGCGGTTATTCATTTTTATATAACTTTATAAAAAATACCTTAAATACAAAAGTTTGTGTAAGTTTATACAAATATTTTAATTTTAGGGTTTATAAATTTAAGTTAAGGTTTAAGGCATAAGGGTTTAGTGTGTAGGGTGTAGAATTTAAATTTTATGGTTAAAAATTAAAGTTTACAGTTTCAGGTTTAGATTTAGATTTAGATTTTAGGGTATTAAGATTAAAATTTTAAATTTTATAGCTTAAATATTAAGGTTTGTGTAAAATTTATAAAAATATAACCCTAATTTTATTCACATTTCCTCTATTTGAGGAATTTTTACTCAAATATAATTTTAGGGTTTTTTGCCCTAAAATATGGCACTTCCCATTTTAATTCTTGAAATATTGCATTTGCTATAGTACCTAAAAGTCGGATTCAACATAATCCGACTATGAATAGTGCTTTCCCGAAAAAAACCCCTAAAAATTGCATGAAGTGGATCCTCATGAGTCAGTCTTTAAATTTTTTTTGGAATTTACTTGTGAGCACCCAAATCCGTCCAACGCTCATTTTTTTCGTTATATTCGGGTTTGGAAATTTATTTTGTCTGTTGTATTTGAAAAACCCCGCCCAATATTGAAGTTAAAAATGTGGAGTCGCCGCCGATCATTTTAAAAAAGGCATATCGGACACCAAAATAAAACCAGAGATTCAAAAAAATTGGGTCCGGGAGTCAGATACGGATGGGGAAAAATTAGTACCCCACACCGCCCAAAATTGATACCTAGCCGATTATTTAAAGTCTTGGTGTCGGAAATTAGGAATTCGATTAAAATTTAAAATACGATTCTTGAATGTATAAAAATATTGAGAGAACTGCATCCCTTTACGCCCGGGACACGGCTTCTCGTTTTATCGGAAAAATGCTAAAAAAACATCACATCCCTTTACGCCCGGGACATGACTTATCAAGGTTTTAAAAAACACTGATTTTAAGATTCAAAATTTATTTCTTTAAAAAACAATTTTTTTGGTAAAAAATGCATATATGATGCAAATAAATATACGATAATATGTAAAAATAATATATATATACTTAAAAAGTAATATTTAATATAAAATATATTTAATAATTATACCTATAAAAACTTACATATAAATATATTAGGTTAATAATTTATATATACATATATATTATTTTTGCACAAACAACTGTTTATTATTATTTTTATATATACTTGTAGTTAAACAAAATATTGTTATCTAAAAAACATAAAACCCTACGTATACATATATATATATAATACATAAAAATATAGATATATATAAATATTATAAAAATATGAACCCTAGATGAAAAACACATGTATATGTACATATAATCTTATATGGTATATATATAATACATAAAAAGTAAACCACTTGATATAATAATATATATTATATACACATAATAATAATAATAATAATAATGCATGGATTTACACTAATATACATAACATAAATCTAAAGATTAAGGATTAAAATGCATTGAATTTAAATTACATGGCATAAATGCTACATATTACTGGACTAGAATGAAACAGATGCAAAATGTAAAGGCTGAAATGTAAATAACAAGAAATAAAGTGCTGGAAAATAAATTTAATATATGAACAGTGACGAAATTGAAATAAAAGGGAAATTAAAAGCCAAAACAATGACGAAATTAGACGCGCATGAAAAATAAAAGGACCAAAAATGGAATTATACAATGACAATAACGTAAGCGGGAAAGAAGTAAAGGGACTACTCGTGCAATTAACCCATTTTAAAAAACGCGGATCCTCCTGGTTATCGGGTCACCGCTTGGATCAGGCCGTGAAACGGCCCCGTTTTGCATCCGTTTCAAACATAAAGGGTTTCATTTGGCTATTTCGAACTGAAATAAAAAACCCTAAAAAAACTCACTCAACTCTCTTATTTTCTCTCTACACCCTAACCAGAACAACGACGCCGCTCTACTGTTTCTGCGTCGTTCATTGGCCTTACGGCCACGCTCCGGCAACCACTGCAGCAGTGCAGCGCTTCGATTCACCAGATCAAGGTATTCAAAAACTCCACTTTATTTTGTTTCGATTTAAGATTTAAATCACAAAAATAACTTGTTCGAATCGAAAATGAAAAAACAAGAGTTTAACTCTAAAACATTTCTGTTATTGATTCTAAAAAAACTTACAAATTTCTGAATTCGGTATCCTTTCTTACAAATTTTTTTGATCGAAAAATCCTCTCAAAACTATTTTTTTGACCCCGAGCCCCCTCCTTTTTTCTGGTTTACATGGATATTTATAACCCGAAAGAACCTAAAATAATCTCCCACTTGCTTTGCTTTTTAATCTGAAGTGATGCCCCTTAAATGTTTTGCAGATCTGATATGCGGCGTTGGAGCATGCAAGGGGCCGAGAGTGATGATGGATGGCAGCTATAGGGTTAGGGATAGAGTCAGCAGTGGCTGTAAGTTAGGTTTAGGGTTAACCATTTTGATTTTTTAGGGTTTCTAGATTAAATTTAGGGTTTGTTTAGGGATTGATTCGGCAGTGGTGGGTGATGAAGGCGGCAGCTGCAGTTCCATCGGAGTTGGACGCCGGTGACGGTAGCAGCAACCAGTGATTTGGACGGCGGTGACGGTTAGGGTTTAGAGGTGTTTAGGGTTTGTTTATTAGTTTGGGTATTGGGTCAGGTTTAAAATTTGGGCCTAATTCGGGTTATGGGTTTGTAATGGGTTTAGGTTGGTTGTTTGGGAATGGGTTATTACAGCTGCCCCTCTTTGCTCGTTGTTGTGTAATAGAAATGAAGCAAAGACTAAAAATGACCTGTTTCATCCGGTCTGGCTGGTCATCCCCTCTTGACGTATGTCTTCTTTCTTCGGTAGATCTTCTTTTCTCTTTGACACGGGTCTTCTTTCTTGACTTGATTGATCCACCTTGTTACTCTTGGGGAAGCAAAATCTTCAAAATATGGGGGTTGCTTGTTGGGGAAGCAAAATGAGTTCAACTTGCTACATTATTGATGAAAAGCTAATACTTAAAGAAAGTTTGACCTAGCTGCAACACCGACGAAGAGTCAGGTTCTACAAAATTCGATCCAGCTGCGACACTGACGAAGAGGCAAGATCGACAGATGAAAGTTCCAATGTCTGATCTAGCTACAACTCTAACGAAGAGGCAATATCAGAAAAATGAAAAGTTCTTATCTCTCTTTTTTTTGAATTTTTCTCTTTTTGATTCTTTTTTCATTTTATTTTTTTATTTTTTTCTTATTTTTCTTTTTCCTTTTTTAGATACAACATTGATAAAACTTGAAAGTTAGAAAATTTTGACCAAGCTACAACACCGACGAAGAGGCCTGGTCTAAAGTTAGTAGTGTTGATCCAGCTATGACATCGATGAAGAGGCAGGATCAAGAGTTAGTGAATTTGGTCTAGCTACAACATCGACGAAGAGGCAAGACCGAAAGTTAATAAATTTGGTTCAGCTACAACACCGACGAAGAGACAGAACCGAAAGTTAGACTTGACCAAGCTACAACACCAACGAAGAAGCAAGGTCTGGGGATTTGATCCAACTACAACTCTGATGAATAGGCAGGATCAGAGATTTGGTTTCTTTGCGATCAAGCTACGACTCTGACGAAGAGGCATGATCGAAATTTGGCAAACTTGGTTCAGCTACAACACCGACGAAGAGGCAGGGTTTGAGGATTTGATCCAGCTACAACTCTGACGAAGAGGCAGAATCTGAGATTTGGTTTCTTTGCGATCAAGCTATGACTCTGACGAAGATGCATGAACGAAATTTGGCAAACTTGGTTCAGCTACAACACCGACGAAGAGGCAGAACCAAAAGTTAAGTTTGACCAAGCTACAACATCGACGAAGAGGCAAGGTCTGCGGATTTGATCCAGCTACAACTCTGACGAAGAGGCAAGATTAGAGATTTGGTTTCTTTGCGATCAAGCTACGACTCTAACGTCAGAATTTGGCAAACTTGGTTCAACTACAACACCGACGAAGAGGCAAAACCGTAAATTTATAAAGTTGGATCTACCCACACCATCAACGGAAGGGTAAGATCGGATTTCAGCAACTTAGATCTTACTATACCAGGAACGGAGGGGCAAGATCGGCAAATGATAACAACTTGATTTTCATTTTGATTTTTTATTTGACCTTATTTCTTTTTTTTCTTTTTTCTTTTTTTTTTTGATGTTTTCTCTCTTTTTTGATTTTTTTTATTTTTTTTCTTGCTACAACTATAATAAAAAGTAAAATTCGAGTAAAATTTTGGTCTAGCTGCAACACTGACGAAGAGGCAAGACCCGAAGAGGATTTGATCTGCTGCACCACTGACGGAGAGACTAGATCAGAAAAATATGAGATCCACTACACCACCGACGGAGAGATATGATTCGAATAAAAAATTTGATATGCATCACCACCGACGGAGACAATATCTACATTAAGTTGGTCTACCACCACTGACGGAGGCATGATTTGTAAGATGTTGAATTGTTGTGCCATTGACAGCGAGACGATGTCTGGAAAAAATTTACTCTATTTCTCTATGGACATAGGGCATGATCTGAAATGAGTTATTTCTGTTGGCAAGAGTGAGAATCTGGAAAATGTTGGTGTCCACCACACCATTGTCGGAGAAATCAAATCCTACAAAGGAAAAAAAACAATTTGTCAGTAATTGTTCAAAAAAATTTGTCACTGGTACCTTTTATTTAGATGTTCCAGCATCTTTTGTTTGGCCTCCTCCATGACTAAGGTTGGCCATCGTGCCGTTGCCCTCATGTTGAGGATGTTCGGTCTCTTCTTCGATGACATGTTTATATGTACAAACAAAAATACATGAATGCATCTAATTTTATGCCTAAATGTATGTCTCTATCCTAAATGCATGGTGATTTTGGTGTATGCACTTAATCTAAATGTATGACGAATGCAAAAATGATTCAATGCAAGATGAATGCAACTAAATGCATGGATATGACATGATTTTCTTTTCTGGCCCTAAAATGGATGCCCCTAACTCCTCACTGGTCCTGTCAGGATCTTGGTCTTTTGTCGGTGCCCCAACCTCGTCTTGGGTTCGATCACCTTTCTTTGAATCAGATTTCATCTGGGTTCATGCCCTAAAATTTGGTTTGTCCTATACCATCATCTGAAACTGCTCTTATAGCAAATTTAAAACTTTAGGGTGATGTATTTTGGATGTTCAAGACTCAAATACGAACAAAATATATTTGCATTGCAACTTGTAGTTTTGACCCTTATAAAATATTCTCACTACCATCGTACTTAATTTAGTGATATTGGTTTACAAAAAACATTACTCTGAAAGTGATAAAAACTACAAGGGGACCTACTATGGCCAAGACAGTGCACTATTTAAGCTGGATAAACATGGTCCAGTTCAAAAAACACCTTCGACACACCTATAATTGGCATTTTCATGCTTCAGTAAAAGATCCTTGTTCGTAGCTGTTCCCGCTGAGTCATCAATGCTTACCACCCCAAGCTTAATAAATTTTTCCACCAACTTTTTGAAACCAAAACAGTTTTCAATTCTGTGGCCAACTTGTCCCACGTGATAATCAAATTTCGCATTAGCGTCATACCATTTTGGGAAGGGAGGTTATATCGGATCTTGGTAAAAAGGTGCCACCATATGAATATCGTATAATTGTTTGTACAATTCTCCATAAGAAACTGGTAATAGAGTAAATTCTATGTTTTCAGTATTCTTCTTTTGACTAGAAACTTGGCTTGAGGAACCGTGAACACTAGTAGTTTTGAGCTGTATCACCGTCACCGACTTTGAACAACCAACATTAAAAATTCCAGAAGAGTTTACTTTATTGTCCTTTCTTGCATACGAAGGCTTCTTATGAGACGAACTTCCGCCAACACCAATCTTTCCACTCTTAACAACATTCTCAATGAGCTCACCAGATAGCACTAGATCAGCAAAATTGGTAGTTGCATTACCTATAAGGAGATCTAGGATTGAACCCTCCAAATTCTAGATGAATATGACCACTGTTTCTTTCTCACCAAGAGGGGGTTGGACTTGTGCAGCTATATCTCTCCAGCATTGCGCGTATTGTCTGAAGCTTTCATTAGACCTCTACTTCATTTGTTGCAAAGTCCAACGATCAGTACCATATCACTGACGTGTCGGTACTGCTCCAAAAAAGCTCTAGCCAAGTCCTTCCATGATTTTATATGATGGCGGCTCAACTGATTATACCAGCAAGTGGCAGATCCTGATAGACTGTCCTGAAAATAGTGTATTAACAGCTTGTCATCTCGGCCGTATCCTGTTATCCTCCGATAGAACATAGTGAGGTGAGTACGAGGGCATCTAGTTCCATCATACTTTTTGAACTCTGAGATTTTGAATTTCGGGGGTAACACCAAATCTAGGACAAGGCTGAGTTCATTGGCCTCAAATCCACTGAAGACCTCTATCTCTATAGCTTGCATATTTTCTTCGAGTCGTTTACAACGTTCCTCGATCCCTTTCGATGTCTCATTTCTTGATTTACTAGGTTCAATCAACTGGTCCATCTCGGAGACAAAAAATTTAGCTTGATTGCCCCTAGCTTGGCTTTTGATGCGGTGGGCAGATTTGCCGAGATAGGGGTGTTGGCCTGAAGTGGTTGAGATTTTTTTGTAGAAATTATCACTCGAGGGTTAATTTGACTTTTAGCTTGAGTAGGGGTGAACCCTAGAGGATATATAAGATCCTTCATTTTCTTTCCCGGGACCTGCCTCAGGGTTGATAGCAGAGGCCTCTCCTTGTTCAGGAAACTTGCATCCTAGCATCTACGCTAATTTCACCAGTATGTCCTGCTGAGATCTTGCGAACTGATCCCTTATCTCTTGCTGGTCTTTGGCTAGCTGGTCCTCTAATTTTTGGGTTAAATCTGCCTGTAAAGTCTTCTGGTTTTGCTCTATCCTATCTAGTCTATCTTCGTTTGCCATCTTTGTCTTGCTTCTTGTTCTGTAGGGATGTTGAATCGACTGATCTTTCTTCTTTTCTAGTATTACTGTTACAGGGCATCCCGAGGATTAGTCTCAAAATGAATGCATGTAAAAGCAAAGTATATGTCCTATATGTGAATGCACCGATACAAAAATCAAAATGTCATGATATGCCATGCAATGAATGCCAAAATGAACATATATGATATGATGTGATCACAATAGAAAAATGGGTCAGCTCGAATTTATTAATCAAATGAGCAAATTAAATAGCAATTAAGGTAAAAATAAAACATATAAGAATCTGTACATAAAAAATGCATCAAAGCCTAAAAGGGTAACCGCTAAACGGGTAGAATTTTGCATGGATCTAAAAAGGTTGGCTCCTACGGCTCACTATATGCGGGTTTTGGTTCTATGGAAGGGTACCTGAATTATCCTCGCTGTCCCTTATTAAAGGTAGCAAAGCCCCTGATCCTCACCCATTATAGGTTTCAAACGGACCAAGTTCAATTCAGGGGGACACATCCCTTATGCTTATACGGAGGTAACCCACACGAAAGCATAAGAAATATATCCCAAAAGCGATTCACCAACCTATACGGTGGTAACCCACACGAAGGCGGTATCACACTTCTACTTAAAAAGGACGGAGCTCGGGTAGAAAGCTCATGGAATGCAGTAAAAGTAAATCAGTAATATTTAACAAAAATATGATGCACGTCTTATTAAAAAATCCAGAATCATATTTCAAATTAAAATCGAATTTGCCAATTTCCAACAACCAAGACTAAAAAATAGTCGACTCGTGGCTTGACTCTTTTTTTTTAAAAGTTCCCCCGCGGAGTCGCCAACTGTAAGCACCCAAATCCGTCCGGCGCTCAAAATTTTTTTCCGTTATGTTCGGGTTTGGAAATTTATTTTGTCTGTTGTATTTGAAAAACCCCGCCCAATTTTGAAGTAAAAAATGTGGAGTCGCCATCAATCATTTTAAAAGGTAGACCGAACACCAAAATAAAGACAGAGATTCAAAAAAAAAAATCGCGTCCGGGAGTCGGTTACGGATGGGAAAGAATTAGCACCCCACACCGCCCAAAATTGGTACCTAGCCGATTATTTAAAGTCTTGGTGTCGGAAATTAGGAATTCGATTAAAATTTAAAATACGATTCTTGAATGTATAAAAATATTGAGAGAACCGCATCCCTTTACGCCCGGGACACGGTTTCTCGTTTTATCGGAAAAATGTTGAAAAAACATAACATCCCTTTACGCCCGAGACATGACTTATTAAGGTTTTAAAAAACACTGATTTTAAGTTTCAAAATTTATTTCTTTAAAAAACATTCTTTTGGTAAAAAATGCATATATAATACAAATAAATATACGATAATATGTAAAAATAATATATATATACTTAAAAAGTGATATTTAATATAAAATATATTTAATAATTATACCTATAAAAACTTACATATAAATATATTAGGTTAATAATTTATATATACATATATATTATTTTTACACAAACAATTATTTATTATTATTTTTATATATACTTGTAGTTAAACAAAATATTGTTATCTAAAAAACATAAAACCCTACGTATACATGTATATAATACATAAAAATATAGATATATATAAATATTATAAAAATATGAACCCTAGATGAAAAAAACATGTATATGTACATATAATCTTATATGGTATATATATAATACATAAAAAATAAACCACTTGATATAATAATATATATTATATACACATATAATAATAATAATAATAATAATAATAATAATAATGCATGGATTTACACTAATATACTTAACATAAATCTAAAGATTAAGGATTAAAATGCATTGAATTTAAATTACATGGCATAAATGCTACATATTACTGGACTATGATGAAACAGATGCAAAATGTAAAGGCTGAAATGTAAATAACAGGAAATAAAGTGTTGGAAAATAAATTTAATATATGAACAGTGACTAAATTGAAATAAAAGGGAAATTAAAAGCCAAAACAATGACGACATTAGACGCGTTGAAAAATAAAAGGACCACAAATATAATTATACCATGACAATAACGTAAGCGGGAACGAAGTAAAGGAACTACTCGTGAAATTAACCCATTTTAAAAAATTGCGGATCCTGGGTTACCGGGTCACCGCATGAATCGGACCATGAAACGACGTCGTTTTGCATCCGGTTCAAACATAAAGGGTTTCCTTTGGCTATTTCGAACTGAAATAAAAAACCCTAAAAATACTCACTCAACTCTCTTATTTTCTCTCTACACCCTAACCAGAACAGCGGCGCCGCTCTACTGTTTCTGCGTCGTTCATTAGCCTTACGGCTTCACGGCGACGCTCCAGCAACCACGGTGGCAGTGCAGCGCTCCGATTCACCAGATCAAGGTATTCAAAACCCCCACTTTATTTTGTTTCGATTCAAGATTTAAATCACAAAAATAACTTGTTCGAATCGAAAATGAAAAAACAAGAGTTTAACTCTAAAATAATTCTGTTATTGATTCTAAAAAAACTTACAAATTTCTGATTTCGGTATCCTTTTTTACAAATTTTTTTGATCGAAAAATCCTCTCAAAACTCTCTTTTTTTTGACCCCGAGCCCCTCCATTTTTTTGGTTTACATGGGTATTTATAACCCGAAAAACCTAAAATAATCTCTCACTTATTTTGCTTTTTAATCTGAAGTGATGCCCCTTAAATGTTTTGCAGATCTGATATACGGCGTTGGAGCATGCAAGGGGCCGAGGCTGATGATGGATGGTAGCTATAGGGTTAGGGATAGAGTCGGCAGTGGCTGCAAGTTAGGTTTAGGGTTAATCATTTTGATTTTTAGGGTTTTTGGATTAAATTTGGGGTTTGTTTAGGGATTGATTCGGTAGTGGTGGGTGATGGAGGCGGCAGCGGCGGTTCCATCGGAGTTGGACGCCGGCGGCGGTGGCAGCAACCAGTAATTTGGACGGCGGCGGCGGCTAGGGTTTAGAGGTGTTTAGGGTTTGTTTATTAGTTTGGGTATTGGGTCAGGTTTAAAATTTGGGTCTGATTCGGGTTATGGGTTTGTAATGGGTTTAAGTTGGTTGTTTAAAGTTAAATTTTGTTAAATCTAATTTATAAGATACTGTAACAAATATAATATTTTAAAAATTAAAATAAAAAAACTATATTTTGAAAAAAAAAATTAAAGCAATATTTGTGAAATTCGTTCTGCGGCGATTCCTTTATTTTTCTTTTTTAAATGACTTAATGCATCTTATAGTCCCTAAATTATGATGCTTTTACCACTTTGATATTTAAAGCCTTTTTTTAATCCCAAATTGCTCTCTAAAGTTATATTCCTTTACTAGGTTAAGTCCATTTTTGATAATGATATTAAAAACCGGTTAACACGTAGTACCTGTTAGAATACACTATGTGACATTTCTAAACCATTAAAAAAAGACACAATGACCATGTAGATTGAAACTAAATATATGTAATGACAATAATTTGTATGAATTTTAAGTTTTTTGATATCATATTTAGGATTTTAATCTCATGTGGAAAGTCATCTATTCTTTCCTTTTGAAATCAAA